>OZ020486.1:21832941-23032941 GCA_963971405.1 Psococerastis gibbosa | reverse complement strand
AGTTTTCAGTTAAGTGTTAAAATTGATATTTAAAGAAATCTTTGCCTTCATGGAGAAAATTCAAACTCGCAGACTTGTTCAGTTTGGTAGTTACGTGTATGTAGGTGTACCAACCTGTGTAACAATTGGCATCACTTCGGTGGGTATTCCACATACGTCAATCGTCAATGAAAAATTGAAAAATGACGTTTTAGCAGACATTAAAGACATACTAAATATTCTGCAACCACGTCAATTTACGTCATTGTTACGTCATTTTTCAATTGTTCTTTGACGATTGACGTATGTGGAATACCCGCCTTCGGAGAGCATAAAAATGGTATCTGGTCTAAGCTGAGTGCTGTGTAATCCGTATTGTATAAGTAGTATGCCCCGCTAAGACATACTAGATCGTCCGTTCGAATCACTCCAGACTCATTTCTTCCTCGATAGCCTATGTCGGATAAGCGAAATGAAGGGCTTACGTATTAATCTGTTAAAGCTAGTACATTTACTGCTCCAAATTTTAATTGCGTTAACATGAGAATTAGTACCAGCATTGCATTGTATGTTGTTATCGTACAGGTATAGCCTGATTCACATACAATGCTCCATAATATTACCGAAACAATGCAAGACATACTAGATCGTCCGTTCGAATCACTCCAGACTCATTTTTTCCTCGATACCCTATGTCAGATAAATGGAATGAAGGGCTTACGTATTAATCTGTTAAATCTGTTTAATTGCGTTAACATGAGAATTCGTACAAGTATTGCATTGTACCTAGATCGCATCGTATATAGTTATCGCCTAATTCACATACGATAATATTATACCGAAACAATGCAAAGTAAAGATATTTTAGCTGTTTCAACTGCCAAACTGTTATATAGATGTGAAGAGATGTGCAGCAAATTTAGTGGCCTCTTCAGAATTAATATGGAAAAGCCCGAAGGGAATAGAATAAGTGGGCGCAGCATTTATGTGGTGGTTCATTACCCTGACATTGTTCGCACTCGTCCACCAACGCGGCCACCCGGAAAATTATAATTTGACACATGCTTTTCCGGGGGATGCAGTGCGCCCCTATTACGTTACATGCTACTTGACAGCAGTGGCGGATCGACGGGAGGGGGGTAGGGTGGGGTTAAAAATAAATTAGATAATTAAGAATGTTTTAAAATATTGAAATATTTGCATCAGTTACACCTAGGTACTTTGGCACGTACATATTTTTTCTTTAATTACACCATTAGGCTTCCACCATCAGCTTTCTTGCAACAGTTGCAGCCCAATACAACACATAATCTAGTGAACCTCTGCTATTGACGAGAGCGGTTACGTCTTAAGGTGTTTTCTGTCCATTTCTTACCGGGTGTCGCACAGAGATGGGGTAAGAGGGGAAGGTTCTGCTGCTACAGCTATACGGTGAAGATGTTTTTGAAGGTAGTCATGACCCGTGTTAACCTAAAATCCGCCACTGAATGGTATCTGGGTAGTTCTATGGCGGCCTGTCTTTCCTCATATATCGTGAGTTTAAGAATATGCTACTTGTATTAGAACTTTTTGATTTCTACTAGATTTCCCCTTATTTAGACCCCCAATGGCCATACAGTCGATAACAAAGTTGTAGTGAAAACAGGTTTTGGAAAATCTACGGGCTAAGAGCAAACTGGACAACTCCCACTTCGCCTTTTTTCAACAAGGTCAAATTTCAAATTGTAGAGCTATCAAAAATGTGATTTCCCTTAGAGCACTGTGAAACTGTGGTACTTGGATGGTACGCGAGCATGTTCTCGAATGAATCAAGTTAATAATTAATGAATAAACTATACAGTAAAATTAAAAATAATATAATAACTTAAGTAATAATTTCAAAGGAGTTTCAGAAGAATTTTAAATTTTTGCGGAATTCCAGTTCGAATGTCTTCAATGCTTCAAGAAAGGCAATAATATCTCAAAGCAGTTACTAGTGACCAGGTGCAGTGACAAGGGGGAGCATAGAAAGTATAAGAGTTTTACGATATTAAAATAAAATGTTCCCCTTTTAAAAAATAATATTTGCGCCCCCCTCCAGGAAAAAATTCCTTTTCCTGCTATTCCTATGGGCATTAGGAACGAGCTTTATTCAGTAGAAGATGTTTATTTGTTGCAATATCTTAACTCTTCTTATTGAAATACATGAATTTAAATTTCTTAACAACTTCCAGTTCAATATTCCGCACCTCTGATTATTAGATGGAAAAATCCTCCTACCGCGAAAATATGTTTTTATCTTTAAAATTACCCCAAGTTTGCGCCCCTATTAACGGTGCCTAGGCTACCTAATTGTTACTTTCGCTGCTCTCCCCTTATCAAAATCTGGCTGGGGCCCTGAGTACACTATAGGATAAGTAGTTCAATTTATATATATTTTTTTTAATTCCTTTCATTTTGTATGAACACACAAGTTTGATTGAAATGTCTTGGTTGAGCTGAAGATATTGTTGTAGTAGGCCTGTATCCGATTAATTTCAAAAGAAATACATGGACCGAAATGTCTTGTCCCTCTTTAGTAATAATAACAATTTATTGACTCTTGGGCTGATGGTATGGTATCTGTAACTCTCCGTGTGGTACGTAGCAACAAAACGTTTGGGACCTGCTGTCTTAGAAGAAATACTCCTCTAAATTGATATAATTATGATCCCTGATTGGCCACAGTTTCCGAACTCCTTTCTCCAGGCGTCCTCACCAATCGCTTTTAGTACAAATCTAGTTCAAATCACAAAACACAATTCGGTGTTATAGATGGGCATCCACAGTGTGTTTTTATTTTTGTTCATCGCAATTTGCTAAAATTGTATAACAGCATTTACCAACACAAAGAGGGGTGTATCGTAATGTGGATCGGAAGCATTTTGTTTGTTTTTGTGGTCAGTACTATTTTATTTCACGTGGATGCCTACATTCTCGCTATGTATGCCGACTTTTTGACGCGATGACACTCAATGAATGAAGCAAAAAACTCCTGAAATTGTTAAAGCAGTAGGCGACGAATGGGTGACGAGGGTTTTCTCCCGCGATCACCCTAAGTAAGACAGGCCTCAATCGCACCCCATTTGCAGCTCTACCCCTAAAACGATTTACATAAGAACATATGCTTATTAAGTTAACAGTTCTTGAAAAGCAATCAAGTAATTCAACCACATAATGAGGGCGGATGTCACCCTCTACTATGGTTTATCACCCTTCAATGCTATCGAGCCGATCGATTTAGTCAATGTTTTGACTTACGTGTTATGTTCAGGGGTCCTGAGGGCTGAGTGGTATTCACAGGAGACTAGAAGAGTTATTGAAACTCTTAAGGCGCCCATTCCACCGACCGGCTAGGGCTATTTACAAAAACGGTGACGTGGTAGCAGACATTCAAGACTTAGGCGGGGTTTCCACCGACCTCGCATTGCAGAATTGACGGAAATGTTTATTTTCCTCTATGCCATAGTTAAAATTGATCAATGATCATACAGTGAAATCACAAACAAACAAACTAAAATTAAAAAATGGCGTCATGGTATATGTTAAGTACAAACATTTTAATAGATTTCTATAAAAAGAAAAATTCTAATTTCCGTCAATGTCATTTGCATTCTGCATTGCGAGGTCGGTGGAAAAGCCACCTAAGTCTTGAATGTCTGCTACCACGTCACAGTTTTTGTAAATAGCCCTAGCCGGTCGGTGGAATGGGCGCCTTAGAGTCGAGGGATTAGAAGGACCACCTCTCTCTCTCTCTCTCTCATCACATAGGATCCATCCGAATCACCTATGGGTGTCTGTATGTGCATGTGCATGCATTTTTGTATGTGCATGGATTTGAGAAGTACACAGTGGACTGACATATTGTTTGTTTACAAAACATTTGTAATAAGTTCCTTAAAATACCAAGTGAAGGGTTCCTACACAAATTGATATTCCATTACTCTTTATGCACGTAGCCTAGCAACAACAGTAAGCATACGTAGTAGTCAAGTATGAAGGTACCTCAAGTGTGAACCCGTTTTGTCTTCTTAGGCGCCCATTCCATTGACCGGCTAGGGCTATTTCCAACAACGGTGACGTGGTAGCAGACATTCAAGACTTAGGTAGCGTTTCCACCGACCTCGCATTGCAGAATGCAAATGACATTGACGGAAATTAGAATTTTAATAGAAATCTATTAAAATGTTTGTACTTAACATATCCCATGAAGCCATTTTTTAATATTAGTTTATTTGTTTGTGATTTTACTGTATGATCATTGATCAATTTTAACTATGGCATAGAGGAAAATAAACATTTCCGTCAATTCTGCAATGCGAGGTCGGTGGAAAGGCCACCTAAGTCTTGAATGTCTGCTACCACGTCACCGTTGTTAGAAATAGCCCTAGCCGGTCAATGGAATGGGCACCATATACGCATACTTTATAAAAATGACGGTCATGGTCTAGTTAAGCTACCTCTAATAAAATAACAAATTTGGTTATGTATCGTTTATTTAGTTTAAGGGAAACATGTTTCAATGAATGAAGCATAATTATTTACTTACAGCCCATTTTATGTTGAATTTTGCATTGGCAGGTGTAGGCCCTTATTGCTTATGACAAATTTTATGGAAGGAACATGTCAGAGGCATGTTAATAAAACAATTCTTGCTTAAAATATAAATTATACTGTATGGGACGTTTGTCTTCCACTTTATATACATTGTCATCCAATTTTTTTGAACCGTTGGGTAGCTTAACTAGACCTTTATCAAAATGACAATAAATGACAATCACTGGTCCTAAAAGTAGTACCTTGGGCGGCTATTCCACTTGTCAATTTTTCGTCAATTTTGATAATGTCATTGACGGAAAATCATCAATTTTGCATTTATATTTTTACACCTCATTCCACTTGTCATCAATAATTGACCATTATTGTCGTTTTCAATTTTTTCCAATTCTGTAAGTTTGCCCGGCGTCTTTCTTTTAATTTTATAATCTACAAGAAATGTTATGATTTAAATTATGAAATAATTCGTTTGTTCTCAAGAAATTAATACAATTATTTATCATATCCAGACGACGCCATTGTTTAATTTTAGTTTGTTATTTTTTTAAGCGTGATTTTACTCTATGATTATTGATCAATTTTAACAAGCCGAGATTAATGGAAGTAAATGGACAATGACATAGAGTAAAGAAAAAATCTCATCAATTATAGAAGAAAAATTGACAAGTGGAATCGGCTTATTAATAAAAATTATTATTATATCGTACTGTATTATTTTCTTAATTGACAATATAAACGGAAGGAACTTGTGAATTGCGGTGTTGGTTGGAATAAAATGTTGATGTTGAAACCTTTGAAAACTAAAGTATTGGAAACTACTGCCAATAGCCAATGTACAATACAAAGAAAGAGGTTGGAGATAAGGCTGGGGGGATCCCCCCTCGTAACGGTCAGGGCATTCTCGTCACGTCACTCCTCGACAGTCTCGCATTGGAATCGCTTGAAAACTCCTCGAACCGCTGGTTATCCTTTTTTTCCTGCTCCAGGGAAGTTCTTGGTAATTCAAAAAGAACCCTCTAATTGCAGGCTTCATACGAGTGCTCCGCCTTGGACGACTTTTCTTCTCTTTAAAAGAATCCGACTTGCTCTCTGTTTTATTTTATGTGTTCTTCGAATTTAGCTACTGTAGTAACTGCCTAGATGATTTTATGACGCTTATGTTAATTAAAACATCATTGCCATGAGTTTTTAACAAATATTTTAAATGGCCCAAATAGTTGGCACCCTGTTCAAAATTTGTAATTTATTGTTAGAATACGAACTATTATGCAGTAAAATATTTTTAACATCACACCAATTAATTAGATAAATAATAAACTGAGCCAATAGCAAATCAACTGGATATTATATATTTATTATTCACATACCATCGTGTTCATGACAAGCCAATTAAAGTTTAATTTAATTAGATCACTATGCTAGAAGAAAGACTTGTAAATTAAAATAACTTAGACCAAGTTATATACAATATCACTTTATTTATAATAAAGAATTTATAGTTACCGTATGGTATAAGTTATTTTAATGTACAAATGCAGAGGCGTAAAGTTTTAGAATGATGGCGGGGGCAAAACTAAATAAACCTTATGGGACGTCATCAGGCAGGATAAGGAAAAATTGAAAATATAAGAGCAAAATAGTAGGGTTTTACGCATTTTAATAGTAGTAAAGTATAGCTGTAGATTTTACAAAGCTAATAAAGGAATGCTTATATTCATATTGCTGCAAAGGGGCCAGGGAGTCTCCATGAACCACTTCTTACAATGCTCGAGGCTATGGGGGGGGGGGGGAGAGCTGGGGGCAAGATGGGCCGTGCCCCCCCCCCCCCCCACCAACTTTACGCCCCTAATGTGTTCATAATATTACAAAGTTACAAAAGTTACAAGGGGCACGATTTCATAATACATGAATGGGTATGAAGCCAATGTGTAACTGTGACCTGTGACATTTTTTTATTTTTTTGAAAATGGTCCATGACAGTCTTCGAGAGTTAATCTATGTGAGCAGCCAAAGGGTATATCTCTATCATACATAGTTGTGGAGCTAAAAGGAGTTGTAAATATTTCCACCAACACAAAGCTACATACCATCAAACTCCAATTGCGTTTAAAATACAAAATCTGTATAATAGTAATCTTATGGTTTCAACTAATAGGGTTTAGAAATTATAATTTAATTTATTTGACCTGCACTAACCAGTTAAGTGGGATTTTTTCACACTATGTACCAGCCGGTACAATACTACAACGTATAGTTTTTTCGGCAACAAGTGCGCCCTTGAAACTACTCTGGCACATGCTGCGGTAAGGAGACTGGCAGTTTCTTGGAGCTGAATAAACACTGTGCTGATGCTGTGATCATCTTTAGGCGTACTTCCGCTTCCTGTCGTGTCCTGAGGCATGTTTACTTTTACTTAAAACAGGGACTAACAGTGATATGATGTCAATTGTAAAAGGTTTTTTAGTCAATCAGAGAAATGAGGAAGAATTTATTGGACTAAGTATTGATTTGCGGGTACTGCATTGGTATTTTCATATAGAGTTGGAAAAAATCTCTATGACAACAATACGGATAATAAATATTTCCTCAGATTAACGGTTGTATGACAATTGACGGACAAAATGAATGTAGGCACACAGTAATAATCATTTTCTGATTTGGCATTATTTCCAAATAAACAGTGGAGTAGCTGTTTGTATCTATACGTATAGTCAGTTTTACACAGTTCAAAAATATGAAAAATACAAATTTCAATGTCAGAAAACAGATTTGCCTTTTATCGTACCTACGCATAAAGAAATTGACCTTACACACTCAAATATAATATACAGTGCTCCTGATTGACCTGAAACTTTATGTTAAAACTTAAATTCAGCATATTCCACACATATAGTCGAAGATTGTGAGTACAAAATGCATACATTACTTGTTAATTTAAATTGAAATTGAGTGGGAAAGAAAATGTATCCTTAACTATTCCAATGACTCCAGAATGGACTGGGACAGTGAGTTCAGTGACCTCAAGTCTCATTTATGGACCATAGCATCTTAAGTAGATTTTTAGCTATTTTTTTTTAGATCAGCTAGCCCCCAGTCTGCATTTAAAAACACAAGTACACATTTGTAAATGTGAACTTACTAGCCTATGCCTAATTCTACTATTCTATAGTGGTTGAAGGACCGGGCAGCGGACAGTTGAATTTTGAGGAGTTTTTTAGTATTCCTATGAATTGAAAGTTTTAATAAATGGACTGCACTATTAATTAAATACCGGGAACTGCATAGTTTTGTTTTTGTTTCATGTGGATTGTTCGCAAGGAAAATGTGTCCTGTGGGGCCCTCACGGTTGCCTGGGACTTTGCCAAATTTACTACTACTAGTAAAGAAAATAATTTATTTCCTTAATAAAGGGGAAACCAATAATAAATTACAAAGAGTTTCACGGCAGGAGTTACATGATGAGGAAGTCGAAGGCGGGTTCCTGCGGTGCAACCACGATACAATCAATACACAATCAATACTACGCAGTGCTACTGAAGATGTCAACCACAAATGTCGACGAATCGTTTGGAAGTACGCTTTCGGATCAACCACGGGTTATCAGCTTCATAAGTTATGAGATATGTGAGTATTAAGCCACCTGTAGGGCCTTCTTCAAAGCAGCTCCTGTTGCGAGTTGAATTTAATTTCAACAGAGGGCTCCCCAGCCCCAATATAGTCTTCAAAATGTTCAACTTGAAAGAACGCAAACCCGTTGCATAATCATGAAATTGCAGGGTGTCACTGCAGCAGTTTTACTCTAATGAATTAGGCTACAGTACATTGCCAGACGGAGACCCACAAGGTTATCAAGCTATTGAATATTTGTACTAAATACTAAAATACTAAATACGCTAATAAAGCGGCCTACTTAATTGTATACGTAAGTTGTTAGTGCCTCAATGACTTTAAGAGGAAATGGCATTTTGGAACCCCTGTCCAGCATCCGTTTTTTTAACTAAGTCGAATTTCTCATGAAATATCTTTTGAGCTATAAATTATATGAAAATAATGTTCTTCAACACTTCTGTGTAGTAGAATATGTGACGTCACTAATACCGATCAGCCACAGTTATTGACCTGGGAATGCCAGGTCAAAGGAGTTCCAAACCCGTGGCCAATTGGTATTATACTCGTATTACAACTACGGTGAGTTGAGTCATACGTCACAGCAGAAAAATCACGTTAAGTTGACTGAGGCATAGTGTGCATGCGTCTCAAGAACAACATTCATCTTACAAATGCGATGTGAACTTTAGCATAGGCCTACATAATTTCTTAGAAGACTGTTGTTCCCGTAGCAAATCCCCAGTTTACCGTGCTACTAGTATTTCTGCTGTGATGTATGGCTCAACTTAGCTTCGTTCCACTATAGCAAAGGCCACGTATTATACGCTGTACATATTATGACATCTCCTTTATGGCCCTACGATCGATATTTCATGAGAAATTACGAGTAGCCTAGATGTGACTTTGAGAAAAATTTAAAAATAAAAAATAAAAAATTAAAATTAATAAATCACTTCATTTTTCACTTTTTTCCTTGTCCAGTAACCCCGGACAAGGTGCAATATATTGAAAAAATTTGTTATATTGTACACACAGTATAATAAAAATAATAACAATTTTATCTTGAAACCTGTGCATTCTAAGCTGAAACAGCTGATTTTTTAAAAATAATGTTTCGTTTCATTAGATATTATTGATGAAATGCTATACATGTTTCTCTTATATTTGTGTGACACAGAACTATTGACAAATATTCACTATTATATTTTTGCTTAGCGTCTTAGCCTAAACTTAGGTGTAACTGAAAAGCTAATAAAACTCTGGTAGGCAGCCTATACCACGTAAATAAAATCTAAAAACAGGCTCTGGGGTTGTTTAAAAAGTGTTAACACTAGCTCAATTATTTGATTCTGCCCGATTTGGTTGAAAGAGATGGAGAGGTCGGCCATGTGGCTATAGAAATGACAGGAAGTCTAAGGCGCCCATACATCTTCACCTTCATATCAAAAGTACTAAATAACATTACTGCTTTACCCGTTTAAATTATCCTATAATTCATTACTATCAGCTTTATGACTTTTATATTACTTATAGTTATTTTTCAGTTGGTAATGCTTCTACTATTACTTCTACTACTGTCAATTTAGGGTTTCCAGAAATCTTTCTTTCAGGTAAATGTGACCCCAAGAGAAAGTTTGGTACAATTGACAGTAAACACAATTTTATACCTTTGAGAGTTTTTAGAGTTATCTTCAATCCTAACAATAGCAGTTGGTAATTTTACCTTTTGAAAGATTGCACGCAGAAATTTTCCTGGAAGAACGGTCATTAGTACTAATAATTTCTGTTTCGAAGAATTAACGTCATGACCCATCCATTGCCTAACAGATACTTTTACTTACCGGCTGCCACTGTACTATTTTTCGAAGAAAATAGAGTTAGGACCATTTAACTGAATTTATTTTTACAACTTGCTGCTGTTCGATATGGACCCTAACTCTCAATATTTTATTTTTTTTTAAATGTAAAAAAAAACATGTAATATCGAAGTAGGGACGGATGCCTTAACTCAACGAAGGCCGTGCTGAATATGTGAAAGAATGCCCTTTTCGCAAAGGACTCGCTTTAGCGTTGTTTTTGTTACATTGGATCTTTTTTTTAACATCTACCATCTCATATTCAAGCAGGGCAAACACAAATTGAAAAAAGGAAATAAATGTTTTTCATGACCTTCTGCTGCTAAGTCTAGATGCATCTACCTCATAGAAATAGGAAAATGCCAAAATGAATTTAGGGTGCTTCAGACCAACTAATTTTTTATTTAAATGCAAATTTCATAGGATAGTTTTGATCGTATAGCCATCAATGAGGTGTCATAAATAACTAGCAAAAGAAATGTTCCCCTGCGGCTGCATTAACACTTTGAGAAACCTACAATTTTCAGCATTTGATGTATTTTACACGCCTTGGCTACACAAATTGTGGAGTGTCTCATTCCTCTTATTGTAATATTGTAACAATTTGTTATAAATAAAACTAGTGATGTTAAGCGAAGCTTAATATTGTATGTCCCTGGATGTATGTACTTGGAATATATCGGTATTCGCCTAAGTTTTATGTTGGCAGTAGCCGTTGCAGATTATATAATGGCATAGTGTGGTTCAAAAATTGATATTTTTAGAAGTAGGTACCGTATTCGTATACATAATACACATAGATGGACGTAGAAATAACAAGAAAACACGTTGCTTCCAAAGTCCGAAGTAGTAGTTTTTTCTGGAGTTATAATAAAATTATTATGAAAATAACTGTAAACTGCCTTGGTCAACCGTTCAATTACAATGTAAAATAAATGAAAAAATAATAACTTTAATTATACTACTAGTAGTACATGCCTTTAAATACTCATACGTGAATTTTTTTGAAAATTGTCTCGGCACATCGTACTACTTCGTACTTTAGCCTGATGGCTTTCCAGGTTATTGTTATGAGTTTGTTTCCATGCATATGGATATCCAACATACAATATCATTTAGTATAAATAATGTATTTGTACATATAATACAATATAAGGCAAGAACGTAGATCGAAACAGGAAAATATTCGAAGGGTATTGTATATACCGTATATGGTGTATAAGAGCAAGAGAGGAAGCCTGTACCTAGTTGATTGTATAGGTATATAATCAAAATTCAGGGATGAAAGTTGGTGGCCAATGTATCGTAGCCACTTGTTCCAAACATCTCGACTTAAGCTTACGGCTTTCGATGGCATAGTGGTAGCTTGTTCGTACTTGTGCGAGTCTCTACACATCATGCGATCGGTGACCTGTCGCAACTCAACACAGGTATTACTTACAGAGGCGACTGAAGAGGTTATTCGGATACATTCATTGAATTGTTGTTATAAACATACGAATAATTAAAAAAAGAAATTTTAATATATTGTATAAATATAAATAATTATAAAGCTTTGGACCCCATTATTTGAAGGTCGCATTCATGTTCTTCCCCGGTTGCTCAAAATTACATGCGAGTGACGGGATGTAAGTAAGTAATATATTGCACGTTATATGATTTTCATTAGTGACATTACAGTGTACCCCTACACTAGAAGTAGTATGGTTGGACACAGTCCCAGGCCACGGTGTGGGCTCATTGGAAAGTGGACCTCCTGATTAAAGTGGATTCCGAACCACTTGGGAAACACAGTGAAGTCATACGATTAGTTTGGAGGTGACCAGGACAAGTCCTACCATGTTTCCCTACCGGCACTGTGCACATGACCAAGTTATCTGCATCTTTGAACCTGCTCTGGTCCGCTGGATTCAACTTGGTAAGGCGACCGGCACCCCTGCACGAAGCTCTCTTATAGCTCTCTGTAGTAGAGCGTTGTATATCGCTGGGGTAAACAAGCAAACAAAGAAATATATATTTGCAAAAGATCTTTTGTTTGTATGGTTATACTGTACATACCGTAGCTTCCATCACGTTATGCGATCGAATTGCCAACAAATAAGAAAAGCTCAGATGTGAAATAGGTGCAATGTTGGTTTCCTACCGGCACTTTCGTTTCCATAACATACGGTATAATTTAATGCCATTTGCATATTTTCTATAGCAACGGCAACATGATGTTTGTATACATTAAGTACTGCCTGTATAGGTACCTAATAAGAACAGCCTGATGTGCACACAGTTACATTGGGCACACACTCGGAAGTGGCTCCCATGGTGCACCGCGAGTTTTCAGCCATTCGATTCAATGTAGAATAACCAATTTTGTCGTCACTCAGCAACAGAGAGACAGATACCCTCCTGTGAGATCGCCCAATCAATCCTTCCATTCCTTCTGATGAAAGCTGTCGCTTGTTTTTGTAGCGCCGATTTTGAAACCATATCTTCACCTATAAACGATGGCAAGCGTTAAAAGTTCCAGCGTAAGATTGAAGAAGTTGTAAAAACCTACCCCTAATTTAAAAGCATTTTATTCCAGCATCTACTGGACTCCTTCTGATGCGAGATGGGAGTGGATTTTTGATTGGGTCCTGAGTGGCCTTGTGACAGGTTGAACGCTCAGTTAATCCCTCACTACCTGGATACTGCCCTGAATCACACATGTATAGTCACCATGGCAGTGATGGAAGGGGGTAAGTAAGGCACAGGTGCTTGGTTTGCAGGTTTCCCACTTCCGCAGAGGAAAAAGGTAATAAGAATAATTACCTACTTTTGAATTCTTTTCAAGGTCACGTATTCGCAAAAAGTAATTTATCAAATGGTGGATTTTATTGCCAGTTCTTTTATCCCTTACTGCAATGGCAGAAAACATAGGAGATACATGTACAATAGTACAAACTATATTGCAATTGAAGGTATTGTCATTCAGACTAATTATTATGCCTCTATAATTTTTGCGATGGCACTGTAATTGTCTAACACTGTCATATTGATTAATGAATGGCTATGCTTGGATGATTTAAAAAGAGCGTATAAAAATAAACACTCATAATACAGTATGTGCATGTGCCAAGTGCTGTATTGCATTGTATAATATTATGTACTCTTATGGTACATACAGTATTCTTCACAGATAAGGTCCATTCATTATAACTTCAATTACTCTATATCGCAGTACAGTTGTAATCAAATGAATTTAGGAATTTGTGTAGCAATGAGTTCATACCTGATTTGAAGTTAGTTTGAGTTGCTGAGCAAGCCCCTCTCTGTCGGGCGCGGTCAGGTATTTCTGCATCTGGAACCGTCGCTCCAGCTCATACACCTGGGCCTGTGAAAACAGTATTCTTGGTTTCCTCTTACATTTACTCCTGTCTGTTGGCTTTGTCTCGTTTAGTGATGGAGCAAGTCTCTCTGCAAAATCAACATTAGTTTAATTAATAATTTTTTTGTTAATTTAAGGCAAGATTTCCAAATATTTTCTTAACAAAGTAGACCTGGGTCGATCTTTTTGAGCTAATTAATTAATTCATAAAAAAAATACAAGCTTTCGTAGTAGCCTAAATTTGCATTTTCGCACCCGAAAAAACTAAAATATTAATCTAGAACTAGACAACACATATAAAATCCATGAAACTGAATATATGGAATATGGGTAAATAAGACGGGCTTAAATGATTTTTTTTTTTTAAAAAAAGCTTTTGTTTTTTACGAATTTTTCAGAACTTAACATAATTTAAAGACGTCGTTCGGTTATTATTTATCTGTTCTATTATTTTCAGTTTTATATTGCACATATATTTTTCTCAACGTATGCAGATACTACTATAAATAGCTGTACATACCCTACTTTCAACTTGTAGTATATTTACCTTGTCTATTATATTCTTCTGTTGTCAAAAATGGTGGAGATAGCTGACATAAAGAACGAACATGGTTGGACGTGCACTTTTCGTCGCTAGGGGCAATCCCACTTGCTGGTGTACAACAGTCGTTTTCAGTTTTAGGTCTCAGTAGTGAAGATGTGTCTTCGCATTTGTAAACCACGGAAGATTCAATGTGACTAGATTGATAGCCGGATAATTCATAGGACCTATGATGCTCATCCGGCAAACTCCTGCCAACCAACCTTTCAATTAGTATAACAAGGCTTATTACGCCTTCAGCGGGCCAACTATTCCTTTTAATATTAATTTATTCTTGGGGGGGTTAAAATTGTAAACAAAACATTATACTGCTTACATTTTTAATCCCAGGTCTTATTAAATGGCATATAAGGCTCACTAGTAAAATTTCTTTACGTCTGCGGGCCTACTATGCAGTTTCGTATTATCTTATTCTTGGTGTTAAAAGGGTAAACACACCATTTTTAATAGCCTTTTCCATTCTAACATTTAATTGATTACCATTTTAGGTTTAGATTAAATATAATCACCAAAGTAGGCCCACAGTCCTATGTGTGGCGATATTTGAAATACTGGTTTCATCAAGCATGCAAACCAAAATATGTAGACAGTAGACCAATACAATAGGCTATTTCAGCACACGAAAAAATTTCAGAACACTCGTAGTGAAATTTGAAAACCAATCAATAAACGTTTTTAGTTATTATTTAATTAATTTTTCTCTCTAGGCAGCTGCTACTCCCTCCCCGTAGTTGTCTCTTTCCGTGGGTTTCCCTTTAGAACATGGGAGTCTTCCCCTATGAAGTGACTAAGACAAAATAATAATGTATTTACTTCTTACTCAACTTCTTATGCTGCACCTAACATACTCTACTACAATTGCAGAATACAACTTTGCACTGACTACGTTAGTAATGTGTGATAGATATTGTAGAGTGGCCTAATAAATGGGCTAAGCATATACTATTCGGTCCTCTAAACCTAACCGTCGGACTGAGAAAAAAAAATCGGATGTGCCGAAAGCCCGAACAGGGCAGAACCTAAAAATCGGCTTAATAGTTTGGCCCTCAACTCTTCGGTCCATCGTCCATCACCAACGACGTCCAAAAATGGCCAGAACGTAGGCCTGTATAATACATAATAATAGTATGGAAATAGGCTACTTTGAAATAGATTCGATATGGACCTGTTTTTCATTTTGTTTTTGAGATTATTCTCATTAAATTCTTTGATAGCTTCCAGCTTCTCTAGGGTATTTTTAGAGTTTAATTGCAAACTAATTTTCGAGTAAAAATCAGAATAGCGCATGCAGTCGCTTACCCATATGAGCTTCCATAACTGTATTCACCACTGTAGTTCTCATAAGACTGAAATACACACCCAGCCTGAGGACTGCTTGCTTGCTTCTGACACTCAGCCACATACTGATGTTGTGATGGGTACAAGTTGGTTGCATGCACACTGTCGTCAAAAATGTAAGAATATGGTGGGAGATCCATTGCAAAGGTGAAAATCCTTTAAGATGTAGGTCAAAATCAAGTGATCATTGAAGTCAAGCACCTATTGAGGGAAGGTACTTGAACCCCTCGACTCAGTGATGACGAAAATATAGTAATTGATGGGGGCAAAAGAGGGCAAAATCACTCGTGCGTAGTATTTGGTAAACGAAAAAGCACTTCAGAGTTCAGACTTTTGAAGAGACTCTTGAAGACTGCCGCGCACGAAGGTTGGAGCTTTCAGCCCATCCTCCCTAGTCCCTACGACAGATTCTTCAATAGATTCTCAGTTTGTTCATGTTTAGCTTTTGCTAAAGGGTTTGACGTTTAAGCTTATTGGTCTTTTATATACAGGATGGTAGGCTATTGTGGCTGTTTATCGTTTTGAGCACTGGACCAGCCTACTTAATTGCCCGCTGGCTGGAGTAAGTCTAATTCATTTGGTAAATATAAATAAAATTTGAAGCGTTACTGATGCTACAGCCTGGAAAATTTTGCAATGATCATCAATCATGGTTAAATCAAATATTATATTGACATAAATAATATATACTGTATATACATTACATTGATTTAAAAATTTGGCATTCTGGCAAATTAATTATAAACTTTGAAAATATAATGCAATACAAATTGAAGTGTTTTCTTGAAAATCTTACAAACTAGCATTTAAATAGGTATACTAGCAAGTTCAGAAAAGGTCAGCGATTAATTAATTCTCCTCTGAAGATCAGTGTTATCCTACTACAATGACCTTTAGTTTGAAATTGATGATCGGCTGACAACGCGAACCACCACCAACTTATTTACGCCTTAACGCAATTTCTATATTTATTTATTATTTTTGCTTTCCAATTTATACGTAGTATAAGGAAAGCTTTGTGATGGTCGAAATTTTCGATTCCGAGATTTCAACGGATTTACACGTTTTCAGGTCCCAGGAACCCAAAAAAGTGGTTTTTACCAAATGTCTATCTGTCTGTCTGTCTGTCTGTCTGTCTGTCTGTCTGTCTGTCTGTCTGTGCATCGATTTCCGAGCAAACTACTCGGTCGATTTTGATGAAATTCGGCACGTAGGTTTACAAAAATCATACCTCGAGACCATTTTTTTTATTTGGGGCTAACTCAATATGGGGGGTTTCATTCTCAAAAAACGCCAAAAAAAACTTAAAAAAAATTATTTCTCAAAAACGGCTCCAACGATTTCTTTCAAATTCACATATATTCTAGTCGTTCTTAATGTTGATAAAATGCGGGGGGTCGCTTACCCCTTGATAGTTTGCTTCTGGGGGTAAAAAAATAAAAATAACTTAATTTTAATGAAAAATGACTAAAAAATAATATTTCTGCGAAACTTTTCTATCGATGATTTCTACCTTCAGGCATGTTTTAGGTGTTAAGTTGAGTAACGAAACCGGACAGTTGGCTTTCCCAAAACCTATTTGCTTTTGCGCAAATTTTTTTTTTTTTTAAATGATAGAAACTTCACGCTGAAATGCATTGCCTGCTCTGCCATTATTACTGTGTTGTAATGTGTTTTAAATATATTGAGGTTACTTCACCTCCAGTGACGTCAGGTGGACACCCCCCCCCCCCCGAGATATCCGAAATTTAACCGTAGGAAAATTAATTACCATGAAATTATTCATTTTCTCTCCCTACTAATTGATAAATTGGAAAGCATGTTCGAGTAAACTCGGACCGGTTCTTATTTATTTTTGGTTAATTTTTGGTATTTTTTTTAAGCTAAAAAGAGTTTTATTTAAGTTTCCATTCATTGAAAACCCCAAAAGAGACCATTTCATCTAAAGCGTGTGACCTAATTGATGGCTCTACGATCAATGTTTCATGTTAAATTTTATCAAGTTCAAAACCAAAAACCCAGAGTGGGGGTTTTCGAGATGATTGCTGTAGAATATAATAACGAAGGCTCTCACGGCCGGAGTCTAATAAGGCGGCTATTCCACTGGGCAATTTTACTTCAAATTTGATTTTGTCATTGACGTTTGTTTTGTTTTAAGGAGACTATTATGTAGATACTTCACTTATTTACTTATCTATTATAAATTAAGTTATAATATGGTAGCAGACATCATTAATAAGTCTCTACCATATTATAACTTAATTTATAATAGATAAGTTAAGTATCTACATAATAGTCTCCTTAAAACAAAACAAACGTCAATGACAAAATCAAATTTGAAGTAAAATCGCCGGTTGAATACCCGCCTAAGGGGACAGAAGGAACCTATTAATGATGAGAAACAATGGTGTATTGTAATGGGTAGCCTGCCTTTCTCTATACCAGTGCTGGTCATTACGGGACATCCAGGTATTTTGAATCACCTTCTTCGGAGAATAGCTTAAAAGAAATAACACCGGAGAAACACGGAACAAATAATAAAGGCTGAAATTCTAATGGCATATTCGAGAATTCTTCCTGTAAGGCTGTGCTTTGTCCATAAATTTAGCTTAATTAGGCCTAATTTAGCTTCCGCTAAATTAACAATCTGCCATTTCAACTTCCCTGAAAACCTTGAACAGAGCCTGTGTATTTATTTAAAACTTGAGCAATATGAAACCCATTTAATGTAATCAAAAATTAAAAGTAAGAGATGAAAAAATTTATTTTAACAATAATGAAAAATTTAATAAAAATGCCACTGGGGGCGGCACAGCACTATAACACACGGAACGACCTCGCAATAAATTTAAGAGTTTACGGGAGAGTTTGTCAAATTGGGAATTAGACATTTGTTATAGTGAAGAATATTGGTTAATTCACACTTAAAGTAAACTATAACGTTGCAAGGAATGTGATCGAATCTGCCCTATATGCGATAGTAAAATTTCAACAAAACGCCTCACTAAGTGGAAGATGAGACAATGCAAATAATACAAAACAAACAAACCATACAAATAATGTCTGAAATCCCTGGGGTCGTTGGCATGCGACAAGAGACCTATGGACCACTATACGAGTAAGTGGGACTGGGTCCGTAAAAACCATAAACCTCCCCAGTTGAGATGTTAGAAGAAGAAGAAATCGAAATGTATGATTTCGGTCCTGTGCTGAGCTCCGTTGAATGGACTCAGCAAGGCGAATTGAAAGATTTCTGCCATCCGACGTCCCCAGTTGAGATGTTAGAAGAAGAAGAAGAAATCCAAATGCCTGATTTCGGCCCTGTGCTGAGCTCCGTTGAATGGATTGAGCAAGGAAAATTGAATGATTTCTGCTAACCGACCTCCCCAGTTGAGATGTTAGAAGAAGAAGAAATCCAAATGCATGATTTCGGCCCTGTGCTGAACTCCGTTGAATGGACTGAGCACACTTGACCAAACAGAGACTGGGAGGCTGAGTGCATCAAACTCCTCCTCCACGTCAGAAATAGCTGAAACTCTACCCAAATTATGATGGATCTCTTGAGGAGAAATTGATTTTCCTTAATGCTTCATTGATATTTATTTACATTCTTATGTACTTTATCAAGCTTTCATTTACAGGGTGTCCATTTCTGATTAAGGGTTATTGGAAAAGAAATGTTGGATACATTGTGCGATACATCCTTACTTTCATCTTATACAAATTCACGGAACTGTATATAGGTATAAAATCCAACTCATTTCTGTCTCTGCCTAGGATTTCACTTTTTGGTGAGTTGGGGCTGAGGGAAACATACTGTACTGTACGGATGGTTATTCACAACTATTTCTATAGATGAGTTCTCAACTACAAAGTTATGATTTGATTGAGCAGATTGCACTGCGACTGGACAGCAGCGAGTCAAACCTGTCAATTGTGGGTTTTAAAGGAAAAAACTTTGGTCAACCTTGGTTTGACACAAAATCCTGTAAATTTATGTTTTTATTCCAGATACTATTATGAATTTTTTTAATGAAAACAATTCAATTTGCAGACACCCACTGCAACAATGTGTGCATCATGTCGCTGAGAAGTTTCAATCAATGAGTGAATAATTATTTTCCCAATGTTGAAAAATGATCATCACTCAAATTTTTTTTTTTTTTTTTTTTTTTTTTTTTTTTTTTTTGGGAAGGTAAAAAAAATATTAAAATTGCCGGATGGTACGATGCGTAAACTAAAATGGTTATCTACAAATTGAATTGATTTCTTTGTATTGTAACTTGATTAACTGGATTTTGGATCAAAGTAGGGATTACAAAAGACTTAAGCTGGTTTGAAAATAATTCTTACTTGTAGCAGGGTACTTAAAGGTTTAATTATATCGTTTGGGTCTTTTTTTAAAGTGATATTCTATAAAATTCAGCATCCAAGTAGAAATTTTTCTATTCCTTACAACCCTCGATAATAATAAAGAGTTCACACGCCATTTGATGTCTTGTGTCTGGTGGTGAACGGGATGTGTTCAATATGACGTCTTCGGGAACCGGCGTGGCGGTGATTGCCGAATAATGCAGTTATTATGTTCAGCGTTAGTTCAGACTAAACATATGGCCGACGCTGTTTTATTACGACTGGTGCACAAATCATCCCCCAGTTCAATGCTATTCAACAGTATATTGGCTTGCTTACTAGCAGATTCAGGCCCGTAACCAGGTTTTTATTTCGGGGGGGGGGGCTTCAATCAGTGGCGTAGCCAATGGGGGTAGCGGCGTCCTGACACCCCCCCCCCCCCAAATTTAGCAAAGCAGCAAATTTTTTAGATACTTATCTAAATAAAATCGCCTGGGAGACCCCGGTCCCCCTCTTTCCGGTTTTGTGAATAAAGTTATCTTATGCAAAAATAAAAATATTTTGCCAACAAAGGCCTATCTTTTAAAAAACAATCCCCGGGGTAGCCCTCGGCGCCCTTATTAGCTGTTATATTCTTCACATGTAAAATATAAACATAACTGCTTTCAAAGTGCCTAAATTCCACTATTTTGGGCCTATTCTTTTTCAAAATAATTCCCCCAGGGAAGACCCCCGGGCCCCCTTTTCTCGCAGTAGGTCTACTATTCTTCGACTGTAAAACCTAAACATTATTAGAATACGTTACAAGCTATATATATAGCCTACATCAAATTGTGTAAAACATCACAATTTCAGGCCTATTTTCTTTAAAAATATTCCCGGGGGAGACCCCCGAGCCCCCCTTTGGCCTCCCGGCCTCGCGGGTGGGTAAATTGAGGTCATGCCAGTAAATAGAAGATGCGTACGTCCATGCGAGAACGGCTTTCCTCTTATCCTTTTATTTTACGAAAATACGGGGGGGGGGGGGAGCGCCAAATGAAACACCACCCCATTTGAAAACCTATCGTAAGCGGCAGTGGCGGATCCACAGGGGGGTCAGAGGGGTGATGAGTAAATTCTAAAAGCCTAAATGAGTAAATTCTTACTAAATTCATATAAGTTACCTAGTAAATTTTGTTGTTGTTGATAAAACTCAACTTTTCAACAAAAAAAAAAAAAATACCTTTTAAACTTACAAAAGAACTTGTGACCCCCACCCCCTAAATTTTCCGCTGGATCCGCCCTTGGTAAGCGGGCAAACTTTATGAAAACTGACCCCCCCCCCCAAAAAAAAAAAAAAAATCTGGCTGCGATCCTATAGTATGCTGTGAAATGTCGTACGTACATGAACCCCCCCCCCCCCTCCCCCTAAATGAGTAAATTCATTAGATATTAAAAAATAAAAATATTTTTTTAAAAATAAAACTCAACTTTTCAACAAACAAATTACCTTTTAAATTTACATACAACTTGTGACCCCCCCCCCCCCCTAAATTTTCCGCTGGATCAGCCCCTGAGTTTGCATTGGTTTAATTTTTGTAGATCATATAAATAACCCCACTCCGAACAAAAATCCAGCGAATGTGCAAATTCAGTTATTACCCCCGCTGTAAGAGAGTAAGACATATTATAGTGCCGGGTGGTTTAATAAACAGGGCGCGTTGATGTGTTGGCGTGGGGGGTCGAAGGTCTCATAACACGAGTAGTTGCTGCTGGTTGGCGCGACCTCTCTGTGTGGTGCGCTGCCTGATATAGTCCAGATGACCGTATGGGAACCGACCCATCCACCTTACGATTTAATTCTTGATTTATGAATCATAGTACTCTTTATTAGACCTACATTGTAAATCAGGACCGTACACAGACAGCTGGAATTGGAGGTGCTGCATTGGGCTATTTTATGTTTAATTGGATATGGGGAGGGGTGGGGGGACGAAGGTCTTATAACACGAGTAGTTGCTGCTGGTTGGCGCGACCTCTCTGTGTGGTGCGCAGCCTGATATAATCCAGATGACCGTATGGGAACCGACCCATCCACCTTACGAATTAATTCTCGATTTATGAATCATAGTACTCTTTATTAGACCTACATTGAAAATCAGGACCGTACACAGACAGCTGGAATTGGAGGTGCTGCATTGGGCTATTTTATGTTTAATTGGATATGGGGAGGGGTGGGGGGACGAAGGTCTTATAACACGAGTAGTTGCTGCTGGTTGGCGCGACCTCTCTGTGTGGTGCGCAGCCTGATATAATCCAGATGACCGTATGGGAACCGACCCATCCACCTTACGATTTAATTCTTGATTTATGAATCATAGTACTCTTTATTAGACCTACATTGTAAAGCAGGACCGTACACAGACAGGGAATTGGAGGTGCTGCCTTGGGCTATTTTATTGTTAATTGGATATGTGGAGGGGTTGGGGGACGGACCCAATTCAAACAAATTTTAACTCTATTAATCTCTTAAAGCCCCAATCTTACTCTACCACTAGCTAAGTCCTTTGCACCTAGGATCAGCCTAAAAGAAAGACGAAAACCATGACCTTCTTCCAAACGGCTGCTAATGTCAACTAATGATGGAGCAAAATCCCGCACATCCTAGTGCCTACTGTCAAACCTCCGGCTTAGGATTTTCCTCATCAAAGTGAAAGAAGCATTGTTTGTCTGCTCAACTTCAAACGCTCTCGATTAAAAAAAATAGTCAACATGCATGTTATATAACAAAAAAAAAAAAATAGAAGATAATCTACAATACTAAGAAATTTAAAACTAAAAAACAAAATATGCACAGTAATTGCTTGGATTTCATTGAGGAAGGAATAGCGGTGTGCTGTACAGGCAGCAGCCAAGAGTCAATTAATTAACTATTTTAACTGTGACATACATTTCAGTGTTGTCCATAAAAATGAAATCAGTTACTTAAATAAAATACCGTATTGTTTTTATTCTTCGTTTATAACTGAGGCGGCATGATCGGAATGATCAGAATTGGGAACCGCCTAAGCTGAAGACAGTGGTCGGCACACTTTTTAACCAAAGAGCCAAATATGAACATTTCAACAATTAAAAAAAAATTGGGCGCAAAATCAGCTTGTTTGTTAAGCTTGTATTACACCAGCTTGCTGGGATGGCTGATGCCTGGATGCTCGGATTAGTTGAAAGAAGACGTTAGGCGGCAATTCCACCGGCGATTTTATGTTTGTTTTGTTTTAATGAGACTATTATGTAGATACTTAACTTATCTATTATAAATTAAGTTTTAATGTGGTAGAGACTTATTAATTATGTCTGCTACCATATTATAACTTAATTTATAATAGACAAACATATACATAATCTCTCATGAGGTAAAATCGCCGATAGAATTGCCGCATCAAAGACGTGTCAATTGCCGTTTTGGCTCGCAGAAGACGTGGAAAGTGGCAATAGAAATTTATCAACAAATATCCCAAGTGTCTCTTCTCTAGGATATCTATCCCAGCTATATTATGTATAATATATAACTCTACAAACTAGTGTTAAATATATTCAATGGCGTAGCCTACATAATTCCTGCAGTTTCATGACTATGCAGCTCCGTCCCATAAATTCCTTTAAAATAATTTGCCCGGGTGATCACGATTCTCACTCGACCAACTTCGTATTTTCTACAACAATTAATTGTTTACCTTTAGATATTATTAAAAAATTAATTAATTCGTAAAAAATATTTAATACGTACAGTGAATGCACATTCACTAAAATATATAAAAGATGGAAACTTATTGACTATACTCTAAGTTTTTATTAATTAATTTACATACATTATTCTGTATTGTATATGTTCTGTCAGCAATAAATGGATCTCAAGTGTGATTTCGGTTCAACAAAAATTAAAATGGAGAATGAAACCGGACTGCTGGCGACATCTGTGAAGTTGCGTGTGAACATGATTTTGATCTGTCCTGGTCGTCGACAAAAGTTTCAGCCTTTCTCTTACAGACTGCGCGCGAAGTACTCTTTTGATCACACGTTTCTTTCAGTGGCGTAACGCAAGTAAGCATATCGATCTGGGTGCGGCAACATAATTTTGGTTTGCATTTTATATTATATCCAAGGGCGGATTTTGCCTCCAATTTAGGGGGGGGGGGGGGGAGGGTCAGCGGGTAGGTTCAGTGGATTATAACATTAAAAAACATAATTATTTTAATTATTTTTAATTCTCACTTTAAATATTAACCCAATGTTATCTAGTGTAAGTCAATTTATTTGCGGGTCCGGACCCTCTGACCCCCCTAAAATCTGCCCTTGATTGTATCCAAGAGCGGATCCAGTGGAAAATTTAGGGGGGTCACAAGTTGTATTTAAGTTTAAAAGGAAATTCGCCTGTTGAAACTTTGAGTTTTATTCAATTTCAACTTTTTTACCCCCATATGAACTTACTTATTTAGGGGGGGGGTCCCCCCCCCCGTGGATCCGCCATTGATTGTAGCCTAGTAGAAATAATCCCCGTCGGTCGAATAATATCTCGTAATTTTCCAAGAAATCATAAATTTTAATTAATATAGGCTATATATACTACGAAGCAGAAGGCTCCAGAGGATGGGACACGTCCATATGCCAGCAGAAAGAATAGCACCAGCAGTATGGATGGCATGTCCCAACAGAAGAAGACCTTTGGGCCGTCCGAGACGACGCTATGGCGATCAGCTAAAGGAAGATGTGCAGGAAGTTGGCCTTCGGGCCCATGAGTGGCGTGGTCTGGCGAAGGACAGGATCCGTCAGGAAAAGTCCCCCAGGGCTGACAGCGCCAACTTAAGTCAAGTCATATATACTCTTTCCACTTCCTGCATGAAGATAAGGGCAACGGATAGTCTTTTCAGAGGGGATATTAGCTAATCTATTGAGTTACTAACAGCTTACATTTCGGTATATAATGGACCTACCATATAAGAAATGAAACAACTCGTTGGGATTTTAAGGTGTTTATTTCAACTAGGCCTATTTCTTAATAAACTGCCTATAGTAGTAGTAGTATGGTTTGACACAGTCCCAGGCCACGGTGTGGGCCCATAGGACTCCAGTGGACCTCCTGATTATAGTGGATTCCGAACCACTTGGGAAACACAGTCAAGTCACACGATTAGTTCGGAGGTGACCAGGACATGTCCTACCATGTTTCCCTACCGGCACTGTGCACACGACCAATTTATCTGCAGCTTTGAACCTGCTCTGGTCCGCTGGATTCAACTTGGTATGGCGGCCGGCTAACTGCCTATAACAAGTAAAAAATCCAACATAACATAATAATAACATATAACACGAAGTCAAAATTAGAGACCCAGCTACTTGTAACTTGGGACTGGCAGCCATAAGCAGTGGCGACTTCTCCAGGGGGGTCATCGGTGAAAAAGATGGGGGCCCGGGGCTCTGCCACGGAGAAAATGTTTAAAAAAAATAAACTTCAAATAGTGTTGACGAAATCCAGTTTTGAACTTTTGATAGCATTATATATAGTTTAGGTTTTACAGACCCAGACTTATTAGAATTACCCTAAATAGGGATTTTTTTTTATGTTTAAGAGTGAAATAAAATTAAATTAAAAAAAAAAGTTACAATAACTCAAGGGAGGCAGAACTCTTATCTCTTTTGTCTAGGGGCGTACCTTTCCTCAAGCGAATAAGGCGACCACTTTAAGCTTCACGCTTTTGTTGAAACTGTCTGCAATTGTATCAACCCACTATTTTTCGCCTAGTAATGAAATATTTTCCTTGGGAGAGACTCCCGGTCCCCCTATTTCCATTTCTGCTTTCCAATTTATACGTAGTGTAATTGCTTTCCAATTTGTACGTAGTATAAGGAAAGCTTTGTGACGGTCGAAATTTTCGATTCCGAGATTTCAACGGGTTTACACATTTTGAGGTCCCAGGAACCCAAAAAAGTGGTTTTTACAAAATGTTTGTCTGTCTGTCGTTCTGTCTGTCTGTCTGTCTGTCTGTCTGTCTGTCTGTCTGTCTGTCTGTCTGTCTGTGCGTCGATTTCCGGGCAAACTACTCGGTCAATCTTGATGAAATTTGGCATGTAGGTTCACAAAAATCAGACCTCGGAACAATTTTTTTATTTGGGGCTAACTTCATTTGGGGGGGTTTTATTCTCAAAAACTCCAAAAAAATTATTTCTCAAAAACGGCTCCAACGATTCCTTTTAAATTCACATCTATTGTAGTCGTTATTAATATTAACGAAATGCGTGGGGTCGCTTACCCCTTGATAGGTTGCTTCTGGGGGTAAAAAAATAAAAATAACTAAAATTTAATGAAAAATGACTAAAAAATAATTTTTCTGCGAAACCTTTCTTTCGATGATTTCTGCCTTCAGGCATGTTTTAGGTGTTAAATTGAGTAACGAAACCGGACAGGTTGCTTTTCCAGAAAAGTATTTGGTTTTGTAAAAAAAAATGTTTTTTTGAAAAAATGATAGAAAATTCACCCTCAAATGCATATTGCGTGCCCTGCCAGTATTGCTGTGTGGTAATGGGTTGGTCTGAAGTATCTAGAATTTACCTCCAGTGACGTCAGGTGGACAACCCCCCCCCCCCCCGAGATATCGGACATTTAACCATAGGAAAATTATTTGCCATGAAATTACTCATTTTCTCTATCTACTAATTTTGATAAATTGGAAAGCATATTCGAGTATACTCGGACCGGTTTTTTGTTAAAGTCTTCGTCACGAAAGAAAAATCTGAAGCTTTTTGGGGACAAATGCGTTAAACCCCACTATTTCGCACCTATAGCTTAATAAAATTTATTCCCTCGGCCAGATTCGAGCACTAACAATAAGACTAGGTCCGTAAGCTGAAAAAGTTACTGCTGCAAAAATACGTTAACGCCCACTATTTTTAAATTTTTCTTCCAGGAGGAGACCCCCGGACCCCCCTTGTATACAGGATCCGCATTTGTAAAATCAAACCGTTACTGCTAACAAAAGGTGTGAATATTTCAGTGATTTTTCAAACCATTTCCCCGGGTTTCGTCTGTACAATCAAAACGTTGCTGATATGAAAATGCGTGAAACACTTCAATTTTAGGCCTATTGTTTTTACCTTTGGACCCTTTACGAAAATAATTTAATGTTTAAACCATTAGGCATACGTTCAACACATCCTCTTATTAAAATTATCAATAATCCACTAATTGATTCGTGGTAAAGTCGCAATAACGCCAGTCCCCTGAGCCCCCTCTATGCGTCCATGTGTGGTTTGAACGGCCTTCCCCTTTTTCTACATTTATATGAAAATGCCAATGATACACCCCTCCCTCCCCTTACAAACCTCTCCAAACTACCTTGTATTTGTAAACATACAATACACAGTACGATATGTATTTTTTTGGAATTTCAAGAGCCATATTGACTGTGTTTATTTCCTAAATATTTGTCTTTCCAGTAACCTATTTTTAGTCATTACGAGTCATTAAGTACTTTATATTGTGTTAAACGCATAGCAAATTATTACAAAATGCATGAAATTAATACCAACGGAACAATAAAGTTAACCAATCAAATATTAAGACCGGCTTTAGCTTCAAACTACTATTCTTAATCCTAGCCCACTATAAATGTTTAAGTGGCTCCCCTTCTGAATTTGATCTAAATTTTAATCATTAACCGAAACACCTTGTTCCACCCACTAATAAATTACATCTTAAAAAACATGTTTTGTTGCCTTTTTTATGGCTATGACACTGCTCATAAACGATATATATGACAAGTTTAACATATTGTGTTGTTCAATCGCTGTTTAAATGGCCCCATCGTCAGTAAACAAGTCATCCATCAAGATAGCCGCAAGTCCATTTTATTTCAACCACATGCTAATGAAGTGCTTTCGAAATTGACCTGAGGGTGGACCTTTACTCATATCAAAGGACCTTTATCAATCGCTCTCAAATTAATTTGATTTCTTAATTTTTGATAAATTACTCCCAGTGAACTGTATTATGAAGTGACCTTTGACAGAACGACGATGTACTGTACGAAGATAATTCATTCAATGGCTACACAGTGGTATTAAGCTTTGTTCTTATGTTTTAAACGCCATTACCTAATTAATCAAGTATTTGTTTCTCCATAACACCCAAAGGATGCTCCATAATTTCATTAAACAAAACAAACGGTAGGACACTTCTAGAAACAATTGGAGGTGAAGAACCTTACAGGCAGTGGCGGCGCTACAGGGGTGCCCGAGGGGGCCTGGTCCCCCCAAAAGTTTCTCCGGCCCCTCCGGGGCCCCCCCACATTTGAGATATTTTACATGTTGTTAAATTGCAGAATTAGTGAACGGTATACCTACTCCCAATGAAAAATGTTTTTTTTTTCAATGGCCCCCCAGATAGAAGTCATGCCCCTCCATGCCCCCCTTTCCCGCCTTAAAATTTCTAGCGCCGCCACTGCTTACAGGTGTAAACATCTAATATCTCATTAATTCATTTCAATCGTAGAGCTATTAAAATATCTCATGCTATTGCAGAAATGCCCCTCAACATTTTGGTAAACACAGATTGGCCGCAGTCGTCGAACTTGATTTGCGCAAATAGGGTAGGTGAGTAAGTCTGGACTCTTTGAGGAAGGAGTTCAAAAACTGTGGGTGATCGGTGTTGGCGACAGTGTCATATCTTTATATATATAAATGTATAGAAGAGGTGTGATTTTTTGATAGCTGTACAATGGATATTTCCCGTAGGAATTCGACGTTGTACAAAAACGCGTAGAGGCCTAGAAAGGATTTACTCTTAAACTTTCACTTAAAAACAATGCAAATTTAATTATCTTTTGATGTAGTAAAGCAGGTACAGCAGGTTGTAAAAATGTTATCAATATAGCCGTACAATTCAGAAAACGACGGACACAATGATGTGCAACATAGAATCTGTTTATACATACTGTATATCTGATAGGTATTATATAATAATTATAATGATTATGATGATGAATGAATGAATGAATGAATGTATTAAATATTAAATATAGAACAATTTAAATACAATAATTGTAAAGCCCCACATGGAGACCTATAACAATTTACCCTACTCTAAAACTAAAGAAAAAGAAAAAAAAATCAATTAGACTTAATTTAACTTATTAAACTACACTTACATATTAATAACAGATCTCTCGTAAACACATAACAGTCTAGTCCACTATTTCAAATAAAGATTCCACCTCTTCCCGTCTCATCAGCCATTCCCGGACGAATTTGGAAAATTTATTTATTGACAGCGACCCAGGACAAATATTAAGTAAGTTAAATAATTTTGGTGCTATATATTGGTAGGATTTGGTAAAATTTGCTATGTATGCCCTTGGTACTACAAGGTGCTCAATTCTTCTAGTATTTGCTGGTCTGGGTCTCTGTACCATGTCCCCACTGATAGAGTAAAAAATTCGCAATGTCTTGTATAAGAACAAGTGCCGCAGCGGGAATAAACCGAGAGACGCAAAGAGAGGGAATGATGGAGGCCCAAGCTTAATATGCAAGCACAGTGAAAAAAAATCCCTTTCGGCTATGGTCGATCAGGTGTAGGGAGATTCCGCAGACCCTGCTTTTCCTCTACACTACCCAGAGGCGTAAAGTTTTAGAATGATGGCGGGGGCAAAACTAAGTAGACCTTATGACGCCATCAGGCAGGATTGAAGAAAAAATTGATAATATAATAGAAAAATTGTAGAGTTTTACGCATTTTTTAATAGTTGTAAAGTATAGCTGTAGATTTAACAAAGCTAAAAAAAGAATGCATATATTCATATTGCTGCAAAGGGGGCTATGAAGTAAGAACCACGTCTTACAATGCTCGAAGCTGGGGGGGGGGGAAAGCCAAAAGGAGCTGGGGGGGGGGGAGCAAGTTGGACTTTACGCCCCTGACGCTATGTGTAATAGAAAATAAAAAAAACGTCATTATTTTCCCGATCCCAACATCAACACACAAAACACTCTTGTGTTCCAAACTATGACGACTATGAACTTTTACTTATTAAATTATTTTTACTTTGACTAGACGTCATCTTGAAATCGTTAATTTGTCATAAAAAGTGTAGATTACCATTATCGTAGATTATAATACGATCTTTCAGTCAGATTTTAATTCATTCCTCTGCGACCAATATTGACTGAGATATGAATTATATAAGTTTTCAATCGGCCGCCATCTTATAACTAAATAGCGGATCTAGCTGGTTATCGAACTCGATCAAGGCATTTGTATGATCAATTTTTGTGCCAAGTTTCATCCAAATCGGATAATATTTACGGAAGTTAGAGTGTTTCCTAAAATCGATATACATATATACATATAAAACATTTTGAACGGAGGGTGGTTTTAGGCTCAGGGGGTCATGAAATGAAAAGTTGTGAAGAAATTTTCCGAAAGTCGAACATTGGTCGCCATTTCAATAGGTAGATGAATCTCCCTAAAATACCTGCAGTGATGGCGTATACATAATTTAAGACCAAAACTTTGTTTGGTAATGCAACCTGTTCGGTTTTTTACTCTATTAAACACCTACAACATAACTTACGTCGATAGATAGATAGTGATGTTTCGTGTATTTTCAAATTTCATATCGTTTTGCAATAGCATTATGTCAAAAACTGAATGGTTCCGCAGAAATATTTTTTGTTAGTCATTTTTAATGAAAATCGAGTATTTTTAATGTGTTTGCCCCCAGAACCAAACTTTTTTGGAGTTTTTGGAAGGTCCCCCAAAATTGAGTTAGCACATAATAAAAAAGTACAATGCTTTTGTGAACTTACATGCCAAATTTCCTTAAAATCCACTGAGTGGTTTTCCCACAAATCGACGAGGAGACAGGCCTACCGACAGACAGATTTTGTAAAAACAACTTTCTTGGTTTCCTGGGACCTCAAAACGTGTAAATCCGTTGAATCTCGAAATCGACAATTTCGACCTTCACATAGCTTTCCTTAGCTAATGCATAAATAAGAAAGCTGAAACAAATGAAAATTGGTAGAGTTAATACAAGTAACAAGTCATTACAAAAATATGGGTCCCAGCTAGTAAGATATATTACATATTTAATAGTGATTACTGTTTGAAAAACCCTGGTGCTTCTCTGTTTTTTTTATCATAGAAATAGACCATAAAACAAGTTATAGTTTTTTTTGTTTGTTAGCCAATTGACATTTGCCCTCTGACGCAAATTATCAGGCGATATTACAAACTACGAGTACATACATAATTAAGTTATACGAATCATGCAGTGCTAGACTTTCCTATGAGCGAAAGGGACGTCCACCCGAGGCGCCGCAGCAGAATTTGAAATAAATTGCATGTTAAATTTCAAAAAAATTTGGTCTGTAAAATGTAAACTTTACTGCTGTAAAAAAGCGTATCCTCCTATTTCGGGCTTATTTTTTCGAACATTTTCACCCGGTGTAGACTGAAGACCCCCGTTTGCAATTAGGCATTTAAATCTTCGTCTGCAAATTCTTAACTTTACCCACTAAGAAATTTATTCATTCTACTAATTCTAGACAAAAATGATTACTTCACGAGGCAATATTTATTATCACTCTAATTATTGGTTTTTAATAAACTGTCAGTTTTCGAATTTGAGAGGCACTGACTTACTTGACTTAAGTTGGCGCTGTCAGCCATGGGGTACTTTTGGCCGCATTCACAACACCACGCCAACGGATCCTGTCCTTCGCCAGACCACGCCACTCATCGGCCCGAAGGCCAACTTCCTGCACATCTTCCTTTAGCTGGTCGCCATATCGTCGTCTCGGACGGCCCAAAGGTCTTCTTCTGTTGGGACATGCCGCCCATACTGCTTGTGCTGTTCTTTCTGCTGGCATACGGACGGCGTGTCCCATCCACTGGAGCCTTCTGCTTCGTAGTATTTGTGTGACGTCTATGGAGAGCCGAGGAGTTGGTGGATTTCTTCGTTCGTTCGGATTCTCCAACTGTTGTTTTCAAAAACTCTTCCGAATATTCTCCGTAGCATCTTGTTCTCGAGAGGCAAGAGTGGTAAAAATGGAACAGCATTGAACATGTACGCTAAGGGGCCTTTATTTCTGCATTCCGCCTGGGGCCTCGACACCCTGTCGGCGAATGTTGCTGTGTCCTAAACTCCTAATGAATGGCTGCGTTAGGATTTAGGAAATTGTCTAATCCTATTCGTTGGGAGGTAGTGTCTCCGTCCAGAAAATTGTCTGGCGCCACCAGTGGCCTGTGTGGGCTACATCGAAGTTAGTGCAAGTTAGGAGTAAGATGATCATGTGGCACTGCAGTGGCGGCGCTACGGGGGTGCCCGAGAGGGCCTGCCCCCCCCCCCTCCCAACAGTTTCTCCGGCCCCTCTGGGCCCCCCCCCCCACTTTTGAAATATTTTACATGTTTTTAAATTGCAGAATTATTGAATGGTATACCTACTCCCAATGAAAAAATAATGCTTTCTTTTGCATTGGCCCCCCCAGATGGAAGTCATGCCCCCCCCCCCGCCTTAAAATTTCTAGCGCCGCCACTGAGTGGCAGTTCCGTTGTTGCGATAGTTTGACGGTCGTTGGATGTGTACCATCAGCAGCTAGGGTTGAGTGAATCAGTTCGGCAGAATCGGCTGGATCCGCCCTTGCGGCATACACCATTAAGTTACTGTCGAATGGGTACATTCTGAAACAACCTCATTACAAAATTCGGCCGGTGTTTTAAAAGAATAAGTGTAATTTATAAGTGGTAGGGATGATTTTGAAAGCAAATGCGTTATTCGCAAACCGATATGTAAATGTCCTGGTTGTTTCGCCAGACACAATTAAACCGTTAGCTACTGTATTTGAACACGACCAGTTTTGAGGGAAAAAAGAACGAATTGAGGTTAAGTCGTGGCCTTTGGAATTCTAAACATAATCACCAAATTAACTGCGGAGAATCTCACATAAAATTCAAATAAAACGCATGTAGATGGGATGCTGGAGAGGTTAGGTTGGTAATGGAGATATCCAGGGTGACAGGCGCAATTCTTCACGCGAAGGCTCTGCACGACCTGTACCTAAGGTACCAGGTAAGCTAAGCATAAAATCGCCGCGACGACAGGCGAGATTGATACCCCCTTGCCGCACAGTGCATTCTTAGCGACCGCTCGCCTTTTGTCTTTGCCAGGAATCGTGAGCTACTATTTGTGTGCGCTTGGAGAACAATATCCCCAAGCCTACCCTCTCGTCTTGTATTGTATCTTGTTCTTCATTATTTACAAGAAACATCGATTTTCAATATAACATTTATAAATCCTTTGGAAATATCATAATACTGTGTCTTGTGTTTGTTTCTCGACAACTAGGCTATTTGATATTATGATGGTGTATTTCTAATATGCGATGACAGTCATTTTTTATGTTTACGATACGGTAATTCTTTTAATTCCAGTACTTCATCTCTCTATTACACTTCCTTCACGTTATTCAATTAGACCTATGTGAAACCATTGGCTCCGCTTGCATATGAGAAGAAATGTTAAACTTTACTTAAGTCTAGTATCCTTATTTGCCATAGTATACGGGAATCAGAGCAGCGGTCTCTCTCCTGGCGTGCCCAGATACTGTCGGGGATGTTCCTTGCAGAATGTGTGGAGACGAGGTAGAAACTGCAGCACAAGTCCAGTCTGCATGCACAGCGTTCTGGCGGCAAAGGAAGGTGTGTTTTGAAAAGGCATTCCCCGATAGTGTCACAATAAAGAAGAGCAAGCTTCCAGTCATAGTGCGGTCCGCGCAGCTTGTCGGCTTAACTATAGCCTAAATAGACCTATGTGAACTAATAGTACTGACAGTACTGTAACCATAAATTCATAAACTCGCTGCTGAAAGGCTTCAATGTGACAAATGTCAGCTAATTAGTTATAAATAATAATTTCACAGTATGTGGGAGCCAGCTCAAACCGCATTGACAGATGGAAGAACCTAACTCCAAACATCCAGGAAAAAATAGGGTCCGGAGCTCAACTACCGTACCTACCTTACCGTACCTCAATAGGCTAAGGACGGGGGTATAAGATGCAGCGCGAACTTGTGTAGGTGGGGACTGGAGGAAGATCCGACTTACGAATGCGGACAACTACAAGACAACGACCTTCTGGTTTGCCCGAGACTAGGAGAAGCTATGCCCCAGACTGATCTTTTAGACGCCAACGATAAAGCCATCATTTGGATCAACATGTCCTAGGCCCGGACACGCTAAGTAAGTCAATAATTATGTGGGAGGCCGCTATACCATCTTCTAAATCTCAAATATCACTGAAAGGGAAAATGAAAATGAGAAAAGGTAAGACTACTTAAGTGGATTTTCCAACCAGCATTTCGTATATTGTAGTAGGTACTCACAGAAGGCTATTGTTCAAATGTCCTTAACCATATGTGGCTTTTGAAGAGTTTGCGCTGAAGCATTATCGACATCGAAGAGCCTCAGCAACGGGGTAGCAAAGGAAATAGCCGAGGCTATGCACAACTCTGCGAGATTGGGACACCATAATGTGATTCCAGTCAGGAGCCCCATACCAGGTGGATTGTCAACACTAGACCGCACACCATTTACTCCAATCAGCCGGCCACCGGCTACTTCTCGACCGCCTAATAGGACACACACCATTTTCCCTCGTTATCTGCGTTTCATGCCGATCGCCGATCCGCGCCCTTGGATTCGACAATACGATTGTCCGTCTGTCTCTCTAATTGTGCCCATCCATATCGGGCCGAGTCCGAGAACATGCCGATTGTGTAGGCAGCTTCAGCATTTCTAGATACCAGAATGACAGCCAATTATAATATTTTTCTTCGGGAGAAGTCCCCGCATATTTTTTCTTAGTCTCTTCATTTCTATTGAAATCGAGACAGGATTCATAATGAGAGTTATCTTTACAGTTTCTTTCTCTTTATAGTGACTAATGTTTATTGCATTGGCTGTGAGCTCAAAGAACCGAGCTTAATAATGTAGCTTATAGTCAGTGAAATTCAATTGTTTTCCGTGATTTAAAGTAAACGACTGAAATGTATTGAATGTGTCTTGTCCGACATGTCTATTACGCGCGCAGCAGCAGTAATAATATGCTTTGTCCGGGGCAGGTTTGTATGTAAATGATACATATATAATATATTATAAAACTTTCACGCCATATTCAGAATAATCATAAAATACAAAGACTTACAGTAAAGATTTAGGAATATTATTAGGCTGTAATGGTGTCACTTCCTAATAACTATACAACAATTATACAATAGATTACGGCAGTGTACAAATCTGCCTCTTCAATTAAGTAGACTCGCTATAGGCCTACATTAAAATGAAGTCCGAGAAGTAACGCACCTTCTATTAATATTAATAGATGACATTAATAACATTAATGTTATTACGATTCATCAATTAATTAATAGATGAATCTTATTCAATTACTACAGCAATACCTTACAGAATGCCTCTTTTCAATTAAGTAGACTCGCTTTGAGCCAGCAACATTAAAATAAAGTCCGAGAAGTAACGCACCATATATATTAATATATGAGATTAATAACGTTAATAGATGAATCGTATGTAATTACTATGGCAATAACTTACAGAATGTCTCTTTTCAATTAAGTAGACTCGCTAAAAGCCTACATTAAAATGAAGTCCGAGAAGTAACGCACCTTATATTAATATTAATAGATGACATTAATAACATTAATGTTATTACGATTCATCAATTAATTAATAGATAAATCTTATTCAATTACTAAAGCAATGATACCTTACAGAATGCCTCTTTTCAATTAAGTAGACTCGCTATAAGCCTACATTAAAATGAAGTCCGAGAAGTAACGCACCTTGTATTAATATTAATAGATGACATTAATAACATTAATATTATTACGATTCATCAATTAATTAATAGATAAATCTTATTCAATTACTAAAGCAATGGTACCTTACAGAATGCCTCTTTTCAATTAAGTAGACTCGCTATAAGCCTACATTAAAATGAAGTCCGAGAAGTAACGCACCTTATATTAATATTAATAGATGACATTAATAACATTAATGTTATTACGATTCATCAATTAATTAATAGATGAATCTTATTCAATTACTACAGCAATACCTTACAGAATGCCTCTTTTTAATTAAGTAGACTCGCTTTGAGCCAGCTACATTAAAATAAAGCCCGAGAAGTAACGCACCATATATATTAATATTAATAGATGCGATTAATAACATTAATAGATGTATCCTATATAATTACTATGGCAATACCTTACAGAATGTCTCTTTTCAATTAAGTAGACTCGCTATAAGCCAGCTACATTAAAATAAAGCCCGAGAAGGAACGCACCATATATATTAATATTAATAGATGCGATTAATAACATTAATAGATGAATCGTACATAATTACTATAGCAATACCTTACAGAATGTCTCTTTTCAATTAAGTAGACTAGCTATAAACCTACATTAAAATAAAGTCCAAGAAGTTGGCAAAGCACAGAGAAGCCGAATAGGCGGTCTTGGCTGTGGTTAAAAAGACGTCTAGAAGGGGTCAGATGAGAGATAGGCGTGCACGGATGTATAGAATGCCTTATTAATGATGATGTTGTAGTAATTTCAACAATACCCGCTATCGGTTCTCCTCATCTTCGCTCTGATGTCCTGCTGTGTTACTTCGAACTTGTCTTTCAACTGCCGGGAGAACCTTTAAATTATTAAAATTAGGTAGCTGCATTAATTACCCTAATAAAATATGATCGCAAATTTTATTACGTAACTTGAGATAGAAAAGACAGAAAGTAAGGAAATTGCCTTTAATAATTTTGGGCTCAATTAACTTATTAGTGGAGCATTGCTTTTCATTATTAATAGATAGTTCCATCCCTAATCTTTTTAAGGCATTTAAGCAATTTTAAAATAATACCGATACTATACTATTTGGCTTACTTGGTAATAACAGTATCATTACACTGATTTATTGTATTACCTGTGCATATTATATTGTATGTAAGTTATGTACCCTTCAGGCACCCACTTAGGCATGCTGTATATATGGTGTATCGCATATCGTATGTAATGTAAAATAAACACTATGCATGAAAAAATTTTGCCATTGGTCTCGGTCGTATAAATACCCATATTTTAATGTAACATTCTTCAGTAACCTTCTATATGGAAATGGCGTCAAACCCCTTTGCTTTATCAGCTGAAAAAAGAACCATAAAAAATCCCTTAGAGTCTGGAATGTTTCATTATCAGTACAACTGCATTCATAACTGACGAGGTTAATACATTGAGTTAGATGGCTGGTACGAAAACGGGCGTTACGAAAAAGCGAAGTCAAAGTTAGATGATATCACAATGTTCCACCGAATGTATGATTTGTCATCTACCGAACTTTTGTATTAAATACTTTATTTTTCATCTGTCCAATCTGTCATCTATCCATTCGATACCATAATTTATCTGAGAACCGGTACCGGCGGCAACTAACCAAATTTTTAAATTTTTAAATTTTTTGTTGTGAATGAGCAATGAGAAGTCATTTGTATCTAGTGTATTTTTTTTTTTTTTTTTTTTTTGTAGAAGTTAGAGTCTTTCATGTGAGCTGGACACATCAAATGCATTACCACTGGATGACAGGATTCAACTATAAAAAACGTTTAAACAGTAAATACTGACAGTAAAATCGATATGCATGGCTCAGTCCCTAATTCATAATATTCTATAATATATTCTTAATCTATTGTATTGTCTCCGCTGGTCTCAAAGCTGGCAGCGTGTTTACATAAAAAACAACCTGTCAGAGTCTGAGGCAAGGAGGTTAGTCCCTAAAGACCTCAGAAGTAGTAGAGGTAAGCGCTCAGCAGTTGAAGGTGCTAAGACGTGCATCAAAATAAAGTAGCCTAGGTTTCTCGCACAAGTAATTTATTAATATAATATTTAATTTCGTTTTCTCCAATCCACTATATTTATTATTTATTAATTTGCATAAACACCATCCTATATTGATTGATTGATACAGAAGGTTTTGAGATAAATAGTGGAGGCACGATAAGCATTATACTGTATAAGTCACACGCCATTACAATAAGCAATAACTTCTTTACCAAGCCATTGCTATGGAGTATGGCGGCGCTCTCATGTTCCAATGCATAGATGACAAAAACATTGCTTTCTCTTATTCTCTCCTTTACAAAAGGTTATTCGAATGCAAACAATTTAATGAATGTATCCAATTGACCTCTTCAGTCGTCTCACTAACTAGCCTAGGAGGTACTTGCATCGAGTCACGACACTTCTCCGATCGCACGGTGTGCAGAGACTCTCACAAGTATAAAACCTCCTTGCCACGGAAGCTGATTAAGCTGTCAAGTGTGGGGCCCAAATAAGACTCAGTACATATACAGTTAAGAGAGAGCTGAGTGACTTATCCGTAGAAATGATGAGTTTTACTCGATGTACTGAGAACTTCCGATAATAGCCGAAATCAAGAGAGCCGGCATCAGATGGCTGGGCACGTGGAACTAATGCCGGACAATAGGGCTACACGAGCAGCCCTATACAAGGTGCTCCCAAGGGAAAAGACGAGTGAGACGACCACGGATGCGATGACTGGACGACATCGAGGTGGATCTGGCGACCCTTGGCGTCGATGACAGGGGAAGGAGATTAGGAGAGCGCAGGACCGCTCAAGCTGGCGCGATGTGGCAGAGCAGGCCAAGGGCCGTAGCGCCAAGGAGTAAGTAAGTATGTACAATTAATAGTGTACAGCCCGTAGGAAATTGGCAACCCGAAATGTATTACATTTTATTTTATATTTAATTAACTAAGCATGTTATTAAAGATTTGGCTCATCAAAGTTGTAGAAGACTACTTCATGCATCATATAATAAGGTATTTTTAGTTTTCGAAATTGTAGTTTTTTTATAAAATCGCTTTTACGTGAAAAGTTATTGTTTATAAAATATCTGCATGTTTATGAAAAAACTACAATTTCGAATATTAAAAATATCTTATAATATAATGCATGAAGTAGTCTTCTACAACATTGATGAGCCAAATCTTCAATAACATGCTTAGTTAATTAAATAAAAAATAAAAAGGAATACATTTCGGGTTGCCAATTTCCTTCGGGCTGTACACTCTTAAAAGCTTGCTTCCAGTTCCACTCGTAATTCCTATTGTTTAATTTATATTAATTTAATAATCTACCCTTATCGTTAGCCTATATGACAGCTATACGTCCTTAAGAGGAGAAAAAATTCTAAATTACATGCAATGCAATTTCCTTAGGTGGCTATTCCACTTGTCAATATTCCGTCATTTGTGCATAAATAATTGATGGGATTTTTGTTTTAAGGAGACTATTATGTAGATACTTAACTCATCTATTATAAATTAAGTTATAATATGGTAGAGACTTATTATTGATGCATAAATGACGGAATATTGACAAGTGGAATAGCCACCTTAACACACTTATAGTTTGTTTGCATCAGCCACCCTATATCGATTAAATTATATTATAACTCGCCCCTTTCAGTACTCCCGGTTGATTTCCCCTCCCCCTTTAAGTACGGGGAATCAAAACAGCTATCAGCAAGCAGGATGCTGCGATACGCTTTCAAATGAAGTCTATCAGTTTTGGGGGAAATCGACATTGTTTTATCGCATTTTTTCTCGTTTTCGTCTTCCCCTTAATTTCCGGGTATAAGTTTTGATTTTGTATTCACACATCACCCCTTGAGTACTAGTATTACACTCCAATTTTTTTCAATTTCCTATATATTCTTCTGAAATAGGGGATAATAGAGATATCGCGAACATGACGCATTTTCATTTCAATTCAATTTTCAAACGGCATATTTGTAAATCCTGCAATTGGGAGCATTTAGAAACTTCGAATGGCTCCCAGAACCGGAAAAGGTGTTGTGTTTTGTCTGTAGTACATAAAATCGCACCGAACTCCCTAACATTTTATTTGCTATGAAAATTGTGAGATTAATATTGGTTATTGGAGGAATTCAATATCAATAAACACATCAAAGTAAAACTGTGGATTAAAGACTATGGACCTACATTTAAAACCCACAATTGACAGGTTTGACACTCTGCTGTCCAGTCGCAGTGCAATCTGCTCAATCAAATCATAACTTTGTAGTTGAGAACTCATCTATGGAAATAGTTGTGAATAACCATCCGTACAGTATGTTTCCCTCAACTCAACTCCCCAAAAACCTACGACATGGACTAAGATTTTTGAAAAAATTTTGTTGCTTTTCTGGGGAACCCCGTCTGCGGAAAAATGTCAACAACGATGGTTGTTGCCTCGTTTTTAAACTTTTCTGACTCTTACAGGACCAACCTATCCACTAACTTTTATAAGTAATGTAATTTATAATTTTCTGGAAAAGCTTGTGGGCAAGGCCGTGTCCAAAGGGGTGGTCCATGGGGTTCGGACCCCCTCCGAAATAAAAGGCCTTTACACTGGATAAAATGGACTTTCATTAATAAAACACGTTAAAAAAAACTTTGGACCCCCCCCCCCCCAACAAAAACCTGGGCACGGCCTTGCTTGTGGGTAGAGTATTGTTAATTGTATATATTAACAATTTCTTAGGTTATATAATATATATTTAAGGGTCAGCATAAAGAAGATACTTTTTTCGTAAACATGTTCACTTTGTATACAAAAATATTGCTTTGCCGCAATTTACGAGCGCGGACAAATGACCGAACCTGGTGGGAGATCTTTTTGTGATCTGTGAGGATCGTCCACTATGTTATAAGGTGATTTCTCTCCACGGCCCAAGAATCGGTCCTTTGTAAGGATTATTTTAATGGTAGGGGGCTTCTACATCAATGAGCCCTGCAGGCTGCAACCAGTAATTTGTCAAACTAAATAATTAAGGGAGGATATACTGGAGCAGACACAACATGTTGTGAAACCTTGGAAATTAATGTTTTTTTTGTCCTCTTCCATTAGTTCCATTCTATTCATTTGAACGATATACGATAGATGTTAGAGTGCGTACATGCAAATTTTTCAATGAATTCTTCCTTATATAGTTTGCATATATATATATTTATAATATTATATAATAGTGCCTCGCTATGCCATTGCCCACTTGCAACTTCCACGTACGATAATTTACGATAAGGATTATTGTACACGTACGTCGTACTTCTAAAATTATGCCTGAAAGACATTAGTGATTAGGGGCATGACAAACTTATTACATGTAAGGTCATAGTGGGTAACGAGTGAAAGAACTAACTGTAAGATTTTTTTTTTTTTTTATTGGCTTAAGGGTATACAGCCAAATCCAACCTGGCAAAAGACTGCTATCTGGAGCTCACTAGACAACGAGGTTGCCCAGGGACCGTCTAAAACAGCTTGCCCAACGTCCTACCACTTTGGTCCGATACTCTCCAGGAAGCGGACCACCTCTATCAGCACCTCTTTGTCCAAGTCCTGGAGCACATCCATACACGTGAATGGCGGCAACTTCCCCTGGTCCTGCAACCTGCTAATAAGCTGTGTCCTCTCCCGGCTGTAGAGGGGGCACTGTAAGATTTGATTAATGCCGTAGATAGGTCATTTCTGAATCATCCAAAAATGTAAATAATTACAAAGGCTTTCACGGCCGGAGTTACGTGTGCTGCTGAGCCTCTGAGATACAATCGTACTTGGAAGTCTACGCAGTTCCACTGAAGATGTCGACCGCAGATGTTGACGAAACGATTTGAAGTACGCTCTCAGAACGGCCTGTCATCCCGGATTCTACTGCTTATTTATAATTTGTATAATGTATAATTTATTATAGCCTACGTATATCAAATTAAATAAAAATATAAACTAACAGATTTAAGGTTGATCCAGGGGTGGCCAATATCTAAGATAAACTTCCCCTTAAACTTAAATACACAAGCACACTCTCATCTCACTTACACAACACTTAGTGGATTTGATTGACCTAATGAAGGTATAACTAGATACGGCCCTGAGACCCCCTGGCCGCGGCATGCACAGACAATTGAATCATTCCATATAGAAAGAACGAGACAGTACAAGACATTTTGTGAATAATTGGTGTAGTATGATCTGACATGGACCTAAATGATAAATGGTGTTGGCGTTATGAGAATGGCCGCCTGGGGCGCTGCCGGCGCGGGCCTAACCGATCCGATCTATCTTACTAACTTTATTAGACCAGTTAAGTACCTAACCTTGTTTTCAGTGTCTTCCTAATTAACCTATAATTTCGACATTGTTATTCGCAATTTACCGAAAAATAATGTTAGGTAGAGGAAAATGGCCTACCGGTACCTAAATATAGCGTTCCCCGTTCCTTATAGGTCTCGTAGATTTTGTAACTTATGCAGCAAAGCTGAAGGAATAGACTCATGGAACCCATGAGTCCTCGTGTATGTTTAGGTATACAATAGTATAAACGAAAGAAACTCTTCAGTGGATAATAGAAAATCGCACCCAAAAATGATTTAATTTTTATTATTTATTTAATGAACAAAGTTATTAAAGATTGAATTTAATTTTGGGATGCCAATTTTCTACGTAGCATTAGCATTTATAGCATCCTCTTAACAAAAATTTAAGAAATCCTTATTGCCTTATTCAATGCAAAATAGTCTACAATAAGTATAATTACATTCTTTATTACTAATTTCGTATGTGGTAAATTATTATAATAATTATTTAATTTGTCAGATTTTATGCGGTCCATATCCATATATATATATATTATATTATATATATATATTATATTATAGCCAGGTAGAGGATAAGACAAATGCTAAAAATGTCTGAAATTGTAAACTAATGCAGATTGAAGTAAACATAATATAACGTCAAGTCATCAGCAGAAGGTATCGGCTAAGTCAAAGATTCTCCCCACAATGATACACCGCGCCGCCAATACCCAGTTGCGGACTGTCCAATAAAACATCTTTGTCGCCCTCGTAAATTAAATTAAAAATATTTTTTTAAGATGGTGTTGTCTTTTAGCCTTTAGGTACCTATCTTATTCTTCTTCTTCTTCGTCTTTCTCTTCTCCTTCTTTTATTTCTTCTTCGTGTTCATTTTTCTCCTTTCTACTTCTACTGTCCATGATAAGCCAACTACTCAACAACACTCGGCAGGAAACTAAGGAATAAATAAGTATGTTATTATAACATAAGAGACGAGAGTACAGGTACCTCTGGGACACATTTAATGGTAGTACAATGTGAATGTGAATATTACATCACTTTCACTGTATTTTCTCCCAAATACCACTGTAGTAAGTTTAGCTATAGTAATCTCATTACTACTTACTTTTACTTTTTCGTGTCCGAGCGAACATCCCGAAATCGGGTAAAGTCGTAGGCAGCACTGTTGGCCTGCCATAGGTCATCCCTCGTGCATTGGACCGGACATAGGCTGCACTGGAACAGGTTTCATTACTTATCACTATGTACCATATTACCATGACCTGCAGGTACAGTATGTCGAAGTTTGGAAGTATTTAGTTCAGTTTTTCACATGAAGAGTACCTGACTGTGGGTATAATTGTAGGCCCTATTTTTTTTTTTTTTTTTTTTGTTTTGTTTTGTTTTTTTGTCCTCACTGGTCACTCCACCAAGTGAGGGAAATATATTGAAAAAGTATGTTACAAAGAGGATATCGGCGCAGGTACCTCCGGATGCAACATCCAATGAGGCCCAAACAAATACATGCAATAACTATTTTTGTTTCCCGTTTGTTACGGATTTGATTCTAATATATATAGTACTTCAATTTTGCTTAAATACTTGTAATTATTACCAATTCTAAATAATATGGTACTTTGATAATGAATGTGCAGAGCGTCTAGAAAGACATGAAACACTCTATTGAATGCAAAACTGTACTTGAATTCATGATATCAAAAAACACAGTGTTTCGCTTTTTTCAATTCCTATAGAATATTAAAATTATGGGAAGGGAGTCAGTCCGACCCTGAGGCGGTACTATAGGCGCCTGGGGGCTCCAGGGGTGTTCCTTCCAATAAAATAAATTTGCCTTTTGTAATTTTCTCCCAAATTTATTGGTTTTTGACTTATGGACTACTCCAGGTTTTTTTTTGAAAGCCCTTAATACTTGAAAAGAGGCGTTCCACATTCTTCCCAAATTTTAGGTTCCACTCCGAAGCGGTAGCCTTTTTACTCGGGCCTTTTTACCTATCTTCTGTGATTAATAGCTTCGGAACGAATTTGTCATAAATAATTCCCGGACTAATGAAACGTGGAAGGGTCTGTGTTGTTATTGTTATTTTTTGTGTAGACCTGTGCAAACGATATCCATTCGTATAATCCAATTTTCCTCCACCCCCAACTAACGATCTCCAGCAGATCATCATCATTAAATTGTAAATATATATGTTCCACCTCTTACTACATGACGGGTCTTCAACTCCTGCTAATTTTCCATTATTATTTTTGTATAGTGGCTTAACAGACTTCATACAATAATAACATATAATACAAGTATATACAAGTGTGTAGAAATGGATTTCATTAATATATCTTCGATTTCATTAATATATTTAACACCGGATTATAATTTAATATATTTTAATATGATATATTTAATGTTGTTGACATTGGCCACCCCTGGCTTATATTGTTTATTTAATTTAATACTTCAGTTATAGAGATTTGCCTGATTTGGTAGAGGTCTGATTCACGATTCACGCTTAGTACTACGAGGATGTTTGTAATCTAGGAGAAGGGATTTTTTCGTGAAACTGATAGCATAGCACCTATTATAGCGGGGATTCCACAGACCTGCTAGTGGTAAATACAAATACGGTGACGTAGTAACAGACATTCAAGACTTAGGCGGGGTTTCCACTGACCTCGCAATGCAGAATGCAAGTGACATTGATGGAAATTTGAATTTTTCTTTTTATAGAAATCTATTAAAATGTTTGTGCTTAACATATCCCATGACGCCATTTTTTAATTTTAGTTTGTTTGTTTGTGATTTTACTCTATGATCATTGATCAATTTTAACTATTGCATAGAGTAAAACAAACATCTGACAATGTCATTTGCATTCTGCAATGTGAGGTCGATGGAAACCTCGCCTAAGTCTTGAATATCTGTTACCACGTCACCGTATTTGAATTTAGCACTAGCGGGTCTGTGGAATCCCCGCCTATGCACACTCTAATATTTATTTCATTGAATATATTGTATATTAGATCGAAGAAATATTTCGATTGTTTATTTTGATTGATATACGATTTGACTCTGAATTTTGATAATACACGTTCCAATTTTTCTTATACCCATATTTATTTGATCGAATATTGGAAGTTGGAATATTAGAGTGCGTAATTAGGGGAATCAGACGAATCAGCAAGTGTGTTCTGTGATCAATATTCTTCTTCATCACGGCAAAGAATTCGGATATTATTGCATTTAACGGACAATAGGATATATTGCATAAAAAACAAATTGTTTTTTCAAAGTTTTATTGACGTGACAACGTCTAATATTTTTCTTTCGATGTGGGGCCGTATTTTCGCCCCAATTCAAAAAAATTTGAGCAATGGGCCACAATGAAAATCTATACTATTTTGCTGTATGCAATTACTGCTCTTAATTATCTGAAAGAGTGGAATGCAGCACGGGAATATGTAGCGTTGCATATAACATTAATTCATTCAGTGCATGCGGAGAGACAACAAATTTAATTTTCCGCCAATTTGATCACGTATACCAAAACACCACGCCTAATTGTTTGTAAAGCTCAGAAGAGAGGAGTAGCTGGCAAAGTGAGCAGAAGACAGGTTCTTTTAAGGTAGGGCTTCGCTGCAGGAGAGCGACCAGCTCTGTCAGCGTCCCCAGCACACGATAAATATCCAGGCATAACCCTACCGACGGTTGGACATGATCAATGTATCCTTCTCTCTGATTGGGCGGTACATTTTTCAGCTTTCTTAATTGCCGGCGCATGGTGAGTGGGTGCAAGCTTCTTTCCGTCTTTCGGACACGTGCTGCCTAGTTCCACAGGCTCTTTATTGCCAACAACCGCTCCGTTTATCTTCATGTCTGTGAGCCCATTTTCCTTCAATAAGTTAATTCATAAGCTGCACAGCTGGGGTTTTAGCTGTTATCGGCCTGAAGTGGTAAAATTTGAGGCATAGTGACAGTCTGTTCATGTATTGACCGTTGTACTGAATTTTAAGAAAATAGGGGCGAAATATTTTTTTTTTCTTATTTTAGTTTAGAATTAACAATGGAAGACATATGCAAATTACCGATACTAGATCTATTTAATTCTCAATCTCAATTTCTCCTCGGGGGGGGGGGGGGGGGTGCACCCCATAACAATTTTATCGATAAAAAAAAATTTCGTTTGTTAATAGTTTTCATCCGTGATTTAATGTTACTTTCATCGTTTCTTACACATTATTACAAATATTTCGGGAAGAGTACAGTATAGCATATGATAAGATAGGGTATAGTATAATTGAAAAAAAGATACGGCAAAACTGAGAAATTGGAGTGATTTGCTGAATAAAATATAAAATATCATTGTATGTATACCTACTTATTGCCTGCAGCTAACCGATTTACAGTACCGTAAACACTGTATTAGGCCCATAGCTATGGTGCCGATTTCTAAAATAACTCTATTAGCTGGGGTAACTTTATTCACTCGTGAGGCAGTGTGAAATCATGAATTACTCATTATATCAAATTTCACGGTTGAAGGGTAAATAAATGGAGGAAATAAAGAAAATTATTGACAAGGTTAAACCCTTGTTATTTTTATATCATGTCACACAGTGGTGGCCAAAGTTAATATGGATTCATCACATCATGCTTTAAATTATTTGAACTGAATTATGGTATGCAGTCTAATACTCTTACTCATCCAAAACCTTCCGTAGACAAATTTTTATATATCATTATTATCAACTTAATTTTTTTCTGCGAAAATTCAGATCCTATATGAGTTTGGAACAACTTTATTTTATTTTAGTTGATAGTGTAGTTTCGCGTTCGTTAGTCTTGTCTTGCACTCATCATCATTGAGAAGCTCTATATAATTACAAAGACTTTCACGGCTGGAACTATGAAATAAGAATAAAATAAATACATAATCATTTATTTCAAACTGACCTAAAAAACCAATAAAATGCAAATCGAAGCAGTAGAATCTGAGATGATAGGCATGAATGGTCAATCTGAAAACGTCCTTCCAAACGTTTCGTCAACATCTGCGATCGACATCTTCAGTGGAACTGTGAAGACTTCTAAGAAGAATGACCGCAGATGTTGACGAAACGTTTGGAAGTACGCTTCCAGATAGATTCTACTGCTTCATCACATTGAAAACCTCGTTTGAAATCCTCTCTTGGAGTCTTCGCCTTCTTTAAGTTAGAGTAGGCACTAGACTGCATTCTACTCGTATTTGTTATTAAATTGTGCCCAACCAACAGTATATTTCATTTATAGAGAATATTATGCCAGAATTACGCGGGTTAAACTTTTATTGTCGGGGAACAATAAAGATGTGTGGAGATGTAAAGTTTGGCCGCCCATTATCATCACGGCACGGGCTATTAGCCTATTACTGACACGCCTGATTTTCGTGTTAAAATTATCTCCTAATTTGAAAATTTGATCGATCGGTTTTTTAATTCAGGTAATCAGTCATTCATTTCTCGAGCCCGCCGCCGCTTCGTCATCACTCCCACCTAATCGCATCATACCGCTTAATTCTAGTAATAGATTTGTGCTGCAGGCCGCTGGGGTATATAAAAGTTACACCCAAACCCCGATCAAATGTAATCGTTTAATGCCTTCGAATATTTTCTGTGAAGGGGATAACTAGTTAACTACTTTATTGAGCTGACCGAATTTTGAATTTTTGCAGGATGCATTGTATATAATTTTAATACAATAGTAGGCCTACTGTATACCAAACTGTTTTTTCTTTTCTGTGGCTATCAAATATCATATCTCTGCACTACTCGTCTGAAGCAAAGGAATTATTTATTATTATTATTAATTTTAATTATAACAAAAGACTTTGGCGTCGTGGCTTTCAATATACTTTTACGTATACTATAGTGTAATGACCTTAAGGTACCTACGTGGTAAAAATAAGATGGCCTATTGGGTAAGAATAGGGCTGCCGAAAAAATGTTATTATAGGTATTTAGCTATGTAACAATGTTTTTTCTTTCGTACCCCGGCAGTATTCCAGAAGGTCCCGAAAGGGAAATTTTTCAGCGGTTTCACCGCGATATGGTACATTAGGGAGAGGAGAATTTTGCTCCTTTGTGAATATGGACAGGCAGGTAAAACCCAAAAGGTAAAAAATCTCAGCAACACTTTCAGGTTCCAAATGCGCCTCTATAGGTGTGTTGTGTCCTTCTTGTATCTTAATATCGTAACAGCTCTTCAGGTCTTCCTGACGGAGTGTCCCGCCCCCTTTAAGTGCGTAAATATTTCTTGGCTCATGGGACAAAACATACATGAAAATTGCCTATCAACCTACGATATATTTTTACCTACATATTTTCTTATTTTTAAGCCAATGGAGACACCACACCAGGACCACCCTACATGGGTTCTAACTATAAATTGTAATGGGTCTTAGGAGAGGAGACCAATTCAAAAATGTCCCTCAGTCCTAGTGTTCCGAGACCGAGACCGAGCCGGGCGAACACTAACCAGAAACCAGCCCTTGTTATTTCCATTTTATGCTGAAGAACATTTTTATCTAGCTTAATAAGCAAAATCAAATTAGGCTTACATATACAGTGGATTTGCCGGATTTTATTTTGAGCGTGGGCGCACAACCGTCCCTGCTCTAAAAAAGTCTATTGCTCCACCCTATGCAACAATGTTAAAAAAAATACTGTATGCAATAACGATCTGTGCGCTTGAAATAAATGGTAGGCCTACTGGACGCGACGTACAGTAGGAAATTTACATATAATCTTCTCAATCACTCCATCATCCTTTGACAAACAATTGACCAAGTCTTATTGTTTAGTGTTTATCTTAACGTTTACAAATGACAAATTATAATGTGAGGGTCTTGAATAGGTAGGTTGGTACAGTATAGACAACAATAATGGTTCAACAAAGCACAACAAATTTTTCATAACCAACTTTGACATGCTACAAGGTGAAATTATTGTCTTCATTCTACGCCATACTGATTTACTTTGCAGTTATATAGGCTAGTACTTCATGGTTGGGCATGGTATAACCATAGGCCTACTGCATAAAATGTGTACCTATGCAGATAAGCTATACAGTGTAACCCATTCTGCAACCTAGCAATATACAATACAATACATATGTAGATACTTTTGTGCTTGAATTTGAAGGGACCAGAGACGGATCTTGAACTTGCCTTGAGGGGGGGGGGGGGAGTAACCAATATGTTAATGGTTTTTTTTTTCATTTATTTATTTTATATTTTATTTCATCAGCCTGTATTAATTCAATAGTTCAATAAGAAGCATTACTAGGTTATTTTATATTGAAATTATAATTATAATGTCCATGCTTTTCGGGACTAGTCAAGGGCGTAAGAAATGGGAAATTTTTTGTAAATGGTGCGAATTAAAGAAAATTTATTTTGTTGGCCCCTACATTTATATTTATATCAAAAAAGTTGACATTTTTAAAAACAAAAACATTTCTGTAAAACGGACGGATTATTTTTTGGAAATATAAGAGTGAATCTAGACTCTGTAAAGGCTATAATTCTACTTCTCATTTTTTCTTCAATTTTGATAATGCCATTGATGGAAATATCATTTATATTTTTACACCTCATTCCAATTTCTACTTGCCTTCAATAATAAATTGACCATTTTTGTTTTCAATTTTTTCAAATTTTGTAAGTATGGCCACCGTCTTTCTTTTAATTCAATCGACTTCGATGGTCAGGTGGTAACGTGCTTGCACTTTACACGCCATGCGATCGGAGACGTGTCGTAACACAACACAGGTACTAACCAACAGAGGCGACTAAAGAGGTCAATCGGATACATTCATTAAATTGTTTGTATGCGATTAATCTTTTGATAAAAACAAAAAAAAATATAATCTACAAGAAATTTTGTGATTTAAATTATAAAATAATTCATTTGTTCTCAAGAAATTAATTAAAATTATTTATCATATCCAGACGACGCCATTGTTTATTGCTTTCCAATTTTTTTTAGTTTGTTATTGTCTGGAAAGTGTGATTTTTCTATGATTATTGATCAATTTTAACATCCGGATGTTAAAATATACAATGACATATGGTAAAACAAAAATCTCATCAAATATTGACGGAATATTGACAAGTGAAATAGCCGGCGAAACTCAGAATAAAAAATACGGATTAGTTAAGACACGAACTATTGCATAGCACTGGGTATTATTGTCCCGATCATTAAGCCACCACTATCATACATGTCATTGATTAATACAAGAAGCATAAGCAATGGAGTACAGCCAGTCAAATAGATGGAGTAAGCTGTCTCGTAACTTATGACTTCATCTATGAAAGATGATTGAGCTAAATGAACTACCGAGGTAACGAAAAACTGATTATCATTTTATTCACTTCAAAGAAATGTTAAAAGACACCGCAACGATTGAAGATAAGATGATATGTATCATGCGAGGAATCGCAAAGGATGATGGAGTCTTTTGAGAGGGCGTTCCCGACATTCTAAAATAAACGGGTAAGATACTTGGAAATTGAGCGCATCTCTAGCTTCATATGGAAACAAAAAGTAATATTTTACTCAAATGCACCTTAATTAAGACTTATAAGTTTACGAGCGGAGTAATTAGGTCCTTAACGAGTTGCGTGTTTATGGCCAAAGTGATTGAGCGGGGAGGCACGTCACTAACAGAGCTAGATAACAAAAGCCTCTCAATTCTTTAGAGGAAATGGCGAAAAGCTACGTAGCTTCCTTACGGTTAATCCAGGCGCGGATCTAGAATGAGACCAAGGAGGGGGCTAAGATTAAATTTCGAATTTTTTTTTGAAAAATAGGGCTGAAATATTGGGGTTTTACGCATTTTCAGAGCTGTAAGGGTGCTATATTATAGGTTTTAATTAAGACAATCGAGCACAAGGGGGGCCCGAGGGTCTCCCCCGGGAGAAAATGTGTGAAAAATAGGACTGAAATAGTGGGGTTTTACGCATTTTGAGGACCCTAATGGGGGGGGGGCTGTAGCCCCCATAGCCCCCCCCCCCCCCCGTTGATCCGCGCCTGGGTAGATCACCCTTGGGCTATATTAGCATCCGAATTCCACCCGCCTACACGTAATTTTATTTGTTAATGTTTATTGTTGATGCAGTCGTAGTTTGAGTTGGTGTGTATTGCCATGTCAAGTTGACAATGACTGCTGTTCTTATTTCTGTCTTCTGAGTACGTCCCCCGTCGAGGAATAATAAACATTATAAATAAATAACAAAAATAAATGATTAAGCCTTTTTTAGCAGCACTGTATGAGTCTTTTGTCCCAAATAAGCGCCAGCTTGGGGATGCGGGATGGTATTATTATGTATTGTATTTTTGTAATATATGCTCCTTGTCCAGGGAATACTGAGCAAGGAAAAGAAAGAAAGAAAAGATTATTATTGCATTTTAGCTATGAAAATTTATGGAAAGTTTAAAAAATGCATTGCCATTTTTTTAGTTTCGGAGAATATTTTGAAGAAAAAAAAACTCTCGTGGCTCTTACGAGGGTAGCTCACCTAGTAGGAGTGTTGAATTTTATTATGTTTATCCTGGGCATCAATTGCAGACAATATCTATTTTCTATGGAGTTCGGACTTGTTTCCTGAAATGCATGGTGTATATTGCGTGACTAGTGGCTTAATATGGCATTATAGGAAGGAGCCCGTTTCTCTTCTTCTTCCCTCTTAGTGCCGCGTGCCCATTTCTTAAACTCGCTCCGTTCGGACGCTAACGCCGTGAGCTCGGTCATTATTTTCCCCCTTGCTCCGGCGAGTTGTTCAATTCTTTTCTCTAGGGTTGTTCACGGTCTGCCGATGGGTCTTCCACCTTGTGGCCTTGATTCTATCAACCTCCGGGTGGTCCTGTTCTCTTCCATCCTTTCGACGTGACCGTACCATTGCAGCAGCTGCTTGTTCTCCATTCTTTTCTCAGAAGTGAGCAGTAGAAATTTATAAATATTGGATTGTAATTAGGCTTCCTGCAGGAGAACTTGTTTACCTGCGGGACATTTTATAGTATACTCAACATGCACAGCAGCTTCTGACCTAGTGGAAATCAACAAGAAAGCTGTCCAGGTTCCTATGGGACTACAAATTAGAGTAACATTGACACGCTAAGCGCCGTAAGTAAGTAAGTAGATTATGAATAAATATAATTACTTTTTACAATTGTTGTATAATACAATTATAATTTTTTTAATACATTTTAGATACAAATTATTATTTTTAATACAAATGGCGGAACCCAAAATTGATGAAAAAAATTACAGGCCCTTTCGTTGCTGGTGAGAAAGACAAACAGATTAGTGAAATCTGAACGTTATGTAAACAGAGGGGAGAAAGCAGGGATAAATTGTTGGTAGACAGTTTTTATCGTTTGGAAATTGAAGGGGTGTGAAATAGATTAACTCAATAATCCTTAGCGTTGGACATTGTGTTTTTATGCCTTTATTATGTCCTGTGTTATATTACCTAGTGCTAAAGTTGAAAAGTAGAAACATTAATCATATAAGAATGTAAGAACTCATACGTTACAATTATAATAGGACATTAATTAACTTAACTCTTAAGTAAGATTTTAATAGAAAAGTAATGCATTAGTAGGCTATGTCAATTTCTATTTTATTTTCTTTTAAAATGCTAACGCGGATAATTAATTTTAGGCATTCCATAATAAGAACATACATCCAAAATCAGACCATCTTTAATAATCTATGACAGGGGTTCCCAAACTGTGGTCCATAAATCAGGTGGTACACGGGCAAAAGTAAGAAATAAGAAAATAAAACTGCTGAGTAATTGGAAATTTGAAATAAAATACAGTAAGTCTTGGCACTGGCAGGACTGGCACTACTTGATCTTGGTCCTAGAATTTGATGATTTTCCTATCACAGCCATGGGGGTCCACGGAAAATCATAAAACGAATAAAAACGGTTGGGAACCTCTGGTCTATGAGTACGTTCAGGCCCAGGTTTTGCCACACTGAAATTCCTTGTCAGAAGGAAATAGAACATAGAATATAGTTTGGGGAGATTCAAGACAGCCTGCCATCAATTTATAAACATTATCAATTTATCAGTTTATAAATATTAATCAATTTTTAATTAATGAGTGTCTGATATATATAAGTATTGTATTCTATTATAATATTCTTTATTTTACTTTTGTTATTTTTTTTAGGAAAAAATGTAACGTATACGAAAATGTAAAAAAAAAAATGTGTTAGCTGTTTGTGTAGCCCTTCGGGGCTAAAGCTCGCCTAATGGCTAACATAAAGACGATTTACATTTCAATTCTTTCCAGTCAAATTAAAAAAAAAAATATAACTCTAATAGATATGGGTTCCTGACTTGTTTACTTTTCCTTTTCGTATCATATTCGAAAAATATTTAGCTACACTCACTTCTCAATAATTTCGCAATTACGCATAAATCACCAATGTTTTCCAACAAAATTACATACAATAAGCAAAAGGATTTATGAGGAGGGTTGAAAATTGGAATTTACACGAGCAAACCTCTTTGGAGGAAACCATTCTAACGTATTAAATCACGGTCAGGAAAAGCGGGGAGGAGGCAGCAGGAAATAACGCGGTATCGTCTTTTGTTTGCATGCTGCTACTGCTATTCTGGACCTACAATAAGCAAAATGTTCATCCGTGTTGAAACTTGAGATTAGATTGACTTTTCGTTTATACGTCCTATTCCCTGTTGCTGTAATTCATTGGCATTGTTCGACATAGCACCAGTTGCCATTAAGTGATGTACTGTAGAGTGTCTTGTATATAATACGCTCGTAAATATAGGCAATCAATGGTATTCACACAATAAGTAGCCTATTTTCTTTACGAGTAGATAGTTGTATGGATAGAAAATCTGTGTGTTTATCAAATAAAATAGGTACAGCGTGCATTACAACAATGTGTCCGTGAAGCCGCAGCTTGTGAGGGTGGCACATCAATCTAACAGTAACAGTTGCCTAATTATTTAAGAGCTAAATGTAAAAGAAAGCAGACTAAAAATAAGCATTTATCGTAAAAAAAAAATACAAATATACAAACAAGTAGGTACTGTATGTATTTACTTAAGTAGACGCAAAGTCGTTGTTAAAGCAAAAAGTCGGCTCCAGTAAATTATGTAATTCGTTTTCTGTCCAATGGGTAATTCCGTAGTTTTAGATAGTAAACGTAAAAGGTAGAATTTGTTCCATTATTCCGTGAGCCGTACGTTACACTGCAGGTAGCCTAATTTTGTGTTGCTTGGATATGGGCGCCATTTTTAAGTTTTGCCTCACGCTGACAAAATATGCCGCACAACGTTCACTCATTCATTCAACTACAATAATCTGGACAAAAGTTTCGCGTGGTAATGTACAGAGCTGAAGGGACTGCAGCAGCGTGGAGGGGGGGGGGGAGTGGGAGGGGGGAGCTATTCGTCAACAGCGACCGTGGCGGCATTATGAACGTGTCGCCGCTAAGTCAGCTACCGCCTTCTGCGCTCGTTATGAGATATTTTTATTGAAATGTAAATCTCAAACCCGCGGTTATTTATCGTTAAATTACCCACCCCTGTCGTTTATTGCTGAATTAAAAATGGAAAATGAAACATAGTCGGTGTTATTACAATACGTATGCAGGCGTTCATTTTTGTGGGTATTTAAATGCCATTGCGGCTACTGTACCATTTACTACAATTAAGAACAAATGTTGCCACCGGGCTGATCTTTAATTAATTTTATTAATTTTGAACAAAAAATCATAAGAAGTGAAATACTACTAATTTGTAGATACTATAGAAAATATTTTAAGATATTTCATGCATTGAATATTACAGTCAGGGGCGGATTTGGCTTTGTGCGGATATATATGTAGGCCCTTATTGTCGCGGACAGTAATAATTATTTTTAAAAAAAATGTTAATAATAAAAATAACCTACTTTATTATCCATAACATACCTTTGTTACATAATATGCACAAAGAAATCTTTAATGTAATTGTACATGCGCGCGGATGTAGGCATTTGCCTCAGTTGCCTACGGGTAAACCCGCCACTGATTACAGTATAACGAGTTTTTAATTTTTTTGCGAAATCATTTTCGTAAAATTGGAACTTCCGAGTCGTAATCGTGACAAAAAAAAATATTTAATTCCACATAATTCAATAGATAGAACAGTTATTCTTATGTACAATTTAGACCCTAGCATTCGTGAAAAATTAATAAAAATATTAAAAAATGATGTCCAAACTTTAAGTCGAATTACCTTTAGAAGCTAATAGTTATACCGAGTAGGGGGCTGGGGGCAGGGCACTAGTATTACACTAGAGCAAATAAAATTATTGAGTCAGGAGAGATGCAGCTAGTTCACTCAGTAGCTTTAAGAAAATAATTAAACAGGATATCTTAGATAACGCTTAGACTCTCTCCGGTCCTGTAATGGTGATGACAATGGATTCCCCCCCCCCCCATATACCGTTAATCCTTCTTTTTTCACTACTCCTCTGTTTCCTTCTTCTCTATTTAATATTAATCAATTTATAATAGTCTACAATGTTTTTTTTTTAGTTTTTAAGGTTAGCATGAAAACAAGACTTTATAGTCTTATTGTTCGCCTTTTGTTGCAATAAAGTCGTTTTTTCATTTCATTTCATTTCATTTCATTTCATTTCATTTCATTTCATTTCATTTCATTTCATTTCATTTCATTTCATTTCATAACTGATTGTTTTATTTAGTCTACATTTGCGATTTGGTTTAGGCGGGGATTCCACAGACCTGCAAGTTCAAAATACAAATACGGTGACGTGGTAACAGATATTCAAGACTTAGGCGGCGTTTCCACCGACCTCGCATTGCAGAATGCAAATGACATTGACGGAAATTAGATTTTTTTCTTTTTATAGAAATCTATTAAAATGTCTGTACTTAACATATCCCATGACGCCATTTTTCAATTTTAGTTTGTTTGTTTGTGATTTTACTCTATTATCATTGATTAATTTTAACTATGGCATGGAGTATAACAAACATTTCCGTCAATGTCATTTGCATTCTGCAATACGAGGTCGGTCGAAACCCTGCTTAAGTCTTGAATGTCTGTTACCACGTCACCGTATTTGTATTTTGCACTTGCAGGTCTGTGGAATCCCCGCCTAACAGAATGGGCTAGGTATATTGTATTGCTACAGATATAATATTTTGTACTATTCGTTAAATGTGATTATACGTCCAACAATATGCAGTACATTAAACTACGAGTAGTGTGTTGAGAATGGGTGGTGATGAGATAACTTCAGGCTTAACACTCGAATAGGAAGTAATAAAAATAAATTTGAGACCCACGCGCAAATCAGCAATTTTATATAAGAAGAGGAAATTTCCGATAAATAACTGGAAGGGTGAGGGTGAAATGGGATTGGTTCCTGACGAATACATCTTCAGCAGAGCGAGAGAAAAAGAGATAGTTTGGAAAGATTGATTTGCATGTATGTTTTCGTTTTCCGGAAGGGTATATAGTCTGTAAAGAACCTATCAGTTATCGCTGACGGGAATTTCAATGGTGGATATCTTCTTTGCCAAGAATTCCGCCATTCGACCTTTTAGAAATTTAATTGTAATTGTCATTTAATTTACACAGAGAAATTATTAGGTAACTATTGCAGTACCTATTACATCTAGTCAATAGATGTTGTCCAGCACGCTGCGGATAGCACTTTGCACTTCGTGCCGACTCACACACAATATAAATCATAACAAAGAACCGGTTCGAGTGAACCCGTACATGCTATTTAATTCATCATATTAGTACGTATATTTCCCGTAATTATGAGTATTGTAGTTATATAGCCCATGGGAAATAATTACCCTATGGTTAAATTTTGGCTTTCTCGATTTACCCTATCCTAAAGCACCGGGTTGATTGGAACGGGAAGACCAATATACGGGCGTTGTAAGCAATGCGATTCGGACACGGAATATCCATATTTCTATTTATTTTATTATAAAAAAAAAATAAAAATAAAACCAAAGCCTTGCTGGGGAAAGAAACCGATTTTTTACTTTATTTAGCACCTAAAAGAAGTTAAAAAGCATCGATAGAAATGTTCCTCAGAAAATTATTTATTAGTCATTATTCATGAAAATTGAGTATTTTTTTGCGTACTGAACCTAACTATCAGGGGGGAAGAGACCTAGTGGGTTGTGTTCATGACGAGTAGAATATATGGGAGCAGTTTTTAGGTATTAATTTTTTTAGCCGTTTTTTTAGTTTTATGGGGCAAAATCCAAAAGTGAGTTAGCCCAAAATAGAAAATACCTATGGTTTAACGTGGGACCTCAAAACTTATAAATCCACTGAAATCTCCAAATCGAAAATTTTGGCCAGCACCAAGTTCCTTATATTGTACTACTACGTACTGTATATACAAATAGGAAAGCAAAAACTCAGTGCTGGGCTGAAGGGACCGTCTTTCCAGCTTTCCATTCATTTTTTTTACGGTGCACCCTTTACAAGAAATGAACATCTATAGCCTACTCATTATAACATAATGTCTATCATTTTAGCATCGGCATTCATTAATATTTACACTCATTTTGTAGCTGTAGATACATGATTCAAAATTGACTATAACTCCACTAGAAATTAAAGTTTTATTTGACAATGAAGCAAATGAGAAATGATTCAAGACGCAGATGACTGTATTAGGTACAATAATATAAGTATCATTCAATTTTGAAGGAACGTAATAGGGTGACAAGAAAATAAACGTGGTGATTGCTGAAAGATGTCATTTCATTGAAATTCCCCAGGCATTCGATGAAAGACATTCAATTTTATTCCCAAGCATTAAAAGTAGAAATAAGAAAGGAGGAAAGAAGGGCGGGAGGTGAGGCACCTAATGCGAAATTTATGCATAAGGAATGGGAATAAAATGGGGTGCTGAGATAAAATCACTTTTCTTATTTTCCTTCAAGAAATAAAAAAAAATCTCTTCAGATCTTAGCTTATACATTTTACGCCAATTCCCTCACCCAAATTTCTCAATTCATTAGTATCGGAACAAAATTATTGCTCCTCTAATTGCTCTTTGTTTCTCAAATAGCTTGTTGAAAAATCGTAGATCTGTTGCTTAGTGGGAATGGTGGCTTCATTGACACGTGAGGTTCCGTCAACACTGGCTAGATTATAGCCCTAACTTCGCTAGGTTGGCTTAGTATTAAAACAAAAAATGTCAATATATTTATATTGGAGGCCAACGGCCTTACCATGTTGATTCCATTAGAGCAGAGCATGTTTCAAACTGCGGCAACTTGGTAGTGTGCAAAGCGTTGGCAGGGGAACCTGGTGGGACATGATAACGCGCTTAGGCAGTGCAAGTCGAGTCCTGGTCACCTCCGATCTAATCGTGTGACTTTACCATGTTCCCCAAGTGGTTCGGAATCCACTATAATCAGGAGGTCCACCCTGTTAGTCAACTCCCCTTTCCCCGAGGTGATAGAGTCTGCCCTTTGGGTGCCTCAAGTTAGCAAACAGACTCACTCCCCCCGCCAGGCTGACAGGGTTGCTTAAAGCAGAAATGCTGAAAGCAGGCGTTAGAAACAACATATTGGATCGGACACGGAAGACGAGTGCTTTCTCAATGTTGTGGGAGAAAATCCGGAGAACGTCAGCTCTTTCATGCAGCCGATTTAGGTTCCCAGGCCCCGGGCGTCCGAAGTGCGCTACGATTCACCCGTGAAACTGGACTAAAAGACGTTTTTCTGGACGAATTTCATTTTGGTGCTCTATAGACTCAGCAGTCTGCGGTCACCACATCACTAAAAATCCCTTTCGGCTATGGCCGATCAGGTGTAGGGAGATTCCGCAGACCCTGCTTTTCCTCTACGCTACCTACTGTGCGCTATGTATGTGTAGCTTGTCGAAGGACGATGCAATTGAATAGGCAGTGTTGACTTGAATTGGTTTGTATTGCAGTGCTTCGACTCAAGTTAGAGTAATTTAACACACAGTGGTTACAATATGAGCTGTGAGACGAGAACGATACATGCTTACAATTAATATTGAATTTGATCCAGCCTGCTTCCATATAGAAAAACCAACTCTGTGTCCACAGCTAAAGGAGCTGATGAGACACAGAGGGTAGATTAAAGATATTATTGAATAAGAGAAATAAATACGTAAAAGGAAGATTGAGGAATATTGAATTATCTGATTGTGAACAGCGCCATCTACCGGGAAAAAGGTGAAGCTGGAAGCAGACTGGTTATTACACATGTGGGACTAAGTGGTCCCCACATTACCCCCCTCCTAAGACTGGAAGTCGGAGAAATGTCGTGGAACGTGGACGTGACGACCTGAGCGAGTGGTGCGAGTCGGTGGTGTCGGCACGACGTCAGTGGCAGGAAGTGGTGAGGAGACCTTCTCCTGAGGTTTATCTTGAGCAGGATGCTGATGCGGGGGGTTGATCGTAGACTGGTGAGACGGTTCGTCTGTACTGGCATTAATGTAGGCCGGCTTGACCCTGTCCATTGACACAGTAACCGCACGACCGCGGCTTGAAATCGTAACTGTTTTGTCGGTGCGACTTAACACAGGGAATGGTCCCGCATAAGGACGTTCGAGGGAAGCACGGACGTGGTCTTGTCTCACGAAAACGTGCGTGGCCTTGGCAAGGTCTTGTGGGATGAATGTTTGATGAGCCCCGTGTCTCTTGACGCGAGTGGGGCGTAGTGAGTCGAATTTCCTTCGAAGTGAGATGAGAGTGTCCGCCGGACTCTGATTTGAAGGAGGAGTTGTCAGCATCTGTCCTGGTAGTTTTAATGGTTCACCATAGACCAGATCTGCTGGAGAAGCTTGAAGATCTTTCTTAAGAGTGGCGCGCATGCCCAGTAAAACTAGCGGAAGGGCTTCCGTCCATTTGTCATTGGCATGACACATAATGGAGGCTTTGAGTGAGCGGTGCATACGTTCTACCATGCCGTTGGATGCAGGGTGGTAACTGGTAGTCCGTGCATGGTGAAATCCGCATAATCGGGCCAGGTCAGCAAACAAATGGCTCTCAAACTGTCGGCCGCGATCTGTAGTAATTGTCTCCGGGCACCCAAACCGGCTGATCCAGCAGGAAATGAGGGTTCTGGCGACGTTTTCGGCGGTGATGTTCACCATAGGAGCGGCTTCCGGCCATCGCGTGAAACGGTCAACGAGTGTTAACAAATACGTGTAGCCTTCCGACGGTGGTAATGGGCCTACAATGTCGAGGTGTATGTGCTGAAACCGTCGGTCAGGCTGAGTAAAGGTTCCAATCGCAGTGAGGGTGTGTCGATGTATCTTGGACAATTGACAGTTGACACACAGACGAGCCCAAGCGCGGCAATCCTTACGGATAGAAGGCCATATGTAGCGTTGGGCAACCAGGTTAGCAGACGCTGCTATTCCTGGGTGATGTAGGCTGTGTAGGTGCTCGAAAAGTTGTCGACGTAATGGTTTGGGCACAAATGGGCGTTGTATGTCTTGACTAGAATCGCACGTAAGGACTGAATCAGAGCCCGGAATGGGAACATCAACGAGGATGAGGGACGTCTTTCTACTGGACCGAAGCTCTTTGAGTTCTCTGTCGTCTTTCTGAGCAGAAGAAAGTTGCTCAGGAGATACGGGAGTAGAGATTGCTTCGATTCTTGAGAATGCATCAGCGGCCAAGTTGTCCTGCCCAGCGATGTATTGGATGTCCGTGGTGAATTGAGAGACGAATTCCATTTGCCGCATTTGGCGAGGTGAGCAACTTGTTTTTGGATTCTGAAAAGCGTGCGTCAACGGTTTGTGATCGGTATACACGACAAAAGCGCGCGCTTCTAGCAGGTAACGGAAATGACGAATGGCGTCGTGTACCGCAAGCAATTCGCGATCGTAGGCGGACCATGTTCGTTGGTTTTCTTTAAGTTTCTGCGAGAAGAATGCCAATGGCTGCCAATGATCGTTGATCCGTTGTTGGACTGTAGCTCCGATACTGGTGTCTGATGCATCTGTGACTAGTGCAATCGGAGCCGTATGATCTGGATGCGCGAGTAGGGTGATGCGTGCCAGACTGTGTTTGCATGAGCTGAAAGCTTCGGTAAGCTTTGTTGTCCATGGTATCGTAGCGTTCCCTTTTACCTTGTCTCCAGATAACAACGTGTTGAGTGGTGCTTGTTCGTTGGCTGCATTTGGTAGGAACCGGCGGTAGTAGTTAATCATGCCAAGGAAACGGCGTAGATCTTTGAATGTCTTTGGAAGAGGGTATTCAGTGAGTGCCTTTACCCTGTCTGGTAGGGCTTGTGTGCCTTCTGCTGACACGAGGTAACCAAGAAAGCTGATTGACCCAACGCCGAGGGTACACTTGCTAGGATTAATGACTAGGCCATATTCTCGGAATCGTTGGAAGAGTTGACGTAGGTGTGATTCGTGCTCCTGCTTATCACTCGATGCAACCAGTACGTCGTCGATGTATGAATATGCCCACGGGAGGTCGCGTAGGATGTTATCCATGAAGCGTTGGAAGGTTTGAGCAGCATTGCGAAGACCGAATGTCATGAATGGGAATTCGAAAAGGCCGAACGGAGTATTTATTGCTGTCTTTGGAATGTCACCATTGGAAACTGGTATCTGGGTGAATGCTTTGACCAGGTCTATTTTGCTGAATACGGTTTTTCCTCGCAATTCTGCACTGAAATCTGCGATGTGGCGGACTGGGTACGCGTCAGGAATTGTTCGAGCATTGAGCCGTCTGTAGTCCCCGCATGGGCGCCATGAATGGTCGCTTTTAGGTACTAGGTGTAATGGTGAGGCCCATGGGCTGTCGGACGGACGACATACGCCGGTCTGGATCATGTCGTTGAACTCCTTTTTGGCGATAATAAACTTGTCCGGGGCCAACCGGCGTGGGCGAGCGGAGACGGGAGGTCCGTCTGTCGTTCTAATGTAGTGGACCGTGGAGTGTTTGACCTGGTCTGTGGGTTGTCTCGGCCGCGTGAGGTCGCTAAACTCCTCAATTATTACTTTTAGACTGGCCGGGGTACTGTGCGGTATTGTTAAGGTAGAAACGCTAGGTTGCTTGGAGGGGCTTTGACACAGGTTCGCCTTGCGATGCGTTGTCCCGTCGATCAGCTTTGAGTTCTGGAGATCCACCAGCAAATTAGAGGCTGCGAGAAAGTCTGCACCGATGATGGGTTGCGTGACATCGGCAATGATGAAATTCCAACGGAAACTGCGTCGTAATCCCAGGTCCAGTTGTTGAGCTGTTGTTCCGTACGTATTGATGATTGTGCCATTGGCGGCAGTCAGCTCGAGTTGAGTACGACGGAGCGGTAGGTTGAGACGGGCACGTGGAAAAACGCAGATGTCGGACCCTGTGTCAATGAGATAACGTATCTTGGTGCAAGGGTCCGTGATAAGAAGGCGATGTGAGGTTTTAAGCAGGTGTGTAGTGGCGCAGGCAGGCCCTGCCTTTACTGGCTGCGATCGTCGTTTTTCGGAAATCTGCATGGCTGCTGGCACTTTCTGGCCTTCCTCCCATAGGTTTGGTGGTAAAAACACCAAGTTGGGTCTTGTTTAGGCGCTGGTGAACGGAACTGGCTGGAACTGGCTGGAATTGGCTGGAACTGGAATTGGCTGGAACTGGAACTGGCTGGAACTGGCTGGAACTGGAGCTGGAACTGGAGCTGGAACTGGAATCTGGAAGGCTGCTTGTTCCGTTGTCGAGGGTCACCAATGTAGCTTGTCGAAGGACGATGCAATTGAATAGGCAGTGTTGACTTGAATTGGTTTGTATTGCAGTGCTTCGACTCAAGTTAGAGTAATTTAACACACAGTGGTTACAATATGAGCTGTGAGACGAGAACGATACATGCTTACAATTAATATTGAATTTGATCCAGCCTGCTTCCATATAGAAAAACCAACTCTGTGTCCACAGCTAAAGGAGCTGATGAGACACAGAGGGTAGATTAAAGATATTATTGAATAAGAGAAATAAATACGTAAAAGGAAGATTGAGGAATATTGAATTATCTGATTGTGAACAGCGCCATCTACCGGGAAAAAGGTGAAGCTGGAAGCAGACTGGTTATTACACATGTGGGACTAAGTGGTCCCCACATATGTAATAAAAAATAAAAAATACGTCATTACTTTCCCGACCACAACATCAACGTACAAAACACTCTTGTGTTCCAAACAATGACTACTATGAACTTTTACTTATTAAATTGTTTTTACTTTGACGGGACGTCATCTTGAAATCGTTCATTTTTCGTAAAAAAGTGTTGATAACCATTATCGTAGATAATAATACGGGCTTTCAGTCAAATTTTAATTCATTCCTCTGCAACCAATATTAACTGAGATATGAATTATTTAAGGTTTCAATCAGCCGCCATCTTGTAACTAAATAGTGGATCTAGCTGGTTAACAAACTCGATCAAGACATTTGTATGATCACTTTTTGTGCCAAGTTTTATCAAAATCAGATAATATTTACGGAAGTTAGAGGGTTTCCTAATTATGAATTAACTTTTATTAAGCTTTCCAATGATATGCAATTTGACATACCTTTATATTTGATTATCCCGAGAAACAGCATATCGATCCCCCAAAAACCCCTCCTCCAGGTCCCCAAAAAATTCCAAACTAATTTCCAGAAATGCATCAACCCCCACTTAGTCATGATAAAAAAAATTCAGACCTCTGACGTCATTCGTTTTTTTTAGAGAAAAAGTAGGTGGACGGATGGTCTGGACATACATACATATATATATATAAATATATATATATATATATACATAACATTTTGAACGGAGGGTAATTTTAGGCTCAGGGGTCATGAAATAAAAAGTTGTGAAGAAATTTTCCGAAAGTCGAACATCTGGTCGCCATCTCTATAGGTAGATGAATCTCCCTAAAATACTGGTACTGGGTACTATAGAACGAATAAACTCATTTCTGTACCGGGTTTTAAACATCAAGCAATAAGCCCTTAGTGGGTTGACGATATGCGTTTGCATACATTTGTAGTTTTATACTCTGCATCTACATTGTATATTGTATATACTGTACATAGTTTATCGTGGTTATAATAAGTAATAACATATGCCTATAGGGTTGCTGTACGTAACAACTACATTTTAACTACGAGGAAGTGAGCCGAATCCCAATCAGGAAGTATTCGAAAATTAATGTAATGCCATTCGAGTTGATGGCGAAGCTTTCCTTTTTAGTGTAAAAATAACAGCGGAACGAATGTTCAATTTGATCGTAACATTAACAAAGAGGGAAAATGATTTTGAAAATGGTAATGGCGGATTTTTATTTGCATGAGCTCCGCCTCCATAAATCCCAAGGGTTCTTGATATCCAACGCGGGAAAGCACCTTCAAATATTCAACGGAAATTCCTCAATTCAATTTCAAAGTCATTAAGAGCAAAGAAAGGGCGGAATTTACTGCCGCAGAGGTTGAAAAAAGCAATCACACTTCGTTTTATACCCAAATTTAAGGGAATAAAAACCCAGGAAGAGAATAATGGTTAAAGTTACTCGAGCTCAGCCATCATTTTCATTTCTTTACTTCTTTTCTTAATAAAATTGCGAGAATAAGAAGGGGACGTGTTATGAAAAGGAGCCATTTCCATGAGGCAGGGTTTCTTCAATCAAATGATAGAGGTTTATCAAAATATTTTGAAAGAGAACAGTTAACCAAGTAGTCGTATGGTATCCGACGATTGTAATTGAAACATAGTAGGTGCATATATACAATATTTTACTGCGTTAGGTCAGGCTTACTGCTTTTCAAAAATTACGGTTTGCGTAGGTGGGCAATAAAACGTTTTTACCTGTATTTCTAATAATCTACTTGGAAACTATTTGTATTTGTTGGTATTGGAACGGATCCAGCCCATTTTGGGGCAGTTATGGGTCAAAATAGAACAAATATACATATTATGTAGTACCGACTAAATTGGAGCGTAATAAATTAACTTACAATAGATTTACTAACTTTGGGGGGGGGGGGGCAGCTACACCCCCCCCCCCCTGTATCCGTCCATGGCTAGGGCACACGATGCAAAAACTCTTCCATCAATTTTGAAAAAATAATTATAATATAACAGAAAAAATAGTTGTCTATGTCTATGAATCATAAAAATACACGCATTGTACTTTCGCTACAACCTACAGTCTAATTCTTTTCTATATGCGGGGCGTTGGCCACTTAAATTTTACGAACCAAAAATTGTGAGAAATTCTAAAGTGCCCATACTATTTTGAATACCGCTATGCGAATAGGAGTACAAAATGGAGAGGATTTCCAAGGGATTCTAGTTTGTCTCTTTTATATATAGGATCTCCCATGTTTATTGGATATGATAATTCGATAACTTTTCAATAATGCATGAAGTCTTATCATAACGTATAATACCTAAAACAAAGCACCGGTATGCTAAAACATTTTCCATCATTCTTTATTTAACGCTATACGACCTTTCGGCCTTTCGATATACTCGAACGAGAACACAGCTGCACTCACACGCCTAAAAATTTGGAATTCATTAGGTAGCCAGGAAGGTACTGTAAGTATCCGCATTATTAATTTCATCCTCAAACGTGCACAACACATCGTTTTACATTTTCCTGCTGATTAACATATCAAATTGTGAAGGTACAGATAATAAATAGGTCCCGCCACTGATAGATACTCATAATGTATAGATAATGGATGGGTGCCTCTTCTTTGCAGTGACAGGTGCATTATCAAATCACTTGCGCTGTTTCTCTTTAAAATATCTGGAAGAAGCTAAATGGTAGTAAATGATACTACTTAACGTGTTTACATTGGGGTTTAAAGCCAGGGGATCCGGCCCAGTTTTTATGTTACGCTAACTGGCAACCACGGTGCTTTGTATTATGAATGAAAATGGTTCGGATTGTCTGGCTAGCGCTAAGGCGTTGTCTGAAGAGATAGCACTACAGTCTTTACCAAATATAATTGTCTAGTTTTGACGACTGACAAAATCCGAAGGGCAATTTGAATTTGTCTCATACTTTTGGAAAGGCTGGAAAGGGCAAGTCAACACACAAGTTTTGCCCCCGAATGTTGTACGTACATTGTCACTGGTTCATTGGAACTTCTTACTGGCTAATAAATCATATACGTTGACAGTCGAATCTGTTAATATGAGTCTATATAATTGTTTCTCCGTGATCGCCGAAATTACGTTGATCACATTATATTCGGGTAAAGCTGGAAAACTCCTGTAGTAGGAATATTGTTAATTCTCTTATCTTTAATTTTTTACCGTATCAACATAAATTTTTGAGCGCCTACCTACTTCATGCCGAAAGAGCTTAATGCTAATTCTTTACGCTAAAAGTTAAAACCGCCTAGAGGAGCAAGAAAACGCTCCAAATCCCGGGTATACTTTTTATTGCGTTTTCCCGTTTACAAACTGTACGTAAGGGCCCCCATAAACTCAAAAGCATATAACGTGTTATGTTTTTAAGTTATCAAGTCAAGGTGACTCAATATAAGGAACTGAACAATTATAGAAGTAGCATTACACTTTTAAGAAACATGTGTGAATGGCCAAATAGGCGCTAAGTGGCAATTGAGTTAGGCTTATTAATTATGAAACTTGTGTATTATATGGGCACTAGGCTTAAAAGTCAGAACCCAAACCCAAACTAAAACCGAAGCCGATAAATTGAACAGTCTTGTTTTTATTTGAGAAACAATAATAACAGCGGCTTTGTTTTATACTGTTCGGCAAACAGAAAGAAGCCCGGTGCCTGCTAAGATTGTTTGCCCTTTAAATATTGTAAAAACAGAGCTAGCATGGGCAGGAAGCCGCTTATACGCCAATAGGCGCCTCCTCATGTTTATTTAAACAATTCAGTCTCAAATATTGTATGGATTTACAAAATGGATTGTTTGATAATACATTTAGGACATTCTAAATTGTATTCATTTATAGCTTTGTTGCCTATTTGTGATTCCATCAATGATGTTTCAGGTAGCCCCAACTTAGTCCCCGATACCAATGTACTAAGGCGCCTATTCCACATACGTACAACGTCAATGAAAATTATGAAATTGAAGGACATTTCAATTTCTCATTGATGGGGGCCATTCCATATGTTTTTCAAAAATTGACAATTTTCAATTGAAGCGTATGCGCCAAATTTTTGAAATTTGTTTCTTGAAATTGTAATTGTTTTCTTCGTGGCCTTATTATTTAATCCTTATTATAATTTTTATACAGAAATGCTTTCTTTTTAGAGAAATCAATTAAAATAGTTGTACTTGTCATATCACATGACGCCATTTTTTAATATTAGATTGTTTGTTTCATTGTTTGTGATTTTACTCTATTATCATTTGATCATTGATCAATTTTAACAATGGCATAGAGTAAAATTGAAATGCCCTTCAATTTCATAATTTTCATTGACGTTGTACGTATGTGGAATGGGCACCTAAGCAATAAGTACACCTTAGTATTGTAGTAGGGCTACTCAATATTCGATCTTAGCAAATGAATGATAGATACAAGTATGTAATAATATCTAATATCCAAAACACCATAATATCCTGATTCTTGATCCTGATCATACAGTTCTGCTATACAGGGCCCTGAATATACAAAGAGCCCTACTTTTGAGTAAACAAAACGTTGAAATATCGTAATTTTTTTAATGGAATGGGAACGCGCTTTCATGTATAATTTGCATACATTTAAAAAAAGTGAATATAGGGTAAACTTTCAACTATCAAATTGCGGTAATCAATGAGTGGCAGTAATGAATGCTGACATCAGAAGATTTCTGATGATGTCCGCATTGATCGTTTTTGCTGATTCGTTATCGCAATTATGTATAATTGACTGAAGTTAGTGTACACTTTATTACACTAACTTTGAACGCAGCCTTAGAAATGTATTAAAACAAAACACCTAGGGAACCTAATGAAGACTCTTCGAAGTGAACGAAAACAAATGAAAGCGACCAACCCATGTAGGTATAATAATAATATGTATACTGTATGTTATGTTGAAACAAAGTTTGCCGAAATACTGCTAGTGGATAAGCAATGTGGCCGATTGCTATAAATTACTAATTCTAAGCTGGAGAGCTTGCTGTTTTGACAGAAGAGAAAAATTAAGTCATAAAAAGAGTGGGAAAGTGTCATAAAAATAATGCCCTAAACATTCGAAAATTTATATCGGACCTTTTTCGAGTTTGCATTACCCTAAATGCATCATTTCTATGATAATTACGCAACACCTTCCTTGAATATCTGGCTTTTGAATTCGAAAGGGAAGTTTTCAAAGCTATATGATCGGGTTTCACGTAATTCTTTTTTGTAGTAAAAAACGGAATTGTTGAATAAAAAACCACCCTATTCGCAGAAGCACTGTCTCAACATAGAATCGATGGATTTAAAACATTCAGTGATATGACTTATTTTAAGGTTTTCTTTATCCCCGACCCTGATATGCGTGTTCGTTATCTTCCTGGTGCGACTGTATATAGGTACGAATTTTTTTAACCATACTCCCTTTCCAGAAAAAAAATGGGGGTTGTAATTTTAAGAAGTTCAAGTACGATGTCAATAGTGCTACCAGCAGCTTTTTAAAATATTTCCTATTTTAGGTATGCGTTTTCTAGAAAAATGCCGGATCCACCCAATTTGTATACGTGTTGTATAATATTTTGTAATAGAGTTTATGCCTCTAGCTTCCCCATAAGGCAGGGTTTCTTAAAGGGGGTCCGTAGCTTGTGTATGCAGTCTGTAAACAAATTTATTAGGAAATTGTGTATTACATTTTATAGCAAGTGTAATCATTAAAGTACCAATAAAAGTTTGTTTATTAATATAAATTAGGCTTTTTTCAATTCCAAAAATAATTTTTGACAAGAGTCCGTGGAGCTGTTTAAAATTTTGAAAGTGGCCCGTGGCTGCAAAATTTTTAAAAAAACCCTGCTATACAATATTCCTTACCTGATTCTACATATTTTTACATTCCTTTTGTCCTTCAGCTCTAGGCCTACCAGGCAGATGTACAAGATAAGCAATTAAATGTATTTATTTATTTCAGCAAAACAAAATACTGATCTATTGATAGGCCGTAGCTAGGGGGGGTTCATGGGGGTGCAAGCCCCCCCCCCCCCCAATGGAATGGCTTGACACTCGATAGAATCGAATTGTGGGAGAAAAAAAAATTAAAACTAATACCTGTATGTAATATCCAATAAAATTTCTGAGACCCCCCCCCCCCCCCCCGAAAGAAATGCTTGCTACGGCCTTGATCAATTGTATATTGTTCATATTGGAATATAGCTGTGCCCGGAGAACTTTATAAAATGTACTTTATATTTCTGTCGCGTGATGCCTTTCCTGTTCACCGTGTACGTTTATTTTTTGTACGTATATTGTAACAAAGAAATATATACATACTGTATATAAAAATGTTATATAAATTGTTATCACTGAATGTTTGCCTCTTGATATGGTAAGATTAAGATAAAATTATTTCAGCTTTTACGGACACGTTCCTGGTTAGAGGTAAATTAACAAATAATTAATAACTGATCCATAAATAACGATGTCAGATTGTAATAAGTAGTATAAGGTGCTCCGATCTCCATCATGTAACAACATAATGACGGGTCTCGCTCTTTATCAGTAAACAAGCGTAATATTTTTCAAGAAAGCTCAAAAGTGTGAAAAAAGCTTCTTTTCAGGCAAGTTTCGTAGAGAGCGGCACTTATGCTTACCTTGTGAGGATAAAGGAGGAGTCCCAGTGTGGAATTGCTTTTGCTAATCTTGCTCACGGTAAATTTGATCCCGACGGATTTATCAAGCGTAAGGATGGGGCTGCTTCCCGCTGCCGCACGGATTACTCTCCACTTTCAACGTCTAAAATACTTTAACACATAATTATCATGGCCGTGCCCAGGGGGGTGGCCCAAGGGGTCCGGACCCCCCCCCCCCCGAAATATTTTTTTTAAATATGTAAACCTGTATTGTTTGAAGAATTGGAATAAATGTATTTGAGTTTAAACACTGGATAGAATGGACTTTCATTATTAAATTACGTTTAAAAAAAAATTGGACCCCCCCCCCGAAATCAAAATCTTGCCTTGCAGTGGGGCCGACTTGATTGCTGCTCAGAGCAGATTCTACAGTTTTTTCTCTAAGGGTCATCTAACTTGTAGGCAGTGGCGGCTCGTCCATAAGGGCACTGGGGCTACAGCCCTCCCATAATTTTACAGGCAAACAAAGCAATTTCCTTTTAATAATAATAATAATCATGAAATAATAATATACTATTCTGAAGAAAAATGCAACTGCTACAATTCGGCTATGCTATGTGCGTGCTCTGGGCAACTTGGGGCAATTTTCAATTTAGCCCCGGGTCGCCATGGCAACCGAGTCAGGCAAGAGTTAAGAAGATCGTTCGCACCATTGAAAAGGTGTACACAACTTTTTTCTTATGGGCCTTGCAATGCAATTCATGCCATATGCATTTATACATGGGCAGCGGGGCAGCGCCCCAAAAATGACTTTAAATGTTTCGTATTAATAATATCGTTGAATATTGGTATTTTTTTTAAATCATAATTATAAGAGTTATTTTTGAGAAGAGTTTCACTATTTTGTCATGACTGATGATTATTATAAAATTTTTCAAAGAAGAATTTTTGACTAGGGAAGTCAGGTTCTGCCCAACGGCCAGGCAGGGTAATGTAGCCTAAACAAATATTACAAAAATGTAAAGAGCGAGTGATAGACTTGTTTGCCACATCGAAATGCCGAAGAATCTATTTGTTATTCAAGTAGTGGTAAGTTATATGCTATTACTTTATTACAATTCGTTGCCCCACCATTTTGATACACCACGAGCCGCCACTGCTTGTAGGTATAGTCTACCTTTTTTCTTTAACTTGTATATACCTGTAATCTGTCATTTCAACTTCCTTACAACAATTACGAAAACTCTTACTTGACTTTGATTAATTATTCTATATAAATACAGTAGAATGCCGATTATCCGAACGCCGATTAACCGAATCACCAAATATCTGAATCGGTCGTAAGAGTAATATTAAGCGTGAGAATGTTGATGTCTTTACGTGGATTCTGCAGCAACGATCTATTGGACAACCGATTTCAGGACCGATTTTATGTGAAAAGGCGCGAATGAGCGTTATTGTAGAACTGTGTTTGTTAAATACATATTATGTCAATAAATTTTATGCTATGCGTGACAGTTAGTTTTTCTTTATTACCAGTCTATGTCCGATTATCCGAATTTTCGATTATCCGAATCGACTCCAGTCCCAATTACTTTGGAAAATCGGCGTTCAACTGTACTGACAATGATTTGATTTGAAATTCATTTGGAGCGCCTAGGAGCCAAGGGGTGCAAGTGAAACTTTTGTGTTTTGGAGTTTAGTGCAGCACGCTGTTACTCTAGCTGCCCCTTATCCTATATAAACCAACCGGGACATCGGTATCTGTCATTTAGACAATGCTAGAATTCATGGACAAGGGAGTTAGAATCTTTAGCATAAATTTTCTTGAATGTTTATTTTTCCCAGTTGCACCCCTTGGCCTCTGGACGCTTAATTTAAAATAGCTGAAAACAAAAAAATAAGAGTTTTGAGTACGGAACACGCCCCCATCCCAGTCAAAATAGTGTAAAATTATTAAACAATTAAACGCGATTGCCAGCCATATAACACGGAACTACCTCTAAATAATTAATAATGCTTTGTTTCCCATTTACAGTTGAGTAAACTTTGAAAAGGAGGCTGAGCGCACCCTAAAAATATCATTAAACCTAAATTCAATCATACGACAACAGCCTAATACTGTATAGGTGCTCCAAAATTCCTCCACAGCAATGTATGCCAACATAAATTATGATGATAAAGGCGTGTATAACATTATGATACCTATGCCAGGGAAGTACATAGCATAATAACAATTTTCCTTACTTGATCGAAGTCATGGTAGTCTTCTGCTGCAGTGTCCGACAGTCCGAATAGTCCAATAAATCCGATATTCCATTCATAGACGATAAATACCGTATAACTTTATTTATATGAGAAGTAGCACAAGAAGAAATGCCAACTAAAGATTACAGGATGTGGAAGCTGGCAGACTATAAGCATTTCTCCACTGTGCAAATACCCAGGTGTGCCTTATTATATGGGAGCCAGATCCAAATTTAAAATGTTCTCCTTAGTGGCGTAGTAAAATTTAATATAAAGTGCTACTGGAGCCAGAAGTCCAGACTCCAGCACATTGCTTGAGCTTTGCTAAGTTGCGCATAGTTATGGTAATAATAGTGCATGCAATCAACATCACTATATATGCCTGCCTGTGACTAATCAAGTGGAGGCACATTGCCCACGGCGAAACATTGGTTCCCCTTTGAACTGTTACCCATATTGAATCTACCATTTGAACCGTAATGAACAAGATTGCAATTCATCTGCCGACGATTTTTTTAATATCAAGCAGGGTACGTAACTACTAATGAATGACATTTGACTCTTTCTGACTGTAGAAGACTACATCATGCATTCCATAATAGGGTATTTTTAATTTTTGGTACCGTAGCCTTTTAATAAAAATGATTGAGGGGTAAAATTTCACTTAAAGTAGATACCATGAAAAAACATCAAAACCAAAAATTAAGGCAAAGCCGGAGAGTTGTGACCTTGAGCGTTGAGTGTTGAATACATAGAAATATAATAGAACTGGAGCGGTGGGAGCCATAATATGCCTTACGAGGCACCCGTTAATCATAAGCCAACTATCAGAGATAAGTACCAACCCAAAGAATATCGAAGTCTTACACATTGCAGCATAGCAAAGCGGATACCTGGACCCGGTCAAAAACTTTGTACTTAGCTTGTACAGGCTACACTAGCAGCCATATTGATAGCGGTCTCCAGCCACGGGATGGTTGAATATCCATTTTGTAAACAAAGCCCCGCGTCATGTACCTTTTCCGTATTTGACTTGTATTATTTCAAATAATTGCAGTTTTACCTATTTCTGGTGTTTTACTGTCAAATTAAGTGTTGAGCTTTTGATTGAAGTGCATTTCATTACAAAAGTTGGAGGTTTTTCTTCGCTGTGGGGCACGTAATAAAGTTCTAAACGGTATGTTTTTAATTGCTTCATGCACAAATTTTAGACCAAATGTAATTGTAATTTTTGGTTCAGTCAATAGTGTAAGCATGTCTACGCGTATACTATACCCTTCTATCGGTTTTTACTATACCCCTGCGGTTTAAAACATATATTACGAACCCCCTGCAAAGACATTTCCAGGCCAGTCACGTGACCCCCTCCGGTTTGGCCAGTGGCGTATCTGGGGTGTAATGCGCCTAGGGCAAGTTTTAAATTTGCGCCCCCCTCCCCCGTCCGATAAAATTTTGCCAATATGTTTTTCATATCGTTCATTTTCTTATATATTCATATTCTAACAAAAAACTAAAATTTAGTCTTCTACAACTTAAATGAACCAAAAAAAGACTTCATAGTCTTATTATTCGCCAGTTGTATTGTTGGAATAAAGTTGTTAATCACATTCACATTAATTCATTCATTCAATATTTTAATTTGCTTATAGTTGATTAAATAAAAAATTAGAAGTATTAAATTTCGAGCTGCCACTACGGGACATACACTCTTTACTCATTCCCATTTAACATGGAATAGTGAATAGCTCTAATCAGGGACGGGTTCAGCCCATTGGGGGGGGGGGGGAGGAGGTGGGGGTAGTGGTGGATAAAATAGAATTAACTTATTTAGTGTCGATTAAATTATAACGTCATAAATTGCCTTACAACAGACTTACTACATTTAGGGGGGGGGGGGGGGGGGTCAGCTACCCCGTATCCGTCGTTGCCTCTGTTGTATATTGAATCATTAAAAAAAAACCGGGGGCTTGGTGATGACAGAGTAAGGCGGCCTCAGTGAATGGCTCTAATGGATTAAATGGGCTGTTAGCGTAGGACGGGCCTGTGGGGTTAATGGGATAATGTTATCAAGCAGGGAGAAATTGGGGAGGGGTAGGGGCGCCCCCGCCCCCTGTAGAGCTGAATCAAGTGTGGGGACCACCACTTCCCCCATTATCGCGTATGCTTTCTTCATGCCTCAAGTGCTGATGGCTTGGAAGAATATAAGATTATGTTAACTTAGTATTATGCCACTTTGTCCTATTTCACCACCAGGCGCTGAGGGGTTTGGTTTTGAAAGATTTTATATGACGTGGGTTTATCCCTTAGAGTCCTTACCATGAAAGAACGTAATAATGTAAAAATGTATTGAATTGAAGGAAATATATAAAATATTGTATTGTATTGTGTTGTTTCTAACGCCTGCTTTCAGCATTTCTGCTTTAAGCAACCCTGTCAGCCTGGCGGGGGGAGTGAGTCTGTTCCGATTCCGAACCACTTGGGGAACATGGTTAAGTCACACGATGAAATCGGAGGTGACCACGACTCGACTTATACTGCCTAAGCGAGTTATCATGTCCCACCAGGTTCCCCTGCCAACGCTGTGCACACTACCAAGTTGCCGCAGTTTGAAACAAGCTCTGCTCTAATGGAATCAACATGGTAAGGCCGTTGGCTTGTATTGTATTGTACTTACACGAAAAAGAGGATTCACGGCATTCGTATCAGATGGAAGTGCTCTTATCCGAAGCGATTGAGGCAAAGAAGATCAATATTGCCACAGCATTACATTAATTTTAAATCATTCACTGTATTTTTATCATTTGTCAATTTGTATGCTTGGGAACTACTTTGTATGTTTTATGTTATTGCTTTCCAATTTATACGTAGTATAAGGATAGCTTTGTGATGGTCAAAATTTTCGGTTCCGATATTTCAACGGATTTACACGTTTCGAGGTCTCAGGAACCCAAAAAAGTGGTTTTTACGAAATGTCTGTCTGTCACTCTGTCTGTCTGTATGTCCGTCTGTGAGTCGATTTCCGGGCAAACTACACGGTCGATTTTGATGAAATTTTGCATGTAGGTTCACAAAAATCATACCTCGGGACCATTTTTATTTTATTTTGGGCTAACTCAATTTGGGGGGGGGGGGTTTATTTAAAAAAAAACTCCAAAAAACGTCTAAAAAAATTATTTCTCAAAAACGGCTCCAACGATTTCTTTTAAATTCACATATATTGTGAATATTGAATTTGAATATTGTGAATTTGAATATTGTGATTTCTTTTAAATTCGCATATATTGTAGTCGTTATTAATGTTAACAAAATGCGGGGGATCCTTTGCCCCTTGATAGTTTGCTTCTGGGGGCAAAAAAATAAAAATAACTCCATTTTCATAAAAATTAATTTTTCTGCGGAACCTTTCTATTGATGATTTCTACCTTCAGGTATGTTTTAGGTGTTCAATAGGATAACAAAAACGGGCAGGTTGCGTCCCCAAAGAAATGTTTGCTTCTGTGCAAAAAATTATTTTTTGAGAAATTATGGAAAATTCACGCTCCAATACATTACGTGACATGTGATATTGTTATAGTACTACTTACTACTGTTACAATGTATTGGTCTGTTCGTTCCAGAATATGCAATTTAGTTTTAGAGGTTTTTAATATATATTTAGGTGAACTGAACCCCCCCCCCCCCTGAAATTTAACCATAGGGAAATTATTTCCTATGAAATTACGCATGTCAATATCTACTAATTTATAAATTGGAAAGCATGTTCGAGTAAACTCGGACCGGTTCTTTTTAAATTAAAATAAGGGCCCATAATATTGCATGTAGTATAGTATTACTTGAGCTCATGTGGAACTATTGGAGTATGCAGGTGATTTACCTTGATGGCTAGATGTCTCGAGTACCAGTGCAACGAGTTTTCAATTCAAGCAAGGCCGTAGCAACAAATTTCTTCGGGGGGGGGGGGGCATCTGACGTTTTCATAACTGCTCAGTTCATGTAATTTTCTTTATATATATATATATAAAACTCCATTCTATCTAGTGCAAATAGCTGCAAATATTTCGGGGAGGGGGCTACGGCTTTGGATGCCCCGACAGTGACTCGACGACTTCACATATTCTTTTGAGTCGAATGCCTCGAGTCAGAAATACCTACACTAACCTTTTCAACCCAAAGCATTGCCTTTATGCTATAAAGTTAGCTCACAGACCTGTTCGGTTAGATAGTTGTGTAGCTGTGCTAACCTGTCTAGCAATATACGAATCTTGTCAATTAGAGTATTAAAGCAGCGGATTTAGAGGGAACAGCATGTGTTCGAATCCCATCAAGTTCAGTTTTTTTATATCCTCTAATTTTGGTTATCAACCAAAAAGTTAATTTAATGTCAGTGTTATATATACCATAATATTGGTATAATACTGCAATTTATAACTCTTCAACGCTTGGAATTTTTTAAAATTTGCTGCTTTCAATTTCATTACCAAAAATGTTTATTTGACTCACCAATCATAGACCATTACCATACTAGTACACAAAAATAATAATAATAAAAAATAAAAGGATGCCGCGAAAGACGAAAATTCATAATTGCTCACATAACACGAGTAAGTCAGCAAACAATACCCATTTTGCGTCAAAGTCCAGAGGTCAATTTTTGCAATTAACTGGTAATGAAAATGGATGGGGATCGCTCCCAGCTATTGTTCCATAAAATAACAATTTCGGGGAAAACTAATAAAGCAATTATGAGAGGTTTGCGGGTCGCCCGCTGAGCTGCCGACCAGTCTCAGGGGATTCAACTGGATAACAGCAGGATCGCTGCTGTAGCATTTATAAATTGCCGCCCACCTTCATTCAATTGTAACCTTTATTTCTTTCTTCTTAGAAAAAGCTTTAACGCAGAGGTTTAACCATAAGATGATACATTCAAGCTTTCAGACCATTATGTTGTTAAAGAGTAATTTACGATTGATCTCACATTTTAATCGAATATTGGTTTTTATCGCAAATTAAAAGACTTCGTGTTATTTTTTTATTAATGCCAACGAGTTTCATTTTACTTCAAAGTGTCTGGTGTGTACATTAGGTGCTGGTGTTTGTTGCACTATCCCTTCACTAGTAAAAGTTACTCTGTTACTCGCCAGGAAATTCGCAGCCGCACTGAAAAAGCTTGGTATGTCTCCATCAAAATGTAGATAGTACCTACTTCAGTACCGGAATCTGCAGTTGGACCTTCGCTTGAGAATGGTGTAGAGCAGTGGTTTCCGAACGTTTTTGGCTGTGGAGCTCCCAATTAGGGAAGAAATTTCCTTAGAGCCCCTTCACGACGCACTTTAGTGGAAGACCAGGCCAATTTAAAGGAGAAGAAGATAGCATTACATTTTATATTGGTTTAACTTTAATATAGTCTTCAATGGAAAGTATATTTTGCTGCTAGTACGGGAGGCTTTCTGTAAATGGAATTTCGATCCAGTCTTTTTCCAAAAACGAATCATTCTCTTCAGCCGGAAAATATCTTACAAATGATTTGGTCAAGCTCTCCAAAAGCTCCTTAATGACAGAGAACACTATTTCTGGTACGCATCCAGTTTCCTCTGCGCACAAACCCAGGGTCTTAAAAACATTGGTAGGGTCCCTGCTTCTTGTGAATGCGAGTTTCTGCATACAGCAGCCACATGGTTTGCTGTGTAAAACACATTTTGGTTTCCCTGGCAGCAAAATGCCGGTATCGCTCAGGTTCATATTTTAATTTTATAAATGGACTTTTAAGTATTACTTTAATTTTTTTCTTGATCTCGTCGTGGAGTCACGTGTCTCCTGTCCTGGGGCTCCGCGGGGCAAGTTTGGAAAGAAATGTAGAGGAATTGACGTTAAGCCAAGCTATGGAGGACAGAATCAGTTCATTTGAAATTAGACAATGAATCTAAATGCTCAGAAAATGTCTTCTGTTTGTCCTGATATTTTTGACAGCTATAGAACTGATACATATATGATTGATATGTCAATGAAAAATTTGATGTTTATCCCCTCCCATTGTCTCTAAACCGGTCTGATTTGTGGGTACTTACCTAGTTCTTTGGATTCATATAAACAAAATAAATAGGATACAATTAAGTGTTAGTAGGTGTTTATGAATTTAATTTCAAAAAATTATGGTCACATTATGAACAATGCTATCATGGCTCCCCTTTCGAGGTGTCGAAAAACAATGCAATAAGCCTGTGTAATCAGTAATTTCATCAATGAATCGGTTTAGTAAACAATCTAATAACGATAGAGGCGATGACCGCGTGGCTTTAAATAAGCGATAAACGGATTTAGATGGTTAACATTGACTTTGCAGATGGAATTATTCATAGAAGAATAGATTGAACAGTTCAATAGCTAGAAAGCTCTTCTAGTTTTTATACTTTCACAGAGCTGAATCATAAATTGATCGGTGGGTGCAGCTGATCTTCAGTGACTGGCTGGTCGATTCCGAGTGTGGGTTTAAAGATGGGAAGGGTATATTTTGTTACACTGGTTAAACCCCTCATAAGTCGTTAATCATAGAATATTGTCAGATTTCAAGGGAGATTTCCCCTGCTATAATAAGGGGTTGTTTCTGTTGACTTCTGCTGTTCTTGGACCTCGGTTCAGCAATTCCATCGAAACGAAGCTAACTGTTGCAGAAGAAGAAAAACATGATTTGCGCAAATCAAACTTCAAAGGCTATCGTACAACACAAGTGGAGGCATATGCCATAACTCAATACAGTATGTAGATTATAGCCAGGCTCTATGGGATGGGAAGGCAGCAGCCTCAAGGGCCCAAACTGTAAGTTGGTTTTTAGAAAGGCGCTCCGGAGTTTTATCTTGTTATAAAATAATTGAAGTTGCCATTTAAAACGAAACAAATACCCAAAATACCGAAATATAATTTTATAATGCACTGAATTATAACTTTTTTGGAAGAGGGCGCCATTGTGATGTCTTGCTGAAAAAGGTTTGCAGTAAAATTCCACAGAAAATGTCATTGGCGTAAATTGCCAAAATACCTAGGAACCCCATGTGTTTCGTGCCCCTAGTTGTCAAAATACGGGGGGGGGGAGGGTAGGGGCTTAAAATCCTGGGGGAGGGGGCTTGATAAGTACCTGGGAGTTGCTAAGCCCTCCAGACCCCCACTAATTATGCCAATGAAAAATGTCAACACTCGAAAGTACACAGTTGCCTGTACATGAAATTTAATGCCACTCTAAGCCGCGGACTGACTAAATGTATAAATTCCGTGAATGTAACGAGTGCCTAATCTCTCTAAAATGTGACAGAAGATGGGCAGAAGATGGTCCTAGTACAATGTTATAGTATAATAAAAGAAAGTGTTGCATAGTTTTCCGTTTCATAATAAATCAAGCTCACCAAATTAATAAGGGACCAATTTCAAAATATTTTGTTGACAAGGAAGTGAATTTTTGACAAAATTAATTAATTTCTCTTTCTTCAGCTCCAAAGATATGAAAGTAGTCAGATGAAAAATTTCTTTTCTCAAAAAGCGGTCTATTTCCCCAATCGATTTACAATTATTCCATAAAATCTGTTAAATTCACTTTATTGGGGTTTCCAGTAGTAGGTAATAATATTTTAGGTGAAAACTGTAAATTTCCTTCTAAAGTCGGCAAATTTTATGAACTTTTCATATGACCCCTTTCATATTTTTGAGGATTGAGGCTGTTGAATTGAGCAATTTATTTTGAAATATTTTGAAATCATATAATTACTAAAAAATCTATGATATAGATTTTGGGTAGCCTAACTGTAACACGTCATTATGACATTATTTTTATTAAACTAAGATGTTCAAGAACCAAGGAACAAGGGTAAGAATAATAAAATAGAGAAGAAGAGTCCTCATTCTCAGAATACGTGGAAAACGTGAGAAATAAGTTTGATTTTTAGGCACCTGTTGTGTAGAGTAGAGTCACGAGAATTGACCATTGTTGCAAAGAGTTATGGCTAGCCAATTGAAACAACCAACAATGACTTCAACCATGGAAGTATGAAACATAATTTTTAAGAAATATTGTTTTTTTCGCCCAAACATGGATGGCAAGCTGAAGCTGCGTCCACTTGCCTTTACAGATGGTCATGATGTCCCAATAATTGAGGTGCTATATTGGAAGGGTGAGTTGGAAGCTTACCTTCGTGAGTTGGGAGTCCGTAGATGGTGGAGCGTTGTATAAAACCGAAATTACTGCAGGAGTGTTGTCGAGCAGGCCAAAGCTCATCAAGGGCCAGAAGAAGTAGAAGAACATGATTGAAGGTCATCAAACAGTCATACAGCATGTCAGCACATAAACATTTTCAAAATTTCAGTGTAATAAAGCAGTAGGATCTGGGTGGCACCCATCCAAACGTGTCGTCAACATCTGCGGTCAACGTATTCAGTGACACTACGTAAACTTCCAAAAAGAACAATGGGTAAATTAATTAGCGTAGAAATATTTAATTTGTAGCCTACCTTTAGCAGGAAATGATAGTCTATTAATGTTATAGGCCCTCATCGAACACAGTAACGTAACAAAATGAGCGCTAGATTTCAAAGGGGCATTCAAATAATAAGTCTCATTACGCGAAACAAAAGACGAAGTAATTAATGAGGCTTGAGCCTCGGCGGAAAGTTCAGCTTTTGCGAATATAATTGCCTCCAGTAATTTATCAAGATAGATAATTGTACTGTGAGGAGCAGAAAGGGCTCATCTCAAATTTTGAAAGCGAAATTTTCAGGAAGCCTGCGACCTGGCCTACTGCAGGATTGCTAAAAGAATGCGTATCATCGAAAACATACCGACGATAGTCGTGCCAAAAATGTTGTATTACCTTATTCGTTATCATTTTATCACGTTAATAATGCAATACTGGGTAACGTATTGGGCACTTACATGTTCAACTAAAAGGAACCACATCGAGTAGGGCGTAAGCTATCCACCATTGTATTTTTTACAGAACACTTTTACAATATTATCATTAGAGCTAGAGTTAAAGTTAGAGTCAGGAAATGTAGAGTAGTGGTACAGACTCCGACTTTCACCCGAAAGGTTGTTGGTTCGAGTCTCACACTTGCTACATTTTCTGGCCATGCTTTTTAGGGCATGTAAAGAAGGTGGTCCCGGGGGCCTTCCTAGTTGAGTGTAAGAGAGGGCTTTATAGCCCTAACTCCACTAGGTTGGCTTAGTAATAGAACAAAAAATGTCCACATTTATTTATTTTTTTATTTTAGAGCCGGGAAGTTTGAAATAGGATTGTTAATTTATCGCACCAAATCCTCAATTGAGCGATCAACATTACTTAAATATAAATACTTCAAATAAAAAGATGACAAAAATCCCAGACTTGGTTTGGGGGGGGGGGGGGAGGACTCCTAGTAGCCCAGGGGTGGTAAATTCCTAAATCAGGCCATGGTACTGGTACTGCAGAAATGAATGCTAACATTTAAAAAAAAAGGCTCAGCATGGAGTGCATTAGTGGAAAGAAAAGGTCACTGCAACATCACTTATACCGTTTTATAGGGATTGTCTAGGTCTAGGACCTAGGCTATCTGACAATATGCCACATGAAGGATTAAGCCATTTTATTATAGAGATAGCCAGGAATAGTCCAGTTGCTAGATAAGGAACTAGACTATGAAATGAGAGATCGAGCATTGAGACTAGATTTAAACGGAAGAGTTTCAACCTGGCCCGGGTCCACCTAGCCCTAATGGGTACCTTACGTTTATTGGTAAGGCGCCCATTCCACCGACCGGCTAAGGCTATTTACAAAAACGGTGACGTGGAAGCAGACATTCAAGACTTAGGCGGGGTTTCCACTGACCTCGCATTGCAGAATTGACGGAAATGTTTATTTTCCTCTATGCCACAGTTAAAATTGATCAATGATCATACAGTAAAATCACAAACAAACTAAAATTAAAAAATGGCGTCATGGGATATGTTAAGTACAAACATTTTAATAGATTTCTATAAAAAGAAAAATTCTAATTTCCGTCAATGTCATTTGCATTCTGCAATGCGAGGTCGGTGGAAACGCAACCTAAGTCTTGAATGTCTGCTACCACGTCACTGTTTTTGGAAATAGCCCTAGCCGGTCGGTGGAATGGGCGCCTTCAGGAAAAACGCGGGTGGCGGGCATGTTGCTTGTATTACAACACCACAAATGTGAGTTAATTGTAAGAGTGGGCCGAAAGGCCCAAAATTCGCCCACATTGAAAATAAAGACAATTTTCTTTCTTTCTTATTTTCTAAATAGTGCAATGGCCAAGAGAGAACATCAGTCCTCAGTCCTAGCCCCTCATTGGGTTACGACGATTTTTTAAGTGTTTTATTGTATTATGGAAGTTATTTAACTGCTAACCTAAATCGTATTCCTTTTCATAGTTGCTTGAGCATGCTATTTGATCCGAAAATTTAATCCAACTGTGCCATCTTGTTTTGAACCCAAATCAGAGCACCTATACCTGTATTCTACAGTATATTTGATTTCGTAACTACAGTAAAGAATTATAACGGAGTAAAATATCTTGGAATTTATCTTAATTTTTGCGCCTATAGACCATAAAATTGCTTGCATATACTCTTTACTGTCATTTTGCGAGAAATCCCTTGACTATATTAAGTTGAAATTGGAAAGTTCACATAGATCGTTGTAATATTAGATGGAATTTAAGTGAAAGCCCTCCCTCGTTTCCGGCTCCTTGCTGATTTTACAACAGCTTGCAACCATCAAAGCAAACCAACTCCATACAAATCCTCCCTGCAACCCTTTCTTCTTATATTTCACAGTTAATCTTAATTTGGGAAAGGGAATATGGTGAAGTACATAATGCGGCATTTTCCTGAATTTCAAGAGTCATGGTAAAACTTTCGTGTCCTCTTCTGAATTTTTCGATTTTAAAAGAAAATGTCTGATTTTCAGTCTTCGAAGACAATCTTGCTGTTGCACTTACTTATATCCTGCTTGCTTAGAACCTCAACATAGGCTCCAGCTAAATAACAATTTTTAAGCGTGAAACCTGAAATTCCCAAATCAAGTCCAAATATATGCCTTTTTTTAATAGTATATAAAAGTTAATATATCGTAGTATCGTTAGTACATCGTAGTTACGAAGTTCAGCCTTCAAGGCCTGTATACTAGAAAGTAAGAAGTATCGCAGACAGGCCCGGCCCGTCCTATGGGCAAGTGGAGCGGCCGCACCAGGCGCCGAGTCCAAGGGGGCGCCGCGAGACGCCCCCTTGGACTCGGCTTTGTGTTTTCAAGCGGGATAATTTAAAAAAAATAAAAATAAAATAATTTTTATAGAAGACTTGTTTTAAATCTGGCGCCAACCGGTTTAACGTGGTGGAACGTTAACTCCTTCCACGACAACTCCGAGTGGTTATGTTGGCCACCCTAACTAAAATGGCAGATCATAGCATTGTTATTGGTTACTAATTTCAGCTTCACTCGTATCTCTTGTGAGATTTTTATAAATAATTGCAATTGGCAACAAAAAAATTTTAAGGTAAGCAGACGCAGATGCTTTATAGCGGTATTTGTATTAAGTTGTTGTTATAATAAATAAGAGAGTTACAAAGCAGATTAAGAAGTGGCTCGGCTTGCAATTCTGCGAATGGTTTGTGTTTGTTATTAATATCAAATAAGAGAATTTATGTCTACTGTATGTCCAACTTATTGTATATTTATTTATTTTGGACTTTATTTAGACTTAAGGTAATTTATGTGTCTTTTATTTTAGCAACTTTGCAAAGGCAATGTGGAAAAAATTGTCAGGCGCCGGAAATGAGAGGAAAAGAAGAGCTAGGGAAGCTGAGAATGAAAAGCAAGCGGCGCAAATGGCCAAATTTCTAAAACGGCCAGGTCCACATCCAGACCCAACCCAGCCCCCTAGTACAAGCAAGGAAAGTACGGTTGAGAGTGAGGCCCAGGCGGTTGCGCTGGACGAGGCCATTTTTGAGAACTTGCCTTGCAGTGAAGAAGAAAGAAGTTTTTCTATGGACATAGCCAAGTGGCCCTCTTACTTGTCTTCACAAGTTATTGACATGATCGTTGAAGAGGGGCCGCAAAACGGGAAACTCGATGATGATAAATACCCAAAAAATGAGAAAGGCCGGCATTTTTCCAACAGCCATTTCAAAAAAAGCATGCCCAACGGAGAAGTATATGAGCGGCAGTGGCTTGTTTATTCCAATTCAACAAAGAAAGTATACTGCTTTTGTTGTCACATCTTCAAGCGCACAAGTCGTTGCCATCTTTCCAATGTTGGCTCTGACAACTGGCATCATTTGTCTCGTTTACTAACGAGCCATGAGTTTTCTGACGACCACCAGCAAGCCTTATTAACGTGGCTTGAAACGGCTAAAAGGTTAAAAAAATGTTGTGGCATAGATAAAGGGCTTCAGAAGCAATTGGAGGATGAAAAAGCAAGGTGGTCTTCTGTTATGGAACGAATGATCGCCATCACGCTGTTTTTGGCTGAACACAATTTGCCTTTTCGTGGTAGCAAGGACACTTTATACACTCCAAGAAATGGGAATTTCTTAGGCCTTGTACAATTACTTGGCCAATTCGACCCCGTCATGATGGAGCACTTGCGAAGAGTGATGCAGAAGGAATCCAAGCATTTTTATTTTAGCAAAAATATTCAAAACGAAGTAATTAAATTATTAGCTGACGAAGTAAGAGGCCAAATATTATCTAAAATAAGAAGTGCCAAGTATTTTTCTATAATTTTAGACTGTACTCCTGACATCAGCCACACTGAGCAAATGAGTGTCACCTTCAGATTTTTCGACGTCGATGAAGCGCGTGTGCGTGAGTGTTTTTTGACATATAAGCCAGTGGCTGACTCAACTGGAGCCGGCCTGACGGGCTTATTTTTGGACGAAATAATTGATAAATATGGTATTGACATGAATGACTGCAGGGGCCAAGGATATGATAATGGTGCTAATATGGTTGGACACATTAAAGGAGTTCAGAGTCGCATTGCTAAAACCTATCCACGAGCCTTTTTTAACCCTTGCGGCTGTCATAGTCTCAACCTTGTGGTTGCCGATGCAGCAAAAACTTCTATCAAATCAGTGTCTCTTTTTGGTGTGCTGCAACGGCTGTTTGTGTATTTCTCAAATTCAACAAAGCGGTGGAAGGTGGTCTCAGAGCATCTGCAAAATTTAAGCCTGAAAAAGGTTTGTGACACACGCTGGGAAAGCAGGATCAACAGCTTGAAAGCAGTGCGGTATCAGTATGCTGAAGTTAAAAGGGCTCTGGAGGATGAATATGAACAATCAACGGACCCTGTTGCAAGCTCAGAGGCTGAATCGCTTCTTGTAAATTTGGAAAAGTTCGAGTTCTTAATGGCGTTAGTCATATGGTACGATGTTTTATTCCAGGTTAATCTAGTAAGCAAAACAATGCAATCTGAAACCATGGATTTGTCCGAAGCTACAAAAATTATGAATAAATGCTTGAAATTTTTAAAAGAATACAGAAGTACAGGTTTCACTTCTGCACTCATCACTGCCAAAGAAATCGCTGAAGAAGCACAAATCACTCAGGAGTTTGAAACTGTCCGTCTGCGAAGGAAAAAGAAGATGTTTTCTTATGAAAATCAAGACGAATCTCCTACTGACCCAGAAACAGCGTTTCGCACCTCTGTCTTCTATCCAATGATTGACACAGCCATTAATTCATTGCAGTTGCGCTTTTCCCAATTAAGTGACATTAATAGTACATGGCAATTTATGTACGATTTGAAAAAGATCGACCATAATGGTTTGAATGCGGCCTGCTCAGATTTAGAATCTGTCTTAACCCATGGCGCTCTCAGTGATATTTCGGGTACCGAGCTAGCCCAAGAAATAAGGAGCCTTAGTGCGTTCTTAGGCGGCGACGATGGGCATCCAAAGGGGGTTCTTGAGTTTTTGGCAAAGCATTGTTGGAAAGATATGTTTCCAAACGTTTGGACAGCTCTCCGCATTTTCATTACTATACCGGTCACTGTTGCTAAGGGAGAAAGGAGCTTCAGCAAGCTAAAATTGATAAAGACCTACCTAAGGTCTGTTTTAGCTGATGAGAAATTGTCGGACTTAGCCATATTATCCATAGAAAATGAGATCGCCAACAATCTCTCCTATGATCATTTGATTAAAAAATTTGCTAGCATCAAAGCTAGGAAGGAGAAATTTCAATAATTTTACATTTAGTTATTAGTTACAGTTGCCTAATACAATCCCTTTATAAGAAGCATGCACAATTTTTTAATGTCTCCCATACTCAAGCGTTCATGAATAATTTACGGTCTCTGGGAGGGGGGGGGGGGGGCGCTAAAATGTAAACTCGCACCACTCAAGAAAATACCTCGGGCCGGGCCTGATCGCAGAAGATAAGGATTGGAACGAATTTCAAGAAAAAAAATGTCTAGGCATACTGACGGCTTAGTATAAAAATAAGTTCTGCCTTACCTACGATCTAACTCAGTTCAGTAATCTATTCGTAAAGGTTAATGGCAATGGTGTAGTATTATTTAACTAATGGTCAGTTGGACTTACATTGCCTGTTCTGTTAATAGTCAAAAGTTGCATGGGCCTCATAGTCATTGAATCATATTTTTCAGGTCACCGCTCCCCCCGAAAACTTTTTCTGAAACCGTCCCTGCTAGACGGCCGTGCTTGTCTCGTAGCTCGATGTCGACCTACACCGGCTACAAGCGCTAATGGACAAGTCGAGACAAGACCAAGACATTGACGTAGTGTAACAGGCGAAGGCATGATTTAACCAAGTTCAGATACGAGTCAAGCGAGGGCTAAGGAATTGTATTCTGTATTCAAACACCAAGAAAATTCAATGAGCCTCGGGATTGGAGAATGTTCCAATCAGTGAATAAAATGCCGGATAACTACGGCAGTGGCGATGGCGGTGGGGTGGGGGAGGGAGGAACTACCCCATCACCGTGGTAACCCCCTCCGTTAGCTCCCCAGCAACCCCCGCAAACTGCCAATCTAATGAATTTGTTAAGTCCCTTACGTATCTCATCCCTTATAGCTTAAAAAAAGAGTTCTGTTCGATTGTATGTTTAAATGCGCGGAACTCCCGTAAATACAATATTATGTTACCACTACAGACACAGAGAGTGGCTACTGTTGTTACTGCTTTCCAATTTATACGTAGTATAAGGAAAGCTTTGTGACGGTCGAAATTTTCCATTCCGAGATTTCAACGGATTTACACGTATTAAGGTCCCTGGAACCCAAAAAAGTTTTTACGTCTGTCTGTCGCTCTGTCTGTCGCTCTGTCGGTCTGTATGTCTGTCTGTCTGTCTGTCTGTCTGTCTGTCTGTCTGTCTGTGCGTCGATTTCCGGGCAAACTACTCGGTCGATTTTGATGAAATTCGGCATGTAGGTGCACAAAAATCATACCTCGGGATCTTTTTTTTGGGCTAACTCAATTTGGGGGGTTTTTATTTTCAAAAAACTTCAAAAAAACGTCTAAAAAAATTATTTCCCCAAAACGGCTCCAACGATTTCTTTTAAATTCACATATATTGTAGTTGTTATTAATGTTTATAAAATGCGGGGAGTCGCTTGCCCCTTGATAGTTTTCTTCTGGGGGTAAAAAAATAAAAATAACTTAATTTTAATGAAAAATGACTAATAATATAAAATATATATAATATAAATAATATTTCTGCGAAACCTTTCTATCGATGATTTCTACCTTCAGGTATGTTTTAGGTGTTAAATTGAGTAACGAAATCGGACAGGTTGCTTACCCAGAAAGTATTTTGTTTTGTACAAAAAAATGTTTTTTTTGAAAAAATGATAGAAAATTCACGCTCAAATGCATTGCATGCCCTGCCAGTATTGTTGTGTGTTAATGTGTTGGTCTGACCTATCTAGAATTTACCTCACCTCCAGTGACGTTAGGTGGAACCCCCCCCCCCCCCCCCCGCCCCCGAGATATCCGAAATTTAGCCATAGGAAAATTATTTACCATGAAATTACTCATTTTCTCTATTTACTAATTTTGATAAATTGGAAAGCATGTTCGAGTAAACTCGGACCGGTTCTTTATCTGCGTTACGCCCACATGACAGCATAAGCACTTTGTGTTCATAAAAGTTTGATCATGATGAAGGCCTTTTTGATTGATAGATTCGAATCAATAATAATTACAATCATTCAATAACTATATATTATTTAATTATGTAGGATACATAAATGGGGGAACTCATTAATCACTATCATAATGTATAATGTAGTAAATGTGGGAAAACCAGGTGAATATTTAAATTCGAAATTACGTTAATATAGTCAAATATACAAATTTACGAATATACAAAATTGTTTTTTTATTTACTTCTTTTTCGTAATTTCCATTTATCCGTGTTTTTCCAACTTATTCACTCTTACTTATACTATACCCCAAAGGACTTTTCAGAGCTGTTGTCTCCAGGGTACAAATTGCAATGATGATCTCCAATCTGTGAAAGAAGAGGCATTTAAAGAAGAATACTCCTGGTATAGCATATTTTTATTTGCATGAACCAAGAAATTCACTCCGCTTTGCAGAGGCCCCCTCACCCCTACGGAATTCAGGGCTTTGTAATTTTTGGGGAAAACCATTTGGCCAACCCAATTTGCTTTTGGTCAGTCTAGCGCTAGGGGGCACATTAGGACCGGTATAGGCTATTATTAAGAGGACATGCTGCGTAGAAAATGAGCACCCCAAAATTGGTTGTTTTTACTGAATTTTTATTTTTTATTTAATGACTAAAGCAAGTTATTCTAGATTTGGCTCATGGAAGTTGTAGAAGGCTACTTCATGCATCATATAATAGGAAAAATTAAATTTTTGGTACCTTAGTTCTTTCATAAATACCAGACAGGACTAAAATTTCACGTATTCTGGGATTTTTGGAAGAACTACGAAACCGAAAAGTAAAAATACTGGATAATGTGATGCACAAAGTAGTCTTCTACAACTTAGATGAGCCAAATTTTTAATAACTTGCTGAATTAATTAACTAAATAATGAAAAGTATTTAATTTTGGGGGTTATATTTTCTACTTAGCATATCCTTAAGCAGTCTCGTTTTTGGAATAAAATTGGCATGATCTCACGATAGCGCGCGCTTGAAAATCGGAAAACCCAGCACTTTTGACACTTTCAATACAGCTTCTGCGAGCGCTAGCTTGCAATAGTGCCCATTTTACCCGGTCATAATCATCGCAAATTTCGTAGACGAGCCCACGCAATACTATAATATTATACCGTGGAAAGCGGTGGGATACTATAACTGTGGAAAGTAGTGGAATATTATTGTTGTGGAAAGGGGGGGGGCATGGGCGCATCGTTTGTCGCCCCCGCGGCCCTCCCGCTTAAATGGAAATGCCCGATGTAGTATTAGATTGCGGATGCAACCCCACCAATAAGCCTACAATCAATACAAAGTCAACATTATACGAGGGTTCCATCAAGAAAGCAGATGCTAAAATATTGAAAGAGATCCAGTGTCCGATTAAATAACAAACATCCGATAATTCCATCAATCAATTATGCTATCAACTCTCCCCCCTATATACTGCACTCCTCCGGTTCAATCAATTTTCTTTGTTTAAGTCCAATATATTTCATGCAACATATTACGGATAAATATGTAAATTAAGTAAGTTCAATACCAGCACCGCAAAAGTATCTACATAATGTAGGACTGCACGGGCTGCACTAGATATCTTAAGAGGAAGCTGGCCGTACACATTTGGATTACCTGGATCATATTGGTTAGTACTATCCTTTGCCGATTTAACTACCACCTATTCCATTTTCCGTCAATAGTAACGTTAAAAAATATCTTCAATTCTTGATGAAAACGATGCATTCAAGAGACTAACTTATCAAACTCAAGCTTTTTCTCCACTCATTTCTATTGACATGAGCAGTTAAGTTACGGTGGTAAGTAATCAGGGCAACATCTTTAGACACATTGTCTGTATGGAATACAATACAGTAATGAAATGAAATGAAATGAATGAAATGAAAAACGTCTTCAAATTCTGCGAGCCTGGCGAGCTTTAGCCCCGAAGGGCTTACTCTAACTTATCAAACTTTTTTAAGTGTTTTTGTAATGTTTTGTATTAATAAGTAGTAATTCCTTAATGAAAAGTGAGGGAGTACCATATAAAAAGTGGATGTGCACGGGGATTTGAGTCCCTGGGCGCGGTTTTACTAGTTAAGAAGTCAGGCCCGACAGCTATTTTCAGAAGCTCGAATCTTTGTGAAACCCCCTTCTGCTCATCCGGTCGTTCTGATCCATGGGATTTTCATTTGTCCCATAAAGCCAGCACCTTGCGTTATTTGACGTCTATTTTAATTTGCCTTAGACTAAATTAATTATTTTTAAACAGTTTAATTTTGAAAGCATTCATGTGCTTTATTACATTTTTATTATCCTTTTTGTAACGTCTAGTTATTAATTTTCTCATTAAGGAGGGGTTTAACTCTGGAAAAATGAAGGTCTGGTCTTTTTGCTTTAGTCCCGTGGTTTCATGCAGCAATATAGCTTCTTAATGAAAATGGTAGGCGTTTCTGCAGGGATGGGAGGCCATTGTGGAGTTACGAACTTTTATAATGAGTCTAGATACAATTTCACTTCTAATTATACCTGCATGAAATACAATCGTTAATGAAAGACCGTTTTTTTCATTTAATGAGTATTCACAGTCATATCATCCAATCCCATTCCTCAGTCACAAAATTACCTTTGAAATTAAGATGGACTGTAGGTATTGCGGCCTGCGGGGCTATTACTGCCATGTCTTTCAGAAGACCTAGCACAAAACTCGAAGAATAACTTATACAGGAAATTGCTATTTAAATAATTTAAATACAGTAAAAATGTGTACAATTATCCCGTTCCAAAGCAGATTTTGCTGCTTTGCATATGCATGAATGAACCTCAATTTAATTCTGCTGACAAACAATATTAAATGGAATAAGTTTTTATTCCCGTGAGGAAATTTACATTCATTGGGTTTATTTATAATAATGTAATCTTACTCTCGGATAAATTATTCCTATCAATTCGTGCTAGGCCTGCAGGGCTTGAATGTAGTCGTCCTCATTCCTAAACCGACAGTTATGCATTTTACCTTAAGAACTACTGCTGTACTATTACTTTCCGTCGCCAAATATGGGACAGCTGAGAAGAGTTCTCTAGTGACTCAGGAGTAGATACAAATAGTATTACGTATCACTAAAATTGCAGAAGATTACAAAAGTAAATAAAATAAATAAGTATAGACTTTTTGTTTTATTACTAAGGCGCATATTCCACCGAACGGCTAGGGCTAAATACAAATACGGTGACGTGGTAATAGACATTCAAGACTTAGGCGCGGGGTTTCCATCGACCTCGCATTGCAGAATGCAAATGACATTGACGGAAATGTTTGTTTTCCTTTTTATAGAAATCTATTAAAATGTTTATAATTAACATATCCCCATTTTTTAATTTTAGTTTGTTTGTTTGTGATTTTACTCTATGATCATTGATCAATTTTAACTATAGCATAGAGTAAAACAAACATTTCCGTCAATGTCATTTGCATTCTGCAATGCGAGGTCGATGGAAACCCCGCCAAAGTCTTGAATGTCTGTTAACACGTCACCGTATTTGTATTTAGCCCTAGCCGGTCGGTGGAATAAGCGCCTAAGCTAACCTCTCTGAGTTAGGGCAATGAAGCCCTCTCTAACACTAAACTAGGAAAGCCCGGGACCGCCTGCTTTACATGCCCTCCGAAGCATGGCTAGAAAATCATACTGACAAAATTTCGGGTGAAAGTTGGAGTCTGTACCCCTACTCTACATGTCCTGACAAGTATGACTATCCTTTATAATATATAACTATATAAATAAATAAATAAATAAATAAATATATATAATATATGACTATACTTAATAATAAGCCATGCTGTACAGTCTACACAACTTGCATAATTACAATCCCCCAATCTCCCCCCCCCCCCCCCCCCGTGGATCCGCCATTGAACTGGATTCTAAGATGAAGTATATTGCCAAATCCAGACCTAAGCTGTTTACTTGAAAACTCACATTTAACTTTAACTTTAGGGCGCTAGGGTGACAATAGGCCAGCGTGAGCCTGCACGAACAAAGCTTTCGAAGGAACAGACTCTCGTCTTTTGTGCTCAATGCTCATGGTGCTTGGTTTTCTGGATCACAGCAACAAGGTACAGTTCATAAAAACACAATAAGGGCAATTGAAAATTGAGGATTTGTGCATAGAGGCTCGAGCACGGTCTTTTGTTGGTAAAGGTAGGTACTGTATATTATTGCCTTTTGTGTGGCGATTGACTTTTAAATAGCGACTTATCCCAAACAATGTTTCCAATTGGCCGGGTGTTTCATGGCACATAAACAGTTTTGATGGGCGATTTATGATTTATCAATGGACAATGATTTCCGTAAGCTTTGTCCATTGTCAATTGAAATAAATTATTGAAAAATACAACTCCAAAATGGGAATAAAAAGTCATTACAGTATCTGCAAGTATTTGGGCTCATTTTGGAGACCGATTTTATAATGTTTATCATCTACCGAGGTCAGATGTCGGTCAGATGTCGGTCGTAATCGTAATGAATATTGTATACTACTCTAAAGCTAATTTTATTGATATATTCTAATTTCTAAACATTTTCATTCACTGTGTGTACTAAGCATATACTAAACATATACCAATATGTGATATCTATGTAATTTCAGAGGAATTATTTTAAATCGGAGCTTATTAAATTAATGGATTAATTGAATTCATAGATTTGATGCTGCAAAGGCCTTTGAAAGGCGTGTATTCCACTTGTCAATAATCATTTGTGATTAAAAAAAAGTCGAGACTATGATGTACATACTTAACTTATCTACATAATAGTCTCCTTAAAACAAAAATCTCAAGTTTTTTTAAATTACAAAAATGACGGAATATATTGACAAGTGGAATACACACCTAAGGCTTGTTAATTGCTGGCACAAACTCACAATGAACTAGGTATTGTTTATTCGCATCATTTTTTAAATAAAAATATTAAAATACTTTCATACTATACTAGTTGTTTTGTAATAGTACAATAATAAACAATAGATTAACTGAACATTTATAGGCTAATTTACTAGCTAAATTACTAGCTAGTTTAATCAAAAATTAAACACATTTCCCCGAGGAACTCGAAATAAATGATCCTGCCTTTTCAGTTATTATTTAATTTATTATGGTCTATTGTAAAAACTTGTAAAATTGTAAACAATTATTTTACGTAGGCTGTACAGCCAATACCGTACCCATATTAGGTCTTACTTTAAGATTTTAAAGCAAAAAATTAATGCATCTACCATATATACTAGTAGTATAATTTTACCATATTTTGTTTTTGTAGTAGCACTATATAGTAACTAATTACTTAGTGTTTCCAATTATTCATCTTTAGTTTATTATGTTTGAAGAAGTGATCCAGCGATTAAGTAAGATGTCTCACAGTAAAGTTGAGAAAATAGCAATAGCGAGTGGACCCGGGCGAGCATTCGCAAAAGTTTAGAGTGCTTGAGTGCAAGGCCGTAGCCAGGATTTTTTTCGGGGGGAGGGTAGAAATTTCATTGGATATTACATAGTTGTTTTTATTTTTCCTCTCAAAATCCGATTCTATCTAGTATGAAGCCATTACATTTCAGGGGGGGGGGGTTTGGGGTTTGAACCCCACAAGAACCCCCCCACCCCCCCCCTTGGCTACGGAGTTGTGCATGAGTGCACGAAGGATAAGTTGACGATAAAGCAGTAGAATCTGGGATGATACGCCGCGGTCGATCTGAAAGCGTACTTCTAACCTTTTCGTCAACAACTCCGGTCGACATCTTCATTGACACTCCGTAGACTAAGATTCAAAGATTGTTTCTCTGAGGCTCTGTAAAGCTAAGAAGTCAATGTAGTGCGACTGAAAATGTCGGCAGCAGGTGTTAGCGAAATGTTTGGAAACTTACTCTTTCAGATAGACCACGACCTATCATTCTGGATAAACTTATCCTTCCTGTGCTCATGCGCTGTAAACCTTTTCGAATGCTCATCCGAGTCCATTCGTTATTGTTATTTTCTCAATTGTGAGGGATCTTACCGGCATGGCTGTCCCCAGGGTGGGGCGGGGTAGTCCAAGGAGACCGGGCCCCTCCCCCCGATTTTTTAAAAATGTAAACCTGTATTGTTTGAAGAATTCTTCCATTAATTCAATAATAATTTCAAAAAATCAAAACCTGGGCACGGCCTTGCTTACCTGCATACATATCTGTATGAGGGTGGCACATCAGTATACAAATATATTAATTTTTTTTAAATTCACACTTGAGTATCTTCTTCTTCTTCTTCTGGCTCTACAGCTGGCTCTACTTGGTGAGCTTTGGCCTGCTCGACAACACTCCTCTAGTCATCTCGTTTTGGTACAACTCAACCTTCCAGTGTTTTCGAGGACTTACGTATGTTTGGTGTATTCTTTGGTTTCTAAGGAAAGTGTGTAAGCCTGATATAGGAAGTTTGGTTCACGCAGAACCTTATTTTTGTTACAAAACTGCCCAGCTGCTATAACAGGATAATGTAGTAGGGATATCACGGTTGAAATACAATACAACTGGCCGCGTTATACTGAGTACGGCCCTGTTTAATATTGGCGAATTTCACATGGTATCCAATAATGCAATATAATGGGCTGTGTATGAAACTTGCGATGGGTGGCGGGAATAAAGGTAACCTAATGAAGAGCGTGTTATCCGAGCGCATTGTGTGCAGCGCAGGTAAGCGAAACACCTACCATCTACTTGTTTTTGTCACCATTGTTACACAATTATCGAAACCCCTACCTAAGCTAAACATGGGAGACCATACCCCCAATTGACTCTTTTTTGAGGGCACTATTCAACTGGCCGGCCAATGTTACGCTTACGACCTCGTTGTTGTCTACAGTTTTCGAAAATTTTACGCTTTACTGCCTTTTTAAGATGATACGAACCTTTTGAAATCTGACTGATCTTTTTTTTTTGAAATTTTATTATTTATTTATTATTATATTTATTATTATTTAGTATTACTATTTTAGCTCATAATGTACGGTACGATAGGGAGAAGTAATCATTCTCAACTTATTAAAAGAGTCATTTACTGTACTTTCAATATTTTTGTTGCCAAATTTTGCTTTTTTCCTGTCGCCTCGTCCCAGGCGCGGATCTAGAATGAGACCAAGGAGGGGGCTAAGATTAAATACGTAAAAAAGTTGAAAAAAAAATAGACCTGAAATATTGGGGTTTTACGCATTTTCAGAGTAATAAGGGGGTCTATGGTATAGGTATTTAATACAATCGAGGACGGGGGGGGGGGGGCGGGGGTCTCCCCCGGGAGAAAATTTGTGAAAAATAAGATTGAAATAGTGGGGTTTTACGCATTTTGAGGAACCTAACGCCCCCCCCCCCCCGTATATCCGCGCATGCCTCGTTATAACTGTGCGAGTCTCGCGTGTTCTGACCAGCTCTTGACAATCCCAGCTCGGACATTCATAGTTATCAAGGCCAATGAATGATAATGGCAATAAGGTGCGCAATGGTTCAATATTGTTTTATGATAATAATATAGGCCCTATGTCGCGGCACTGAGAGTTTCGTAAAGTCAGGACATGCAGAGGTAGAGTAGTGGTATGGACTCCAACTTCCACCGGAAAGGTTGTTGGTTCGAGTCCTACACTTGCTACATTTTCTGGCCGTGCTTTGGTGGTCAGGTAAAGCAGGCGGTTCTGGGCCTTCCTAGTCAAATGCAAGAGGGGGATTTATAGCCCTAAGTCCGCTAGGTTGGCTTAGTAATTAAATAAGAAGTCATTATTTATTTATTTATTTATAAAACACTGTGTACCCATTAGCCACAGCCAATGGCTTTAGTTTCCAATATTGTAATGTGTAATATTCTCCCCATAAGGGGTAAGATGGGTTACATCCCTATATTGTTAGTACATCATATTGATTCCTATTCTGGTATGATTACTATGGTTGCAGACTTGTCGTAACACAGATCCGATACATTAATTAAATTGTTTGTATGCGATTAAACTTTTTTAAGAAAAAAAAAATTCACGATTACCTAAGATTCTACCTGCGTGCCAGCCTAAGACTAATAACGTTTATGTAATATATAAAACTATTGTTCCACTACCCTTAAATTCGAATGCTCTGACTTATCAATTAGGTCTTCTTGGACAACTCCTTGCCGAATGAGTATAATGGCCCTTCACACCCTTTTGGGCCATTACAAATAGCAGCATGCTACTCTGAAGCCTCTTTCCGTAAATAATGAGTAGGGGAGGTTAATGATCGTGTTATGCATGATAGTACTATTATTGACACTCAGTGCCGGTCTTGGCCTTGTGGGGGGCCCTGGGCCGAAATTGTGTGGGGGACCCTTGCTCATGCAGACAAGCCTTATATCCTTACACGATTCCACTATCATTTATAAAATAGAGACTCAAGATGCAAAATAGAATAGAATAGAGTAAGGCGATTAATTATTAATGCACGTTCCAATTATTTCCCGCCAAATATTTCGACAAGTTTATTTATTTCCTTTAGATTTTTTAAACTATTGAAATTTGTGTTTGTGGGGCCCCTTTTTTGCGGAGGCCCTGGTCCTGTTGACACTATTTGATCAGCAATAGGCTACTCATCATTGCAATGCATCTTGAAATCGTGCATTTGAGATGTACGTTTCTGTCTAAGCGCCATCCAAAATTTTAACCCGTAACTTTGGTAACTGATATTTATATTTAATTAACAATTGGCAGCCGTGGAATAAGATATTAATAATCGCTCCTATATTGATACATACAGTACAATAATAATAATAAATCCACAAAAGATTTGTTGTATTAGTCGCTTTGAAATGTTTATCTCATAATCTTGTATACAAGTGCTACTCATCGTTAAATTCTTAAGTTAGTCTTATCAAATCAGACGCTATGAGCTCTTTAATTATCTAGAATTAGAACATAACAAGGGAGCTCGTTCGACGGAGAAACAAAGACCACCACTGTTTGCATCGTAAAGCCCTATTAACAAAGTCCCTAAGCACGGACAAAACGCCAGTCTTAGGGATAGGGCGATAGAAATCAGCTAAACCCTCAAAGCTTTATGAAAGAGTTGTCTGTTTTTTAACAATTACGCTTGTAATTAAAATAATTGCAGTGGTGAAGCAACTGGCGGCTAATGGAGGGTGTCTTCTGTTACTTTAAAACCAGTTCCAGATTTTTTACTCTTATTGGAGAGTAAGCTTGTCGTGTTTGTTGGATTTAAAATAGCCAACTGTCTCGAAATTGTTAGGCGTGTGGTACACAACGAAACACGTTGAATTACCCCTCTCATTGTTTAGTATATAGCATCCCGCTTCGGAGTCAGGGCTGCCAAATGTCTTCTGACGTATTCCTCGGAAATTGTTAAATAGTTCCTCAGAATACCCCGGAATTTTTTTTAAAAGTTGGTCCCCTTTAGATGCATATTCCACCAACGCCATTAGTGATAGTAAATGTAGTATTGACGTGTTAGCAGACATTTTTAGACTGTCTTAATGTCTGCTACCACGTCAATACCACATTTACTATCACTATTGACGTTGATCGAATATGCGCCTTATATATGATTTTTTTCATTTTGGAACACCAACGATGTTACAAATTAAACTGGATATAAAGTTTATTTTCATGTAGTATGCTAAGCATAGGCGGATTTTTATTATTTTTGAGAGTATCGACTGTTGTACGTCACCATGCCTACTTCACCAGTTTTCATCTTTTAATCTTGCTAATTTTCAGAAGCTAGAGCAGTATAGTCCAAGGCTCCTAAGCTACACCCACGTATACCATAAGTAGGTACCTTTAATTGTGGCAAATTCAAAATTGGCAGTTGACAATTAAAAATACTTGGAGCGCTGAGAAAAGCATTATAGGGAGCTGCGTAACCTTCTGGAGACTGGAGGGGGGGGGGGCTATGTTGTTTGGGTTGTCATTATCAGATCTAAGCTGTTCTCCGTGAATCCAAGCCATCAATGTTATGGTAAACCTAAATTAGTGAGGTTTTACACATTTTATCCCCTGGAGAAGGGGGCGCAGTCTCCCCTGCAGAAAAATAATGATAAATGGGCCCAAATTAATGAGGTTTTTCGCATTTTATACCCTGGTGATAGGTGGGCCCGGGGGTCTCCCCCGTAGAAAAAATTGATAAATAGGCCCAAATTAGTGAGGTTTTACGCATATTAAACCCTGGAGAATGGGGGGCCGGGGGTTTCCCCCGGAGAAGGAAAATTGATGTATTAATTCCAAATTAGTGAGGTTTTACGAATTTTGCAAGCAGTACAGTTGAGATTGTACCGACAAATAAACCTACCACTGAGGGGACCCGGGGGTCTCCCACGAAGAAAAAGCTTGAAAAAATAGGTCTGAAATAGGCCTATTGGGATCTTAAGCATTTTGAGTAATATATTTTTGTGAAAATAAGTCAATGTGTTGATTTTTTCATGATGTTTTTCATGTAAAATAAGCATACCAGTATCAAGAATTAATTTCCCTTTCGTTATTGTGGATACTATGCCTTTCGCCTCCATAACGTCTTTGTCACCAGAAATCCTGGGGGGGGGGCCTGCGGGCTTAGCCTCCCCCCCAGGACCCCCCTATTTACGCCAATGCATGTATGTATAAACTTACAAACCTTTCTTGAAATAGGTTTGTGATGGAAATAATGCAATAGGCTCCCATGATTTAATCATTTGATTTGACTTTTTTCTCACCCCCACACTTTTATAGGCTGATATGAAATTCCCGGCATCTTATTTCAGGTTCATCTAAGTTTTATTCATTATACAAAGCTGAAGCTACTCAAGTTAGTAACTTTTTAAAAACATGCAGAAATCTAGAATAATTTTTAGTGCGCTAGCGGCGGGAAATACACGACAGCTAAGTCGTAATAAATAGCTTACAATTAACTGTCATAACTGCCATAAGATAACAATTGAGTTTCATTTGGCGCGAAAATTTTAGGCCAAAATATGGTGGACTTTCGATTGGTCCCCTGCATGCAAATCATATGGAGTGGGGGAGTCGGGGTGGCAATAGTGTTTATATTTTTTGAATTTTTGCGAAAATTTTATGAAACCACGAGAGAATCAATGGTCATTCGACAAAAATCTTAAAAAATAAAATAAAAACAAATTTCCCTAAAATCCCACAGAAAAACCTCAAAAATTGTCGACCCCGGAAATTTTTCGGAATAAAATTATTTCCCACGGAATTCCGAGGTAAACCACGGAATGTGGCAGCCCTGTTCGGAGTGCGCCTAAATATCCTCGTCTTTGTCGTTTTTATCTGAAAACTACATGGCAGCCGGCAGGGGCAGTTCTTTAGCTCTGCCTCCACATATGATCCATAGGAGACTGAAGAGGTGAAATGGATACATTCATTAAATTGCTTGATGTATGCTATTGACTTTAAAAAAAAAAAAAAAAAAAAAAAAAAAAAAGATAGTGAGTCTCCTAAGTATAAAATATACGCATATGAAATGGGAATTTCACAGTTTTCCTTCTATTACAAGCCAGGCGCTGCATCATGCATCCCGGGCATTTTCAATCAAGCAAAGGCAAAGATACTCAAATCAGTTGTTGATCTCCAAGTATAGACGCATTGAAAACAAGTCCAGTCTATTTATTGGATCGTAAAGAATAAACCTGACCGAACAAAATTTATTTCTTTATTTTCGATGGGAATCAAATTAAAAAACTCTTTTTCTCAATCAAAGTAGGTGTATCCGATGGACGGCTCAGATAATTTATAACGAAATAAATAATAAAATAATAAAAATTAATTAAGCTATAAATTAATTGCGTTATTAATGGTATTCATACGTGAAGTGTTACTAATCTGGTTAATTACAAAGGGCCCCAGTGTTGGGACTGGCCCAGTTAATTTATAACATTATCTAAGTGGACTGCGCTCGTGGAGGTCAGTGGCGGATCAAGACGAAAAATATCCGCCCACCGTTATTGTACAATAGTAACTTGTACCTACATTATATCATAGAGAGATACGAAATTGTCAGTCTCTTACCAAAACTCAGGACATGTAGAGTAGTGGTACAGACTAGCCCTCTCATACACTCAACTAGGAAGGCCCAGGACCACCTGCTTTACATGCCCTCCGAAGCATGGCCAGAAAATGTAGCAAGTGTAGGACTAGTTACCACTGTTCTAATGTTTGTACTCTGTGGTAAAGTAATTATTATAGTTATTGATTACAGCCCTTTATACTGGAATGAGAAAGCAGTTATGATCGCATTGTGTATATTATTGCCGAGAAGTGGGGTAGTAGGAAGTATTGCGAACGGAGTAAATTTAATCCAATTTTATCTAAACGTATAGCTTGACCGAAGAATAATTTAAACACAATATGGACAGATAGATTAGTGGTACGGACTCTGACTTTCACCCGAAAGGCTGTTGGCTCGAGTCCCACACTGGCTACATTTTCTGGCCATCCTTCGGAGGGCATGAAAAGCAGGCGGTCCCGATCATTCCGAGTTGAGTGTAAGAGAGGGCTTTATAGCCCTAACTCCGCTGGGCTGGCTCAGTAAAAGAACAAAAAAGTCCTTATTTATTTATTTAATATTGTGCAATATACGCTTAAGAATCTTATTGACAAGACGCAGACGTCTTGGTCTGTTGGTCAATAAGGTACCATATGCTACAAATAAGTTGTTGAAATGTGATAAATTAGCAAATAGCACTAAATAACAAAATTTTAGTTGAAATTAGCAAACTACTCGTAGTTTAATATGGATTTTTTTAAATTTGGATTTAAGAATTAAACATTTTACCAATTAGTATCAAATATTCAATGCTAGTGAACATTGAGCTAGGATTGATGTTGAACCAATTTTGGCACCGTAGTGAAACCTTAGAACGGCACTGCAAAATAGTTGATTTCCAATCTCTTTCTATAGACTTGCCGCCCCGAAGTTTTACAACCAACATTTCGTGAGTTACGGTATGCCTACTGATCTTTATCTTCAGTATAGGCTATACCTCGGCCTTCTTATATATAAAATTGTTTCGAGCAGTAAAGGATTGAGGGCAGTGAAATGTAATTTACAATATTATGTACATTACAATTACTAAATGGTACTTTGTACTGTATATTGTAATAAGCTATTTAAATAGTTATTTATCTATTCAATAACAGAGGAAACAAGAATATGCACAAGTTGACTGAGCGGTGAGCATATATCGTACAGCGGGCCTACTGTGCCGTATTAGCCCATTCCTGGGTTTAAAAATGCAACCAAATCAGGGGCGTAAAGTTGGGAGGGGGGGGGGGGCACGGTCCAACTTGCCCCCCCAGCTCCTTTTGGGGGGGCTATGCCCCCCAGTCTCGAGCATTGTAAGACGTGGTTCATACTTCATGGTTCCCTTTGCAGGTTTCCTTTTTTAGCTTGGTAAAATCTACAGCTATACTTTACAACAATTAAAAAGCGTAATACCCTAAAATTTTGCTCTTACATATTAAATTGTTCCTTAATTCCTGCCTGATGACGTCATAAGGTCTACTTAGTTCTGCCCCCGCCATCATTCTAAAACTTTATATTCTAATATTATCTTTTTCCTTTTTTAATCCCACATTAAATTTACAAATTAATAGCGGGCCTACTATGACGTTTAGTATAGTATTAACTTATTCTTATAGGGTCAAGGCCGTGCCCAGGATTTCCGGGGGGGGGGGGAAGTCCAATTTTTTTTTAATTTTTAATGAATTAATGGATAAATTCTTCAAACCATACAGGTTTACATACAAGAATTTATTGGGGGGGGGGGGTCCCCGGACCCCGTGGTACACCCCCCTGGGCACGGCCATGTATAGGGTTAAAAATGTAAACAAAACAATTTTGAATAGTACTTTACACTGTAAAATAATCTTGTTTCATTTTTAATCCCAGGTTAGGATTCAAAATAATCGCCGAAGTAAGCCAGCAGCTAATCTTGTGTGTTTACTCACGGCGAAGTGTTTTTTTTTTTTTTTTTACGTAAGGCGCGTTAGTCTCAAAATGAAAAAATCTATTGTAGATGTGTCTGTCAGAGAAACACACCTGATGACGTATCTGTTGAATACGTTTCACCCGTCACCCATTGACTCATTTACAAAGCTCAGGATTTGGCTCATTAGTTTTCGAATCAATGGTATTATAATTGACAAGCCCAACTTTGATTTTCCCAGAATCATTATCCGCGTTACCCCAATTAATAACATGCGCCGTCCCCGTGTATTGGCTCCCCGTTTTATCATACAAAGATCGCACTTGCCGCAGAAGATACATTTCATCAATTAATGTTTCGCTTAACAAGATTTATTTGTGTGATTATAATTAAACAACACCAATTAGAGGAAGAGGTGGTTGCAAGATTTGAATTTAGAAGTGTAGAATTCATGGAAGAAATAAACATTAGAACTTTTTTTTTTCTTGCAGACTATTCCAGTTTTCAAGGAAACACTTTGATCCATTGAGTTGTTTCGCTCTGAATTTGGAAAACTTGATTTTCATTTGAGAAAGACGGTTAGATACAGACTATTAAACAATATAAGGAATAGTATGAGCAGAAGAATAAAGTAAACCACATTGTTTTTCTATTGGCAAAGGTTAATAACTATAATAATATTTAACAAAGGGTTAGTTAGACTTACATTGTCTGCTGTGTTAATAGTCATTAGAGGCAGAGGGTACATAGTCATCGGACAATTAGGCCGGAGCACGTCAGGGGAAGGGGCAACGCTTCGGGAGTTGGTGCTACTTCCGCATTGTCCAATACTACGAGTCCTCTGCCTTTAATGACTATTAACACAGCAGGCAATGCAAGTCCAACTAACCTTTTCTAATTTGCATTGTACCATATGACCTATTTCCGCAAGGACGTCAATTGCCCCTTTAATTAAAAAAATACGACATTGACCCTGGCATACAAAGAAATCATTCCAACCTTGTTGAAAAATGTACCTAATACAACAACCCACACAGAAAATATTTAAATACCTCCCTTACCTTCTTGTTCCATGACTTTTGTATGTAAAATACAAACAAACTAACAGGTATAGTCCACGCAAAATGAGAAAAGTATGGACATGGAATGTTTTGATCCTGTGCAACACTTTAAAAATATTCTTTGCACCATTTTGTGTTACCTTGTTGCATTGGATGCAAGGCATAACAAACATTGTGCAAATATTTTATACAGTGTTGCACAGGATCAAAACATTGCATGTCCATACTTTTCTCATTTTGCGTATATATACGACTATACGACTATACGACTATAATACATATTGTACCATAACTGAACAGAGCCTATCTATAACCCAGAACGCAATTTTGACAGTCTATGTTTATGTTTATGTTTATGTATTTCGTAATTTATTCATTATTGGGACCTTATAATTGACAACTTCATGACAAATATATACAAGCGCCATGGGGGTGCTCTGACATTAAACTGTTTAAACTTAGGGGTGCTGTTAAGCCGGCCGCCATACCAAGTTGAATCCAGCGGACCAGAGCAGGTTCAAAGCTGCAGATAAATTGGTCGTGTGCACAGTGCCGGTAGGGAAACATGGTAGGACTTGTCCTGGTCACCTCCGAACTAATCGTGTGACTTCACTGTGTTTCCCAAGTGGTTCGGAATCCACTATAATCAGGAGGTCCACTGGAGTCCTATGGGCCCACACCGTGGCCTAGGACTGTGTCAAACCATACTACTAGGGGTGCTGTTCAATAGGTTTGATTAGCATACCATTTTTCAAGTGACCATGAGCTTTAGGTAGATTTTATATGTTATTTTTTAAATTTAATTTGAAGAAAGCTTAGATTTTGTATGTTATCACCAGTATCAACATTTTTTTTTTTATGCTATTGCTGTGATGAAACATTGAAGCACCTGCAGTATTAGGCTGTCACCGTATATGAATTATATATATTTTAAATTATTAATATATTATTATATGAATTCAGGACATTCAGCCCCATTCTCTTGACAATAGAGGGTGGGGTACCTGAGCACCATAAAAGTTGGTGCCATTCAAATCAAATCAAATCAAATATATATTTATTCCAATTTTTTCCAACAAGAGAAGTATACATAAAATGACAAAATTAATATTAACTTTAAATACGCTAAAATACTTAAGTTATATTACATTCAATACTTTACCAGGAATTATAACCACTTAACCAGCCCAACGTCAGTAGGACGTTATTCTAGTTCCCGTATAGTCCATGAAGAAACTGCAGTATGTAAACTGAATAGGTAATCTAATACAGTACAGTATCCTTCTGTACTACCTGTTCAATGATCTGAGACCATTAAATTACCGCGCGCTGTATCAGACCCTTTGACAATGCTTAGCCTGGAGAAGAGAAACAAAAGAACAGATAGGAACAACAAATATCTGATAGTTAATTAGATAAGAAGTAGAGGTAGCTGCGTTCATTAATTTGAGAAGTTGTTCTGTGTGATGCCGACATGCAGGACACCTCGGGCTCCCAAACCAGCACCCATTCCACCCAGCAGTGGACACCCGGAGAAATTATTGTTAATTGGCCATAAATGTTTTATCCAATAGGAATTTGTGCCACTAGTATCATATACCTGAATATTTATATTGCTCAGATTTGTAATACAATAGACTACCAGCTAAATAGCTTTCCTCAATTCCATGTAGCTTTATTTATATACCATACGTTTTTCTATTCATTTTTGTCAATTGTCAAATTTGGAAGTTAGGCCATCCACATAGTTCATATTGGTATTTTCATGAGATACTATTTAACAAAGGGTTAGTTGGACTTACATTGCCTGACAATGGGCTCCGCCCTAATTATTCGATGACCATGAGGCCCATGCTTCTAATAACTATAAACACAACAGGCAATGTAAGTCTAACTAACCCTTTGTTAAATAGTATTACACCCCTGCCATTAACCTTTACAAATAGACACTAGCGGATCCAGATATGGGCTAATGGGGCTAAAGCCCCCCCTTCTCTTACCCAACTTACACTAGATAAAATGCACTTTCAAAAAAATCTTCACTAGCTATCATAGACCTCCTGACTACAGGCTTTCCATCCACTACTTCAGACCACCCCCCCCCCCTCTAAAAATTTCTAAATCCCCTGGTGCAAATAGATTGTCATGAGATGTTCTATATATACTGCATTTTACTACAATCATACATGTTGCATATAAATTGTTCAAAAGATTTATTTTCAGCTATACCGCGACTATCACTAAGTCTCAGAAAAGCATTGCTGGGATGAATTGATATAGCTATATAGCTAGTCGGATTTTCCTATCCCTGCATGGCCAAGCTAATCCACAGACTGCTGCTGACCCTCCGAGATACAATCTTAGAAGTCTACGCAGTTCCACTGAAGATGTCGACCGCAGATGTTGACGGAACGTTTGTTTCAGAACGACCGCGGCCTATCGTCCCGGATTCAACTGCTTCACCACGTCGTAACACCGGTCTTTGTAATTATACTAATCCATAGACTGACGGTCAATTTACTCTTTACACAGAATATCATTTGCTTAGGCATAACTAAATAAGTTCACATACTATATACTATAATTATGATGCTATCATATCGTGAAGTATTTACTCAAAAAATCTGTGAGGTAATTAGTTTGCTGTCCTATCACATTTTACCCTATCCCCAAGGTGAAAAAGCGGGACGGCAACAATTATCCTCCCGACTTTAATAGTCAGAATTATTGTCATTTGCAATTCTGTTCAAATAATTGGTGGAAAACATTGAATTTACATTGTAATTTGTAACAGAGCTGCAAAAGTAGGCTGTAACAGCAGGTTGTTATCAGTTACCTGGCCACCCACACGGAGATAAGGATTAGCCCCTATTTCCTCATATCTCTTATTGTTTGAATAGTCTGATACATGACTTAATTTAGCCCAGTTGTATTCCATGCACCGTCTAGTCAAAATGGAAGCTCGCAATGCTTTCTTTGGTATCTACTGTATTTTCCTTGTTGCCGTCAGCTATGCCGCAGCGTTGTCTGATACTGTTGGTAAGTTTTACCTGCTTGAATATTATTTTCGAAATTGTATTAAAGGCATCTGTAGTAGGTATAGATGTAGTAATGCTTCATTATAGGATAAGCACCTAGTTGTTTTAGATTCAGTTTTCATTAGTTAATTTTAATTACTAAATACCTAATTTACATGTAAAATATTTTTTGCTCAATAAATAAATAAATAAATAAATAAATCTTTCCCATACACACAAAAGTGATGATACCGTGGACATTTTCTGGTAGAATTATTGTTAGAACATAGAATATAGTTTTTGTCCGCTTCGGTGGCAAAGGACAAGTATTTGTGCGAGTCTCTACACACCTTGCAATCGGAGTCATGTTGTAACTCAACGCAGGTACTAACTTGAAGAGGCGACTGAGGAGATCAATCGGATACATCTATTAAATTTTTTGCGCGATTAAAATTTGTATTAAAAGAAAAAAAGGTTCAAGTTCTTACATAGCCTATCACTAAAAACTGTTGTTTTGTATCATAGGAGATTTTATTTTTGATATTGGTAGCTAGATTAACAGAGCATGGTGAACAATCTCAACATTACCTATATATACTGTATGTCTGTATATATAGCCTATACATATATATACTGTACCTATATATACAATATATATATATATATATCGTATCAAATTTTACACACGGAGAAGGGGTGACATTCACTTGGAACCCGTTTGGCTCACTAAAATACTAAAGGGACCCTCCCAACTTGGTTCTAGGCTTTTCAACAAGCTCCCACAGAGTCTAAAAAGACATTACATTAGCCCTAACGTTTTCAAAACCAAGGTAAAGCGTCTCCTAGTGAGTTGTTGCCCCTACTCTGCGAATGAATTTTTTGCGACCAAACTCCCTCCATGCTGACATTACCATCACATTCATAAGTGCCTATTGCATATTATTAAGTTGTGGATTCTAATGGATAAGGTTGGATAAGGATTGTATCGATTAATGATTATATGTATATATGTATGTAAGTGTTTTTATCTATAAATAAATATAGTTATTTATAGTTTTGACGGTGCCGAGCACATGCAGTAACTCTTATTGTAACACTGTACTGTATGTGGTAAAAATGGCCTAATATAATATAATATAATTTCATTTCATTTTGATTTTTACAGAAAATTCCAGTAATAATGCAACCATTGTCATTGGATCAGTGTGCAATTCAAATGACACATGCAACCAAACAATGCTGCAAACCTTTTGCTCTCCTGAGGGCATATGCACATGTGAACCTCTATTCGTTCCCAATATTAACGCCACGGGTTGCCTTAAAATTGTGCAAGTGAAGGCAGGTTCTTGTGTAGAAGACTCGCAGTGTTATAACATTGGAGCAAAATGTGTCGAATCTGCTTGTGCTGCAGTGCTCAAGTTGCCTCCAGTAGCCGTCGCAGCAGTTTCTGCCCCAGCAACCACGAATCAGACAAGTAAGTGAATATGTTGGCAGTGGAATTCTTAATGAGAATTGTTTGCTTCAAAAGAAAATGATGCACCTCCGTCCTCCAATATAGAAAAATGGCAAAAAGTTTAACTAGTCCGTTCATAGGTCATAGAACTGTAATAGCTTACATGGGTACTTTCAAAATTTAAACCAAAGTTTCTACACAAAATTTTAATGAACAGAAATTGAAGTATTTGCTACAAATTTGTGATGTTAAAGATTGTGTTTCATTTTTTTGAATTTCAATGCAGCACAAAAAGGCGTAATACTTTACTAATTAGGTACTTAATCTTTACCTTTTGTTCAATAACAATAGGGTTTTCTCGGAAAATTTTCTTGAAAGCAAATATTTAGAAAATACTAGTATTTATTAATATTTTGCTCCGCTTACTCGACCTTAGAATTTCCCCCTACGAAAAAAATACCTAAACACTACATGTGTCACAAGAAACACTCCGTTAGGTACCTCACTGGATTATTTTGGCTGAAAAGACATTGTTGTTAATATATATATATATATAGAACTAAATTGATAATTTCTTTCAGTTAAATTAGGTGCTAATTGTACACATTCACATGAAATTTGCAAAGAGATCAACAACAGTCGCTGCCAAAAACAGGAAGGAATATGTGAGTGTTTGGAAACTTACGTCCAGAATTTAAATAGCACTCAATGCTTGCCGAAGGGTACAAATTCCGGAGATGCATGTGAAATTGACAAACAGTGCGAACATTTTGGTGCCCAATGCAAGAACTCCAAGTGTGTAAAAGTTGGTGAGTACACACCGCACAGGAAGCGGCGTAGACAGATATGTTTTTTTTTGGGGGGGGGGGGCGGTTTTCATACAACATCAATACACAAACTTAAGAACCCAACAGTTCGGGAGGAGACCAAAGGGGGGCCCGGGGGTCACCACCGGGGTAGTGTTTTGACAAAAATATAGGCCTGAATTGTGGAGTTTTACACATGTTGATGAAAAAGAATAGTCCCGGTATAGTGCAATTCTACACACTTTGAATTTTACGTGTGAAGAATATTACTGCTAACAAGGGTCCAGGGGGGCCACATTGTGTCATCTTACCAATGAATTGCAAACATGCAAACAGCAGAGGCGTCATTTGAGGTCTCAGGGGGGAGGGGGCCGATTGCCCCCTTGCTGTTGCAAAATATATAATAAGGAAATCGTTACATCTCATAAAAATGTACCAAATTGTCATCTTGACCGCTCTGTTTCAATATTGAAATCCGCCCTGCTGCCTGTTTAAAAATCTTACTACCAAACTCTGCAGGAATATTTATATTGTACTCCTTGTTCCACCTGTAATAATTTACCTAGCACAACAAATCAGCAGCCGTAGCACGATCGAAGTATAAATTAACCTAAATAAACCCAAATAAATGTAAATTCACTTATGGGACAATTGTTCGCTGTGTTTTGTGTCCAAGATGACAAAGCAGTTGAATGCTGTCTGCTTTGAAGCTGGTTAGTTTTAATGCAGCATTATAATGATTTATAATTAGAAAGACTTTCATGGCCGGAGTTAGATGATGAAGCAGTAGAGTCCGGGATGATAGGTTGTGATATTTGCGATAGCGCACTTTCTTAGATGCTGATGTTTAGATCGACCGCGTCCTATCATATTGGATTCTACTGCTTTATCATGTATTTAAATGGTTAAGTAACTTATTATTTTTCCGTTGGTGCTATGCCTATATTGGTAAGGTAACTTAATTAAAGGTAATAGTATCTTGGTGCTTGAAGTCCATACGACATTTTTTCTTCTGCCACTTTACTCTTAACCAAGACACGCTGCAACTTAAATTGAATTCCTGATTCCAATTGTCCAGTGGCATGTTTGGAGTACACGTTTTCTATGGATATATGATATATTTTCTATTCCAGGAGGGTCGGAAATGAATGATCAACAGGGAGCTACTAAAGAGGCAACCGGAAATAGCAGAAGTTCTATCAGTCTTGTTCCACCCACAAATTTCGTTGCGACAATGCTCTTTATTGCATTTGTCATCATTGCGTAGATTGTACAAGCTTATTTAACATACGAAAATGTGCCAATAATGGATGTAGACCAACCTACTTTACGTCATTTTGTAGAACCGGAGAACGATTTTGAACATTGATGCCGAAGATGAATTGTGAGGAAACTATGCATGCATGCCAGAGCATATTTTAATGAATTTTCATTAGGCGGCACTAAGCAAAATCCGATTAAATGTAGTGTATAAAATATTATTCCTAACTCCTATAAGTGAGCGCATAGCCTTGTAGCGCGTGAATTCAAACTGCACTAAGAGTTTAAGTGACGATACGGTTTTAGTTACATACAGACATTATTTATTTGTTTTAGAATACTTGTATTTTGTTTTTATTGTATAAATTTGGAATTTGGCCATCTTGTGGGAGTCTTTTTCCAGCCGGCACTAACATGTGCCACTAAGTGGCACTAAACATCGACTAAACCGGAGCCGCCTAGTTAGCATGTTAATTTTAAAAAAAATATGCTCTGATGCATTCGATTCTGGGCTGCACTTCAATTAAAAGTCAATGACGCTGACTTTTATGGTATCCGGTGCTGAAGTGACCCCAAATTTTCAGAAGAAGTGGACTGGGCATTTGTTTAATACATTACAGGCTAAATTAAGTCAAATGGATAGTAAAACATATTATTGCAATTTTTCTACAATACTGGAGGCCTATTATCAATTTACTGTGTTAGTGTTAGTGTTAGTTATTTAGTGTGTGTAATAAATATTTTATCATAATGTATGGCATCTATTCCGTTCGCCTGGGACAATTAGACGCATATGGGCTACCAGTGCTGCCACTTAGGTTGGAATGGAAGAAAGTATGATTATCAAACCAAATTAAAAGATGCATAAAAAACTATGTTTAATTAGGATAGACCCCAAAGTTAAAGCAGTTAAATATACGAGCACCCCCAAAATGTCTACTAAGTCGGCGCTAATATTTAAAGAGCCAGTTTATGGTAAACAACTAAAATGTTAGTAGTATAGAGGTATAGTTCTCATGTTGCAGTAACACTGCCATATATAGTGCAAGTTTGACAGACTGATCATTTGCGCTGACTTGGCAAAAATTGGGGGGGGGGATCAGTTATTAATTCATTTTAACTTAAGGGTCTGTATCAATATTGTATTTCGATGAGCCTTCCCTTCTATGTTGAACTGAAAGTCAGTCATATTATCTTCTATACTAATACGAGTCGTAGCCTATATCTGTTTGATAGTAATAAACACATGAAATTTGAACTAAGCCTGAATGAAGTATCCATACGCCCATACAATATGCGAAAATGTATTTCGCACTCGTTAGTAAATTTCTAATTGCTACTGTGAAATAAAATGTGCCTGAAGGATTAACTGCGCTGTTGTGGTATGGATTTGAATAAAGTTTGCTTGTAAAATATTTAGTGGATGCTAAGCCCCCTCTCCTTAAATTTGGGGGTGCTTAAGCACCCGAGCACCAAACAAGTTGCTACGACTGGTATAGACTAAGACTTATTATATAGCGATTTGTGCGATTGTTTTAAACACAAACTAGACCTATTGAGACAAGTCGCACCTGTTTTCTTTATAAACCTTTCCCACATAAAAATGGAAGGCAGAAAGAATTCAATGTGTTGCAATGGATTGCCGTTCTCAGGCAATGGGCCTAATTTATACAGAAGGTCCAATTAAGTGAAATAGTAGACAAATAATTCAATGGGAGAGATAGCAGCGATGTGGTTAAATGCGAGCCACTACTGGTGTTGGAGGTTGGACTCCAATCCAGGTTGACCGTACAGGGCCAGGTCTTCTTACAGCTACCAATTGCTCTCTCATTTTACCTGTGTCCTACCTGTTTTATATAAATTCAGTGTTGAACGGAACAAAGAAGAAAAAAAAAAACGTTCCTTTGGAGACACCAACGACGCATACCAAGTCTTCTTTCGGTAATTTATGATCCATTTCAGAGCAGTTGCAGACTATTTTGCATTTGAAATCAATATATTTTCGTTGTCCTACATATACAAATATTGCACTGTTTATACTGTAGCCTATATTGTATAAGTTTTATGATAATATGACAAATTATATGGATGTTGGATCACTGTAGTACACCATTGGAATCCAATGATTGGATCACTGCAAGTACACCATTCGACTCGACATCAGCAGGCCTACTATGCTGTAGAATAACATATTCTGGGGGTTAAAAATGTATACAAAACAATTTTGAAAAGCACTTTCCGTTCTAAAATTGTCTTGTTTCAATTTAATTAAATTTTAATTAATTAAATTGTTTAATGTAATACAAAGCGGTATAGTAGGCCCGCAGACCAAACTATCGAAATAACCAAAACCGTATTAATTGCTACAAATACCGTGCTATAGTTAACGTTTTTTTCATTATTTATAGTTAGTAGGCTATAATGTACAATATATTTGCAAATGTACTAGACCCAAGTATAACCAGTTTTTACTTGATTCTTATGTAGCAAAGTATAGGAAATATTTTGTATAGCACCATACTCGAGTTTAAATATTATTAATTATTATTAACTCTTCCGCCTTCCGGGATATAACAAGTTGCAATTCCTACCCTACTGTATATTTTAACAATTAGGCTTCTACACTTGGCATTAGTTAATGTGGATTTTTATTAACAATATCATTAGTATATATTGCAGTAGGCATTACCTTAAATGGTCCTGATTATAGACTCAATATAATATTTATTCGATCTAAGAAATATTCTAGAAATCTAAGAAATAATGCTGTTGAAGGCCATGTCGCCAAATTGAAATTTAAAAAGTATTGGTTTTTAATAGACTCCTACTCAGAAATTATGTCTTGTTTACGTTCATTCATTTTATTGTTATCCCAATAAATTTTGTGTGTTACCTGAAGGTGCCAATCAGGCCAACTAAAAAATATTATAAAAATTATACCGTAGCTGATTTGCGGAAATTTTTTTCACTGATATTGATGAATACCATATGGTACTTTTAACGATAAATGTAGTTGCTATCACCTGAGATCAGTACCAGAAAAGTTCTTAATGTGTCATACCGTATAATTATAGTGTAAGATTTGAATTTAGAATTTGTTTATTATTTATTTCATTGTTAAATGGAGGAACCCCTAGTAGTAGCATGGTTGGACATAGTCCCAGGCCACGGTGTGGGCCCATAGGACAGTGGACCTCCTGATTATAGTGGATTCCGAACCACTTGGGAAACATAGTGAAGTCACACGATTAGTTCGGAGGTGACCAAGACAAGTCCTACCATGTTTCCCTACCGGCACTGTGCACACGACCAAGTTATTTGCATCTTTGAACCTGCTTTGGTCCGCTGGATTCAACTTGGCACCCCCTAAATAATAATGCTTTTTCTGGTTTTCATATACAATAAGCTACATCGAAGATCAGAGGAATTCAGCACATACCGTACCTACGGTAGAGGTTTCCACTATTTCACGTTGTTTGGAAGGATTTTTGTGAATTCTATGCACGGTCCTCATTCCACACTCAAGTAAGAGAATTATAATCATAACGTAGGCCCATGTTGAGGTCATTTGAAAAATTCTAAATTAATTTTACATTCCAAACTTCTGTTTGAAATAATGATGGAAACGTGCAAAACCATTGTCAATTTCGAATGAAAAAGGGAGTATGTTTCCGTAAATGCGCCAACATTAGGACAGATTAATTAAAAGATTAAACAAAACGAAAATGAACAAAAACCGAATGCCAAACCCGTTTTCAACAGTAGCTGCCCTTATCTCTATGCTAATGCCTCTTTATTTGGATAGAGGCATTCTTCAACATTTAATGACACTCCCAGCCCTAACTAGTAAATGGCCGGATACTACCTTCTTAGAAAATAATTAGCTTCGAATTCACCTCAATACCATCTCAAACTGGCTAATTTTTAATAGTGAAAAAAATGTTAAATTAGAGTATTTTGAAATTTTTACATTCTATTGAACAAATTTCTGTCAATTAATTTCGCAAGTTACGACTATCCTCTGGCTATAAACCCACTGTTGAGAGGGTCTCCTTATTAGCCTGCATTAACTTGTGGCTTCCTCAAAAACTGGACATAATGATCAAATGAACAAAATTATACAACTGCTTGTGAGCTACTGTGCGTTTAAATTTACAATTTACTAGGACTGTGGGCCGATTATGGCGATTGGTATTAACTTACACCTGGGGTTAAAACTGTAAACAAACAAATTTTGAATAGCACTTTCCCCTATAAAATTATCTTATTCACAATTTTAATACCAGAGTATTATATTAACCCCGGTATTAAAATCGCCATGATCGTGCAGCAGAGGGCCTACCATGCCGTTTAGTATTATTATTGGTGTTAAAAAAGTAAACAAAACAAGTTAGAATAACACTTTCCATTCTAAAATTATATTGCTTACATTTTTAATCCCAGGTTAAGATTAAAAATAATCGGCAGAGTAGGCCCGCAGCAGATATTTCAATTCCATGGGGAAATGGATTCAAGGATTTAGTTTCAATAGGGGGGGGCGATAAATTTAGAGGGGCGGGGGAGAGTAAGGGCAAATTATAAAAATTTGGAAGGGGCTCATAACGCAATGTGCCCAACAAGACCACAACTGTTGCTCCAAACTACGTAATGCATGCTGCAGTCCAGAGATTCCCAAATAAAGGGCTAAGGCTCCCCATGGAACAATTTCAGAGGGTCGTGGAGTTGTGAAAATTCTGAAATTCTTTTTAAAAATGAAATTAAACTGTTATATTATTTAACTTTTCCCTTACAACTGACGATGAAAAAAATTCCGACCCTTTGGTTGTCCAAAAGAAAATTTAGCAGGAATTTCGTCCAACAGAGCTTATGAATTTTCTTTCGAAAATGCTGAATTGGAAGCCTTCTGAATCTTGCTGAATGACGACTACCCTGTACCCTGTTAAAGTAGCAATGGGTATGAATTAGCGTTTTCGCATTTCAACATAAAAAAAAAAAAATGCCGAAATAGGTTGGGCGCCATATTCAATTCAGTAGGCCTAGCACTACTGCCTTGTTTACTAAATCCAACCTATTTTAGTTTTATTTGAGTTAAAAAACTTATATGCAAGAGATTAGTATTCAAGTGGTTTTGCAAGTTGAACCCTAAAAAGTCAATGCAATGATGAAGAGGTTTTTGTCCATATATTACATTGCATGGCAAATTTTGAAATACATTGACTTTACATCCTTAAGAACCTGTGGCCATTGAGGAAAAATATTTGAATCTTACCACTTTTCACTTTTCACTCCACTAAACAAATTTATAAAGAATCTTATAATCGTGCCTCGTATTGAAATCCACTACACGACCCTGACAATGCTGTTAGCGATGGTCATTCTATTGTATGTACGTATCAAAGTGTATGTGAACATTTTTATTTACATAATAGTCAACCAGCCATATTTTCAATTAAATTTGTATTTTATGGGATTTTGTAAGGTTTTTAAACTTAATTCTTAGTTAGCTGTAATTTAGTACTAATTCCCAGGGTAAAATTTTAACTCACCCATTGCTTTACGCGTGGTCTAATTCGTCAGCACTATACAGATGTTTAATTGTGCTATTACAAAGCATACTGTTGATTGAAGACTAAGATTCGTGGTTGTGTGACAAATGTCATAGTGTTAGTATTATTCCACTAATAGGCTACTTAACAGTCAAAATAAAATACCCATAATCGTATACAGAAATTTAATAAAGTACCATAACGATTAAATTAATATTTCACAGTACAGCAAGTATATGCCTGGTATATTATTATTATACTGTATGTATTAGTTCGTTTTAGGTACTGTAATTTCAAAAATCTTGCGGGCACATCAGCTGCATCTTCCTCTTAATTTTTAAAGCGAACATAATATTTACACATTTTATAATTTATTATATTATATTACATTATAATTCAGTTTCGCAGTACCATACAATAAAAGACATCAGTCCATCTGAGATTCACAGATTAAGGAACACAATTATTAATTAATTATAGAAAATATCCCTCGATAAACGTATTTACAAGATTTGCATTGTAGTTGTAATCATACAACATATTAGTGATTGTACGAGTATATCTAAATCCTTATACTGTAGAAAGAGTATTCGGTCATACAAAACATTACTTTATATCATACATTACAGGACTGTGTACATGAAAATGATGGGAAATCCATAGCCTAAAGTAGGTGCCTACACAGATATGTGACGAACCACTAATTAAATGTAATGAAACACTTTGTTTATTCCAATACTTGAATAAGTACTTGTAAAATTGAAGAAACTCAGGGTTTCGGTACCTTTAATTCCTGGTTGCACTACTGTAGGGTACCTACATAATACCTTAAAACCTCTTTTACACATGGCGCTTTGGCGTCAATTCCACCGACGAATTTACTTCATTTGTGATTTTATTTTTTTATTTTAAGGAGACTATTATGTAGAACTTATCTATTATAAATTAAGTTATAATACGGTAGCAGACATCATTAATAAGTCTCTACCATGTTATAACTTAATTTATAATAGATAAGTTAAGCATCTACATAATAGTCTCATTAAAACAAAACAAACAAAAAATCTCAAACCACAAATGAAATAAATTTGCCGGTGGAATCGCCGCCTTAGTCCCGTGATGGAAAGTTTTCACATGGACACATTGAAGCTCTTCTCTGTAACATAAGTAAAATAGTAACAAAACACTCAACTAGAAGCTTATTAACAAACACAAATAATTTAGTTTTGGGGAAACTGAAATCTGATCGACAATAAAATTGCCATGCCTAAAAGGGGTCTTAGAATGCTTAGGACGCCAGCATAATAGTGTCTGGCAACTTTCAGAGTTAAAAACTTCAAAGTTAAAAAAAAAAAAAAAAACACGCATCACTTTATATAGCATGTCTATCTAAAAATTTAAAAACAAAAAAAGAAAACATTTGAATTCTAACGTGACGAGATTTTTTATTTTCTTAGACTGCTTTGATAACATCATTCTCATACAATCTTATTTTCTCGCGGCTTCCTATGTATTTCAAAGAAGCTCTTAATACACTAAGGATTTGTTGAGTGTAATGCGGCATTACACGTCTTACATTTTTGTTTGAAGGTAGGACAATTATAATGTTGAACGATTTGAGGCTACAAATACGTGTCAGCAGCACTTAGCAGAAATACTATGAACATATGAAGTACCCAATCAAATCTGATCACTCTTTATAGATAATTTTACACGGAAAAATGTAGAAACGTCTTAAAATACGAATATTATCACAAATAAATTGATGAAACATGATACTATTGCATTATATTATAAGTTATTGTAGTTCATATTATTGAAATGAAACTTTGGCATGGTTGCTTTAGCAGTGGTAGGTAGATTTGTTAAGAAAGAGGCGCACTTTTGAAATTTGAAAACTTTGAAAACTAATTACTACTGTACTCAAAAAATTATGGAAACATTTTGAAATCCCAGAAATATTTCTGAATGCCATGAGCTTTCTTCCTGTCTGACCATTTCTACCCTATTAGGCGGATATGATTAGCGCTATCGAACTTAATCTAGTAGATACCTACTAAAATGTATAACTAACCTACCACGCATGGTGCAGTGTTTCTAAGAAATTTAACGGAGGGTGGGTTTCGGTACGACGGGCCTGCTATGGCGATTATATTTAATCATAACCTGGGATTAAAAATGTAAGCAAGATAATTCTACAATGGAATGTGCCATTGAAAATTGTTTTCTTTACATTTATAACCTCAGGAATAGGTCAATAGAAACTGGCATAGTAGGCCCGCATGGGGACACGAAATAAAAAACGGATGTTGAAAATATTCCGGAAATGCAACTGCTACAAGTGTACCACTTTGGCAATAGTTAGATTTCCAAATACATTTTCAAAATCCAAGTAGCATAATTATAAATATAATAATGTGTCTGGGTTTATCAGAAATTGCTGGAGAATGCAGTAGGTAGTGATTGTATTTGAAGGCGTTTCCACATTGCTGCAGTATGACATGCCCAGTATCACGAAGTCACCAGTGAGACCTTACTTAAGATTCGGGAAAACTAGACTACGGTTTCCAAAATTACGACTAAACCCATTGAAATGTGATCGTAGATCACCATTGCTCAATGACAATGAATTCATTCGAGATTAGGATAAACCGGACGTGGGACTATTTTGAGATGGGAGAGGGGCCGGTGCGGGGGGCGAGTGTCCTAACAGGGAGCCAGCACCCATCATGGGGCCCATGTTCACCATTGCGGGGTGGCGCCCCTGCAAAATGGCAGTCATGGCAGCGTGGTGCGGTGAAGGCGATGAGAAGAGCGCCGCTGCTGGATGGTCCGGGTGGTGGTGGAAATATTGCTGTAGAGCGGGGTGGTGCGGCCCTCCGTACAAGTGGTGCGGCCGCGCGGCAGCTACTGCCGCCATCTTTAATTTCTCTATCTCAGCTTCTTGTAAGCGTTTTGCCTTTGCTCGCCTGTTTTGAAACCATATTTTTACCTGAGTCTCTGTAAGATGCAACGAACTAGAAAACTCGGCACGCTCAGCTATGGATAGGTATTGCTTTTCTCGGAATTTTTTTTCCAGTGACAGAAGCTGTTGCGTCGTAAAGGGGGTTCGAGGTTTTCGATTGGGCTTGTGTTTTCTCAAATTGCACTTTAGCTTTGGTGGTTCGCCATTGTTTGATTCTGTAACAAAAAAATGAAAATATATTTAAGGCTGGTTTACTAAATTCCACAGGCCATTGTACCACTCCTACCGTTGAAGTTGCCATATATAAAGTTCCAAATGTAAAACTTGAAACCTAGCAAGTTTTTTTGTGCAAAATGTTCCGCATTCCGCTAAAATTCGGGGCTTAAAAAAGTAACCTACTATAGTAGTACAGTGGATAAACATTATCATTAATGTATATTGCAAATATGGATGTGAATGCTGTTTCAAAAGTATATAAGGTGAGACTTTATTATAAATGTATACTAAGTATAGTAAAAAAATCCTGAACATATTTTGCAGACGACAGACGTTTCGTAGTAAGAATGCAATGTAATTGTACAAGGTAGGTATACTACGTTGCTTACAATTCGCGTAATCTTATAACGTCGCTACTTCCAAAATCCCAGAGCTTCATGAGAAACAATTAACACTATGTTTTCGATAAGATGTCGAATCATATGCTTAAATTAAAAACTAAAATGTATTATTAATTAACTTAATATACTAAACATTTTAATTTTCTCTTACTATAAGTTTTGTGACATTATAGGCCTACATCCCAAATGAATGATTCATAAGTTTTGCAATAGTCAATACACAGAAGGGGAATATTTGACTATGTATAAAATTGCATAGCCTATTTAGAAAAAATATTAAAAAATGGGCTTTACATTTGCTGAGAACTTGAGGAATGGTCCCTAGAGCCGCCTCTACCGCCATTTATACTGGAAGTACTGCGAGGCAAAGACAACGCAAGTACAGTACGCCTATTAGCTGTAAATGATCACATAGAAATAGTTGTGCGACCAACACGAGGACATTGCTCCGCGTCCATACAAAGCTGAGGGGTCAAACATCTACCAGCCTCTATTTGTCTTTCTTATTGATCAGTGTTATTTCTCGTACCCAGAAGCAGAAAGTAATGTAGCTTGTTTGCTGCGTGCCGAAAACAGCGAAGTTTATATGAACAGGCCCGAGTTTTGACTCTGAATCTCTTTTTAGCAACGATGATGTTATTGACAGTACATATTCAGCTGCATAAAAAAATTATCTCGTGCATCGTAATTGGATATTTAGGCTGAAGGAACTGCAGAGCATGGGTTTAGGACCCACCTTAGGAGGGCGAGCATCTTTGTTGCGTTGGCTGAAGTAAGAAGTAAGGTTGGCTATTTAGGCAAATAATACAGCAAGTTATTAAACTAAATTTTACCCCCACAAAACTCAAAACCTGTCATTTGATGTCTGTTTATGAATGTATTTGGGACTAGCAAGGATAGTTAAGATCTTTTGCTGTCGTAGAACTAACAGAAAGAAATGACTTAACCGGGAATAAGTGTGAATTATCCTAAATAAACTACAATGTTTGAGACTTTGCCTACTGGAATTACAAGTTAAAATCACAAATTCTTAATCAACAGAGATTAATAACTAGTCATTGTTGCATGTACTAAGCGTGGGTAGAACATTTCTTCCAGGCCTTTATGATATGACAAACATTTGAGTGTCAACCGCTTTGGAGCTGGTTACTTGTACCTAGGTAATACCGTTTTTAATTTTTTTTTAAATATATACACACATTATTTTCCCTTGGTGGTTGGCATGCCTGCTGGTGGCTTTTCGAAAATACGGATAGGTAATGCAGAGTCAAACTTGTGGCAGAATTTACGATAAATTAGTTTGTATATAGTATACCCGATCTACAAAATAGAAATTTAAGGATCTACCTATACGTTTGAGATATCCCCGTCTACTTGCCAGGTACGCTTGTCCTTACGATCTACAGATCTACTGCTACTACTATAGATCTGCAATATAGTATATAGTATATACAGAATAATAAATTATATTACATATACCATAGTACTACTTAACTGAATGACACTGAACCCGTATATACATTTTCATTTGAGAACCTAGTCTATAGTTATCTAGGTTGCTAATAAATATTAAACACTGCGAGTACATCTGAGTAAGTGTGTGACTTATAATAATAAATATAAAAATAAACATTCCAAGTATTTTATTATAATTTTACGACACGCTCAAAGCGAAACTAGTATCACGTCTGTGAAAAGTGAGCATGAATAAATTCGTTTTAAATAAAATGTTAAAATTTATATTGCATACACAATGAGTTCAAGCCATATAGGTAGGAACAAAAGCGAAGTTAGTATGGTTAGATTTGCATAATTCGCGGCATGCTCATTGTTGATAATGATGTCCAGGACAATTCCTGGAGACTTAGTATGCGGCTGTATTCTCCAGCCCGACGGCAGCTCAAGCCTCCTTGCAATTTTGCAATTTATATTTTTGTATAAAACCAGCAGTACCTGTAACTTTAAGCTTTCGTTCTGGAAGCTTGCATTGGGAGCATTTCGATAACAATGGACAAATTAGGCACATTTATTTTTCATTAAAAAAAATTCATTGAAAGATATTGTGTTGTTTTCAAAACGCAGGCTTACTTTGAAGTGGTTCCTATTCGAGAATTCGCAATGTCTTAGACCTTTTTATTTTCACTATATTTCAGGTACCACTACTAAAAGAGTAAAAAATGAAGAACAAGATTGGGCAAGTACGGGCATTCTATAACGAACAAACTGTTACGATACTAAGAAAATTGTGCAGCAGGGAAATTGTCTTTTGATCGCAAACGAATGATTCCGCATTAATCTATTGCAAAATTTTGAAAGATGCCTTCTTTAAGCTATATATTGATTCAGGCTGTTCTCCTATCATGTGCAACTCATCCTGGAATGAGGCAGCGCTGCTTTTTAAAAAAAAGTCTGTTTGCTGGCCCTATAATGCTATCAACAATGCTATAAACAATGCTGCAGCCTGAATGTACTAGTAAGTCTGTCCTCTAGAAGAATGCACATATACCGTACATAGATTATTAAATTCGGAAGAGATGTAGCCTACAGTGATTGAGCAGCAAATCAGAAAAAAATTGACTTCTTCAGAAGACAATAAAAGATTATAGGCCTATAACGACTGTGGTCAGAAAAATAGTCTATTTATTGTTTTTACGTGCCACAGTACGTAGAATCAAATAAAAACAACACGAATTCAAAAAAAAAAAGCTACACAGCATACATGGTTAGTGGTAGCTTGTTCGTACTTGAGCGCGTCTCTACACACCATGCTACACCTAAACACAGATATTACCGGTAGAGGCGACTGAAGAGGTTATTCAGATACATTCAATGAATTGTTTGTATCCGAATAATCTTTTTGCTTTCCAATTTATACGTAGTATAAGGAAAGTTTTGTGATGGTCCAAATTTTCGATTCCGAGATTTTAATGGATTTACACGTTTTGAGCTCCCAGGAATCCAAAAAAGTGGTTTTTCGAAATGTCTGTCTGTCGCTCTGTCTGTCGCTCTGTCTGTCTGTGCGTCGATTTCCGGGCAAACTACTCGGTCGATTTGTATGAAATTCAGCATGTAGGTTCACAAAAATCATACCTCGGGACCATCTTTTTTATTTTGGGCTATCTCAATTTGGGAGGGTTTTATTCTCAAAAAACTCCAAATAAACATCTAAAAAAAGTATTTATCCGAAACAGCTCCAACGATTTCTTTTAAATTCACATATATTGTAGTCATTATTAATGTTAACAAAATGCGGGGGGTCACTTGCCCCGTGATAGTTTGCTTCTGGGGGTAAAAAAAATAAAAATAACTCAATTTTAATGAAAAATGACTAAAAAATAATTTTTCTGTGAAACCTTTCCATCGATGATTTCTACCTTCAGGCATGTTTTAGGTGTTAAATAGAGTAACGAAACCGGACAGATTGCTTTCCCAAAGAACTATTTGGTTTTGTACCAAAAAAATGTTTTTGAAAAATGATAGAAAATTCACCGTCAAATGCATTGCGTGCCCTGCCATGATTGCTGTGTGGTAATTTGTTGGTCTGACCTATCTAGAATTTACCTCACCTCCAGTAAAGTCAGGTGGACAACCCCCCCCCCCCCCCCCCGAGATGCCCGAAATTTAACTATAGGAAAATTATTTACCATAAAATTACTCATTTTCTCTAGCTACTACTTGATAAATTGGAAAGCATGTTCGAGTAAACTCGGACCGGTTCTTTAAAATTTGAAAATAAATAAATAAAAAACAAAGTTTTCTTTATGAACATTGAAACTTATAGACTCAGCTTGTGTCGGCACTGAGCACAACTTTGAGCGCACGGTATATTGTACTCAAAACCCTTCCACTGTGTATTGCGAATAAATTATGCATTTGAAGTCAATTGAACGTTTTCTTGACTCCAGTTATGCTAAATATAAGGCCTCTTAGAGCAGCATTATATTCAAATTTGCCAATGTTAGCTTATCATTGTCTGAGTTCTCCACGGTCGGAAAATAATTTAGTCTAATTGGCCAGCATATGCCAAGTATTTGCTTACGTTACTTAGGTTCCTCACACTTGTGCAATACGATGTACCTAGGTACAATAACGCAATTAATGTTGCATTTCACTTTGTATTTGTATTTGCAAGGAGAATAGATTAATAGATTTTACTCCTGTGATATTAAACCCCCTATAACATTAATTTATTATATATTTTGACACTGACAGCGTGGGGTACGGGGGTCATTACTCATTAAGTGTCGGTGTCGCTAGTGACGTTGTTACATAGTAGTTTCAGTAGTAACTGAAATTAGATGAAGTTACCTCTTCAACCAAAGATAATTTAATGTCCGTGTTACAATCATATACCATATAATACTGCAATCTATTTACATTAACATACAGTAGCTGTTTCAACGAAAATAACAATTTGGTTTAAGAGTGTAAAGCCCGTAGGAAATTGGCAAACCGAAATTTAGTACTTTTTATTTTTTATTTAATTAACTGAGCAAGTTAAAAATTTGGCTCATCTAAGTTGTGAATCATGCATCATATAATACGGTATTTTTGATTTTCGAAATTGTAGTTTTTGTTTATAAATTATTATCGTGTTTATGAAAAATCTACAATTTCGAAAATTAAAAATACCTTATTATATGATGCATGAAGTAGTGTTCTACAACTTAGATGAGCCAAATTATTAATAACTTGCTCAGTTGATTAAACAAAAAATAAAAAGTATTAAATTTCGGGCTGCCAACTACGGGCTGGCCGGCCGCCATACCAAGTTGAATCCAGCGGACCAGGGCAGGTTCAAAGCTGCAGATAACTTGGTCGTGTGCCCAGTGCCGGTAGGGAAACTTGGTAGGACTTGTCCTGGTCACCTCCGAACTAATCGTGTGACTTCACTGTGTTTCCCAAGTGGTTCGGAATCCGCTATAATCAGGAGGTCCACTGCCCTATGGGCTGGCATAGGACAATCAAGTCGGGGTCGCTCCAAGGCCGTAGGCAAGGGGGGGGCTTATTGGGCTGCAGCCCCCCCCCCCGAAATTTTCGAAAAGAAAATTCTTTCCTCCGGGGGAAACCCCCGGGCCCCCCTGTAGCAACATAAATATGCATTCCTTTGTAAGCTTTGCTGCTGTAAAACCCCACTGTTTAGCACTTATAGGTGGATTTTTTCCCCCGGGGGAGACCCCCGGCCCCCTCTTTGGGTTAGAATGCAATATCATTTCTATGCAATTTAAACCGTCGTTATGATAACATTACGATTTAGTCCGCATATACGCAAAATATTATACGCCAATGTTCGCACCAAAGCTAATTCCGCCTATAAATTGACGTTTGGTGTGGCTATGCTATCATATATGTACTCAGTAACACCATTACTTCAAAAGAATACACTAGATACAATTGAATTCTCAAGAATTTTTTTTTTTTACACTGGATAGGATCACAGTTGCCGCAGCCACCCCCGAAAAAAAATCCTGGCTACGGGCTTGGGTCGCTCCATGGGCCCAAATATGAGGCCTAAGTCGTTATGAACCTGACGAACACTACTGCTACTACTTCCTATGGGCTGGCTGTACACTCTTAAGTAACTTAGTGAGGCGACTGAAGAGGTGAATCGGATACATTCATTGAATTGTTTGTATGCAATTAACCTTTAAAAAAAAAAGTCCTGCAATAAATTGTACTTTTAATTTTAATTACTTACTTTATAGATTATCATATTTTCTCTGTAAATACTAACTGCACCAGGTATTTATTAAATTAATAAAGGGGTTAACTGTAAGGGTGGGCCGAAAGGCCAAAATTCCCCGATATGGAAAATAAAGACAACACGGAAAAGCAGTCAATAATTAAAAGGTGTGGAATAATGCTGAAGTTCTTTTGCTGTTGTGTACAGATTTGTCTCTCTAACGAGTTACACAATATTACTGTGCTTTAACAATAACCCTTCTTTGACTATGCCTGTTACTCCTGGAAAACATCAAATTCATGAAAAAGATTTGACGTCAGCAGTCCCAACTGAGAGAAATCAACCAAAATGAGCAAAGGGTACATTAGTACCTATTTAAACATTTATACTAAACACCATGGTTAGAATATTCATGTAGAATGAAGCCCTGGTTAGCATACGCACTCGTTTGTATGTATATTACTATAATCTTTGGTATCTAGCTTATTGTGCAATAGTTTGTACCTATGCAAAGTATGGGGATGGGCAGGAATAAATTAAATAAATTATGTTATTATAACATTTTTATTGCGGCTTTTTTAGCAAACCGTGAGAAAACAACAAATACATGTAAACGAATGGCAGTTAATACAATGTATTGTAAAGGTCAAACATCGTTGACATGAGTATAGGAAGTCTTGATCCCTTGCGTCATCGCAAGCGGCTAATTAATAGGCACAATTTACATAATGCCCCGGTCAGACCAATAAATATCCAACCATGCTGCTCTTTATCGCCCTTCCGATATGGTCTTCACAGTGTTTCCGCCCCTACCTCCAGTTAGCATTGGAAAACCAGTTGTACCCCGTATTATTACCCCACCCCGTTCGTATCTGTATTCATGACCGCATTTCACAACCCCTGCTAAATACAGCAAAGTTTGTTTTTGCAATTGTAAATGTATCCTGCAAAAGAATTACCAATTTGATAATAGCTTTAGCCAATAGATACTTTTTGTTATGTATTACCAGGTTCAGTTCTTTGTAATAAATCGTATAAAATAATTATTGTATGGGCCGTCGGCTTATCATGTAATTTACAATAACAAAATAATTCAGGAGCGTAGCTTATCTAGGATTTTAGGGAGATTCATCTACCTATTGAGATGGCGACCAATGTTTGACTTTCGGAAAATTTCTTCACAACTTTTCATTTCATGACCCCGTGAGCCCTAAACCATCCTCCGCTCAAAATGTTATATACAGTATATATTATATACAGTATGTATGTATTGTATATCGATTTTAGGAACCACTCTAACTTCCGTAAATCTTACCTGATTTTGATGAAACTTGGCACAAAAAGTGATCATACAAATGTCTTGATCGAGTTTATTAACCAGATAGATCCACTGTTTAGTTACAAGATGGCGGTCGATTGAAACCTCATATATTCATATCTCAGTTAATAATGGTCACAGAGGAATGACTGAAAGCCCATATTATTATCTACGATAATGCTATTCAACACTTTTACGACAAATTTTAAGATGGCATCCAGTGAAAGTGAAAATAATGAATAAAGGTTCATAGTCGGCATTGTGGTTCGAAATTTGGAATACAAGAGTGCTTTGTGTGTTGATGTAGTAGATTAAGTATTTTTTTATTTTTTATTACATATGTGCATAGCGTAGAGGAATAGCAGAGTCTACGGAATCTCCCTAATCTGACCGGCCTGAGCCAAAAGAGATTTTTTATCTATGACGGTTATTTTTAATCTTAACCTGGCATTGATTAATGTAAGCAAAATAATTTTACAATGGAAAGTATGCACATACTCATACAGTAAATATTGTCAGTGCCGGGTTTGCCTTTGAGGCCACGAAAGCCATGGCCCCAGGACCTCCTCAAAAAACGAACCCCCCACAAAAAGCCGACAAATACTAAATCGCAATAGATTAAAGAAACTAAAGCAAATAAATAAACTTGTCAAAATATTTGGCGGGAAATTGGAACATACCGTGCCATTAGGGATTAATCGCCTAACTCTATTCTATTGTATTTTGCATCCTGAGCCTCTATTATATAAATGATAGTGCCAGTGGAGTATATATAATACATGTAAGGATGTAAAACCTTTCTGTCCGAGAAAGGGCCCCCACACCATTTCCATGGCCAAATACGGCACTGAATATTGTAGTCCGTGTTAATGTAAACAAACCCCACTATAAATTAGATTACATCCCCCTTGATAGTTTGGTCCAGGGGTAAAAAAAAGGCTCTACATTCAAAAAAATTAGGTTAAACAATACAATGTTTTCCGTGGAACTATAGTTGAAATTATATACTAACTGATGAAAAGGAATGAAGGTACTGATAACTCTTACCGTTTGTTCGTTCTTTCTGATGAACTTTATGTAGGTAGTCTAATTTATCCTTCATGGTGCTTCACGTAGTCTAATTTAGACTATTTAGACTTCATAAAGCTCGTTAGTCCTTGTAACATAGCACGGTAAGACTGTCTAAACTTCCTATATTGTAAGCTAATCTGCGATTGGACAATATACAGGTACGATAGGTTAAAAATATCTGCGTCATCAGCTTTAATCAGCATAGTTAACTTTATTGTTCAATCATTAAAATGACCATGATTTCACAATAGACCTACGGTAATAGGTCTAATATCTGCGTTGAACATGAAAGAATGCTTGCTTGTTAGGGTTGCAAGTACGCGATCTTGGCAGTCACGCTATTCAAAAAGCAATTTAAAACTGTTAATTTAAATGGCAATAAAACGGAATGCGTCAATGGCGTTTGATACCCAATGTTCAGTTCAACTTCATAAATTTCCATGCAGATAAACTGATTAATTCATTTCTTATACAGAGTGTTCCAGACTACCTGCACACCCCCGTTATTGTGAGGAACTTGGTAAAAAAATTAATAACATACTCGGGGTTGAACTATAGTATCTTATTTATACCTAATTATTGCATGGTATGAAAAGGTATGTCATGTTGCATATCAAGTGAAAGTCCTTTTCAAGAGCTACTCTGCTTTTGCAGAATTATATTTGCTTTCTACATCTTAGATGAAGTATTATTCAATCCTGTGTACTCATTTTCGTCCATAGCCCTAAAAGTACATGAGTCACAGTCAGCACTGAATTACAAATTTTTGCAACTCTCAGACTACCCCATATTTCGGTTACTATGAGATATGATGAAAAACTCTGATTACAAAGTTGAAGTCAAACTATCATTTGGTTGCCATAGAATTTTTTTGGCACCCCTGAAAAAAAGGGTTTTTTGGGAATAGGGGTCACATGTGGTGTCTCGAAATTTTCATGTCGATATGTCATGTTGCATATCGAATAATAGGTATATTGAGGGCCTTTTGTGTGCCAATGTAATAATAAGGAACCTGAGCCTTAAGGTACACGCGACATTAAATAATTGCCTTAACCATAGGGGCAGTGACTTTATTTTTTTACGGCCCCTGAGTGGTATAGTAACAGTGCAAAGCTACATTTCTGTTGATGCCTAAGATGGGACGTCTGGACCGCTTATGCAAAGCAAGTCGTAGTTCGTCTTGAGAAGAATGACATCTGTCATAAAGTTAGCTATGACCGGCACTCCCGTGCGGAGCGAATCAGCTCACTGATTATTGTTATAGGTATTATTCTGATATCAATGTTAGAATAATGTTTGCAGGTGACCGCAACTAATGATGTATGCAGCTGCACCCTCTCTGACTGTGGAGTCACCACATTTCAAAATTTGCACCACTTCCAAATGCCATCAAGGTGAAACTAATTTAACGATTATTTCAAAGTGTATTGCTAAATGCTAATTTCGTGTGCCATTAAGCTGTATGCGACTTTTTAACGGGACTAATTGGCTAAGTAATAGGAACTATTACAGTATATTACAAAGAATATAATTATTACACGACTCTGCTATTGTCTTACTGTCATTTTTAAAATTCTTAAAAATTCCAATGTACACATGCAGTTTACATACATTACAGGTATAATATAATATATGTATGTATTGTACAATATTGTTGTATTATATGCATAATAAGACCAAATATCCTCTAAAAATGTTACGCTATTATAGATTATAAACATAATATACTACGGTACCATTTATTTAATTAAAAAGCTATAAATCTATTTTTTTTTAAGCTGAGTAGGTACATTTTTTTCGTTAATATACTGTATACACTTTTTAAACACTGCATTCTTTTGTTTATTGCCTAATTTAATCGTTGTTATCCATATCAATTTTACAAAAATTCAATTTTTTGTCAAATTTGAGGAGAACATAAATAATTAGATTACTCGTGACTTCGTGGTATTTCATTTTAATAAACATTTGCATCTTCTCCTCGAGTTGAGCAAGTCTCAAATCGCAGATAAGGTGTAACTGTGCTAGTGGGTTTCCCTCTGTAGATGGCAGTTCTTGCCGAAAGCGCTCAGGGTTTTATACTAACACAAGTGGGTTTCTTAGACAAAGTTAATTTCTTAACGATTATTTGGGTTTTTCTAATTCAGGTTGTTATAACAAGTTTCTCTAAAACTCTAAGTTTTTGTTATTTTTTGTTTATTAAATTTGAGGAGAACCTAGTGACATACAGCCTTCTTTCAAGAGGGGAGCGGGCAAGGTCATAATATGCCCCCTCCCCCCGATGAAAAGTACCTGGCTACCAACTCGTTTATTAAGTCGTTTCATTCATCTTCACATTGCAGCACATTAGACTTCACTGACTCTCCTTATTAATGCTATAAATATCTACGTTGTATAGACTGCACGCATGGCAATATCACGGTTATTATATATGCCAAGTAGATTTTTACCCTCAAATAGCTCACTAATGAAACAATTAATGTTTCCACGTGCCTATGTCATACAACTTTTATGACATTAATGGTCCACATTAGAAATACTAGTTCAAGTAATGTATCAGAGTGCATGTATGCTGAAGGCAATTATTAAGACTTGTTTGTCTTGAAAGGTTATCTTTTCGAACTAAGTGGCTTCCTTCATCTGTCAATAGGAAAAAAAAAATCAGAAAAATAAGATTGATATGAAACTACGTATAACTGTCGCAAATTGACTCAATTAATTCAATTCTAGTTTAATGATTAACTTTAATAGCAATGCGTTTAATTTTAAAAAGTGCCTACATACCTACATGTAAAAACCTAATAGTTTCAGCTATCAGCACAGTGCAGTGATTAGCCTATGACATATGAGGGACAAGCCCGCAGTCTAAGTGGCCCCATTACTTTAATGATTCTGTTTGAGAGTGCAAACAGGGTCGTTAAAAGAATCAGTGGGCCTCGAGCCAAAGAGAAATTTGTCCCCACCCCTCATTTTGGGGAGGGAAAAAAATTCAGAGTTGACAGGATGAGGCAACTACCCCTCCCTCCCTGAAACGCTCACCCACATGAACGGCTATGTCTACGAACTTTGGTGCGAAGAAGATTTATTTCCAGATTATTTATATATTAACATGGAAGGGTTTTAGTCTATCCCATTGGCAGATTTCATTATTATATATATGGGCACCCCCGTTTACGAGTATACGAGATAACGGATATATGTGAGCTCATTTAGGAATGTAGTGAATAAATATCTCAAAATGTAAAATGCAGCTTAATTGACGGATAACATAATTTATTAATGACAACATTATAACAGGCGCCGAATCATGGTGACGTCACAATGATTTCCAGAGAGTAATATAACCTTCCTCTTCTTTCTTTCTTTTCCTTGTCCGGTATTCCCTGGACAAGGAGCATATATTACAAAAATACAATACATAATATTACCATCCTGCATCCCCAAGCTAGCGCTTATTTGGGACAAAAGACTCATACAGTGCTGCTAAACAAGGCTTAATCATTTATTTTTGTTATTTATTTATAATGTTTATTTTATTTTATTTTATTTTTATTTTATTTTAACTTGTTATTTAATGTCAGTTTTTATTATTATTATTAACTCCCATTGACCAGCCATATTTTTATACCCGCTTTTAGCTCACCCATCTGTTTAAATTTTTTCATTTGTGGAGGAAGTTCATTAAATATCTTCGGTATAATAATAATTATCCTCCCCCTTTTATGGTATAATACAGGTATGTTGGGAATTTTTAAAAAATATTCATGATTATCTTCTAATGATATCGTAAAAACTTCGCCATTTTCTAAAGTACCGGGAAAGGAATAAGAGTTTTATCATTTACTCTATTAGCTATTTCCATTTCAAACTGAACTACCTGTCTAAATTTAAATTAAACAAGTAAAACAAGCCAATTGTTATGGCGTGACCATGTTGTTGTTTCCAACGCCTGCTTTCAGCATTTCTGCTTTTAAGCAGTCCTGTCAGCCTGGCGGAGGGACATGGCGTGACTATAAAATCATTGCTTTATTTTGGGGTGGCCTGACCGACTACAGGGCAAGTTCTAAGGGTGAGGTGGCTCCCTCCTAAATGCTATATGGAGACTTTTTCATCAAACAGATTTTTCGTTTTCTTTGCTTTTGGAGGAAAAGGGTATTTTGGGGTCCCAAAAATTTGAAAAATTCTTGGTCTATAATAATAATAATGTCCTGATGGACTTTTTATGAATCTAGACCTAAGTTACTTATAATTATTATATATTGACTTCACTAATTTTATTATTAACATTTGTAAAGATACGTTCTTACTTTGGGTAGTAGAATTTCCAATTTTTCTAATAGGCGAAACATTGCAAAAAATGAATAATCAACTTATGGCTCTATCCAGAGGCGTAAAGTTTTAGAATGATGGCGGGGGCAAAACTAGGTAGACCTTATGACGTCATCAGTCAGGATTTAAGGAAAAATTGAAAATATAAGAGCCAAATAGAAGGGTTTCACGCATTTTAATAGTTGTAAAGTATAACTGTAGATTTTACAAAGCTAAAAAAGGAATGCTTATATTGATATTGCTGCAAACGGGACCATGAAGTATGAACCACGTCTTACAATACTCGAGGCTGGGGGGGGGGGCAAGTTGGACCTTGCCCCCCCCCCTCCCCAACTTTACGCCCCTGGCTCTATCCTATTTCCTCATCAACTTCGTTGCCTCATTGCCTGCATCGCTTATAAAACTGTGGAGATGATTACTTACCACCGGAGCTGGAAAGTCCAGGAGCAAAAGCTCCAGGGGGTAAAGACCCGGGAAACAGGGAGCCGGGGTAGTGTCCAAGGGTGGACCAGGGGCCAGGGGCGGAGTGCTGCTGGAGACCAGCCGAGTACGCTGCGGCGGCAGCAGCCAATGCACTAAACGGAGTAGGTCTCACTGGCGTCACGGGGGTTGACTCACCCAGCATAAACCTGCAAGAAAACCAGCACGTCAGCGAAATTGAACGCTGTTACTATTTTAACAATAAGTAGTTACTTAATGGAACTAACAATTTCTTTGTCTTTTATATCCTTCTCTGCAGGAAGCTTTGCTGATGCTAGCTTTTCGAGCATCACATTCAATTATCTACCGTATAGCTCACCCGTTAGTCTTTCACCTGTTAACTATCAGCGACATATTGAAGTAGGCTATACATGAAGTAATGTATAAATACATTAGAATTTGCTTTTGTCATGTAGTCCTTTTGCTCTTTTTTATGTTTACTTCTTATCATATTTTAATTTTTATAGTACGAATAATGACCACTCTAATCGAAGTCGGTAGTGCGATTCGTTACGTTCGGAAGAGTAGTATTGTGCAGAATTGGGAAGGTCGACTAATAATACAGCGCCATTCCATATCTTAAATTGGCGCTATAAAATTTTAATAAGCTGATAAAAGCTTCCATTATTAAGTTTAGTTAAACTTGGTATGCATGCCAATTAGCTGTAAATACTCGTAAGTTTAACTTCAGTAAGTACCATTCATGCATTTTAATGCAATTATTGCTATTAGGGCATAGCACAGGTATAGAATAATTAGGCGGCCAATTTTCTTCACTTGTGAAGCTGCGAATTTTGTCATTGACGTTTGTTTTGTTTTAAGGAGACTATTATGTAGATACTTAACTTATCTAAGTTATAATATTATTAATGATGTCTGCTACTATATTATAACTTAATTTATAATCGGCAAGTTAAGTATCTACATAATAGTCTCCTTAAAACAAAACAAACGTCAATGACAAAATTCGCAGATTCACAAGTGAAGCAAATTGGCTGGTGGAATAGCCGCTTTAATCCAACTTCATTTAAAATTTCAACAACATTTCTGAGGGTATGGCTCCTTTGCTTCTATTGAGTCGAATAACTTCCAGAATTTCATCAATAGTACGATATAAAGCTATTACCTTCTTTTTCGCATTAGTTAGTACTGTACTGTACTGCTTCACTAACAGTATTGCCGTTTATTTCAGTGGTTTTTGTTATTTGTTATTACTATTATTATTATTTATGTTCTCTTCGACAGCCATCTCGTCTCATTTCTAATTCCATTAAATTCAGGCAACAATTAATAACTATTCCTCGTTTGCGCTGATTGAATTGAATGAAAATGCGGTCATGCCAGAATTTGGTAACCCTAATTTTTTCGAGGTTTTTTCCCACAATACGGCGGGGTTTCCACATACGTCAATGGTCAATGGTAAATGTGGTATTGACGTTTTAGCAGACATTAAAGACACACTAAAAATGCCTGCTACCACGTCAAAACCATATTTACCATTGACCACGGACGTATGTGGAAACCCCGCCTAACACTGCTAAACTATTTTCGCCTTATTGAGAGTGTGCTTACCTCGCGGCACCAATATCCAGCCTTCGGCCAGGTAAAGTTCTAGGGGACAAATCAGAAGGTGTTGGACTCGGAGATCGGTCATCTCGTTCGTCTCGCTCGACATCGACGATACTCCCGGCACATGAATCTACATCGTCGTCGGAGGAATGAGACGCGGTGGAGGACGGGCGTGCACCGGCGGGCGGCGACGAAGGCCGTTCGTCCAGCTGAAATCCCAACAATTCTATTAGTACCTATTATATTGTATATTATATTACCAATAGAATTTATGTATGCAGTGGCGGATTTAGAATTTTCAAAAGAGGGGGGGGGGGCATTGACAAGAGGTCAGACCCGACTAGTTTAATACTGGGTTTTCCAAACACTTTTCACTTTATTTTTTCAAAAGGAGCATACTAAAATGCTCCTGTGAACTGTCAAGGGGGAGGGGCATGGCCCCCCATGTCCCCCCCCCCCCTTGATACCGCCAGTGTATGTATGCACATAAAGGTGTATTCAAAGCAAAATCCATTTTACTGGAAGGTCATTCGCTTGCTAATGTATAGCATGCTGTCGTTACTTGTTATATAAGAGATAGAAAATTCCTACAAGGGTGTCAGCATCTCGAGATTTGTAACCATTTTTGTAACACTGGCTGGTTTTAGCACTTTTGGACAATAGCAGGTACCTACTTAAAGTTATTTGTGCTAAGAACATTCGCTAAAAAATTAAAATGGATAAATCATTTAAATTGAACCTATACTTGTTTTATTAAATAACATTTGCACAATATAATTATGAAGGCCCGCCGGAATTACGTGACGAAACAGTAGAATCTACAAGCACCCGCAGAACTTCAACAGAAAAGAAGGACTAAAGGTCAACAGAATATGGTATCGAACCTTAAACAAGACTACAACAAAGAAAATGACGTCATCATGGGATTCAGGTTGAGTTAGCAGGGAGCGAATATGGTGCGAACACTCCGCCTCCACCCCCCCCCCCCCAACACCCCGCAGCTTGGTATAAATATTAGTACACAACCCCTTTCCCAAACAGTTGCTGCTGAGCCTCCGAGACACAATCTTAGAAGTCTAACCGAAATTAGAGGATATAGAAAAAAACTGGGCTTGGCGGGATTCGAACCCACAATCTACGCCTAACCTGGGCGTCGTCTTACTGAAGATGTTGACCGCAGATGACTCTTTGAGCTGGTAAATGTGAAAGAATATAGCCTAGATTAATTGTGAACATATCGTTTGAACCAAATTTCACCATGGCGGTACCCAGGAATGCAATGGTCCAGGATCTAGGGGGGGGGGCTATGGGGGCTATAGCCCCCCCCCCCCTTTAGTTGCCTCAAAATGCGTAAAACCTCACTATTTCAGTCCATTGTATTAAAAAAAAATCGTATTTAATCTTAGCCCCTTCCTTGGTCTCATTCTATAGATTCGCGACTGCAATGGCCTATACATATCCCATTCCTGAATTGCAAACCGAAAGTGGATTTGAAATTAATTCGCCTACATAGGCCTAGTCTAATACAGTAATGCCGGGCGCCGACAGTATAAATCCGCATGAAAATTATGAAATGTTTTTCTAAAGGTAAGGCCGCAGGAAATCATAATGGATTGCACTTCCACTGCCAGTTAGTCAGTCGGGAAAAACTCGTCCTGCAAATTGCAATCTACCTTTCCGGACGAGGTTAGCTGAACAAGAGGATACATAATTTGCTATACTCATTAGGCTTCTGTTTGTAATTAATTAATACAACTGCATTCTGCAGATTTCGCTGCAAAAGCGGAATTCCATTATGCCCGCTTTGTTGCTGCCATAAAAGTATGAAGATTTTAAAACAAGTGTCTTATTAGGATATTATCGCGTTGGATATAAATCTATCATCTTAGGCTACTAAGTATAAAATGGCTGCACCTGCCCCTAGATACTTGCTCCCATTCAAGTAGCATTAAAAAATATTAGAAAAAGATGACGAATGATTCAAGTTGTATAGTTGGCTTGAAATGGGCTTATTAGCCATTGTACATGCAGCGGACTGCAATTGCATGATAGGTCAATGTCACTCTAAGGCACTCTCGGCATGCCTCTGTAAACCCAACTAAGTTAATTGACTATAGTGTCTATAGTCTATAGGTACCAGTGACAACAACTATTCACCTGATTATGGTCAGGGCAACCAATTTCTTGCACATGATATTAATACTTTCTCAATTCGTTTCACCTTATGAAGCACATATAAGTTATAACGAGTGCATGTCAAAAAGATTTCCGTTAGGAGAAATACTAATCATGTTTAGTATTCGTATGGTATAATTTAATTTAATTATAATCAACGGAAGATTTGATTGGTGTCTGAAACGTCTGTAGATGGCACAGGGAAAGAATGCATTTCTTTAGAGAACGAAATCTCCTCTTTGTTTCAGGCTAAAAATGTTCATGTAATTTATCAATGTATCCCATATGGCTTTGAAGGAATTAATCACAACGCTGGTCGACGACTATCACGTTTGCACGTTTTGATAAATATTCTAAAATTATAAACTCATTTTTTCAGTCTATTTTGAACAAAAGTAACTAATATGCACGTATCTGTACGTAACGGAAAACGGGGGTGACTAGAGGCATAACCAATGAGTTGTGCTCAGTCTCTAGTAGATAGTACGTAATATACGACTGGTATTTATTTTAACCCTGATCTTTACGATAAGAAATTCACAATGTGTGTGGATTATTTCAATTTGAATGTTAGAATTCCCTCTACATCTACTGTATAATCAATATCACGTATAGTGCTCTTATTCTACCCACACTACAGAAGTCACCGTCACTTTTGATTGAGAAATTGAATTCTGGGATTTCCGTTGATTGTATTTTGCAAAGCAATTGTAATTAGTTCCTGTAGCCATTTTCCTCCACAAACAATCTTACTTAATTGAACTAACTCATTTAGCAGTGACTGATTGGAAGGGGTAAACTGGCGCCGGTCGCTATGTATCAGGTGGCCCCTCAGCGTTGATTCTATTGTAGCTGTACAAGCTCTAAAAACTCATAAGAAAACTGACCACCTAGAAAGCAATCACAGCATCACTTCAGTGTGCAAAGTAATTTCCAATGGCGAAATGACTTTACTAGGGGTGAATGACTCCACTATCTATATAAGATCGACGGGCTTGTAGAATAGGGCAGCAGTAAATTGGTTTTGCATTTTATTTTTTTTGACTCAACAAAATAGAATGTGACCTCTACAACATCACCCAGCCTCATTCTACGTTATTATGTATTAATTTATTACGCAAGGCAGCTATTGAACATTTAGTCAATGAAGGAATAATTTATACAGGTACTAAGTAGGTACTAGGGGAAATGATATACACGCCGTTCAAAAATGAAACGTTTGATTTGGCTGCAAGAGGAGTAGCGACGGGTACATAAGAAAGGTGGCAGTTCGCTACAATGTTACTTATTCAGTTCTGCACTTCTGCTTGATATGGATTGTGTCATATTTTAATTCATTATATTAAACTCTTATACGATATATATATGTATATATAAATATTCCATATATTCTATATTATCATTAAATATTAGTCAAAATGTGTTGGTTCTCTATTCATCAATGAGCAAAGGTCGGAACACATTTATTGACACTCAACTGAATGTACAAAATTTAAAGTAAAGGAAAACAAATACAAATAAAAATAAACCGCCTTAATTTTTCGACAAAATGGTAAAAATTAAATTTTTATATTTAAAAAAAAATATATTTTGTTCGCCCGATTCCCTTTTAAAGAGGTTTAATCAACACAGTGGCGGATTAAACAAAAAGTTTTGGGAGGGGCGGATCTTATATGAAAAGCAAGTGCCCCCTTTCCGACATTGCCGTTGTCAATAACTCGTTACAAGCCCGTAGCCAGGATTTTTTTCGGGGGTGGCTGTGGCAACTGGGATCCTATCTAGTGTATTTTTTTTTCTTGAGAATGCAATTGTATCTAGTGTATTCTTTAGAGGTTATGGTGTTACTCGTATATACGAATGATAGCATTGGTACTGTACATCAAACATCACTTGTCCTGGTCTCCTCCGAACTAATCGTGTGACTTCACTGTGTTTCCCAAGTGGTTCGGAATCCACTATAATATCTACTATAATCAGGAGGTCCACTGTCCTATGGGCTGGCGTAGGACAGTCAGGTCGGGGTCGCTCTATGGTCTCAAATATGAGACCTAAGTAGTTATTAACCTGACGAAAACTACTACTAGTACTACTACATCAAACGCAAATTTACTGGCGGATTTAGGATCGTTACGAACAAAGGCTAATAACATTTTACGGGTACGCGGACGAAAGCGTAATGTTACCATCACGGCGGTTTAGGTTGTATAGAAATAATATTGCATTCAACCCAAAGAGGGGGGCCTGGGGGTCTCCCCCGCGGAGGGAAAGTTTAAAATTTTAAGTGCACAATAGTGGGGTTTTACGCATTTCAAAAGCAGTAAAGTATAGATTTTGCAAAGCTAACAAAGGAATGCTTATTCATAAAAATAATATTGCAGTTAACACAAAACGGGGGGGGGGGGGCCTCCCCCGGAAGGAAAATTTGAAAATGTAAGTGCAAAATAGTGGGACTTCACCTGCTTCACCCATTTCAACATCAGTAAAGTATAGATTTTGCAAAGCCTACAAAATAATGCTTATTGATAAAAATAATATTGCATTTAACCCAAAAAAGGGAGCACGGGGGAAAAATTTGAAAAAATAAACGCAAAACTGAGAATTTTAATGTTATTAGTTAAAAATATTCATAATGCCGCAAACAGGGGGACCCGGGGGTCTCCCCCGGTGCAAAAGTTTTTAAAAAATAGGCCCAAAATAATAGGGTTTCACGATTTAACAGCAGTAAAGTTGCTGCAGCCCAATAAGCCGAAAGTATTTGTTTACTCAATGTGATAGGAAATGTTTTTTTTTCATAGCTTTGGGTACTTTGGGGGTGGGGCGACAGCCCCCACCGCCCCCCTTTAATCCGCCGCTGAATCTACAAACGGCAAAGAAAAAATTTGTGAACCCATTCTCCACCCATTGAGGGGAAATGGGGTCCTACAAGAAAAAAAATTAATATAGACGTTCCTATTGGTCACTATGGTTTCTTAAACTGCAGCCAAAGTCAGGAAATATCCGTCAAAAAACTTCCCGTCACAATAAAATTATAAATTAAATATAAAAAATTTTCGGCTTTGGCCGATCAGATTCCGCAGACCCTGCTTTTCCTCTACGCTACCTACGTTATGTACATATGTAATAAAAAATAAAAAATACTTATATTATATGTATTATATTATATATAATACTTATACTTATTTTCCCGACCACACTAACACACTTAGTCATGAATAAAGAGGACTGTATATATTACCTACTCCACACTTGGGGTTGCCAACTCCCTGAAATGACTCCTCTGAAATCGAGTATTGTACTATATTTCATAGTACTCTATTTCATATACAGTGTGTATACAGTAGAAATTGGTAGTCTTTTTCTTGAACATGAAGGAGACAAAACATTTTTTAATTCAAAAAGACAATGGAACAATTTTATTTAAGAAGTTACAGTCTAAAGTCTGGACTCCAGCTCCATAATGAAGTGTTTGAAATTGAGTCCGTATTTTGTGGTCCGTTTTAAGTTTGTATACTTGTAGCGGCACACCTATTGCCAACCAATTGTTAATTGTTGATTATTCACAAGCTATTCTCCATCGCTCAACGCAGCTCATTAAAAAGTACATTGGCGTAAATTCCCAAAATTTCTGGGGGGGGGGGGCTTTAGGACCCCAAGACTTTGATCCCACGGAGAAAAAAAAATCGATATATGGGCCCAAATTAGTGAGGTTTTACGCATTTTCAAGCAGTACATATGAGATTTTAGTAATTTTACCATAGACACAGTAAAACTATAGACTCATCGTAAACATTCGGATTGAAGCCACTCGACTTCGGCTATTTCGGTAGTATAGGACCAGATTGAGCCTTTTGCCATTTGATACCGTGGTAACATTTAATTTTTATTAAATTATTTAAAGATTATTTAGAACGGGAAATCATGCCACGTAACCAATTATATTTTTATGCAGAACTTGCAGTACTTTTAATTTATATTTTAAACAATATTTTAAGCAAAGTTTTCCCTACTTTTAGATAATAATAATTTTCTTAATGCAGAACTTGCAGTACTTTTAATTTAAATTTTAAACAATATATGCAATTAATGTAAATAATAAATATAATAATATATGAAACAACAAAGAAAAAAATAAAGAAAACATTTAATAAAACTATTAAATTTGAATTTCCCACCAAAATGCACCTAAGAGGGGGCGTGGTCGTGGCTTCAGTCCTCCAGCACAGCCGAAATACGACATGGTGGCTCCATAGTTTTATTAGCTCCATGCATTTTACCGACAAATAACCTTACCACTGAGGGGGGGCCCGGGGGTCTCCCCCGAAGAAATGTTTTGAAAAAAATAGGTCTGAAGTATAGGGGTTTTAAGCATTTTGAGTAATGTATTTTTGTGAAAGCACTTGGTCAATTTGTTGATTTTTTTTCATCCTGTCTTTCATCTGAAATAAGCATACCAAGAATTAATTTCCCTTTCGTTATTGTGGATTGTATTTCGCCTCCATAACGTCTTTGTCGCCAGAAATCCTGGGGGGGGGGGGCTGCGGGGGCTTCTGGGGGGGGGGGCTGCGGGGGCTTCTCGGGGGGGGGGGGGGGTGGCTTAGCTCAGGACCCCCTATTTACGCCAATTTTTGCAAGCAGTACAATTGGGATATTATAACGACGATAAACCTACCCTTGAGGGGGGTCCGGGGGTCTCCTCCGGAGAAAAATTTGGAAAAAATAGCTCTGAAGTATTGGGGTTTTAAGCGTTTTGAGTAATATATTTTTTGTGAAAGTACTTGGTCAATATGTTGTTTTTTTTCATGTAAAATAAGCATAAAGAATTAATTTCCCTTTCATTATTGTGGATACTATGCCTTTAGCCTCCATTACGTCTTTGTCACCAGAAATCCTGGGGGGGGGGGCTACGGTTGGACCGGGGGGGGGGGGGCTACGGTTGGACCGGGGGGGGCTAAGCCCCCCCCCCCCCAGGACCCCCTTGTTTACGCCAATGAAAACATATTGTTTTAATAGTAATATAGACTACTGGGTACTTATTTTTTATTTTTATTAATTTTTTTATTATTATTTTTATTATTAAACAAATAATTTCGCACATTAGTTTTAAAAAAGAAAAAGAAGGAATTGGTGCGAAAATGTCAATCACTGTCTACAAGTGTCTATTTGACACGTTTTTTTTTTTTTTTGACTAGCTTGTAATAACAAAGCTTCAAATTCCCATGCCCCTCCCAAAACTTTTTGTTTAATCCGCCGCTGGTATAGGTGCAAATAATGATTCAGTAGCTGTTGCCTTACTGTGCGATTTATCAGAATATAGAGGAATACTTCTTCTTACTATCCTACTATCTAGCCTACTAATCCGTCTGCTATTTCGATTTTTCCTGTGAATTTGATTTTCAGCGCCCATTAGGTTTTTCCCGTCCTGTTTTCCCATCATCCGGCCCTCACAATTTGTGTTGGTGCTCGTTCTAATGGCAATCTACTGGGAAAAGTAACTTCACAGGGAATTCCTATTTTGCTCATACGAGTACAATGATTGGGCACCGTTAACAAACATTATAATTATATTTATATATATATATTATATTTTATATTATAATATGCAATATAGTGCCACAAAAAAATTACTATGCCTCCTACAGTACGTATACTACACATCATAAACTATATATTGAAAGCTTATAAACACTGGTACACATGTTAGCCGGCTATTCCACTTATCAATATTCCGTCATTTGTGCATCAATAATTGATGCGAATTTTGTCTTTGACATAGAGTAAAGAAAAAATCTCATTACAATTATTGGCATATACAACAATTATTGAAGAAAAATTGACAAGTGGAATAGCCGGCTTATAGTATACATTTCAATGAAAACTGTTGAGATGACTTTGGCTGGTAGTTATCAAACCTTGATCTCATTTTGTAGTCTTCTGAGAACCATACGGCCACATTTAATGTTCTATTCTACACACCCTGCTATAAAAATTATGTGAAACGCATCGTTAATTTTGAAAACTTTATGACACAAACAGCACATTGACTTATCGGTGGCTTTTCGAAATGAGACGGTTTGTTATGAAAGGCCGCACCCATTGCATAGCTAACCTCACTGCCCACTAATTTTATGATTCACAATTGCACATGCACAGTAGCCAACTGCGTATGTAAAAAAACAACTTAAACTCTGTCTTACACCGTTGCCCAGACTATAATGACTATACATACAGCATAAATAAATAAATATCGGCTTTTTTTGTTCTATTACTAAGCCATCCTAGCGGAGTTATGGCTGCTATAAGCTCTCTCTTACACTAAACTAGGAAAGCCCGGGACCGCCTGCTTTACATGCCCTCCAAGCATGGCCAGAAAATGTATAGCAAGTGTGGGACTCGAACCAACTTAACCTTTCGGGTGAAAGTTGGGGCCCGTTCCACTACTTGACATGTCCTGACATACTGTATGTCAACCTATAAACATGTAGTCTATATTATTGCTTTCCTTAGCTTATACCTGTATTCTGTTTAAGGCCAATGATAAATTGTTGTTGTTTCTTTGTTTCTAACGCCTGCTTTCAGCATTTCTGCTTTAAGCAATCCTGTCAGCCTGGCGGGGGGAGTGAGTCTGTTTGTTAACTTGTGGCACCCTAAGGGCAGACTCTTTCACCTCGGGGAAAGGGGAGTTGACTGGCAGGGTGGACCTCCTGATTATAGTGGATTCCGAACCACTTGGGGAACATGGTAAAGTCACACGATTAAATCGGAGGTGACCAGGACTTGACTTATACTGCCTAAGCGAATTATCATGTCCCACCAGGTTCCCCTGCCAACGCTGTGCACACTACCAAGTTGCCACAGTTTGAAACATGCTCTGCTCTAATGGAATCAACATGGTAAGGCCGTTGGCAAATGATAAACTGAATCTGGATAACCTTTAATTTTGGCCGGTATATAAATGACTTATTTATGTTAACAAATTAACCTACTGTCACCATGGATTCGAATCTGTACTTGGTTAAGTCATGCTATCGCCTTTTCATTGAGTCAATGGTAAGCTTGTCTCAGCTTGTCCATTATCGCTTGCAGCCGGTGTAGGTTGGCATCGAGGACAAGGCCGTAGTCAGAAAGAAGGGGTCCATCTGACGTCACCGGAGGTGAGGTAGCCTCAATATATTTAAAACTCCATTCTATCTAGTGTACACTGGAAATATTTCGGGGGGGAGGGGGGGGGTGTCCGGACCCTCTAGACCCCCCTCTGGCTACGGCCTTGATCAAAGACGCATACCAATATAAAATTCATAAGGAAACAGTACAAATATTGTCCGAAATTCATGGGGTTGTTGGGTGAAGGGACTAGGTCCATAAAAAGTCCTTCAAAAAAATTGTCACCCTGAATCTTTGCACTGATGATAGTACTTTGGTTGGCCTGTAAGAAATTACTAGTAATCATGTAATTGAAATAGTAATCATTTCAAATTATGGCCATATTCGCGCTAATAGAACTACCATGGTATTGCTCAGAATATTTAGGGGAAACTTTAAGGCACATTTTTATTTTTTTATTTTTTATTTTTATAAAGGTTAACCGCATACAAACAATTTAATGAATGTATCCGATTAACCTCTTCAGTCGCCTCAATGAGTAAATTAATACTTGTGCTGAGCTACGACACGTCTCCGATCGCATGGCGCGCAGAGACTGCCACAAGTACAAGCACGCTGCCACCTTGCCATCGAAGCCGATGAAACGATGCATTATATATTTGTAGCTTTGTAGCAGTTTGCCGAACAACACTAGTGCACATCACACTATCCCCCATTCAAAAGAACAGTATTGAACTACACATAAACATATATAACACGTAAGCCCCGAAGGGCGTAACGTTAAGATTGAAAAAATAAAATAAAAATAAAAAATAAAATTTCAATGAAAATACTGATTATATACGTCTGTCCATCATTGAGGATAGGATAACAGAATTTTTATATGGAGAATCCAGGTTCATTAACACCGTTGGCCAGTAATGGCCACAGCTATGGAAGACGCAGAAACAGTGCCGGATTAAGCCAGCGCGGGGTCTGCAGAAAAATTCTGTCAAGGGGCCCTTGGTTTGCTGTAGGTTCTCAAGTTTAGAGCATTAAATCACACAAAACTTTTGCACATATACTTTTCTTTCTTCCTCTTAGAGAAAGCTTTCTACACTGTCACTGAGGCACTAGCACAATGACAATGACAGAATTTGACGATTTTATTTTATACTTTCTTGTACTTGTACTTGTACTTGTACAAGAAAGTATAAAATACATAAAGTATTGTATAATGTAACAGAAATATATTTATTTATTTATTTATGGAATTAATGTGAGCAAATTTAGAGATAACACTTCCAATATCGACAAACCGGATGCACCCATCGCCTGTTATAAACTGTCATCATTGCGATTAATAACAAGCAGGAGACACTACAAGTAGGGTTGCCAACTTACTCTATTTCAGAGTATTGTACTCTTTTTCATGCTTGTGTGCACTAAAGGTCATTCAGCAGAGTACGCAAAAATACTCTTTCGGAAACATGTAAGAAGCAAAATATTTTTTTATAATTTTTATAAATTTCATTAGAAATGAGATATTTATTTATATACCTACATTTAGATTTGCAGTGTGAAGTGGCTTTTCGTAGCTTTCAAAAAAATAAGAATTCTGCGAAAACCTCAAGAAAACATTGTTGTAAATAGTAAATAGCTCGTAACTCGAACCCCCCTGCGGCCCGATCATGGCGATTTTAAGAGTGTACAGTCCGTAGGAAAGTGGCAGCCCGACATTTAATACTTTTTATTTTTTATTTAATTAACTAACCATGTTATTAAAGATTTGGCTCATCAAAGTTGTAGAAGACTACTTCATGCATCATTATAATAAGGTATTTTTAGTTTTCCAAATTGTAGTTTTTTTATAAAATCGATTATGCGTGAGAAGTTATTGTTCATAAAATATTTGCATGATTATGAAAAAACTACAATTTCGAAAATTAAAAATATCTTATAATATGAAGCATGAAGTAGTCTTCTACAATTTTGATGAGCCAAATCTTTAATAACATGCTTAGTTAATTAAATAAAAAATAAAAAGTAATAAATTTTGGGTTGCCAATTTCCTACGGGCTGTACACTCATAAAGTGTATTTTCGTCGTGAATTTGACTTATTTAACGGTAAATATACTAAATAATCTTTTTTTAAATCCTGTACTCTTTATTTTCCTTTTCAAAAGTCAGATGTACTTTATTCCGAGAAAAAAAAGTTGGCAGCCCTATAATTACAAGACATGTAGAGTAGTGGTACGGACTCTGACTTTCACCCGAAAGGTTGTTGTTTTGAGCCCTACACTTCCTACATTTCTGGCCATGCTTCGGAGGGCATGTAAAGCAGGCGGTCCCGGGCCTTCCTAGTTGAGTTGAAGAGAGGGTTATATAGCCTTAACTCCGCTAGGTTGGCTTAGTAATAGAACAAAAAAGTCAATACCTATTTTATTTATTTAAGACTATGTGACGGAACTGTCTTGCACTAAGACTTACTGCGCATTCTTTTGGTATTATACTTGACATTAAAACGTGAACATTTTCGGAAAAATGCTCCTAAATTAATATTTTTTTTTTATTGGAGCGCGGGGCCCCCACATCCACTCTTGCTACGTGGCTAATCCAGCACTCCGCAGAAAGTGCGTAAATTTTCCGTTAATTTTCCTGTTCTTACAAAACCGTTATCAATGCTAGTTGGCAGAATAGCTACATTCAATGTATCAAAATGTAGAGGAATATATTTTTTTCCGTCCCAAGTTCACATTTCCTCACTGGCAGCTCTACTACCGGCATTTTCTGTGAAACATAATTTTGTTTATTTACAAAGGCTTTCAGGGCCGGAGTTACAAAAAGAATCAGTAGAATCCGGGATGATAGGCCGTAGTCGTTCTGAAAGATACAACCTTAGAAGTCTACGCAGTTCCACTGAAGATGTCGACCGCAGATGTTGACGAAGCGTTTGGAAGTACACTTTCAGAATATCCACGGCCTATCATCCCGGATTCTACTGATTCATCATAATTTTGTTTATTAACCGCTAACCGTTTATAAACCGTTTAACCAGAATACAACCACACCGTTCGTCTGTCTATATCTCCGGCCTCATTGGTTATCGCAAATGTCATTCAAGTGCTCTGTGAGTCGGAAAACTAAGTTGCATGGATGGGGTCAACATGCAAACAAATTGATTAGCTACTGTATAACCGCAGCATAAAAGTCTATGAAACTTAATTGAAATTATGATTTATGTCATTCTGTTGAAGCATACATTTTATCACCCATTGCTTGGCACTAATCAGGCGCAAATTGTATCTTTATTTTTTCTTCTTTAAGGAAATGCAACGGAGTAACTTAGATAAGATATTATTATGCGCTGATGCATGCGGGCACGGTACCTATTATACTACATCATATAATGAATTTGAACACATAATTATTTACAGACTCTATGTATAGTAATTTCAATATTAATATAATGTAATATACATAATAATATTAAAGGTGTGGAAGCAATTAAATGTGTATCTACCTACTAATGTGCTAAGTATCGTATTGATTCGTATATGGAGGTAATTAAGGAAATTTTTTGTTATGTTTGTGCAAAAATGATTCAAAAGTAACTCGGTTTACCTACGGTATGTGATAACATTACTTTTATGGATTAATTCAAAACTATGCAATTACAATTTATTCATAATGTTTCGAACCTCGGTTGTAATTGCAAGCAATATCACATTCATTTTGTACATATACATAGGATATGTACTATATATTTGCAGTACATTGCCCATATGGAAAATAAAGACAATTTTCTTTCTTTCTTTTCTTCGTAACAGGCTGTAGTATTTTAACTGCTGCAGAGTCGGACGCGGACCATATATACTGTATATAGATGAAGTCAGACAGTCAGAAAACGCTCCAAAATTAATTTTCTCCTTCAGTAAAAAGTCATAATGGACAATCGATGCAAAATTGATAGCCTTAGTATAAGCCTAAAGTATGGCTTTACGGCGGAAGATATTTATTATAATAATGCGTTGTTGTTATTTTGGGTTAGTTGTAAAAGTGGGAGGGGTTAATTGTAAGAGTGGGCCAAAATGGAAAATATAGAGACAATTTTCTTTCTTTCTTTCTTGTTGCAATAGAAATAGGCGCGGATACAGATTTTTTTCGGGGGCATACCATACTAATTTTTTTTACTTATTTAATAACTAAAAAATACCGCTGTTAAAACTGTAAAAAAAGAGTATTTTACTTCAAGGAAGGGGCGAAGGGCACCAAAACATTACAATATGCATGGATTTTGAATATATATATTAGGTATATACAGTATACTATATATGTATATACATATTCAATGACATGGAGTACCTGCTGCACTCTGCACATTTGGCCTCTACTGTCTCTATAATAATAGTAGAACAAAAGGCAAGATATTTTAATATTAATATCATAACAATCGGAAACATTTTTATTTAAAATCTGGTTAAATTCCTTTCCTATCATGGACATGAAATAAACAATTATGATGTATCATCCCCAAAGTTTTACTAACTCTATGAGCCCCGACAAGTTATTTAACTTGGGGACTTACAGGTTTATGAATAAATGTACATATTTTAGTTTATAGCCTTTATTACTTCGAATTGGGGGAGTATTGGCCGAAGAATATAAATTGCAACTACCTAGGGATATAAATCTCCATCCATGCGTAATTTACGATATGTTGCCGTTGGTTTCAACTTATTTTAATAATACACATTGACTGTGAAAGATATGATGACATAAAAAGGCTGGCAAGGCTGTGGTTTGGCAGTCTGACGCGAAAAGCTCTTCAGACTGAAATTGGAGCAGAATTTCTACTTTTAATAAGCAGCTTTTTCAAAATAAGCTCTCTATGCGCCATACGTTCTACTGCATACACTGAACGGAAGTATTTTGGTATAGGCATATAAATTTTATGGAGCTCCAAGCCTGTAGGTAAGTACCCGTGTTGTGTTACGACACGTCTCCGATCGCATGGCATGTAGAGACTCGCACAAGTACGTAAGCACGTTACCACCTTGCCATCGAATTAGATGTCATTAGGCATTTGCTTTGCTATGGTATGCTTTAATTATTGATGTGGGAGGTGCAAGGGAGTTAATATTTTTGTTACTAAAGTTTGAGTTCTTTTGTCGTCATTTTGTTCTTTACATTTTCCCCTTAGATTTAAACCAGTTCAATTATTGACATTTCATTAACCAGATGCGAAGTGTTCAGCTATATTGGCCTATCTGAATATGGGCCACAAAATTTGTAAATAGGCCTAGTAAAAACGGGCTGTAAATGTCTAGTTAAGCTACCCCGCGGTACAATAATTCGGATGAAAATACATATAATTGCGAAAGGCAAACATCCCATTGGCAAGATAATTTATATATTAAACAAGGGTTGTTTTATTTGCATGCCTCTAACATGTTCCTTCAATAAAATTGCTCACAAACATAAATAAGTGCCAAGACCTGCTAATGGAAAAATTGGACATTAAATGGGCTGGAAGTACCTAAATAACGTTTAATTCTTTCAGAAATGGATTTCTATTAAGCCGAATAAAAGATACATAACTAAATTGTGTTATTTTATTATGGGTAGCCTAATTAGACCTTGTGAGAGTTTCCTTGGTGACATCGTGGAACATTTTAGGGAAGAGCAAGAACGTAATAAGATCTGATGATGGATTCAGGATCGTATCCGAAACCGGCTAGATTAATAAATATTTATATTTACTCTATATACTCGTCTAGATAACTAGACCTATTCTCAGCGTTTTAAAGGCAAACATTAAATTACTTACGGAGGGTGTAGGGGAGTCGTTACCCGGCCTGGTGTCAGCTAACAGAGATGCCACACTGAAGCTAATGTTGTGCCTCGAATGCTGACTGTCCGAATGGCGGACGTTATTGTTTGTCAACCGATCTGTCCGTAAATCACTAGGCACCAACTTTTCCAACTCCCGCAATTTTTCATCTTTGCGGCCATCTTTGGAACGAAGTAACTCACTCGCCCGAATCACAGACTCACTAATTAACAGTGCGGAATCCGGGGAATCATTCCTATGAGTCCTCATTTCACGAAGTTCTTGAAGCCGGCTGAAGGATTCGTTCATACGAAGAAGGGTTTCGTTCGATTTTAATAGGTTGAGCGCTTCTTCCGTTTTCTGCATGTCAAATTTCGAGGGATTTTTAAAATGCATCGAGTCTTCACACTCTGAAGTGTCCATGTCCATATCGGAACGAAGTTCGGAAGGGGAGCTATTTGAATTTACGTTTAAGATAGTCATGCTTTCAGTTGGAGGTTCTTGTTGAAGCATGAGTTTATTTCCGAAAAAGTTACATTTCGTACAAATCAACGACACGGTCACACAAATTACAGCGCGAGACAAACATTAAGCATCACCCACTAGTGTCCATCCGAAACTGTTTGTTGCCTAAAAAATTGTTTAGTCGCTCCGGAAAAAACAATCCCCATTACACAAACCTTGTTAAAATTGTAAATGTTAAATGTCTGATACTGGACAAGCAAACACTGCCTGCTCGGGGTCACTTTAGACCAACTTTGTTGGACACTGCCAGCTTTCTAACAAAATGGGTCTGCCGGCTTTAAAAGATAGATGCAATGGAGTCTTTCTAAAATGCACCCGCAAACAAGTTTCTTGTTCACTTTAAGTGCTATTAATATTACTTTTATTTCAAAACCTACTATCTCACTTCTTTAAACTCTGGTGGAGTTGGAATTTAATAATTTTTTTTTACTGAAAAAGTAATTTTGAGCAATATACTTTCGAGGCACAACTGGAAGCTGTTGTCTATTTTAGCCTATAGACTGATTAAATTCATCTGGTAGTTTCACTATAATGGGGGAAATTAGCTGGTGTGAAAGTGGTTGATATTGGTTTTATGTATTCGTCGAGGGGAAAATTTGACGTGGAGAGGAGGGGCTTTCATGAGTATGGGCGGAGTTTTATCCATTATAACCCCTAGGTCGATGTGATCGGGTCACGGAACATATTATATTTACCTTACGGCCCATTCGATTTTCCATATGTTTCAGTGATTACCATACAATTAACTGATAAGAACTTTATTGTGAATGCTCGTTCCGGATATTTAGCTTACTGGAATGATGGTTCATAAAATAATGTAGATGAAATTACAGGAATTGTTTAAACCAATAGCCTGGCAGGAAATGATACTGTTGACAGCGTACATGAGTGCAATGTGCGATTTTCTTTTGTCACATCTCACGTCGTTGGGGATCATGGCTGAAACTGAGACCTGAGATATTTACTGCATATCAGGGACGTATTTAACTTAAATAATTTAAGTATCTGCCACCTCTGGGTAGCGAACCACCCCGCAGTGGTGGCGCTACGGGTGTGCCCGAGGGGGTCCGCACTGCAAAATAGCAAATTTTTTAGATATTTATCTTTAAAAAAATCACCGGGGAGACCCCGGTCCCCCTTTTTCCACTTTTGTTAAGAAAGTTATCGTCTGCAAAATCAAATTTTTTGCCGACCAACTATTTCCGGCCTATCTTTTAAAAAACAATCCCGGGGGGGGGGGGGGATGCCAAATGAAACACCACCCCATTCGAAAACCTATCGTAAGCGGGCAAACATTACGAAAAGTGGACCCCAAAAAGAAAATTCTGGCTACGCCACTGGCATGGCTCCCCCCTCCCAATAGTTTCCCCCGTGGCCCCCCATTTTTTGAGATATTTTACAAGATGTTAAATTGCAGAATTATCGTAATTCATAAACGTCCGACACAACTCTCAATGAAAAATGTTTTGTTTTTTCATTGGCCCCCCAGATAGAAGTCATGCCCACCCATGGTCCCCCCGCCTTAAAATTTCTAGCGCCGCCACTGGAACCACCCCCTTGTCTGCGCACTCCCCGGTGTCACTATATATCCCAATACATGCCTCGTCAGCTGATTATGTACCTAGGTAGATAGGACAGGTTATCGGCATAAATAAATATTGACTTTACGCTCTATTACTAAACCAACCAAGCGGAGTTAGGGCTTTAAACAGCGTTAGGGCCATCTAAAACACACCCCAGTTCCCGGGAGGGGCCACGCGCACGTCTTTGTTAGGACATAAGAGTACTCGGAATTTCACCTGAAAGGTTGTTGGTTCATTCATCCCATTTTCTGACCATGCCTATAAAGCAGGCGGTCCCTGTAGAGCAGGGACGGTTTCAGAAAAGTTTTCGGGGGGGGCGGTGGCCGGAAAAATATCGCGTTTCCCTTACTTGAGCAATAATTTTTCCTAATTTCCTTCAAAAGTCCATTCTATCTAGGATAAAGCTATTTCTCTCGGGGGGGGGGGGGGGGGGTCCGCCTCCACCGCCCCCCCCCCAAGGATCCGTCCCTGCTGTAGGGTGAAAGAGAGGGCTTTGCAGCCATAACTCCGCCATATAGCCCGCAGGCAACGAAAAAGTATAGAGAGAGTTGGTTGGAACACAATTTTTGACTTCGTAACTTTGTTTAGACTGGTAAGGAAGTGAACATATCATAAGTCCTCACTCGTAGCCCGTGAGCGGGGGGGGGGGGGGGGGGGGGGCTTTGAAGGTACCGTTTTTTTGTTTTTCGCTTATATCTCGGAAACTATGCGCCCTAGCGATATTTCTGCTCTATACCAAATTAACGTTGATGAAATTTACTACAAGTTATATGAAGTAAAGTTTTTCGATATCTTGCATATAATAGTAATGCAACAAAAAGTGATTATTTACATACGTAGCTATTTATTATACTAATCCACTAATTTTCTCTACGACACAGCTTGGAGCATACTGACCTGTCTATGCAGTTGGTTATGTAATAATGTTATATTTTGAAATTTAATTAACTATTTTTATTCACCATTGATTTTGTAGAGAATAGGCTATAATTGGAAATGATGTAGTCTTGGTTTAACATTATGTGATATACGTCGCTTCCCCAACTAATTTTCTTGGTCTAAAAGTTCCTTATGAATTAGCAGAATTTGCAATTAAACTTGCTATATAGTGCTCTAAGAAAACAATAAAAAAAATTGATGTTGAATGTTGGGATGCTGGGAATTGAAAATTGAAAATAAAATAAAAACTCCGCAGCTTCGAAGAGAAAAGTTGAGCTTGATAATAATCGTTGGTATTTCCATTTTTTCCACCAGTACCAAGCGGATATGAGTGAGCTGGGTGAAAAAGGTAACGTTTATCGGAATGAATAAATGGGGGAATTGCTGACATAATAACTGAAATTAATATTTAAAAAAAACGTTCATATGGGACCGCGCCATTGCGGCGTAGTGCTTAATTTTTATCTGTAAACCAGTAAACCATTCAAATTTCATCCGCATTTGAGGAATGAATTTCTCGTTTGATGACCATTTTTGTTTATGCTTGGCTTATGGCACCACCGAAGTAACTTAATTTTACTTTAAACTGGCTATCAGAGTTTATGCTCAAAGAAATAAAAAATGGAATCGCTGATTTTAATTGTAAAGCAATATTTATTGCTTCAAATAATCTCTAGTGATTAATGCATGTCAACGTACGCAGTATATACAGCAGTTCATCTGTGTGGACCCAACAGGGATGCGATTTCGAGCCCAGCATCAAGATCTCTATTTTTTAGCCGAGCTGTGCTGTAGAGCTGTACACACTAAGAAAAACATTGTTCTATTGTCCTCGTAGCCTAAATGCCTCCTAATTACTATATTTTGAAGTGTAGTTTATATTTATTTTGAGATCATTGAGCTGATAAATATCAGAAGTAAAACTTCACTGAAGTTAAAATATAATTTTTGTTATCATTCAATTTTGAGAAAGTCGTCATCTTCCATTCTACAGGTATATAATAAGGGTATTCACAAATTCATAATGTTGAAGTTATTGCATTGTCATTCTCAATTCACTTTCTACCCTAATTATTTACTTAAATCGGCATACACAGTATGTGGGAGCACATTGCTTTATTATATTTGCAGAAGGGGGTGTATTGGTCTACTACGTCGTGTATTATCTTATTCTTGGCGTTAAAAATATAAACAAAACAATTTTGAATAGCACTTTTCATTCTAAAATTATCATGTTTACATTTTAAATCCCAGGTTAAGATTTAAAATAATCGCCATGATCAGCCTGCTGGTCCGATAGTACAATACTACTTGCAGGCTTCGAAACTTAATAAATCCTTTGACAAATCGTAAACAATATTCATTAGCAGACTGAGTTGAACTATAGCAGATCTTCCGGCTTAGCAAACTGGACGTCTTTGAAGTCTTTGCCCAGCACTTGTGATATCCAATCGATGTAGAAGGAGACCCTCGTGAAGACATCGGGCAGACCCGTGCCGCATGGCAAGAACCCCCACGACACCAGCCCCACTTGCACGCCATTTCTGCTCAGAGGTCCGCCAGAATCTCCCTGAAATATTCAATTATTATTGCCAGTTATTAAATTAATAACATTTGTAGTATTAGATACCGACATAACAGCGGCGTATATAAGCCATCCCCCCTGAAATGGGAAAACGCGAAAGAAGGAACCAAACTGATGTCAGTTGTTGCGTAATGCAAAATTTGCCAAATCTAATAAATGTTGGGGTTAACTGAAAGGTAAAACGGGTTGGTTGGTCTGCCCCCACCGCAGAAGTTGATAACTAAAGCCGTTGTGGTCTTGCCCCCACAGAAATATTTTATGCATACGCCCCTGGTACATAATAAATTCCTCACGCAGTTATAAACTACTTAATACGGAATGGCGCTCCATGATAAAACACTTACGCTACAAACAGCCTTGTCTTTTCCAGCTAAGGCACAAATTTGCCCATCGTATATATTGACTCCAGTCACCTGAGTACATTCACTATTTGTCAGAGCATTGTCATTGAACAGAACTTGAAGCCTGTCTGGTCCAGGTGTTCCAGGAGTCTGAAATTACATAATATACAATGAAATATAAATATAAAAATAGACTAAGGGTGCGTTTCATTTGTAATAAGTCTTCCAGTCGTTCGCTAGTTTTGTGAAAGATATGAGAAGCCGGAGTAATATGGCTGTCTCATTTCAGATTTTATGAGCAGGCTTGGACCCAATAATATTGAAACGCTGATGTAACTAGAGACCCAGAGAAAATGTAGCCAGCGATAGTGAAGAATTTTTTGTAGCAGATCCGTCGGTTTCAACATACGTTCGATTCCCACTAGAATATACGTACCTATGTACAGTATATCTTCTCAATTTCATAGAAGTAATTTTTATGATTCAATGTATTGTATCTTTGAGGCTCCGAACTTATAGAATATATACCTAGGTAGTAACTTACTATATCTCCTTCAGTATGTATCATATACTGCTCAAATTATTATTTCGAATTACAGTCCAACGTTATGGTTCATCTGCATAGGCGCGGGGATTCCACCGACCGGCTAAGGCTAAATACAAAAACGGTGACGTGGTAGCAGACATTCAAGACTTAGGCGGTGTTTCCACCGACCTCGCATTGCAGAATGCAAATGACATTGACGGAAATGTTTGTTTTACTCTATGCCATAGTTAAAATTGATCAATGATCATAGAGTAAAATCACAAGCAAACAAACTAAAATTAAAAAATGGCGTCATGGGATATGTTAAGTACAAACATTTTAATAGACTTCTATAAAAAGAAAAATTCTAATTTCCGTCAATGTCATTTGCATTCTGCAATGCGAGGTCGGTGGAAACCCCGCCTAAGTCTTGAATGTCTGTTACCACGTCACCGTATTTGTATTTAGCCCTGGCCGGTCGGTGGAATCCCCGCCTTACATTGGAAATAGTTCCCCAACCAGGAATGGTGAGCGGCTCTCCACTGGGGATGTTGATATCTCTAGGAGGAAGGGGTACGGGCCGGACCCTGTCGTTGTACTGGATTGAGTTGCCCACATTGATGAGGCAGATGTCGTTCTTCCAATGTTCGTTCGGGTCATAGTCACCATTGATTATGTATTGACGGATTGGGTATGTTTGCCCTCCTCGGCTTAGGTAGATGGATCCCACGTAAACCTCCAAAGGATTCCCACTAAAAAAGTGGAAAATCTAGTTGTTAAGCAGAGGAGTTTAACCGTTTGTTTCTGCTTAAAATTAAGCCAGAAGCAGAAACTCTGATAATCCCGGTATAGTTTGTTATTTTTATTGATAAACAGTATTCTAGAAAAGAACGAAAGCACCGCGGCGCGATGACCCCGGTGGGATCCATATCTAAGGTGCCCATTCCATTGACCGGCTAGGGCTATTTCCAAAAATGGTGACGTGGTAGCAGACATTCAAGACTTAGGTGGCGTTTCCATCGACCTCGCATTGCAGAATTGACGGAAATGTTTATTTTCCTCTATGCCATAGTTAAAATTGATCAATGATCATACAGTAAAATCACAAACAAACAAACTAATATTAAAAAATGGCTTCATGGGATATGTCAATTACAAACATTTTAATAGATTTCTATAAAAACAAAAACAAACATTTCCGTCAATGTCATTTGCAATCTGCAATGCGAGGTCGGTGGTAACGCTACCTAAGTCTTCAATGTCTGCTACCACGTCACCGTTTTTGGAAATAGCCCTAGCCGGTCAATGGAATGGGCGCCTAAGGACAGTTTTGGCCTCTGCTCTATCTGATTTGGGATTTTGTGTTCAGCAGCATGCCCGTTAGACGCGTTTTGTTCCTACCGTTGAAGGTAAGGTTATGGTTTGAGTGAACGTTTTTCCTTTTTTGTCAAGAAGTGAATCATAACCGGTTCTCTACCGAGCCGGACACAATATTCTGATATATATTTATACTTCACCACAGACGAATAACTATGCAAATTGTATATCTGTGCTTACTGTTAGCTACAGCGTAAGTATTTAGTAAGTAAGTAAGTATTTATTAATCAAAAAACGCAATACAATTAATAAATATCCAAGGGCCACACTAAGTGCACCCTGTGAAGGGGACTTGCGTTGTGGCCCTTAGAACTATTACAAAACAAAAACATTACATATTTCATTACATAACAAATAATTATAAATAATGGTCTATAACACTTACAAATCTTAGAATAGCGTAGGCCTATATTTTGAATTATACTGTTGTTATTCTAAAAAAATCTCCACAGATGCCATTTAAAAAAAAATAAAAGTTATATTTAATTTCTACCTTAACTATATTTAGTCAAATAATCATAGGCGTAGCTAGGATTGGATCCAGAAGGGGCTGGGCAGGTCCAAAATTTCGATTAAATACAATAGATGGGTTTTCGCGGGTTTATTTGAATGTTTTTGGAATATAAACACTAAAATCGCATTTACATTATAGCTAGCTTAAATTCCTCGTTTTTTATATATTGTTTAAATTCATCAAAGAAAACCCAATTCTATAGTGTTAACTTGTCACATCTTTAGAGGGGGGGGGGGCTTGTCCGCCCCTGCACCTCTCTGGCTACGCCCATGTTTGTAATACTTAAATGGTGCAAAAAGGTGAAAGCAGTTTAAACTCACGTAAGACAACAGTGGGCTGCAGTAAGGACCCAGTCAGGGGTGAGTATGGAAGCCCCACAAGCATGGCCGTCTCCCACGTAGTTGAGAGAGACTAAGTAAGGATAGTCGCCCTCGTTAGCATCAACACCGTCGATGATTTTGGACACCCTGCTTGTTACATTTGTGGCTATTGTCGGACGTACGGGCTCTCCATCCGCTATAAAAAATGCATTATTGTGAAATTGTTAAAAATAATATTTTTTTAATTGTTTTGCTTAATAAAAATTTATTGTATTCCTAGAACAATACCTAATAATCACTGTATTCAAGGTACATACTCGGCTAATATCTTAGAAAGTTAGTATAATACAGGCTTGAATAGTTAGGTACTTTGTGTATGATATTTGGTGTGGCAAAACACTTACCTGTTGCAAATGCAACAAATAATGCCAGAGCCACAACTTTCAACATGATGGCAAAATCGGAAATACATGCAGATTTGAAAAGTATATTCGTTTGTATCATATCAGATTGCAGAAAGATTGATTTTTATCACAAAATGTAATCACGTTTATCGCACTTTATACACTTGCAGATTATTGTAGCGCACCTTTGACTGCAAGAAGTATTTACAGAATACTTTCGAGCAATCATTATTTTTTGTAAATAGGCCTACCTCCTAACAGTGGCGTAAATAACACCCCCCAACCCCCGCGGCGTGGGGGGGGGGGCGCAGTATTGCAGGGGCGCACTTCCGTTTCCAAAATAATAAGATAATTAATTTAGAAATCTACGTAATTAATAAAAATATTAAATATCAATTTGTTATCATTGTTGACTATAATTATGAAATTAGGAACTTCATCTCAATTGAAACTAAATATTATCTTTCTCGCCAATCCTGCGCTTCACCGGTGGCAGCAGAATGCACTTGGTACCAACAAAACCAGACAGCGGCTTGTACGTTTTCCATTATTATTTTATTATTTATACTACTATCTTTTTTCTTCCCATTCCACCAAGACCGTAGGCAAGGGGAGCTTATTGGGCAGCAGCCCCCTCCCCCGACCGAAATGAAAAATTGAAAATTAAATGCTTCTAGTACGGTAACATGAATATGTCTTCCTCTGTAAATTATAAGCTTTACTGCTGTTAAAATCGTACAACCCCGCTATTTCGGGCCTATTTTTTTCATAATTTTTCCACTGGGGGAGACCCCCGGACCCCCCTGTTTGTTGCGATATCAATAAGCATTCCTTTGTAACTTTTGTAAATATCTGTATTCTTTACTGCTGTTAAAATAAAAATTAATTAAAATAAAATTAAAATAAAGTCCAAATATATTACACTTGTATTGTCAATTTTTTTCCCCGGGGGAGACTCCCGGGCCCCTTCTACGCACAATATTATTTCTATAAAATCTAAGCCGTCGTAATGGTAACATAACGCATATCCACAAAAGTTATCTGCCTGTGTCCCCACTAAATTAGCATTTTACGTGCCTATGCTATCATAACTAGCCTACGAGTAACACCATAACCTCTTAAGAATGTACTATAGATAGGAATATATAGGATCACATCAGCCACCCCCGAAAAGGCTACGGCCTTGCATTCCTCTATTGACTATCACTTATAACAAAGATAATACGACAAGGTAGGGCGCACCAAATGTCTTGCGGGGGGGGGGGGGGGGCAGCAAAAGTTATTTACGCTACTGCCTCCTAATACTACTATACCTACCTTTTAATAACATATCGAATTTTGAATATTGCAGGTGGTGCATAATGTGCTTATATGTGCTACAATATAATGCAATACAACAAAAGTAAACTGCATGGTACTTCTTACTCAGGGACGGATCCAGCCAGCCCATTTGGGGGGGGGGGGGATGGAGTAGTTGTGGGGGGCAAAATAGGAAAAACATATGCAGGATCGTTCAAATCAGAGCGTAATAAATTAATTTACAATAGATTCACCAAATTTTTTTGGGGGGGGGGGGCAGCTACCCCCTATCCGAAAACCGATGGGGTCGCTGGCAGGGGTAGCTTCCATGTAATCGAATTCGATAGCCAGGTGGTAACGTGCTTGCACTTGTGCGAGTCTTTACACGCCATGCGATCGGAGACGTGTCGTAGCTCAACGCGGGTACTAACCTACAGAGGCGACTGAAGAGGTCAATCGGATACATTCATTAAATTGTTTGTATGCTATTAATCTTAAAAAAAAAGTGGACCTATGTCATTGAATAATAATAATCATAATAATGTTGAAGGGTCAAATAAGATTAGCAGTTCACCAATAAGTTATTAATAAACATTGGAACCAGTTCATTGTAGAAAAATCACAAATCGGCAATTTATAATTTCCAGCGCCCTAACGATTAATTTCTTCTTCGAGGAGATAACATTGATATCATGGCAATGCGAATAGCATCATTGCGCAACACAGCCTCTTGTGCGCCTGTGGTTTATTGATAAGACTAAAAATTGTTCCCTCTTAATTAATGGAACGCTGATAACAAGCAATCAAGCTACTTCAGGCTGCTTGGCAACAGTAAAAATTGTACAATTTAATAATTGATATTGCTGAATAGCGGGGTCAATGGTTTTTGAAACTTCGGAATCATGTTTAATGAAGAAATGTTTTCTAAGCTATTTTCTGTAATACTAAGGAATAATTTTCTTTAGTCTACTTCCAGGCAAAGCATTTTTTTTTCTATTCCCTCCTATTACACGCTCGAATATTGTTGAACTAATAAATATGGGTATAAGAAAAATTGGAAAGTGGAATATCTAAATTCAGATTAAAATCGTATATTTTATGTTTCAACAAAAACATTCATTGTGGGTCAAAATAGCCCAATGATATATATTGTAGTATCGATCAAATTAGAGCGTAATAAATAAACGTACAACAGATTTACTGCATTGGGGGGGGGGGGGGTCAGCTACCCCCCTGCGTCTATGGTCTGGGGAGACACAGCCCGATTTTGTACATTAATAACCTTTTAAATAAGCACTTCACACAGGTATCATTGAATTGAATAATTACCAGTTAGTTAATACAGTGCAACTAAGCTGTGTACGGTAATCTTACAAATGATATATACAGTATATCGTATGGGAATGCTCGCATCGCATACATTAATTGTAAGAAGGTGTGACGTATCACGCATATCACTTGCACATTATGCCTTAGTCAACCTTTTCTGCTGCGCCGTATAGGTTAACTCTGCGTAGTTTTACTTAATATACTAGTAGGCTGTTAATCGTATATTTATAGTAGATAGAACAAAGTGTTTTTTACATTTTTTCGCACAACGTACAACGTGTATCATTCCTTACAGTGATCAGTAGGCTACCTCTTCATGATAAAGTCACGACTGACTGACACCAATGTGTTTTGGTGTCAAACAGGCCGCCTAAGTAAGAAATGACAATGGAATGGTTAGGCAACACTTTGTAATTTCACGTGTCGCAATGGCTGGAATGAGGTTTTTATTGTGACAGAGCTTTTGCACTCTCCTGAAACCCATATTTTATGGAAAAATATAACACTTGAAACACTCACCTTTCTTATCTACATTGCGATAATATGCATATTAGATATGAAAAGGTATAAAATAAAGGTTGCAGGGAGAGCGAAACAATTGTTTCTCTATGTGTATCAACATGCTTCCATTATTGTTTTTAACTATTATAGCTACAGCTTTGGGTGAGTATCATTGTAGTTTATGTTTGTTTATTAAGCTATCTGCTGTCACAATCCTACCTCAATGTATGAGATATTTTTAACTTTTTCACCAGTAGTAGGCATGGTAAATTATATTCGGGGATGGACGAGGACATAGCTTTCTTTGACGACTTTTCACTTTATGGCTTTTTAATTTTAGAGAGGCCAGCTAGAACCAGATCTTGTCACCCTTCTGTGAACGCTAACGTGATATCGTGATAACACTATAGCAATGTTAATTTATTAGTTTTGGTAGCTGAGCTCTTTTAGATTGAGGGTTGCCTTACCATGTTGAATCCATTAGAGCAGAGCATGTTTCAAACTTGGTAGTGTGCACAGCGTTGGCAGGGGAACATGGTGGGACATGATAACGCGCTTAGGCAGTATAAGTCGAGTCCTGGTCACCTCCAATTTAATTGTCTGACTTTACCATGTTCCCCAAGTGGTTCGGAATCCACTATAATCAGGAGGTTCACCCTGTTAATCAACACCATTTTCCCCGAGGTGAAAGAGTCTGCCCTTAGGGTGCCTCAAGTTAACAAACAGACTCACTCCCCCCGCCAGGCTGACAAGGTTGCTTAAAGCAGAAATGCTGAAAGCAGGCGTTAGAAACAACAACAACAGATTGAGGACAATTCCAAATTTTACTACAGTTGTGTTAACTTTTCGGTATGATGCACAGCATACTAACATACGCCAACACGTTAGGTCCTGCAAGGTCCTGTTGATAGAAATCTGGACTATATGAACCGGAAATTTGAGGTTCGAGCATCTACTTAGAAATTGGAAAGAAAAATGGGTCCGTCTTACCTTAATGTGTACTGCTGGCCACAATATCCCCAATAAAGCAATGGTCATGAAAGAGTTTTCTCATATGACATTCCAAAGTGTTGTCATTCCACACCTGAAGAAATGTGCGCTTGAATAAAGTTTTTCATACTTTCAGCCGAAAATATTGTAAAGAATCAACTGCCATCGAATGCGACCATCAAGTGGACACCACGCATCATCAATGGTATTGACGCCAACGAAGGACAGTTCCCGTACATTGTCTCACTAAATTATGTTGGTGACGGGCACGCATGTGGCGCATCTATTTTGACACCAAACTGGGTGCTCACTGCTGCTCATTGCTGTCTCACGTAAGTACGTCAACAGCTCGAGCGTTAAGCGGTGTCCACACTATACAGCATTGGCATTGCCACGTTGACAGTGCCAACAGCCAACTCGGCAAATCTGGTTGTTGGCCGCCCGTCCGCCGAGATGGATTTATTACTAGGAGGATATACCTGCGTGCCGCGAGAAGCCAACGGTAGGCACGTCCCTACTACCCACTCTCCCTGGTTTCTTTTTCTACAATATTTACAATTATTCATTCAAAAAACATGTTGAATTATTATTATTTTAAGCTACTTATATGTATTTTATATTTTATTTTTATAACTCTCAAGCAGCCTATTGCTCTTTATATACGTATGCGCTAATTTTCAGCGGCAATGCCTTGAACGTTTTCGCTGGTAATATCCGTCTGGGCGGACAAGGGCAGACCGTGGACATCGTCAAGTACATCATCCACGGAGACTACGACCCTGACAACTACTGGCGCAATGACATCTGTCTTATCAACACGGCACAGTCCATTCAGTATAACAACAATGTCCAGCCCGCCACCCTCCCGCCCAGGGACCTCAACATCCCCACTGGGGACAGACTTACCATCATCGGGTGGGGTGTCACATCTTCGGTAAGTCAAGAATAGGCAATATTCTACATTGAAAGCAGTGAAATGAATGTAGATTAGTTTTCAATCCATACGTCTGAAGCCGGTGACTACCACAACGAGAACGGTAGGGTTACTAGGGTTAGGTTGTAAATTTCCAACGAGTGGTCAAGAAAGTGCGGTAAGAATTAATTCTGGCGTGGATGGTGACAGTTACCATACACTTTATCATACTGAGTAGCAGCTGTATGTATTCCTCATGGAAAAAGGTTTGAGGAATGATACATACTTATACTCTACTTTATTTAGGGCGCGAAGTCACTTTTGTGGAATAGTGCATGTGATAAAATATATAAAATCCTCCGTGATCCAACGTCAACCCCTTATAATATAAATAATAAATAAAACTAATAATAAAATAGAATTTAAATTATTTTCTAGTAGTTGGTATCCTACAATCCTACTGTACTGTTAAATAAAAATAATGCGTTTGCAGCAACCTGGTTCACCCGGACCGGATCGTCTTCAAGTCTTAAACGACGACTTGGCCCTCTCCAATGATGATTGTCGATCTCAAACTGGCGTGAACGTCTATGACGGCCAGATCTGTGCTCGTGGAGGAAACGGAAGGGGTGTTTGCAGTGTACGTTACCACTTTTTTTTATTACTAATATTAGTATATTTTTAATTGAAGCGCCTAGTAGCCAAGGGGTGCAACTGGTGCAAGTGACATTTCCTGCGTTATGAAGTTAGGTGCACTATGCTGTTACTCCAAGTGTTCTTTATCTAAGGCAGAATCATTGCAGAATGAACATACGTTGACGTGGTAGCAGATATCATTAATAAAGGCGGGGTTTCCACCAACCTCTCATTGCAGAATGCAAATGACATTGACATTTTTGTTTTACTCTATGCCATAGTTAAAATTGATCAATGATCATAGAGTAATATCACAAACAAACTAAAATTAAAAAAAAGGCGTCATGGGATATGTTAAGTACAAATATTTTAATAGATTTCAATATTTCAAAATTCAAATTTCCGTCAATGTCATTTGCATTCTGCAATGAGAGGTCGGTGGAAACCCCGCCTAAGTCTTGAATGTCTGCTACCACGTCAATGTCTTTGCATTCTGCAATGAGAGGTCGGTGGAAACCCCGCCTTAGGAACCAACTCGAGCATTGGAATCTGTCATTTTGACGATGCTAGAATTCATAGAAAATGGTATGCCTATAAATTTTCAATTAAGTTACAAACATTAGCTTAAATTATCTCGAATGTTTATTTTTGTCACTTGCACCCCTTGGCCTGTGGGCCCTTCAATTGAAATATCCATATCCTAAAGATGCATATTGTTGTACAAACAGAATACTGACATTTTCCAAAGAAATCTAGGTATGTAGTTACCAAACTGAAGCCCCAATAACTAAAATGAAACCCTGTCGCTACTGATAGCTACTTTATTACAGCGACTCTAGGCTACAGCTGTACGGTACCTACAGAGGTCAGATGTGTTCCGCTATTATTAGATTATTTCAGGACATGTAGAGTAGTAGTACAGACTGCGACTTTCACCTGAAAGGTTATTGGTTTGAGTCCAACACTTCCTACATTTTCGGGCCATGCTTCGGAAGGCATGTAAAGCAGGCGGTCCTTGGCCTTCCTAGTGGAGTGTAAGAAAGGGCGTTATAACCCTAACTCCGCTAGGTTGGCAACAGGTTAGAACTAGGTAACCGCTAGGTTAGAACAAAAAGTCATAATTATTTTTTTATTTACGGTTGTATTTGGTAGGAAACGCTTTAAAATTAGAATCTCGTCCTCCATTACCAAATAGTCAACGGCCACGTGTACTTGAACGGACACAGGAGGGGGAAGAAGGGGGTAGCTATTGTTAAGGCACGGTTTCCACCGACCGGCTAGGGCTAAATACAAATACGGTGACGTGGTAACAGACATTCAAGACTTAGGCGGGGTTTCCACCGACCTCGCATTGCAGAATGCAAATGACATTGACGGAAATGTTTGTTTTTCTTTTTATAGAAATCTATTAAAATGTTTGTAATTAACAAATCCCATGACGCCATTTTTTAATTTTAGTTAGTTTGTTTGTGATTTTACTCTATGATCACTGATCAATTTTAACTGTGGCATAGAGTAAAACAAACATTTCCGTCAATGTCATTTGCATTCTGCAATGCGAGGTCGGTGGAAACCCGCCTAAGTCTTGATTGTCTGCTACCACGTCACCGTTTTTGTATTTAGCCCTAGCCGGTCGGTGGAAACCCCGCCTAATTAATTTATTACGCTCGGATTTATTAGATATTACATATGTTTATTCTATCTTACCCAGAACTACCCCCCCCCCCTCCAAATGGACTGAATCCGTCCCTGCACGTGGATGCATGCCTATTCAGTTTTGCTACGTCGCAAAAATGTACAGGGGTCCCTACGGTAAGGTTGGGTTTTAAGGTTGGTTACCCTGAGGTAACCAAGTTACATAAAAAGGTTTCTAAGAAGTCCCAAAAATATTGCAATTCCATTATATTGTACCATATACAGTAAATTGGCTTGGTGCAGTCGGGTATTTTACAGGATTTTTGTATTTTTCTGCAAATTTGCAATTTTTTTGTTCTTGTTATAGGGAGACTCAGGTGGCCCTCTTACCCGCAACGGAGTTCAAGTCGGTGTGACGTCGTTTGTGTTCCTACCATGTGGTGGTGGTAGTCCTGACTTCTATACAAGGGTCTCATGGTACGTCGACTGGATTCAGCAGGTCCTCCAGTCTGATGCCTCTCTTCTCAAATTTGCAGATCTTGCTGAATAGAGCAAACCTAATTAGGCCAATATTGTGACAGTGAGCAGAATTTATATTTGTTACTCTTCAAACCTTGCCTCTCGTATTTACTCAAACAGCAACAGTGGTCAACAGTAGTAGGCTATTTGTGTAATATACTAATATATTTTGTATATTGATTGTGTACTGTATTTTTTTGTGCTATAGTTCTGTAAAAATGGCCTCATTACTAATTTGATCTGCAGTTGTATAGTAGCAGTACGTTCCTCAAATTTGTTAATTCCTGTGTTTCGTTTCGCAAAATGTCAGCATGTCACTTTCTTTTAATTAACTCAGCAGTCGCGTTCCGCAGACATTTTCGTCCGAGCGCTCCTACGTGGCTTCTAAAAGAAAGGGGTGTTTGAATTTGAATTAAGTATATGCATAGAAAGAACTAAAGAGTGTTGTAGCCTACCTTCCGTACAGATAATTGTATCATATTTTTGTATGCCATTGCACATTATACCGTTTTACTGTTGATTTCATATTAACGGGCAAAGGGCCATATTAGTACAAGAGCTGACAGTTAGACGGCCTGACCGACCTATGTTTAGCTCATAATATGATGATTTAAGTTTGTTCTTCCTGGACTCATTGTCTCCATCCTTAAAGTAAATATACTACGTATCACATTTTATTACCCATACTGTAGGTACAAACTTTAAGCTAAAAAAAGGAACAACAATCAGCATTGCTTTCTTATTTATAATGTACGTAATATAATACATTGGAGTGCCCAAGGGACATACTGGCCAACAACTACGCAAGTATTTATGATGTTCGAGCTGAAACCAATGCCGGAGAAGAGGGAAACATATGATACACGATAGGTACTCAGTTAATAACAGAATCATTGGATTCATTGCAATAATACTATAGAAATGTGGGTGTATACGTACACGAATGCTGCGCGTATCCTATATAAATTGTGTCTCTAATACTGAGGTCCTGAGGCGAATGCATACAGAAGCCGAGTTGCTGCTGACAGTTATGATACGAAAACTAACATGCTTCGGCGAGGAACGAAAAGTATATCCTGCTTCATGGAATATTCCAAGGGAAAACAGAAAGACTGAGGGCTTCCGGCAGAAGAACATCCTGGTTGAAAAACCTGAGGCAGTGGCTTGGCAAGAGCGCGACTTTCCTTATCAGAGCAGCAGCCTCTACGGTCCAAAATGCCATGATGATCGCCAATCTTCGACAGAAGAGGCATTTAAAGTGGAAGAAAGCACAAAACCAGTTTTGGTTACCTTGTAGGTATAAGGCATTCCCCCTTTAGTCTTATAGTGACCGAGTTTTGTTGATAACGGTTATCAGACACACACAGTACGTTAAGACAATGGAGAAGATAACAGAGTCTGGAGTATGACAATGGTATCGCAGATTTACAAAAAAAAAATAGTCAGTTCTACCAAATTTGATTAGGGATTAAGTACTCGTACCCTAACTGATTAGTATGAAAATAGGATAAAAGCATTTTGAACGGAATCATTTCTTATTCATGGTAACAATGCTCCGGCAGTTGGTTTTTTTATTGGTAGTGGTGGGCGCTCTGAGTAAGTCAGTTTTTAATTTCTTAATAATAAATCCATATAGGTTAGGTTAGGTTAGGTTAGCAATTTCTGCATAGTAATCCACAGTTTATAAACATAATATATCCGGGAGAATAGCTTAACGAAGAGAATGTCAATTTGCCAAATAATGTATAATGTACCGCATACCTAGTTTTATTATTTTATTATTCTATAATTAATATTAACATCTTATAATACTAACCTAGCAACTAAGACAGAACCCATCACGGGCCACATGGCCTATAGGGTTCATTTTCTAATATGTATATTTTGTATTGTATTCTTAATTTTGAATATATTGATTGATTGATATAAGGAAAGCTTTAATTACGTGATGGTAAAAATTTTCGACTTCGAGATTTCAATGTAGCCTATCAAAGGTACAAAAAAAGGTTTTTATGAAATGTTTACACATACTATAAATTGTAGATTTCTGCCATATTTTTTGAGAGATTAAAACACCTGAGTTCTGAAAAAAAGGTTTAAGGCTCTGGAGCCGCAAAAAGTGTCAGGTGTCGAACCTTAATTTATAAAAACGGTTTTCATGGTGTCGCACCTTAATTTATTTATATTTGTAATGGCAAAGTTGGGAGTATTATTACTGTATTAAGGCTGGTAGGCACTATTATAAAATTCTTTGTGTGAAATTTCAGGCATTGCTCCACCAAGACCACATCTTAAGGTCGACGTCAGCAACCCCAGCCATGACAAAATAATTGGAGGAAGGCCGGCAAACCCCGGAGAATTTCCCTATATTGTGTCTCTAAATTACGTTGGGGATGGTCACGCCTGCGGTGCCTCCATCCTCACCCCCAACTGGGTCCTCACTGCTGCACATTGCTGTTCCACGTAAGCAGCTACCCAATTGTAGAATAATATTATTAGGAAGAACCAGTAGAATTTGGAGTCACCTAGGTACAAGGTTCCAAGTCTACGCCATTGAAGATGTCGACCGCAACTGTTGACGAAACGTTTGGAAGTTCCCATTCATATAGACCACAGCCTGGATTCTACTGGTTCTCCATATGACTCCGGCCGTGAAAGCTTGTTCAGTTACACTGCAGAATTATTGTACCTATATGTCCTGCAGGTCAATAGGGAAATGTACCTACCTTAGGTATCGCTTAGTATGTATCTTGGGCTGCTAGGCTGTTAATATAATAAATTACGGAAATATGGTGTCCACCTTTTTCAGAGGCTACCCACTGGAAGTCTACACCAACTCAATCACCCTTAGTGGTGGAGGTCAAACTTTCAGCATTGCTGAATACCGAGTGCACCCGCAATATGACGCAGACAATTACTGGCACAACGACATCTGTCTGATACGCATCAACGGCAACATTCCCCTCGACGCCAACGCTCAGCAAGTCACCCTCATCGGCAATGGCGTCAACGTCCTCGACGGTAGCCCAGTTGTCATTCCCGGCTGGGGATACACAACTTCTGTAAGTCTGAAAATGAGGCTATCGAGTTAGTATCCTAGCAAAACTAGTATCTGCACTTGGTCTATGTCATGTTTTCGCCTGTTGCATTACGTCAATGGTAAGCCAATGGTTGTCCATTATCGCTTGCAGCCAGTGTTGATTGACATCGAGGACGTATACCAGTTTGCCATTGGCCACAAATTCATACGGAAACAATACAAATAATGTCCGAAATCCATGGGGTCGTTGCCAATGTAAGGCAAGGGACCTATGGGTCATTATAAGAAGACCTAGGTCCATAAAAAGTCCTTCAGGACATTACGGTATCCTAGCCCACAATACCTATATACAGTCAATATTGTTCGCATCCAATTACTTTGCTTCAGCCAAGAATATCATGTGCTGTAGCAAGTCTTGTATTTCCTATAGTAGCCTATTATAGTATGTTTATCTGCATATATTGCATACCAATCATTTTCCAACAGAGCAATCCTCAAGTAATCCCTGACCGCCTTCAAGTCATCACTGATTACCACGCTCTTTCTATCGACAACTGCTACCAAAGGACTGGAGTTCCGCAATTCGATGGACACATTTGCGCAATCAGCAATGCTGGACAAGCTACCTGCCAGGCAAGCTGTTCATTTCTACCTGTACTACTATATAATATCAGCCACTTTTTTTTACAATAGGCTAGTAGGGGGGCACTTCAGAGACTTTTGTACGCATACAATTGCAGTGCCAGATTAACCCCTGTGGGGGCCCTGGCACAACATATGTGGGGGCCGTGGGTACAAAATTATTTTCTTGAAAATTAAAATGATTTTAAAAAAAACTTGTTAGTGGGGGCCGGAATTTTAAGCATTCACGTGAAGGCCGGCACTGTACAATTAAATATAGGTACCTAATTATTGTTATAATTAAAAATTATTATAGACCGGCAATAGTCCAGTTGTTCAAGAACTCGACTAGTTACCGGAAAGACACATTCTCCGCCCGGTCCTGGGCACAATGCCGTTGTAGTGGGGGGGGGGGGGAGTTTCAAGCCCAATTAAATACCAAACAATACATTTATGAACTAATTGAATGACAATATTCGAATTAAAAAATGTGTAACTGTTCGATTAATGTTAATAATATGTATTTACAGGGAGATTCCGGTGGCCCCCTCACTTTGAACGGAGCCCAAGTGGGCATCGTCTCTTTTGGTTTCGTGCCTTGTGGAAGTGGATACCCCGACTTCTTTGCTCGTGTCGCCAACTACATACCCTGGATTCAGCAGCAACTTGGCTTTGAAGCCGATAAGCTGAAAATCGCTACTAGTGCTGAGCAGCTTTCTTAAATAGATACCGTACCGTATATGTATAGGCCTACTATTACTGCAAATAATGCGCCGTAACGTGTTGTGTTCCATAAAATCATTTTTAGTACTGCATGTCACATTTTTTTAATTCATTGAGCACCTACCATCTACCTACCTCGAAAAGTTGAGCATGTGTTGCACCTGCTTTCCAAAATTGAACAGATAATTTGGAGGAAAAATTATTGGCGGTTTGTTTTTGTGAGTTTGACCCAAGATTGACGCTGATGAAGGTTTCTCTTAAATTCGTTAATTATTAATTATACATTATAGTAGTTAAAGGGTAGGCTACCTTTAAAAAAAAAAAAAAACAATTGATTTTATCGGTCCAGAGATCTATATTGACGAAAATGCTCGTTGCTCCCCGAGCAAACTCCTGCAGCCCGATCATGGCGACTTGGGATTATTATAATTATAATTATAATTATAATAATTTGAATATCCCGCGCATATTTTAGCACCGTCACGGGACACCTTACTACTGCGCTATTGAAAAATATTAAGCAACTCTTTCAGCCTGGCGGGGGGAGTGAGTCTGTTTATTTACTTGAGGCACCCTAATGGCACACTCTTTCACCTCGGGGAGAAGGGGAGTTGACTGACAGGATGGACCTCCTGATTATAGAGGTTCCCGAACCACTTGGGGAACATAGTAAAGTCACACAATTAATTAGTGGGGACCTGGACTCGACCCGCAATTCGACTGACTGGTTAGTCTCAGCGCGTTGCCATGTCCCACCATGTTCCCCTGCCAACGCTGTGCACACTACCAAGTTTGCTGCAGTTTGGAACAGGCTCTGTTCTGGTGGATTCAACTTGGTTTGGCAGTCTTGTGAACTAACGTTAATCCATAAAAATAAAGAAATAAAAATCCTATTTCTGGAATACGTCGTATGCTCCTTCCTTATATTAATTATATTATTTCATTGATTAACAATAGTTCATATAAACAAATTTTTTGTGTCTTTCAAAGCTTAGATTTTTCGAGAGGTGTTAAAATAGCCATTTTTCCAATATAGCTATTGTGTAGGTCTCATCTTCTTATTTTTTTTCTTTTATAATAAAAAATAAACGTTAAAAAATTGACTTTGTGAAATTTTGAAATACATGTATTCAAACACTGCCTCCAACAAAGGAATCCTATTACCACAGTTCTACTTACACCTTTTCCAAGAAATGAGACTTGTTCAGTCCGAAGAGAAGATACAAACACTTAAACTTCCATAATAGGCTACTGATGGAATTCGAGGAAGTGCATTACATTAACTTACATAACTTAATACATAAACAGTTGAAAACATTATTTGTCCGATTTAATAATAACAATTCAGCTATATTCATGAGCAGAAACATAAACTTATATTTCACATAATCAGAGGCAATCCCAGACCTCAAAAAAGGGTGAGGCACTTGTCTCCCCGGCGGGAGAATTTGTTTGAAAAATAGGACTGAAATGGTGAGGTTTTACTCACTTTGAGAGCAATAAGGCTTATATATTAATATATTATAAAGAATCAATATAATTGTGGACAAGGGGGGGCCTGGGGGTCTCCCCCGGGAGATTTGTTTTGAAAAATAGGGCTGAAATAGTGAGGTTTTGCGCATTTTGAGTGCAGTAACACTTAGATTTTAGAGGCAATGAATATAACTGCTGTCCAAAGAGGGGGGGGGGGCGATTGCCCGCAGTGCCGGTCGCTGCGTCCGCCTCTGCACATAATTGGAGCATGTGCGCTACTATATTCATAAAAATTTTGAGAAAGAGCATCAGCCTCAGAAGAAAAAAGTTTTTTATCTTGACTATGAGGTATTTTCGTATTTTAATTTCGGCTTTATGTAAAGCTACTTATTGTATCATTTATAGATTGTCAGCCAAAACCAATTTTTAATTTATTAATCTAAATATTATAAATAATAATAAAATAAATAAAGCCCAGTAATAATGAATTAACTCCAAAATGATGCAGTAAAAAAGGTTATATTTATTTGATTTTAAATCAAAATTATGCATTCACGATTGTTTCAACAGCTCTTCAGAGGTGATCAACTTCAGATTCTTTGCTTCACGACCAAGGTTGTCCTGGATCCAAGAAATGTAGTTAGGAACTCTGGTATAGAAGTCGGGGTATCCACTGGCGCAGGGGAGGAAGACGAATGAGGTGATGCCGACCTGGGCGCCATTGTATGTCAAAGGGCCGCCTGAGTCACCCTATGAAACAAGCCATTTTCTGGTTAGCACAAGAGTAGTAGAAGAGTAGTGTCAGAACAGGTAGAGTAGTGGTACGAACTCTAACTTTCACCCGAAAGGTTGCTGGTTCGAGTACCACACTGGCTACATTTTCTGGCCATGCTTTGGAGGGCATGTAAGGTGGTCCCGGGCCTTGTGTAAGATAAGGCTTGATAACCCTAACTCCGCTAGATTGGCAGAGTAATAGAACAAAAAAACTCCTTAGTTATTATATTTAAGATTAATCTACCTAAATAAATAAATAAATAATTCATTGTTCTTTAAAGCCCTCACATACCCTCAACAAGAAAGACCAGAACCGGCTGACATGCTTTCAATAATATTGTCAACATTTACTTTGTAGTATTTAGTGATATAAAATGATATAAAATAAATTAACTCAGTCAAGTGTTAATAAAAATATATCGCTCATGCACGAGAAAAGTGACACATTTCTAAGTATTGACTTTTGAGATAATTCAAATATTAGTTCTGACCATTTTTTAGTTTTTACTTGTAGTACTATCGAGGCACTTAATACTTTTGAGATGTGACAGTTTACTTGAAAGAGAAGTGTAATTATCCCGTCAACGCCTGGAGCACATTCCGAATTATGTTAGTATTGCCAAACCCGAAGTAGTCAAACTTGACAATGGATCAGTGACAAAACGCAATCTTATGGAAACAAATTGATCTAGATATGTGACACTACATTCATAAAATTCACTATATTTTCCTCGACATTTTTGTATAAATAACTCAATTTTGCATTTTTTTGAAATGTGTCACTTAATTTTCTCGTGCATGAGCGATATATACAATATAAGCGTCCGGTTTCAGCACTAGGGCATTTTCAGGCTACAAACTAACAACACTACATAAATTAACAAGTAAAAACTTTACTACCCTCCAAAGCATGAGCAGCAAATTTTAGCTAGTGTGGGAATCAAACCATCAGACTTCTTTCGTGTGAAAGACACAGCCCATACCATTACTCTACATGTCCTGACTCTTTATGAGGTTCATTAATCTAATTAATAGTTCAAAATTCCTATGCATAGGCAGAACCTTCAGGACCTTGTTGTTCAAAATACTAAATATATCATTATCGCTGTTGGTTTGCTACCACTTACTTTGAAGGTTTCCTCAATGACTGATCATTGGGGTAGTATTGCATACTAGAAAATGTAAATAGTAATTCTAATTACCTGGCACACTCCTTGGCCACCACCGCCAACAGCACAGATGTGACCTTCGAATTGAGGAACTCCTGATCTCTGGTTGCAGCTGTTGATGGCCAGAGCTTTGTAGTCAGTTACTACTTGGAGACGATCAGGAATGTTTTGAGGGGCATTCTGCAAACATATTTCAGGTACGTTATTGCCTAGTTACATAAGTTCTTCCGGAATATACTATACTTCCAGGTATAAGTCCACGCAAAATGAGAAAAGTATGGACATGGAATGTTTTAATCCTGTGCAACACTGTAAAAATATTATTTGCACAATTTTTGTTATGCCATGGATCCAATGCAACAAGGTAACCCAAAATGGGGCAAAGAATATTTTTATAGTGTTGCACAGGATCAAAACATTCCATGTCCATACATTTCTCATTTTGCGGTTGTTGTGTCGTTAATTAAACCAGAGTCGTTTTATTCATAAGATATGGTAGTCAAAATTCTTATCAGACCCGAGCACTTGTTTGCTCGTTCTGTGGGCCTACTAGGGAGATTATTTATAATCTTAACCTGGGATTATACTATAGATGCAAACAAGACAATTTTCAAGATGGAGAGTGCTACGGTATTCAAAATTGTTTTGTTTACATTCTTAACCCCCAAGAATAAGTTAATTCCAAAGGGCTAAGGCATAAAGCCCGCTCTTGGCAACTCAGATTTACATAATTATTGAGAATAGTGAGAATACTGATAATAGCAATAGGTGCTGCACATAGTCCATGTTTTTGCTTTCCAATTTATACGTAGTATAAGGAAAGCTTTGTGATGGTCGAAATTTTCGATTCCGAGATGTCAACGGATTTACACGTTTTGAGGTCCCAGGAACCCAAAAAAGTGGTTTTTACAAAATGTCTGTCTGTCGGTCTGTCTGTCGGTCTGTCGGTCTGTCGGTCTGTCGGTCGGTCTGTCTGTTCATCGATTTCCGGGCAAACTACTCAGTGGATTTGAGTGAAATTTGGCATGTAGGTTCACAAAAATCATACCTCGAGACCATTTTTTTTTTTTGTGGCTAACTCAATTTGGGGGGGTTTTATTTTCAAAAAACTCCAAAAAAGTCTAAAAAAATTATTTCTCAAAAACGGCTCCAACGATTTCTTTTAAATTCTCGTAGATTGTAGTCGTTATTAATGTTGACAAAATGCGGGGGAGCACTTGCCCCTTGATAGTTTGCTTCTGGGGGTAAAAAAATAAAAATAACTAAATTTTAATGAAAAAATGACTAAAAAATGCGAAACCTTTCTATCGATGATTTCTACCTTCACGCATGTTTTAGGTGTTAAATTGAGTAACGAAACCGGATAGGTTGCTTTCCCAAAAAAATATTTGGTTTTGCCCAAAAAATTATTTTTTGAAAAAAATGATAGAAAATTCGCGCTCAAATGCATTGCATGCCCTGCCATTATTGCTGTGTGGTAATTAATGTGTTTGTTTGAGAATCGAGAATTTACCTCACTTCCAGTGACGTCAGGTGGACAACCGCCCCCCCCCCCCCCCCCCGAGATATCGGAAATTTAACCATAGGAAAAATATTTGCAATAAAATTACTAATTTTCTCTATCTAATAATTTTGATAAATTGGAAAGCATGTTCGAGTGAACTCGGACCGGTTCTTTCCCTTGGCATAATCTCTACTCATCAATATCCATCAAGATGGACCGTTGCGTCTATCTGCATAAATCTGCTATAATATACCGTATTCATTCTATGTTAGAGGACTTTAGCAATTACTTACAGCTGTGGTGTATCCCCAACCAGGAATAACTAAGGATTCACCCTCAGGAACTTGAAAGTCATTAACAATGAGCGATACTTGTTGAGCGTCAGGACCCAAAGGGATGTTTCCATTGATTCTGACAAGGCAGATATCATTGTGCCAATAGTTGCCGGCATCGTAGTTGGGATGTACTCTAGTTTCGGCAATGTCAAAAGAAAGGCCACCGGAACTGAGAGTAATTGAGCTGGTGTAAACGTACTCGGCAGCGCCCCTGAAACAAATATATTACTCACATTCAATTTAGCAGCGCAAATTGGCGTGCGGTGATGTAGAAGCATTCTTGTCAGATTTTAAAGCGTTGTTCCTGTTAAATTGTGCCCACAAGGATTGTTTTTAGGAGGTCAAATTTAGTAAATTTAAACAAAATGTCAGTAAGCACAGCTAATGTTCCTAAAATCCAACTATTCTGGCCCTTCAAGAACTTCGGAGAATTTATCCAATATATGGACCGTTGCGGCGCCCTTAAAGCTGGTATTGCAAAGATAACACTTTTCATGGACTGTTTAATGCATAAGGTTATATTTACATTTTCCAAAGCTGAAACGGAATGACGTGAATCAACTTTATTAGCTCCTATGTCTGTTTTAATCATTACATATCACTACTGAGTTACTTACGTTAAGCAACAATGAGCTGCGGTGAGAATCCAGTTGGAAGTGAGAATGGAAGCACCACACGAGTGTCCATCACCGACGTAGTTAAGGGAGACGATGTAGGGAAACTGTCCAGGGTTAGCGTTGATGCCGTTGATGATTTTTCCTTGTCCAGGGTGTGTTACTGTGGCATTAAGGTATGGCCTGGGTGGAGGTGGGATGCCTGCAATAACAATTATTTTCCATAAGGTTTAGGATAATAAAGGGAATTCAAGGCAAGAGTTAGCAAATGCATATAGAAATCTATATTTTAACAAATTGTTTAAGAAACGTCAAAACAAGCTTTTTCAACTACTATGTTTTGCTTGAAGTTTGTTGTAACAACTATAAAAATGTACTCGTAATACTTACTCAAAGCACGTACCACTTCAAGGCTTAGGATTATAAAGGGAATGCAAGAGTTAGCAAATTCGCATAAAAAGCGATCTTCAACGAATTGTTTAAGAAACAATATCTAAACAAGTTTTTTCAGCTGCTACGTTTTGCTTAAAGTTTGTTGTAAAAAATATAGAAGTGTAATACTCACTCAAAGCACCAACCACTGTAACCAACAACACCAGTGATCGAATCATGATTCTCGATTGTTTCCTTAGCCAGACAGTCAGCTTTTATATGTTTTGCGAATAGTAACTTGTCACTCAAGATTAGATGTCAGGAGGGATTATATCAGAGAAAAATGATAAAGTATTGTCATTTCTGGGTGCAGAACAATTTGACCTATAAGTTTAAATTTACCAAAATTTTCAGCTTTGTATAACTTTATTTAGAGCAAACCCTGTTAAGGTGCCTTCATTTTAAACGGCGTTCCTTTTGCTTGGAAAACGCATCGGTGTTTTGCCAAAAAGCTGCAAAGACTTCTCAATGGGAAGTACCTATAAAGATTAAAAACACTCCATTACTTATCATAATAACATCTAGTAATCATTCGATAGTCTAAAGTACGACACCAAATACAATACGCTCGTATGGGCCGGTTAAAAAACGATAAGCTCCTCAAAATGTATAGTATCAGAGTTAAGTGTTCCGTTCTTCAGATTATCGTGAATGTAGTTTGAAATAGAATTGCGTCAATCATAAAATTTTTATTTCCTGGCTTGACAATGGCTATTAAAAAATCAGATAATTTCTTAGGTTATGCAATCAAAAAATATAAATTCATTTAATGTAAGTTAATTGATTTAACTCATTAAAGCACAATGTATATACTGTATATGACCCATAGGCGCTTACAATAGTTGGTTTACATAGTAAGGTTTACATAATATAGCCTATCAACAGGTATATTATAGAACCAACCAGTCCATATCTATTAAAACTTTTACTTAAGTCGTATAAGGATACTTCGACGATTTTTGAAAACCTACCTGTAGGTCAATGCAATAGTAAGTTTATTTTACGCCCCTTAAAATTATGGTTTTTTCCTAAAGACCATTATTGAGTAGGCTAGGTGAAAAAAAAAGTAGATTTCTACATCAATATATTAAGTTTGATGGTTAAAAAGGGGTCCACATGATGGAGAATGTGACGTCACCAAAAACAACAAAATTATTTATTTATTTTTAATATTTACAATTTTTCATGCAAAAAACGCATTGTTATATTATATTTAACCTGTAAGTTAACTTATCTAGCATATATTATATTGTTACAACTGATAAGTAGCCTATTATCGAAGGCATACCAAATATAGGCTGGGGGTGAGCTTCATCTATTAATACAGCTAATGTAGCTTCCATGACCACTCGGCTTTCGTTACTTAAAAGCTGTGGACCGGACATTGATATTTTATTCACATGCGGAGATGCAGTCTATTGTAATTATTGCGTATAATACAATGCATGGTGCATTTACGACCATGACAAAAAAACTGGAAGCCTTTGAGTTGTGGTGATACAGAAGAATGTTGAAAATCCCATGGAGAGACCACATAACCAACGAAGAAGTGCTCCATAGAATAAAGGAAAAAAGATCTATTATGGCCACCATTTCAACAAGAAGAGGCAAATGGATGGGGCATATTCTGAGACACGAAGGACTCCTCAAGAACATAATTGAGGGTATGGTTGAAGGCACCAACTCAAGAGGACGACAGAGGAAGGAATACCTAGAGGATGTCATGAAGGACCTAGGGTGCGACACCTACAAAGAACTGAAAAGGAGTGCACAAAACAGACAAGAGTGGAGGAGAAAAATACAGCATTCGCTGGAAGCCAATTTCTAGATTGCAACTCAAGAAGAAGAATACAATGAAAATACGGAAACACCATTAAAAACAAAAATCATAATATCCACTGCTGTATGTTTAATGGGTTGACTTTAGCCATGGCATTTTGGAACAGAAAGCACAATAGAGGGAGCAAATCTCTTTGTGACTTAGTATAAGCTGATTTAAGCAATTAAGCATGATTACAACTACCTACAAAAGAAAAATATGTTTCTGTTAGTCATTAATTTTATTTATAATACCTATACAGTAAGTACGGCATGTATGAGGGTCTGATTTTTATTCGAGCTTTCCTGCATTTTTATACGAGTTCATATGTTTAGAAGCTCACGAATTATAAAATTTAAACATTCTATGGACACGCATGTACATATGCTCAAGAGATTAGTAGAACACTATAGGGTGTGTGTTAATTAAAGTGCAACCCCGGGGAAGTCCATCATGAGAATTGAGATTAAGTAAGATGGAATGTTGGCAAATTTTTGGCAAATGTTGAGATGTCAATGCAATGAAATCAATGGTCGGATTGGGTTCAAAGCAGTAGAAAAATAAGGTCAGGCCATGCATTTACAAGTCAGATTCCTTGGACAGCGAAGTGATAACTGTTATTAAGTAGTCGCGACTAAGGACGAATGGGAGTTAGCCCCGTGCCAAATAAATTACTAGCAATCAACTAGGTATTTTGGGAGGGCGAATTATCTGCGAGCTGCTAAATTACCCAAGATAATTTCAGCTCTTTGTCTGGCATTGCTGGTCGTTTTGCTGGGACCCACATAAAAATCAGCAGCTACACGTCTTGGCTCAAAATTTACAGTACTTTAATTCCTCAATCAAGCTGGGAAGCTGGCCCCCAAAATTTAGTAAATAAATAAATATCGACTTTTTTGTTCTATTACTATGCCAACCTAGCGGATTTAGGGCTATGAGCCCTCTCTTACACTCAACTAGGAAAGCCTGGGACCGCCTGCTTTACATGCCCTCCGAAGCATGGCCAGAAAGTATAGCAAGTGTGGGACTTGAACCAACAACCTTTCGGGTGGGAGTTGGAGTCTGTTCCACCACTCTACATGTCCTGACTATTAATAAATCTTTTGTAAGTGTTTTTCCTATTTTGCTATTTTGACCACCAACTACCCCTCCCCCCAAATGGGCTGGATCCGTCCCTGCCTGTTCCCCTTTTATGCTCTTTAATCCTGTCTAGAAAATTCCATCCGCTTCCGCTTCAATCTATCTGGTAAATATATGCATATACAGTATGTAATCCATACGGAAGCGTTTCTATCCCTTTGGCTATGCATACTGCGTGTACGATGCAGCTGAAATGTGTGTATGAAAGACACTGAGACATACTTAATACTGTGCACATTTAACTAGTATATCACCACAGAGTCGTAAAGTTTTAGAGTGATGGCGGTGGCAAAACTAAGTAGACCTTATGACGTCATCAGGCAGGATTTAAGGAAAAATTGAAAATATAAGAGCAAAATAGTAGGGTTTTACGCATTTTAATAGTTGTAAAGTATAGCTGTAGATTTTACAAAGCTAAAAAAGGAATGCTTATATTAATGTTGCTGCAAAGGGAACCATGATGTATGAACCAAGTCTTACAAAGCTCGAGGCTGGGGGGGGGGGGCAAGTTGGACCGTGCCCCCCCCCCCCCAACTTTACGCCCCCGTATCACCATGTAGAATTTAAAATTAAAAGATTATTTTGGTGGGGCTCAAGAACATGAGTTATGGAAAACGATCAAATGTTTGATTTACTTTGGTGACCACACATGTGTTGTTAATGGCCCTCAAGCTAATGTGAGGGGCTAGATGAGTGATAAATAAACTTAAATCATTTCATTTTTGTCAAGCAGATTCAGTTATTATTTTTTTTTTTAGCAACGCCCGAGCATTCCACGAAAACATAATAAATTTGTCCTCCATATTTGTTGTCAAGAATGACAATGACAACTAAACTGCAATAGAAGGTAGCATAGGTAACATTGCGCTCGTATAAATATTGTATATTGTTGTCATTTAACAACAATTAGGTGTTCAGAGTACCTAGAGTAACTAGGATTCAGGGTTTGGGAGGGGGGGGGCAGCCAATTTAATTTCTCTCAAATATAGGTACTGACTCGTACTTGTACCTACAATCCGATTAACGCATGGACGAAAGCCACCATTCCATAAATTTAAAACGCTTGAAATTCAAAGCGGTCGCCACCCCCCCCCCCCCTCTCTCTGGATCCACCCTTGTCAGTAACCAAGTAACTGTTTTTGTAACAATAGTAACTGCAGTTCACTCATTTTTGAATGGAATCAGATGATGTAATCACAAAGTAGGTAATGATTATTAGTTTTCCATCTAAACCATTGATTGCAATATGTAAATTAGCCCGGATTATTGAATGATGCAAGCCACTGCAACCATCGAGCTGCTATCAAATTGATTTCAGACGAACTCCTGTAGGTAGTCTCTGCAGGTGATTACCAGCCGAGGGAAAATGCGTACTGGTGATGTAATTAAGTTGCTCATTAACTAGGCACCCACGGGTTAATTAATATCCTCCCCTTTGACAATGTACGAATGTTAATTTTAATTACTTGGTAGAGAGAGAGAAGCACAAGAAATAAAACAGTCTGGAGTTTCAATTCATACGTTTTACGACTTATTATTTCAAAAGTCATCATTTTAAAATTGTTTCAATAAGACATCATGGCTATACTGTATTTTTAAAGAGAGTTAGGTAGGCTACTACTGCATGGAAATGAAATGAATGAATGAAATGAATTGAAATCAAATGAGAAATGTCTTTATATTAAGGCCCGAATGGCTACTCTACCAGCTTTGCTTTACAAATTATCTTTCACATTAATATCATAACATTATTTTCCTGAAGAAAAAAAACAGCACAAGAAAAAGATAGAAAATATTAATGGTACAGGCGCTTATTCATTCATTGTCACACTTCACTCCCCAGAAGCTGTCCCAAATCTCCCCAAATTATTCTCTGCCCTCGTTTCTTCTGGCAAGAATATAAGCCTAGAGGTGTTCACTGCGAAGGAATGGTTGTAGTAATTTGTTCGGTTTCTAGGAATAAAAGTTAGAAGCTCTTGTATTAAAATTGTGTTAATCAGACAAGTATGAGTATGTGTACAGTTCATATAGATAGTAAATGTATTGTACTGATAGTTATTTTTACTGAAACATTACGGATGACTCGTTTAAAATTACTAAAATGAAAGGTGATATCTAAACAATTTTTGCCCCTTACAACATATGGTCTTAGAATGCACCTCCGCGCGGGTTGAGACCTGATATGGTGGTAGAATATTGCCAAGGAAGGGAGGGTGTCTCCACCAATGATGGTTTGGACAAGTTATACTCACGGAGACCACTCTCTGTGATCCTCGGTCGGTTTCTGGACAATGCAGAGCTTTTTTTGAAGTTATACTTCTTTACGATCGAGAGTGAATTTTGAGGATGCGCGCGTATTTCACAGAAAAAGTTCACTGAATTCGCCGTTTTGTATCTGTGTTTTAGTTCTATCCGTACGTATTATTTCTTGATGTAAACAAAAATATTCGTATTTAATATAATTATTATCAAAATATTTGTATTTAATATAATTATTTACACTAATTATTATTAAATTATTACTGCTAAATATTTATTAATACCTAACCTAACCTGGTTATTTAATTTTTACAAAATAAAGAAATAAATTTAATAAAAAGTTTGTGATAAAAATTACAATTGAACGTCAAATGTGTTTTAGTTCTATCCGTACGTATTATTTTTATTTTCAATGATGGCAAAGAAGTATAACTTCTCACGCGCGTACATAAGTACACTCACCCACTTTTATTTTATTCGGCTGATAATATACATAGAAGAAGGAACTCTTCCTTACACATAGCTAACAACGCCCATATGTTTAACATAGCAATTGAGTTTTTATATTGACAACACCCGTGACATACAAGAGAAACTAAAAGAAAAGAGGTTGAAAGGGACACTGCGTAGAGACGAAAACCACTTAGTCAAAGGAGGAGTAAAGAGATACGAGGAAGAATACCACCGCAACGTTACGCACTGAGTAGAAAGATCGCCGGAGATATGACAAGTTTGGGGCTCTCAACCGAGGACACACAGAACAGGACAGTGTGGAATCGTCGCTGTTGCCACCGACCCTACATGAGGATAAGGTAGTAAAAGTAAAAAGTAAGTAAGTAAACACCATACGAAGCAAAGATTGAGATTTAGAGCTAAAATCTCGTAAAAGTCATACGGATAAACTAGAGCTACCGTAAGTTAATTTGTGTAATCCTCTGATAATAACTTCTTGAAATAGGGGGAGACAAGTTACTAAATAGATGAAAGAACATCATTTCGAATTATTACTGCGGCTCAAACGACTTGTCAGTGTCCCATTCACGTTGCGAATGTCACAACTCGTAAGCATTACGACTCAAGTCCTATTTCTGAAAACTGTCACTCTCAAAAAATTAACTTTTCGGAATTATTGTTAAATATTCTTAATGACATCATCGTTTGGAGTGTGCTTCGCATTTGGTCCGTTCTATATATGTCATGTACTTATATACATATGAGAGGCAGATCGCATAACCGTATCATAGTGAGTGTGAGTATACCTATCTCCAGTGGTATATAATATTATATTACCACAGTGGTATAATGCTTGCCTGCTGATTGATACATAACATTTAACATTTTACATAATAGTTAACCCGGGGGCTCTGTTCCTGTGGGAGGGAAACTTACTTTACCTTTTACTTTTTCCTCGCTTTTATCTCTACGAGGGGTCAGCAATACGGCAGGTTCTCTTCCATTCCTTGCGATTCTGTGCTTCGGCTGTAGGTGTTCGTACAAGTCTGAGGTCTTGGCGGACTTTTGCCTCTACCGTAAGCCTGGGCTGTCCTCGCCTTCTTTTTCCCTCAGCTTCGATATGTTTTATCCGCCTTATCAGGTCATTTGGCTGCCTTCTTTTGACGGCACAATGACAGTCGTCGTTTTGGAGGCAAACTATTTCTTTTTTTTCGTTCGCCAAATGGTTAGCTGAAGCTTTACATACACGATATGGGTAGGCTAATGTACCTAAGAAGACATGAATATAAACGAGGCACTGTTGTACCCGTAAAGGGTTTAAATTACCTTTCATGACCCTCTTCGAGATGCTGAAGCTCGTGAGTTGGGTGCCTCGTTTCTCTACAACTATGTTCCACGTGGCTTGCTGAGTCGCGCCCCCAGCTTTGCGCCATTGGTGGTCTGTTCAGGCTTGCCTTGCCACGGCGCGGAAAGGCTTGTGGCTTGGCAAACCGCGAACGTTCACGAATGGCTCCTTTATCGAAAACTTAGTTTTTTATCTCATACAGACCACGTGTCCTTTGAATACTACAAGAGACTATTGATCTATGACTCGCGATCAGCCGACTCTATGATCTTACTGACCAATGCGAGACAAATGCACCCCCACACAAGCCTGCACGACCCTCCTCAAGCTTCCTCGACCCTCCTCGAGTTCTCACCGCACCAAAAACGTTCGTGTTCCAACGGCGCGAGGCTTGTCGAGTTTCGGAGAAGACTCAACGAGCCAGACGCCATAGGGACATAGCTTAAAAATTTTCTAATGACACACTTGTATCCCTGTCGAGCTGTGGCTGACTGACATCTGACTGTTTAAAAATCAATGCTGCATTTTCGTTGACTTGCAACAAATGGCTGCCTGTCACGCTTACGGACTCATTTCACAAGGTCAAAAAAATGGAGGAAGGATCAGTGGCATTAGTCGAATGCTCCACAATGATTGAAAACTCAGATGTCTTACAAATATGTCGGTCTGTTGTAGTTGGCCCCAATCCAATACTAACTGTGTGACTAGTTCATTTGCCCTATCACTCCCCACTCTCTAATCTGTGAAAAAAGGCAGTTAATTTAGATTTAAGAGGATATCGATCGTAAAAAATTTGGCACTCTTAAAGCCTGACACTTTTTTAATTTATTTGTATTAATTTACTGTGAAACTGATCAAAAGTTTAATTATTAACCTAAAAATATGTAGAAAACTATTTTGTGTACATTGCAATTAGCATTAGGTAATAAGAACTTTTTTAATTTCTGACGATCGATCGGACAAAATTTTTTTTCTTGGCTTGGTTTATTCTACCTGTCTCTTAGATCTCTTAGTGCATTCAGACTTGCGATAATTTTTTAATACAATAATTTTTTGGTTCTGTCCTCCCCCCTCCCGATATTCCTAGGATTTTCTTGACTCTACAGAAACACAGTAGTCTTCACTATAAAACTGAAAGTATTGTGGAAAATACTAAGTTAAATTGTAGTCAGTACGGTACGTGATTGACTATGTGTTTTCGTATAACTTTTTAAGACCCATTCTGCCTATTCTCCTAACTCCATATTAATATTCCACGCTTTATAAATATTCGGTCCATTTTTTTTAAAATTAATTAATTAGATTAGACACAGTGAATATTGTTTCAATAATTTAAGAGTTTTTTTTAGAGTAGTTCTATCGAATATTGCCACCCTTGAACAGCCCCCCACACTTGCCAACTCGTATCAGAGTCTGATGTTCAGAACAGCAAGTTTTTTGGCGATATATATCATATATTCAGTCAGAACATGTTGAGTAGTGGTACAGACTCCGACTTTCACCCAAAAGGTTGTCGGGTTGAGTCTCATGTAAAGCAGGCGGTCCCGGGTATTCCTAGTTGAGTGTAAAAGAGGACTTTGTAGCCCTAACTCCGCTAGGTTGGCTTAGTAATAGAACAAAAAGTCAATATTTATTTATTTATATTGATCTACAAATGTCATTGATTGCTCTCTATTCTTCCATTCCATTTGAAGGCTGATATATATATATATATATATATATATATATATATATATGATGTTTATTGCTTGAATAGCATCACAGACAACAGAGTGTTTAGTTGTCTTATACCTAAAAGGAAATCGTTTGACGTGAATAGTTTCCCAATTGACTGAGGTGATTTAACCCTTCAAAATTAGCGTTAATTTATATTTACAGCAACCAAGAGTGCTAATTCTAACGATAAACTCAGGAGGACATGGCCAAGTTGACCATTCGCAACTTACACGAAAAGAATGCCATTGTGGACTACTGCTGAAAACATGTTAACTCATTTCAAGTGTTAATTTGAGAAGTGTTGAAGGAAACATCACGCTGCTTCCATTGTCCTTTTCTACCAAATTATGGAACACTCATATCTAAGAGGGCAATGGCGGGACTAGGGGGAGGGGGTCAGGGGGGTCATGACCCCCCTAAATGGGTAAATTCATATGTTAATAAAAAAAAATTGTTTTAAATTGAATAAAACTCCAATTTTCAACAAAAAAAAATTACCTTTTAAACTTACAGGCAAATTGTGACCCCCACCCCCCTACATTTTTCGCTGGATCCGCTCTCGGAACACTCATATCTATAAGAGCGTATAATGGCACATAATACATGTCAGTATGATATGGTACATATAACACTGACATTAAATTAACTTTAGAATAGAATAGAATATTTATTAAATGCCAACAACAGAAATAAATCGATCCAATACCGAAGGCATTTACAATAAAAACATAGCAAATAACAATTTACAACACAGAAATATTCAAAATTAAAATTAAAAGTAATTACGTAAGCATTAATAGGCAACCGTCAATTTAAAAAACCCCGTAAACAAATTTTAAACAGAGGTAGGCTGCAAAACGGGTCTAAATCACCGTGTTCGTTTAGTTTAGTTGAAGAGGTAACATCCACATTATAACCGAAATTAGAGGATAACTTATGGCGCATAATATTATACTTTATGCTTTTATGATTATAACACATATTATTGAACTGAAACCTTTTTGTATACCTTCAATTTTCACTTATAGACTTATTGTACCTATCTCATTATGAAAAATGAAAATGGCATCAATGTCGTCAAGTCTCGTTGTTTTGGTCTTGGATTTTGTAGAGTAACGATGAATATGGCCGAGGGGGGGGGGGATAGGAGACTTTTCCTTTCTCACATAAGGTGTGAAAATTGAAATATATTGTCAACTAGTATTCAAAACGTAAACCATTCGCCTGAATCCTGAAGGTCAAAATCCATTTGAACATTTATATTTTCAGCCACGATTTACCCTTTCTTTAAGCATAGGGCAATTATAAAAATATGAATTTCAATGTGAATAGCAAACTATCAAATGGGGTGTGGCCTAGTGGGTTTTGTAAAATTAATCACAATATCACAAAGCTTGCCTCATGCTAACGTATAAACAGGAAATTAATTATTACAGAGAACTAGGGTGAAATCCAGCCACTACACTCACACTGAAGCCTTCTGCAATAATAAATTTAAATAAAATAAACTTATGTGAATTGAGTGATTTCTAGGCACGGCATGCATGGCATCACGTTGTTCACGTTTGCGGGCTATAGTTAATGAATGCATTGGAGTTGGCTAATGAGTTGAACACTCAGAAACACGGCGAGCAATTATCACATCCAGACTGCGGGGTCCACAACGAGGCCTTTCACGACCACATGAGCCCCCAATTAACTCTGCCTTCCCTCAAATTGGATGAAAATGTCATTTTGAATGCCGCCAACCGTGAGATTTTTACTGCTGGGCGCCCGGCCAGCAGTAGTTAGGACAGCTAGTAAATATTTATTATATGGCTCGGAACTGCACAAAACGATTTATTTAAACAAATATTTTTAGCTCACGGGACCACATACTGTATATTGTAGATTACAGTGCTTCGCTACAAAGTCTAAAAATAAGGATTTAAAAAAAAAGTACATTACTAATTTCTAGATGTTGATATAGTAAATTTACTCAATTAATTAATTAACAGCGAAACGCGGTGGTTGGAAAGGTTGGATCTGAGACTTATCGTGGCTTCATCAAACATTTTATACGATACATTTTATTATTATTAAAAAAATAACTTTCCACTTTCCAGTTGTTTACACATGCTTTATCATCTGTCGTCTCTATAGAATCTATAGTTTGCATTTCATAAATTAGAGACTTTAGACCATCCAGTGGTAATTTTTTTTCTAAATTCTAACCGAATGCCCCCTCTGTTTCCAAGGGGAGGGGAATGCCAATATCCTATTCAGCTGCACTGGCATTGAGGTAGAAAACCGAACTGAGACTCGAGAGGGATTGGCCCAGCTCTATTACGTGGCACGGCGTCAAATGGCCTGCCAGTCAAGGACGGGCGTTGGTTGAAGAAGAAGAAGACTTAATTCTAACCCATTGTAAATATAAAGTAGGAAACTCTCTCTGCCTTACAGTCCGTTTAAGTTAACTCTTAAATGCATAAGCTCACTATAAAATAAAAATACCAGGGTTTCGTCTCGATGTGAAATGTGATGACCATGCCAAAAGATATTGATGGTAGTGACACAGTTTTATCCATTAATCGGTTTATAAATACCTTTCTTTGCACACAAAGAATTATTACAATTACCCCCATTACATGCTATACACAAAACAGAGCTAAACATTAATGCGAAATTTTTTAACTTTTAAATAATCACTCAAATTAACAATAAACGTAGGAATTAATGCAGCACAACCCCAAATCCTGTCCCTAATGACTGTAAGGACAGAGCTCATAGTACGTTGCCTATGGTTTCGAATAAGAGACCTCCGTATGGTTTAAGTTATAGCTATAACTATAATTATAACTATCGTAGGATATAAAATTAAAAACTCTTTCCAATATGGTTCACGTTCTATCGCCACAGATACAGTATGTTAAAGACGAAGAATTTACAGCGGTGTAAATTGCAAACAGGTCTGTAAATGTCATAGTTAAGAGAATTGGGGCCCACATTGGCAGTGGAGGATGCAAATGGCTCAGACCATAATATTAATGACACAATTTTATTTTCTTCACTCTGTCTACCCATCCGCTGGGGTTTTAAGTGTCTTGCGTCACCCATTCAGATGGCGACTTTGACGCCTGCCGCGTCTAATGTCAACTCTTTTTCATTAATAACCAGCTAATATTAACGATCTGTTGTCAACGAGCTTGTCAAGTGACATCTTGTGTTTGCATTGTACGTTTCACTGGATGTCTCATTTTCTAACGGTCGATCATGATGAGCAGTAACAACCTAATTCATGCAGTAGAACTTATCATTCATGAAATACAGAAGAATTCCGGATTCGACTCATCTAATTTCAAAAATAATATAGGCTAGGATTTATTCAAACACCCCCATGCTTGTGTATGTGTGAATGAGGGAGTGCTTATTTAGTTCTTAGGTATTAGCAATTCGAAAAAAAATTTGTAAATTGTACTACTGTATTTGCTGCTGCTATAGTTGAGTGTAAGAGTGGGCTTTTTGGCCTTAACTCCGACAGGGTGATAGCTAAAAAATAAAGTCATTATTTATTTATTGACAATTATTATCCAATTTTAGTCCAGGCAAATGTCAGTTTTAATTCGAACCAGAGCCGCATAGACAGAGGGGCGAGGGTCAGTTGCTTCCTCGGAATTAATACCGCTAGGTGGGCTTAGTAATAGAACAAAAAGTCAATATTTATTTATTTAATACCGATATAATTGACTTTTGACAATGAAAATGGCAATGATTTGTTTTATAGGCTGTATTCTATAATTCACTACTACAATAGAATAGTCTCACATCTTTCATTTTTAGCCTAAAATTATGTAAAAGTCCTCTGACCACGAGTACAAATTGCACTCTATCCGTTACGTGGTACCAATGATTCACTTAATTAAATATGCGATTCTTACGTGAATATATTAAATGAATCAATAAACAACGAATCTTGAATGGATTACTGAACCAACCTCTGCCATACTGAGAACCATAAAATCTCCCTCTTAAACTGAACATGAAAATGTAGCATGTGTGGCGCTCACACCAACAACCTTTCGGTGTGAATTTAATTAAATCCATGGCTAAAAATATTGACAAAGTGACCTTAATTGCTCGTGATTGGCTACCAACGGGTGAACATTTCAGAAGGTGCGGCTGGGTGTGAAATTAAAATAGTTTGCAATGAGTGAGGAGAGAATAGTTCGAGGCAATTGGTTCCAAATTACCGCGGCGGGGACACATTTCAATGTGGGGGGCCCGCCGTGCAATGCGACCGCAGTTCCGTACCCTTCCGTGCCAATGGTCCATATTACTTGTTTCTATTGATGAGGTATTAAATTTAAGATGAGTTATCCGATGCGGCCCCTCCCCGTAGTACTGTGTACTTATACTGTATGTTTTGTCGCTTGTTTTCGAACACTTGCCTTCAGCAGTGCGACTTTAAGCAACCCTGTCAGCCTGGTAGTGGGATTGGATCTGTTTCTCAACTTGAGGCACCCTGGGGGCCGACTCCTTCACCTCAGAAGGAAGGTTGACTGACCGGGTGGTCGGTGGACCTTCTGATTATAGTGGATTCTGAACCACTTGGGGAACATCGTGAAGTCACAATTAATTCGGAGGTGACCAGGACTCGCCACGCACTTGGACTGACTGGTATATAGTCTCAGCGTCCCATCATGTTCCCCTGCCAACGCTGAGCACACTACCAAGTTTGCTGCTGCAGTTATGAACAGGCTATGTTCTGGTGGATTCAACTTGGTATACTTGGCATGCTTGTACTGTATAATTATACTGTACAATGATAGGAATACCAATGATAGGAATGCACCCATGGAATTAAAAAAATATAAATCTTGTGAAAAATTGAAAAATATAACCGAACAGAATTTATAATTTACCTAGGGTAGATCACAAAGTGATTTAAAATGTTCCAACGAGCATTAATTAGTTAAGGACAACAGAGGGCAGTGCCGGATTAACCCTTATGGGGGCCCTGAGGCCAGCCAATGTGCCCCCCCCCCCCTACCTACAACTTTTCATTAAAATGAGAAAACCATATTTTGCTGCCTAACCGTATTGGTTAATTGACCATACCTCCAGCTTTCCTTTAACGTTTTTTTTTTTTTTTGCAAACAGAACACCACAAAAATATAAAATTAGTGCTACTTTTCCGCCAATTTCAAAACTTTTTATAGTTTTGATTTTATTGTTTTTCTTTTTTTTAGAAATTTTCGATGAAATGATTTTTTCCTTGCGCATATTGTGGGGGCCTTTTATAATGGTTTTTGTGGGGGGCGGCTCATGGTTAATCCGGCAATGACTGAGGGAGTAAAAGAAAACCATTGGCATATGATTTTCCTAATCCCAGACATGGTCAGAACTGTTCATTATTATTTTTTTCAGGCCTTTTATAGATTTGGCTATACTGTGTGTTCAGAAAAAATGTTTAAGAGTTTATATTTTATGGTGTTCAAAGAGCATTTTGGTCACTATAAAGACTCTGAACCAAGAAACTAATTAATAAGCTCTCACTCCATGTTGTTTTTGTAAAAAAAAAAATGGGAATATTCCCCTTAAACACGATGGGGAACACCAATACAAGATTTGCAGGAGACATATTACCTCCCCTATACGAGGCTACGACAGCTCAGAGAGGAGCTTTTCCTCAAAAGCTAATCCCTTATACTATATTTACCAATAGATGGTGGTGAATGGTCCCTAGAGAGATTAGTACTGCTTAATCACATTTAACGAGGGAATGCTTTGTCAAATGATTCCCCTACATCAGATACCGCTTACTTTCAATTACCGCACCATTGTCAGCAGCGCATGACAATAGGGCCAACGCATCCCCTATTTACGCGACATGGGTGCTATGCCTTATCTTGCCGTCATTTTCAAAGCTCCCCACTATATTTTGAATTTCTAGCCTTTGTTTCATGTTATCATAAAACTATGATTGATGGAAGTATGATAAGGTTTTTTTTTAATTTTTAATGTTTATTAGCTTGCACCCGGCAAAAGTGCGGACAAAAAATACAACATTAATTTTCCTTGTGATACGAATTTGGAAAATTGGCGAAGAAAAATATCCGGGCTGATGATTCGAGGTGTAAGTACTCCACTTTCACCATGACGATTCATTTAGGCTATTCTTTCAATATATCACATCGAAATGCTCATAGAAGTTTCTTCTAATGGATGTCATATTTTTTTATTTGTCATTTTACGATTGAAAAAATTTAATTAGAAAAATTCAAAGCCGAAAGGTTTGTGTGAACACATGTTCATTGCTCATGAAGATTACGATTAATTAATATTACTTAAATATCTTAAATTTAACTAGTACAATATAACTAATATTTTAATATGAGTATTGAAGGAAACGGCATGATTTTTTTATTTAGAATGTTAGATTTGTAAGCTGTTCGTTGGGAAATTTAATATCAATAATGTCCTGAAGGACGTTTTTATGAACCTAGGCTTACTTATAATGGCCCATTTGTCCCTTGTCCAATGCAAACTGGTATACGTCCTCGATGACAACCTACATCGGATGCAAGCGATTATGGACATGCTGTGACAAGCTTACCATTGGCGCAGTGTAACAGATGGAAGCATGGCTTAACGAAGTACAGTACAGTTTAACAACTTTACAATCAATGGGAACTATTTGATTTTTGTTTTCCAATGTATACGTAGTATAAGGAAAGCTTTGTGATGGTCGAAATTTTCGATTCCGAGATTTCAACGTATTTACACGTTTTGAGGTCCCAGGAACCCAAAAAAATGGTTTTTACGAAATGTCTGTCTATCGCTCTGTCTGTCTGTATGTCTGTATGTCTGTATGTATGTCTGTCTGTCTAGCTGTTCATCGATTTCTGGGCAAACTACTCGGCCGATTTTGAAGAAATTTTGCATGTAGGTTCACAAAAATCATAACTCGAGAACATTTTATTTTATTTTGGGCTAACTCAATTTGGGAGGGTTTTATTTTCAAAAAACTCCAAAAAAACGTTTAAAAAAATTATTTCTCAAAAACGGCTCCAACGATTTCTTTTATATTCACATATCTTGTAGTCGTTATTATTGTTAACAAAATGCAGGGGGTCGCTTGCTCCTTGATAGTTTGCTTCTGGGGGTAAAAAAATAAAAATAACTAAATTTTCATATAAAATGATTAATATAAAAAAAATTTTCTGCGAAACCTTTCTATCGATTATTTCTACCTTCAGGCATGTTTTTGGTGTTAAATTGAGTAACGAAACCGGACAGGTTGCTTTCCCAAAAAACCATTTGGTTTTGTGCAAAAATTTTGTTTTTTGAAAAAATGATAGAAAATTCACGCTTAAATGCATTGCGTGCCATTATTGCTGTGAGATGTGTTGGTCTGACCTATCTGGAAATTACCTCGCTTCCAGTGACGACAGATGGGAACCCCCCCCCCCCCCCCCCCCGATATATTGGAAATTTAACCATAGGAAAATTATTTACCATGAAATTATTCATTTTCTCTATCTGCTAATTTTGAAAAATTGGAAAGCATGTTGGAGTAAACTCGGACCGGTTCTTACAGTTGTTAGGCTTTTTCCCCTACGACTGTCTCTAAATTTTTCATCCTTATGTTTTGTCCTGCACCCAGATCATAATGTATTGTAACTATTAAGACGCAATGATGCATATGAAGCGATTTTACTCGTGATTATAGGAAGAGGCATTCAGATAAATGGTCTTCCTTTAACCTCAAGTCTATTTATAAGTCTCCGGAAACAATAACGGCGGAATAGAACGAGGGAGCAGGGGGGGGGCTCTCTTGTGCGGTCTGGGTGCTTAGCCAAAACAACCCAAATTATTCCTCATCCAAATCTCATTAGCACTCATTCTCTTCTCTCTTGTCAGTAATTTCAACAAGATAGTGTTGACTGCTTCATTTTTGCTAGTAAAATTTGCCTTTGAAATGAATTCGCCCCCTTTAAAACTTGACGACTGAGAGGAATTTTATTATGTTAAGAGTTCACCTGTTATTACTATTAGATATAAATATATTGTAAATAATTACAAAGGCCGCAGTCTGATTGACCGTGGTCGATTGAAATACTCTCACAGATCGTCCACGACCCGTCTGTCTGGATTCTTCTGCTATTCCACTTTCATCTTCTTCTCCTTTTAATGCCTCTTCTATTGAATATTGGAGATCGTAATGCCGATTTGGATCTAAGAGATTGCTGCTCTGAGAAGGGACGTCGGGTTTTTGCCAAACCAGCACTGCCTCAGATTTTCAACCAAGATGTTCTACTACTACTAGGAGCCCTCAGCCCCCACTTTACAGACATACGTACGTACGTTAAAACATTGATTATATACGTTGAAACCCACTATTTCTCGCCTATAGTATATTTTCAGAACAATTCCTAAGATAACCTATAACGGCAAAAATAAAAATCAGGGCTCGTGGAGGCAGGCTATATCTGGTTCGAACCCCTCCGAAAGGAATCCTGGCCATGACCCACGCTCACACCAAAATGCGACAAAAAGATGTAAAGGAATTATATGCATAGCTTAATTGTTCAAAGTCGTCATGTTAGCAAGTTTGCTTATATTCTTGCAACAAAACATGGCTAAATGAAATGTGCTGCTATTCATACAACCCCAACTTTGCTGTGTGACACGGTTGACTAAGAAAGAGACAAGCTGTCTGTCATCCAACATTCAACCCTAAATGCGGTCTCTAATAAGCTTCATTAACAAAAACTCATTGGAAGACACCTTTAAAATAACATTGTAAATGATACAATTTCAGTACCGTAAGGAGGGGCAACAGCGGCTCGTGTAACTAAGATTAATAAGTGTTGGTTGTTCAATATAATAACAAAACAATATAATAGTAGCATGAAACATAAAAATATTTTTGTGCTCAATGGAAGGTATTCTACATTGTCACATTTGCTATAATTTTATTTAGGCGCTTATTCCACCAACGTAAAATGTCAATAGTGATACTAAATGTATTATTTACGGAAATTTGAATTTTTCATTGATACACGCCATTCCACAGGTTTTTTCAACTATTGATCACTTTTCTTCTAATGACACGCATGCGCCAAATTTTTGAAATTTGTTTGCATTTGTTTTTTGAAATTTCGTTTGTGTTTGTTTTCTTCGTACACTTATTATTTTTAATAAAACCTAATAATAGTAGGAGATCCGAAGTAATATCGACCTTCACCGATCTGTTTATTGGATGAAAATTGTTTTATAAACAATAAAATATAAAAGTTTGTACTTAACATATCCCATGACGCCATTTTAGTTTGTTATTGTTTGCAACGCGTGATTTTACTCTATGATCATTGATCAATTTTAACTATGGCATAGAGTAAAATTCAAATTTCCGTCAATACTACATTTACTATCACTATTGACGTTGGTGAAATATGCGCCTTATCAGCGATAGAAAGATACAGATGATAGTTTTGTCTTGTGTTTTTTACATTCAATCACGCTTAATGTAAGCCTTTTAATGAAAAAGAATCATAGCTATTGTACACTTCTAAATTGTTGTATGATACTATACGTGCCCTTTAGTGGTAGTATGGTAGCTCTGCCTTAACTGCCTCGCGTTGGGCCTCTTTCCCTTTGTACTACACAGTATTATTTTACTATCAAAGTTAGGTGTCCTGTTTAAACGTCTTCGGCGTGACTGAGGCATCTATACAATAGGTAAGGATAGCTACCTACTCTACAAAACTTCAACTTATTCTGCTATACATAGTTAAGGTAATTATTTCTTTAATTCTTCAAAATAATAAGATATGATTACATTTGCCTTAGAAGTAAAACAAACAAATAAATAAATAAGTAAATATTGGCTTTTTATTCTATTACTAAGCCAATCTAGCGGCGTTATGGCTTACACTCAACTAGAAAACCCGGGACCGCCTGCTTTACATGCCCTCCGAAGCATGGCCACAAAGTGTAGCAAGTGTGGGACTCGAGCCAAAAATCTTTCGGGTGAAAGTCGGAGTCTGTACCACTACTCTACATGTCCTGATACAAGATAGTGTGGTGGACCCTGTATAGGGGGAACCAATTAATAAAGAGAACTGTATATATTTTTAAACACACTGCTGGATGAACACCTCAACCGGTAATAAGGAATTATATTTTTGCAAGTAGACGAGAGACGTAGCCTTCATTATTCCCGGTGAACGGTACATCTCTCATTCAATATGTCAGCCACATGTGGCCGCTCGAGGGATTTTAAAAGGAGGCTATTAGATAAATTATTTGTTTATAGCGCTTTTAGAAAGTGATCTTTGCTGTCGCAAAGGCATGCACGTTCTTCCACACCAGTGCCACCAGCAGGGCCAAAAGGCCGTCCGCAAACTATTTATTTACAGTAATTCATTGAAATAGAATAAGGTAATTCTAACAAACATAATAATAATAATAACAATAATAACAATTCTTTATTTCCAACAAATACAATAATTAGACAAAATACAATTAGGGCTCCCATGCCTTCATAGAGGCGTGCGGGATACACCCTACAGAGTACAGTTTAAACATTATTCATTTTATTACAATCATGATATAATACTAGTATTAGTTACATTGCCATTAGTGTTTGTTTTATATATATATATATATATATATATATATATCAATGTAACCTTTTATGCTCGTATTTGGCCTTGCGAACTTATTGTAACTACTAATGAATTCGTTATAGTAGTAATATGATTTTTGGACAAGAATGATGCTGTTGTATGAGCCTTTGTAAATTTGGGTAATATGAGACATCCGTTGATATTCATTCTCGTTGGAATATTCCTTGTCTGTGGTACCAAGGCTGGTAAGATATGGTATATAAATAACTGTAGTATAACTTTCTTGTAAAATAAAGCTACTGGAAGTATATTTAGAGACTTATAAAGCGGTAGCGTATGTTGCAGTCTGTGGCTTTTCGATATAGATCTAACTGCAAATTTTTGACTTATATATAAAGGTCTGACCCAGACTTGTGGTGCAGACCCCAGACCCCACATATACCTATGTACCTAGAATGGTATATTTGTATGTATTGCCATTGGCCACAATAGTGTTTTGTGAAATACTGTCGGATCCGGCATTGAAGATACACGATTTCTTCGATTTTATATAAATTATGCAAAAATCCTACTAAGAAAGTGATCCGTGTATCTTCAATTCCTAGGTCAACAGTATACAAACCAGCATACAATATAATTGGTTATATATGATTTATAATGCTTTGTTATATTATCGTATATTATATTAAATCATTAGGTTAATTTTAATTTCATGCGTCTAGCTAGGGGGTGGTGCGTTGGGGGGAAAACCGTGCACTTTAAGGTTAGCATGAAAACAAGACTTTATAGTCTTATTGCTCGCCTTTTTTTCGCAATAAAGTAGTTTTTTCATTTCATTTCACTTTCGTGAAGGTCTGTTAATCGTCGGCATCACACCAGTCTCAGAAATCTTTCCAACTACCCATTTGCTTACATGACAAGTTCCCCAGCGTTGAGCGGCCGTGTGTACCGGGCCTAACGGTAATTGCAATTTATTGTTCTGTAAAGTTCTTTCAATGAGGAGTATGATCAGGAGCGGATTTGGCTTTGTGCTTTGTGCTGATATAGGCACTGCTCTAGTCGCGGACATTAATAATTATTGTATGTATAGTGGAGGGGGGGGGGTGTAATAAAACCAATTTTATTTTATTTAAAACAAAGGTTTATAATCAAAATAACCTACTTTCTTATCCTAAACTAAAATGATATGCCTCAGCTGCCTATTGGTAATTCCGCCACTGGGTATGTTGAGACTTGACTCTGCGGCAGAGTACAACCAGTTCTTGACAAATCTCTATTCTGTTTCCAACATGGCCACATATCAGTGTTTTTAATTTTAAATAATCCTCTTTTTATTTAATTTCGTTCTTATTCTACATTTTAAAATTTTATTGAGGCATAAGAATGTATAGTATAGTAAGTATAGTTGTCAAATTCCTACTTTTGTAGGGGAAATGTTGTAAAATTTTCACAAATATTAATTTTAGCTCGACAATTTTATCAATTGTGCATAAGTAATACGTACAGTATGTACTGCTGCTGATGGATTATTGACTACTTGGAGAACTTATTTGTGTAATATTGGATTAACTATTAGTATTAGTATATTGTATAATTATCCAAATAATGTTTTTTTAGGGTTTATCTAGTACTTGGTAAATTGTTTAAGGCATCGTGAATTGTGATAAAGAATTAGGTATTAAATTATAAATATATTGTAGTCTAATATACTTATTATATATATATGTATACTAATGCACTGTATATTATATATATATATATATATATACAGTACCTATATAGCTATATAAATGTGATATTCATATTGACATGAAGTGTACGCCGATGGTAGTGGTACGCCTCTGGATGGCTTGCCCTTCTTTGGGTCTGGTGTGTTGAACCTGCTGAGTGCTGACTAACGACCACTGACAATGAGAATCTTGTTGGTAGTCTTGTACAGAGAGAGTCTGGGGCGGGTGGACGAGACCAACAATTCATGTGAGACTTTAATGCTTAAACACTGTCTCTGTGGTTAGAGAAGTCAAAATTAATTAAAGCACCTTACAAGGTGTAAGCTTTAGTGACTTTAACTACTACTCTAATTAAATCAACGCAAAGTTGCCTGCTATTAATTAAAGATAAGGTTAAAAGAGTTCTTGCACAGTAGGCAACAGATTAAGTAGCATACCTAATAATGATTGTTGGCAAACTACAATAATAATTATTGTACGCTAGCATGTGGAATACAATGCTCGACAATTAAATAATATTATTTACTGTAGGCGTACTGTATATATTCCTGGGTAATAAATTTATAATTTAATCGAAGTTAATTAACATAGACTGTGTAACATGACAGATGATACATACAGCCACACAGGTACGTATATAGTATAGGTATGTACTGTATTGTGTTGTATAATCGTAGGTCGACCGGTAATCTATTGGTGGAAGTATTTTAAGAGGACATAGATATCAGCACTCCAAAATCTGAGCGTCTATTAATTTAGATACAAAATAAAAATTGATAGAGTTTGGGATGATCCCGGCGCGGCGTGGCCTATATTCACGTTCCATATCATTTTAAACGTTTTATAAAAACATCTAGTATTCCTTTGAAAATTTAAATTTGTCAAAATGGTATGATAGTTTATATTAATCCTCAATGGATGGTTCTTATACGTTATAACGTTCTCATTTGTGTTATAGATCGAAGAAAATGAAAAAAATATGGAGACACCTAGGAGTTTTGAGAAAAAGCAGTCATTTCTAAAAAGTGAAAATCCTCTAAACAGCCGTTTCTTTGATTCTTCATGCGATGACACATCATGCTCAATAAGTCCAGAAAAACTGTGAGTAAAGAGTAACTTTTTCGTCCATAGATTAACTTTTGAACTGCGGTACAAGAGCTAACTAGGGTAAGTTGAGTTTTTCACAAAATGAGCTTTTTATATCTTAACACAGGGGTTCCCAACCTTTTTTGTCCGTGGACCACTAGATTATTTTATGATTTTCCATGGACCACCATAGCTGTGATAGGAAAATCGTCAAACTCTAGGATGATTTGTGCCTACAATTACATGCTAATATTTGGTTAAATGTTTACGACTGGTATCGGTTAGGTTTTATAGTTCAGTGCCAAGACTAGTACTTCAATTTTCCAATATCTCAACAGATTTATTTTCTTATTTCTTACTTTGGCCCGTGGACCACCTGATATACTGTATGTCTGTGGATCACAGTTTGAGAACCCCTGTCTTAACAGATCCAGAATGATTCATAGGTCTGAGATGTGCAGTAAGTAATCAAACAATTCCCCCATCCCTTGCTCAGAAAAAATCCTGATGCAGTGGGACAAGGCCAACTTGTTCCTTGCACAATGCCAACGACCCCATGCGTTTTCGGACATTATTGATATTGTTTCCGAATTATTTTTTGGCCATTTTCAAACTGGCACATGTCCTCGAGGGCCTATTATGGCGACCAGGAATTAAAAATGTAAAAAAGATAATTTTAGAACAAAAAGTGATATCAAAAATGGTTTTGTTAATTGTTAATTTTGTTAATTGTTAATACTTAACGGCATAGTAGGCTCGTTGGGAACGTTAGAAGATAATCGTGCAGTTGTAACCCCCTCCAAGTAGTTAGAGGTTAACTAATAATTTGGATGTTTAGAGTGCGAAACAAGGATGCATCCGTGATAGGACTATACATATAGAACTATACATATAGGACTATGCATATAATGCGTATAGCCTATGGGACTATACTGCTGAGTACCATACGCAGGCTTAAACAGATTGGTATTCGATTGTTTGTCTCTTTATTTCTGTTTTTAGATAATTTTTGGTTCTTTTTATTAGTGTGACGTCTGGCAGCCCAAATAATGGCAATCCGTCATCATTTGATGAGCAATCCAGCTGTAGATCGGGATCCTCGAAGCATTCGAAAGAACAATTGGATGGACAACAAGTACCGAGCTCAGGACTCAGATCTAAGAGGAGAATGGGAAATAGAGGGTGAGTGGCCTAGTATTCATAAACTATAAAATTTATGCTCAATTTAATCATTTCATACTATCCACTGAAACCACTGAACCCCCCCCCCCCCCTCCCTCAGAATTCAAACGCCATGGCCTGACCAGTTCCATCTAATAAGGCGCCAATTACACCGACGACAATAGTGATGGTACTGGTGATATTGACGTGATTGACGTGGTAGCAGACATTAAAGACAGTCTAAAAATGTCTGCAATCACGTCAATATCACCAGTACCATCACTATTGACGTCGGTGCAATTGGCGCCATAACAATCAAGTTCGATCGTGTATGAACACTTTTTATGACCTAATACTATTCATTTTCAGAAACGCCACTGAATCAACGTTTAAAACTTTCACTACGACACGAAGAAGGCTGTTTAAAGAAGTTGTAAAAGGTCTATTGTTTGTTCTGTGGGCAGCTAGCACAGTGGGTATTTTTTTATTTTTTTTTATAGTTATGACTTTAACGTTCAGTAGCCTACATATACTATTAGGTAGTAGGCTACACACATTGTATTGTAATATGGCATGAGAATGTGAAATAAATGTCTCACGCCAAGTATGGAGATGCATTTTTAATAGAGATAAGGCAGATTTTATGGAAAACGTCAACTTACTGTAACTATTGTAGTCTTAATCTATACAATGTACAATTAGAATACTTCAAAATATTGCACCTAGCAATGTTTTGAACACCCAGTCCCACATACGTTTCTCATTTTGAGTGGACATGGACGGTTGTCCCCCCCCCCCCCCCAGGATCCTAAATAATCAGAAAAATTTATATCTAAATACACAAGCAGAGTACAGAGTTCAAAAAGCGTGGAAAAAAATACCACGCACCTTCGGCGCTCGGAACGTCGGTTATTTCGTGTCTGGGTACTATCTACCAGTCAGAAACTGCAAGTTATACGAGCAGCTTTAGACATACTCAGTGGCGTAACTAAGGGGGTGCCCGGACGCCCCTTCGACAGGGGTGCTAAATTGGACAAAAATGGTGCTATGGCTGCAATAAGCCAATATCTTGTTGATAGCCTAAGAATACGTTTTACCTTATGGAACCTGCTGAAACTGAGCACTCCATGCCATTACAATAGAGATAGACCTTCAGTCCTTCTCAGGCCCTTACCCTGATGATGGGAGTAGCTCCCATTCCCGAAACGTCACCCCCTTCCCCTTGACAATGGGCTCGCCCTCCCACCTAATTGTTCGATGACTATGATGCCTCTAAAGAATATTAACATAGCATGCAATGTAACTCCATATAACCCTTGGTTACACCAATACAACATTGCCATTATACCAATATACTGGCTAACCTTTTGCAACAGCCAATGTGTTAACTCATTATCTTTCCTACAGGTGGTGCTGATTGTTAAAAAAGAGAAGGTATCGAGCATGTATCAAATTTTGATTCCTCCAAATCAATCTAAAAGTATCCTTTCATATTATTTTAATAAGTATCCATCAAAACGTACTGTATGTATAACATACCGGTATAAAATATGTAATTGGCATTATTTTCTATAACTGATGGGATTGTTGCATCATTCGGTCTTGTTGACTGTTGGATTAATTATACGACCGGAAGTTAATTGTTTTGTTTTTAACACAATTTAAAAAAAGAATTTGTTTTGTACTGTAGATTAAGTTTCGAATAAGTTTTAATATAAGTGTTTATTAGGTCGAGGGGTCCATCACGGGATTTCCCAAAAGTGCCCCTCTGAACCACCAGTCCACCAATAAAATGTATGCATAAAAAATGTAACATCGAATGTAAAAATCTTATTTATTTATTTATTTATTTATTTTAATTGCGATTAAATTACTTGCGGATTCCTTGACGAGTCTGATAGGTTTCTTAATCACGGACAAACTGGAAACGGATTTGATCAGCATTAAGCTTGAGGGAGCTTTTTTGCCACACTACTATGCCAATCTGAGTTCAAAATATATCATTGGCTGGTTGGACGCAGTAGAAGTATCAGAAGTCTCGGAGTTGGAAGTTGCGAAAAATAGTACCGTAAGTTGAAAGAATGAAAATTGTCTTTTTAACTTATTTCAGATATGTTAACATTGAAAGTTTATTACGAATTTATCACAAAGAACTGATACTAGAGGACGGACGAAGAAGGAATTCATGGATGAACTAACGGAGTACGCAGGAGTTCGAACGTACTAAGAGCTGAAGAGGAAGACGCAGGACCGAGAGAGCTGGATGATGATATGCAGGGAGTTGCTGCTAACCAATCGTTGAGATTGTGACCTTAGAAGAAAGAAGAATTAGCCAATTACAGCAATTGCATCAATAGTCAATACCATACAAGGAATATATAGATTAGAAAAGGCTACGCCTACTCAAAAACCTTTACGTTGAACATTCTTCAGCCGTGTGTATGATTCTAATATGTTGGTCTTTCTTTCAGACTATTTCTGATACTTTTGCAATATCACTTGTTTCTGAAGAATTAATAGACACTGTTCCAGTTTTCACAGTGACAAATGTATTGAAAACCGGTAATTTACAAAAATTTGCGTAAGTCGGCATACTAATTACTTAAAACTTAATGTTGTGACAGGAAATTAGTGTAAAATAACAAATAACCCAAATATCACTAAGATTTAATATAGTAAGAGAAAGCCGAGAGTAGGTATTGGCCAATGGGCACTGCTGAAACACCCCAAAATCGTTTAGCTTATTATCTTTTATTTAATTGAATATGTAAGTTGTAAAGATTTTGTCAATCAAAATATGGTAGAAGACTATTTCATACACAATATTATAATGTATATTTATGTTCTGGCTTTGCAATTTGTCCATTCATTTGATAATTCGGCAAATTACCCTACCAGTTTAACGGAAAAATGTCTGTACAAAAATTAAATAATTCCTTATACTATGGTACAATATTATATTATATGAAATGGTTCTCAACTAAGACTAAGACAGAAATGTCGACCTTTATCATCGCCTATTATTCGATTTTACATTTTATAATGAATTATAAATCACTTGCCATAATTATGTAGAACGTCCCTTCAAATTTGAAATATTCCTTTGGTATGATAACTGATTATCTTCATCAACTACCTAGGATACTAGGTAAATACCTATATATAATACCTATATATAATACCTATATAAAATGTGGTGGTAGTCATTATAGCGTAGCCCGACTTGATGCCGTACTGTCCATATCATTTCATTGTGTTATACAATTTTTTCAGAAATTTGAGCAATTACCAAATTCGCATTCAATTGGAAACTAACCTAGACTGCAATTTTCCAGTACTCATCGATTTTGATCTGTCTCCCATAGATATACAATTTGGGATATTATATGCTGCACTGGTTTTAATATTACTCTACGTTTTAATTATATTTGAGGTAAGATGAAACCATATATTCCTTAGCTTACCGGTGAACACGACCGTCGCCAGGATTTTTATCTACCAGCGTCAACAAAACCAGATCTTCACTTTTGCAGCCCATAGGTTACACAGTGGAGTCCAGACCTCCATGCCGTTGCAGCTCAGGCGCTTTCCTTTAACAAAAACTATTTTACTAAATACAATGTCGGCGGGTAGTTGTAAAATTAAACTCGCGGAATCAAGGCCGTAGCCAGAGAGGGTACAGGGGGTCTGGACCTCTCCCCCCCCCCCCCGAAATACTTGCAGCGTACACTTAATAGAATGGAGGTTTTAAACAAATTGAGCCTCCCTCACCTCCGGTGACGTCAGTTGGACCCCCCCCCCCCCGAAAAAATTCAGGCAATGACCCTGTGTGTGCCATGTTGGTCGATAATATTTCTGTTGCTATTTTAGATTGTCCACAGAACACTAGCTAGCCTTGTAGCTGCCAATCTCTCAGTGGCAGTACTTGCGGCGCTGGATGAGCGGCCTACTATTGCTGAGTTAGCTTCTTGGATCGATTTTGAGACGTTACTACTCTTATTCTCCATGATGATTCTCGTAGCAGTGTTTTCACAATCTGGCGTCTTCGACTCTCTCGCTGTGTACGCCTACCAAGTTGCAAATGGCAGGATTTGGCCGCTTATCAATACTTTGTGCATCTTCACTGCTGTTGTATCTTTGTTACTGGATAATGTCACAACTGCTCTACTTATGACACCTGTAACGATAAGGTACGTATAAAATGTATATAAATGTACAGTCCATTATTAATGATTATTAACTTTTAGGCCTAGTAATAATATTATTACTAGTGCGAACATTCGCAAAATATTACAGCGCCTGTGCGCGCGCAGGATAAGTGTAAATAACGATTTAATTAAATCTGAAGCATTTATAAATCGGACATTAGTATGTTTCGCGTATTTGTGGGGTTTTGAGGAAAGTGTGGATACCCCTGCATGTGTGTAGTTTGGCGCACACAGGACCTTAAATTCGGTACAAAACCGCTCAACGGCGTTAGCGGAATAATATAGTTGAGATTAATTATTTACTGTCGAGCAATTCCAATCAATAATTATTTTGTTTAGGCTATGTGAAGTAATGCGTTTGAACCCTGTGCCGGTTTTAATGGCAATGATGGTGTATGCCAATATTGGAGGGGCTGTTACTCCTGTGGGCGATCCGCCCAACGTTATTGTAGCTAACAATGCCGACGTCAAAGCCGCGGTATGTACCAAACTTCTTGAAAACACTTCATTCGCTAAAACGTGGTAGCGGCGCAATAAGAGATATCACAGGTACTTGTCAAGTACTATCAACCTTAAAATGTTTCTTTGTAATCTTAACTAAAATCTAATTTAATAGGCTTCTTGACAATTTTTGAAAACCTATTTTAATGCATTAGCAGATCTCTGCAAAATAGGCTATGTTAATTGTTCATAATTTCACAGAAACTCAATTAAAGTGGATATACTGTGTGTATAGGTATGTATAGTAATAGGTACACCTTTATTATAGACCTAAACTAATTATAATTGTAATTAAAATACGTCTTTGTTGTTATAGGGAGTGAGTTTTAGTGTGTTTTTGCAACACATGTTTATGGGCTTGTTGATAGTGGGCATTTCAGTTCACTTTGTGTTGCGTTACATATTCAGGAATATCAAAACTTTTACTAGTGAAGAGCCTCATGACGTCGAAGGTGGGTAACCTTTCTAATCTAATGCCAGCTAGTAATGCACGATTCTTTCTGTCATACTAGCATTAGGTTAAAAGGTTAAGCTTAAATTTTTTAATTATGAATTCTATGTGCATACATAATATAGTTTTAACTATAGGTAGGTTAGCCTGTGTAGGTGGTGGTAGGATTAGCTGACAATTTATTAATTTCTTGTGAATTTTCCAGCCTCAAAGTGGAGATTTGAAATGAATTATTGCAGTACTATTGTATAGGTACCCGTGCCCTAGAAGAAATTAATTACAATGCAAACAGATTTTATGGAAAACAGGGTAAATTAATTAAATATATAGGTACAGCATACTGTGTATGTTACAGTTATCGTTTTCATGCCATGTCATAGGTTTGCGTTTTCTGTCTTGCTAGGCTGTACTGTATCCAGAAAATTTATTTGACAGAGGAAAAAAATTAGAATAGCTTTTTTGCTTGTATCGATAATTACAACCCCACAAAACTTAATCATAACTGCATAACAGGGGCGAATGGAGGGCTTTAGCCCCAAGCTAAGAAGCTCCTCCTCCTCCTGTGATGGTTCACTAAGTTATATTCATTTTAAACTATGGGAAGCGGTGTCTCTCCGCAGGAGAATTTTAAAAACATTGGGGGGCGGGGAATTAATCCCATCCAATCTACCACCCAACCCCCTGCGCATAATGTTGGAGAACATCTGGAAATGACGGTCTTATTCATATATTAAGTCTAAATTCATGAGAACGCTTACCTCTTTATTTAATTTCAGAGTTGAGACATGAAATAGCTATTTGGGAGAAAGCCGCTGCTTCCATTTCTTCGTATTCCAAAGATGAGGATAACGTCAAAGAAACTCTGGATAAACGTTTAAATCGTCTACTAAGCGAACTGACTGCAAGGCTAACGCTTAAAGAACCTCCTACCAGAGACTACAGCCGCAATTTAGCTGACCTCAAAGCAAAGGTACCTACTGCTGCACTGCAGCCAATTTTTATCGACTAGCACTTCGAGCCGAATACCCTTGTAACAACGGGCATACGTTTTTCCATTTCACAGGCAGGACCGGTATCTATGCTTGCCACACTAAGCATGTGTCAAGAAGATGTAACATCTATTCACATACATTCCCACCCAGCAACCATTTGGATATGACTGCATCAGAGCACGTGTAATAATATTTGAAGGCAGATAAAGACCCCACTTTGTGCAAAGTCAAATTTCTCACGATATATCGATCGCAGAGCCGTAAATGAGGTGTCATAAACTATAGAAAATATACTTCCATAATTTGATGTACATTATGATTATGGAACCAATTTGCGACAGTCATTGAACTTGATTTGCAAAAAATAACGGTTACTTATGATGTCAGTCAGAAGGAGTTCCTAAACTGTGGGCAATTATTTATTTTATTTTTATTTATATAAAAATGTAATCGCGTACAAACAATTTAATGAATGTATCCGATTAAATTCTTCAATCGCCTCACTAAGTATCGAGTCTCCGATCGCAAGGTGTGTAGAAAATCGCACAAGTACAAGCACGCTACCACTTGCCACCGAAGTCACTTGGTGCTTGGCACGGCTACATACACAATACTTGTAGTACTGTGTATCAAAATGAACATTTATTCTACTTTGTGCCATCTCATTTATGACTCGAAGATTGAAATTTGACTTTGTACTTAAAAACCAGCGGAAAATGCGAGGTCCGTTGGCTCTTAATACCGGGACGTTAACATTGTATATTACCTACATTAAAAGGAAAATCAGAAATTGTTACCATTTAGAGACCTCTATAGCTGCTGATGGCTGAACAGGACCCTTTAAGCTTATTAGCCTATATAACAAATGAATCAATGGGCTTAAAGACTATACGAGTAAAAGTAAAAGAGTATAACAAGTATAAGAGCTATTTGTTTGTTTCAGTACCCAATTAGAGATAAAGCTCTGCTTTTCAAATCCGGCTTCACTCTGTTGTTTGTCACAATTGCCTTCTTCTTCCACGCGATCCCCGAGTTGAACCTGTCGTTGGGCACCGCAGCGTTCATGGGCGCCCTCTTGCTTCTCTTGTCGTCCAATAGGACTAGTATGGAAGGAGTCCTGGCCCGAGTGGAGTGGAGTACCCTTCTGTTCTTTGCTTCATTGTTCATTCTCATGGAGGTGAAATTATATTCTATGGGTCTACATTTTTTTTTTTTTTTGTCATATTGGAAGATACCGTGTAATATTGTGAAATTATTACAAATCTGTAACTATCCTATAGGCAGTGACTAACGATTTGTAGAAAACTGTTCAGTAACAAGTGTACTCAATACAGCAAAGACTTTTTTTCACTTCTAATTATACAATACTATTTTCAGTTGAAAACCATACCTGATTTCATTGTATTTAAATTTTTTTAATATTTAAATATTATATAATATTAAATATTTAAATATTTAATTTTTTTAAATATTTTATGTATATTTCTTTTTTCCCCCATATTTTTAATTTTCCCTGGCTTTTCCTATTACAGGTATGTGAGTACCTCTTATGTTCACACCACTGTTTTAGGCCCTTTCCAGACTTCGCCTTATCGAATGGATTGGACAACACACAGAAAACCTCATATTGGGAATACATGACAGCTATCGCTTATCAGCCTCAATTTTGTTGATTCTCTGGATTTCGGCCGGAGCCAGTGCTTTCGTCGACAATATTCCATTAACGACAATGATGATCCGCATTGTGACGTCATTGGCGCAGAACCCTGAGCTTGGTCTACCGCTTACGCCACTGGTGTGGTCCTTGTGCTATGGGGCTTGCTTGGGAGGTAAGCAATCAAATTAACCAGGAGGGCCATGGGCCCCAGGGCCCCCCAAAATAGCCGCAAAATATAAAATCGCCATAGACTAAAAAACTAAAGCAAATAAATAAACTTGTCGAGAAATTTGGCGGGAAATTGGAACGTGCCGACACTTTATTAGTCACCTTACACTATTCTATTTTGCATCCTGTGTCTCCATTTTATAAATGATATGGAATATTCGTGTAAGGGTGCAAGACTTTTCCACCCGAGGGCCCTCACATAATTCCGGCCCAGGGCCCCCACAAGGCCAAACCCGGCACTGGCTGTAGTATTACAATATTTCATGAAATGGCCATGTACTCTAATACGCAATGGAAAGCACAGTGAGAACAAGTCACGACAGTAACATTTGTGCTCAAAGAAAATTACAGAAGGCTACGTATAAAATATCTTATCAGAATAATTAAAATAAAATAAATAATTTCAACTACCGAAATTAATTATTCAAGCAATTCCCATTAAAACATTACATCTCCAATACGGTTAGTTATCGCTGTAACTATCCCAGCATTATAAGATTTAATGTTTTGGTAATAAATAACTAAACAATAAGAGATTAACCCTAATCCATCCCACCCTAATAAAATTCTAATTAAATTAGGTCTAATAATCAACAATATCATTGACAACACAAGAAAAAAACTAGGTAGGAATATGTATTAACGAAAAGTAAATTTCTTTTGTCGCGGGACACAATGTATTGCAAAATATATGTTAATGATTACAACAGGTACCATAAATTTGTCAGGTACTCAGTTAGTCATATATTAATACATATCATTCTACGTCCTAATTCACAACATTTGCGTCAGTTAGGCCTACATTTATTCCGCTCCAAAGTTGCATTCAACAACCTGCCAATCCAAGTAAAATCACTCATTTTTTTTTTAAATGTTAACGAATTGTATAATCCTTAAATTAGAAGAAATTATTTATTATTATTTATGAGATGGTAAAAAAAGAAGAAAAAGAAACACTTCATTATTGTAAATCGCATTTTATCACAAGTAACCTATACCTTACAGTAACTGTATAGGGGCCCATCACAGAGAAATTTAAAAGTTCCCTTACCTTCCTTTTTTGATGAAAACTCGAATAGAAAATAATAAGTAGTAAAATTGTAAGAGCCTACTTGTTATATTGATTGTATTGGATATTGTATGAAAGAAGGAAATAAATTATTTAATTATTTATTTATTTCTAATTTATATAAACAAAATTCACTATCGCTGAACTAACGTTATCCTACGAAATGGGATTGTTTTGAATTCGTTCCAGTACCTAGATGTTAAACATATGGATACATTGGTTACAGGATTGGCAACTTTAATTGGCTCGTCATCTAACGTTGTGTGTGCTGGAGTAGCTGAGCAGCATGGTTATAGGTTTACATTTATGCAGTATTCTAAGTAAGTACAATAATACGATAAGTCAACTAAAAACCTTCCCAACTGCATGCAGTTTGTGTGTTGCATAAAATCATTGCACTATAAAGAATCGGCCCAATTTCTTCGTGAACAGCTTTAATAAAATGTGCTTATTGTTCTAATATTTTATATAATATTTTATATAATATTTTACATAATTCATTATTATTAAGGTGGTACATCCACTATATAGTCACTATGTGATTATAGAGTATGCAGTATGCTATATCCATGCAGGAAGCAGTCGCTTATATACAAGGCCGTAGCTATAGATTTGCGACGGGAGGGGGAGGGGGGGGGGAGTGAGTCGAAAGTCTAGACTCTAGAGCGTGGCAGGTATGGGATAAGTTAGCCTAAGGCCCGAGGCTGCAATAGTAGTTTATACCGAGCTTAAGAAAGCAAAACTGAATTTGGTAAAAGCAACAAGTAGAAAATTTAATTTTATTAATATAGAAAGAACAGAACAAATTTATATCTTTAAATTGAAGCACTTCCTCTTAGAAGTCAGCTTAATTTAATTTTTCACGACCGGGGGGGAGGGGGGGTCCAGCAGCGATATAACTAGGAACCAGCAATATTGAAAAGAACGAAACACTTTGTTTATTCCAATAATTCCATCTAAGCATACATTAATAAAATTGAACAAACTCGGTGTTTCGTTTGTTTCAATTGCCCGTTCAAGAGAACAGCATTTTTCATTGAAGTTTCTTTTTTGCAGGGTTGGTGTTCCAGTTATGCTTACCAGCATGGTTGTAACATCTATTTATTTGTTAATATGTCACGTTGTTCTACAATGGAATGCTTAAGAAGAGTGGGCCGAATAATGGCCTACGCACTGTAGAGTGCCATTTTGTGTATTGTTAATCGTTGTAGAATTTTTGAAGCATTTTAAATCATTGTGTATCTGTAGGGGTTGTTTTTCTATCAAAGCAATACCCGTTTGAGCTATATTAGAACAAAATATATTAGTTACCGCAAAAAGCGTCCAAGTTTATTATTTACTGCAGCCTACTTCTTTAAATAAATAAATAAATAATCGTTTATTTTTGCATATTATACTTTGCAGGTAATACCGACAGCATATATAATAAAGCTATAGTCCCCATAGCCCCCCCCCCCCATAGATCCGCGCTTACCTTCTCGTATTATATATATGCAGCTGTACCTATTTTTATACCGTAATAAAAAATCAGAAATTATTGTTGGCAACACCATGTCACCTGAGTAAGAAATGATGGCCAAGGCTACAATGGCTCCAACCAGCCATACAATATGATTTAAATCCCATCACGCTACATATTATTTAAAGGGGCAAACGCCGCCTCCGTCCCTGACTCGGATTATACCACTTTTAATCCAAATTTATTTATTGTTAGAGCAAAAAATGTAAATGCCTGTAATTATGATTGTCACCATTTCCTCGTAAAATACAGACTTAATAGATTAAAAATTAGTGCGGCTTTGTATGGTGACCCGAACAACTCAGGGTCTATCAAACTGGGTCATTCCACGTCTAACCGACAATATGCGCAGCGAACTCCAATTTTACCCGGGTTAGCCATTAGTGTTCTAATATTTTTACAATGTATTATATAAATAAATAAATATTGACTTTTTTGTTCTATTACTAAGCCAACCTAGCGAAGTTAGGGCTATAAAGCCCTCTCTTACACTCAACTAGGAAGACCCGGGACCACCTGCTTTACATGCCCTCCGAAGCATGGTCAGAAAATGTAGCAAGTGTTGGACTCGAACCAACAACCTTTCGGGTGAAAGTCGGAGTCTGTACCACTACTGTACCTGTCCTTATATAATGTTTGCATCGCAATAGAGTTCGCTCTATTTTATCACCACGAATAATGTGCTGCATAAAAAATAACAACATTATACATATGAAACATGTATGTCCGAGAATAGCCATGAGTTAAAAATTTTCAGATTATTACAATATATTATAATAGTGAAATTTCAATACAAATTCAGTTTATGTAAGTTATGTAAATATTATTATATGCTTAGCTTACAATATTAGCATTGGTGGTTTAGAGGTACACCGTTGTACGTACTACAATTGGTACCACAATAGTATAGGAGAATTTTAGTTGGTGCCAGATTCTATGATATGGGCATGTGAAATAATTACCAAAAAATAAATTTAATTTGAAATAAAATTAATAATAAATAATAAATAAAATTATAGCAACAGAAAATCTATTAATAACTTGCAATGGTAAACGGTAAAGCACCTAATCAATGTTGTAGAACAGTTATAATAAAAATTCTAATGTACAATAATGTACGGTACAACAGTATTTATGCATTAGGTGCCCGTCCCATTTTCAACCATTGTGTCCCGTTGTCCCCAAAAAGAGACGCTAAAACGTCCCATTAATAATTATTTTATTTTATAATTATTAATCCAAAGGCAATTAAATATAAAACTAAATAATAACATTTTAATAAAATTAAAATCTTTTAATAAAATAAATACCTAGTTAAAATTCCCAAAAAACTCACTTTTTACATTTGTAATTTTTCCTCCTACGTTTGCACCAGAAATATGTTTCCATCGGTAAAATATATTTTCTTTTCTGAAATAAACTATTCAAACTGCTACAAAAGCTGCCAGGCTATTTCGTACCTGGATTTTCAATTTTCCCCTGGCGAAAATTCCCTGAGGCATCCGGGATTGGCTGCTAGCTAGGACGTTCCACACGCAAAATAATTAAACATGTTTATCGTGTATTTTCAATTAAGAATGAGATGGTTGTAAAACTTGATGTCCCAAATTAGAGGAAAATCTAAATGGTCGCATTATAATTTGACCAGCCTGGCAATAATCACCAGGTCACGGTGTGGGTGATGAATCCAACTTGAATAAAAAAAACTGTGTTTTCGCGGAATCGCCCACATTTATAATCATAAATAAAATTTCAACCGTAAAGGCATTGATTTGATTGTTATTAATTTGACATATTCTTTACAACTGTTAGCATATGTTTAGCTTACCAGTTACCATGATAGTCAACTCGCCCAGTGCTATTTAATCATTATTAATGGCATTTGCATTGTCTATGCTGAAGTCATATCATAAATATCTTACTTCTAAAAGGATTCAACAGGTCCAGGTGTGGTGTGTTACTGGATTTTATTCTACATAGCGTTTCTACTATGAATCCTAGTATTGTAAAGTGTAGGCTATTGTAATTTAGATCTAGGTACCTGTCGTGTATAGTATGCATGTTTAGTACAGTACCTGCTTATATTGTTGCTTTCCAATTTATACGTAGTATAAGGAAAGCTTTGTGATGGTCGAAATTTTCGATTCCGAGATTTCAACGGATGTACACGTAATCAGGTCCCAGGAACCCAAGAAAGTGGTTTTTACGAAATGTCTGTCTGTCTGTCTGTCTGTCTGTCTGTCTGTCTGTCTGTGCATCGATTTCCGGGCAAACTACTCGGTCGATTTTGATGAAATTCGGCATGTAGGGTCACAAAAATCATACCTCGAGATAGTTTTTTTTTTATTTGGGGCTAACTCAATTTGGGGGGGTTTCATTCTCAAAAAACTCCAAAAAAACGTCAAAAAAATTATTTCTCAAAAACGGCTCCAACGATTTCTTTTAAATTCACATATATTCTAGTCGTTTTTAATGTTGATAAAATGCAGGGGGTCGCTTACCCCTTGATAGTTTGCTTCTGGGGGTAAAAAAATAAAAATAACTTAATTTTAATGAAAAATTACTAAAAAATAATATTTCTGCGAAACCTTTCTATCGATGATTTCTACCTTCAGGCATGTTTTAGGTGTTAAGTTGAGTAACGAAACCGGACAGTTGGCTTTCCCAAAATCTATTTGCTTTTGCGCAAAAATTTTTTTTTTTTAAATGATAGAAACTTCACGCTGAAATGCATTGCCTGCCCTGCCATTATTACTGTGTTGTAATGTGTTTTAAATATATATTGAGGTTACCTCACCTCCAGTGACGTCAGGTGGACACCCCCCCCCCCCCCGATATATCCGAAATTTAACCGTAGGAAAATTATTTACCATGAAATTATTCATTTTCTCTCCCTACTAATTGATAAATTGGAAAGCATGTTCGAGTAAACTCGGACCGGTTCTTATTATTGCAATTTTGTGAGTTTTTCGTCAAATGTTATAATGTAGGTAGGTGCCAAAAGGAATATGTGTTGCTTCTACCACACTACCCCAAGTAGTCAATTGATTGTACGATATATACCGTGTACTATTCCTTTTTGTGACTTCTGATTCATGGTTTGCAGCGATACATATATTTAAATACAATAGATTCGGTATTTATATAGTACATACTAGCCTGGGGAGGGGCACATTTTACGCACATTGAGCCATTGGAAGCTGCAATAAGATGTGTTCTGAAGGTGGCAATGGGTAAACATTACCGTGAGCATACACCGACGCTACACCTAGAACTAAACGTACCAACATTAACGACAACCTACGCCCGACAACTGCTACTTTACCGACACAAACTACTGAGAAAAGCACCCCCGGATCAGCTGGTTATTCACAATTGTGGCACAAGACTTGGCAACGGTTGCAATTACCAGATTTCTAAGCACAATACGTCCCTATTTCAACACTCCCATACTTACTTGTCTGTCTCATCATTTAATAAGCTACCAGACAACATTAAATCTACCCCTACTACAAAAAGTTTCAAACAATGAATTAAAACATATCTTAATCCTTATACAAACATAGGTCTACTAGAAGAATGCATATTACAAAATAATTCATATCTTTTTATTTTTTTAAAGAATGGTAAACTATTATTTAATACTCCTAATATTGCTTGCTATTCTGATCAGTTCTTATTTTATTATTATTTTTTTCTTAAACGTTAGGTCTTCTTTTAGGTAAAGCTCGATGAGTTGAAGGGGGGCCCAGCATGGGGACCATTCCATTGGGATCCCCCCTTCACAATTGTAAAACTAGGTACCTTATTATTAATTGTACAGTTATGTATATAAATATACGATTTTCATTTCATTTCATTTCATTTCATTTCACATCTCTAATAAAACATTCATATTAACTTTTACATATCTCGTCACTACCAACTTATAAAATATACTACAACTAATACAACAAACCAACAGCCTGACTTTTCCTGCTGTAACCATACCATTGGTCATGGCTTCATGGACACGGCAAAAATCGCAAAATCAAACCACATGAGAATTTTTCTCTGAATAATCCAAATTATGGCTAAATTCAGAAGCTCATATTCTCTAACATGATGCTACTGGATCTCTGAAACCCCTTGGGTTTGTTTTTAAACGAGTAGAGATATTATTATAGTTAACAGCTAGATCTCTGAACCTCCCTCGTGTGCAGTATACAGAATATGACAAACGTGTTCCTCAAACTAAATAATAAATAAATAAATAAATAAATATTGACTTTTTTGTTGTTCTATTACTAAGCCAACCTAGCGAAGTTAGGGCTATAAAGCCCTCTCTTACACTCAACTAGGAAGGCCCGGGACCGCCTGCTTTAAATACATACCCTCCGAAGCATGGCCAGAAAATGTAGCAAGTGTGGGACTCGAACCAACAACCTTCCGGGTGAAAGTCGGAGTGTGTACCACTGCTCTACACATCCTGACAAATAAGGTCAAGCAGAGCTGTGAACGGAGCTAAGATTACAGACTGCACATAACAGATATGCTATTGTTGTATTGTCTATAAACAACAGAGTTCCAGTGGCCATTTACATTCCTGCAGTTGGTTAGCTGTCAGTCAAAATATGGTCAACATTTCATAGCCTAAGTAATGTTTTCGAAGTAAGCAAAAACCCTGACATTGTAGAAGGGTTGACTCAAACAGGGTGGTCTTCTTTTGCTTCCCCAGTGACTTAGAGTGTTATTGTTAAATTTGTTATTGTTGCAAATTGTCATATCGCCATCAACCTGAAGAAGAGCCAGTTAAGTTGAACCTTATTGTATTTTTAATCACTTCCATCCCCTGTTATAGCTATGATCGATCATGAAAGGCTGAGGTCTACAGCAAACTTTTCGACTACAATATATGAAATATATCTGCTATAATATTTGTTTCTGGGCAAAATAATACTCCAAGTGTTCACGGATCTCTCAGTAAAATACCTTCCAGTTCCAATATAGGTCTAAGTTTAAAATAAGGAAAAAAATTATTCATGGTTATTTATGTAGGCCTACTACACTTAAATAAGACTCTTTTTTTTTATTTTAGCTGATAATTCATAATAAGGTCAGTAATGCAACTAGGCACCCCAGACCTATGGTATTGCACTTTAAATATTAGAGCCAATTTTCACGATAGACTCAAGCCCCCGGGCCACACCGAGGGCTCGCGAGGCTTGAGGCGAAAATTTGGTTCAAGGCCTAGTTTTCTGCTAGAGCAATGCAAATTATGACAGAAGACGGAATGGAACAATTGATCAATAGACCAATGTCTTTTTACGGGCCAGAGGGTCTCCCTGAGGTAAAGAGGGGTAAATTAGTGGGGTTTTATGCATTTTGACAGCGGTAAAGTTTAGATTTTACAGACGAAGACTTATTATATATATATTGTAATATATAATATGAATATAATATATATATAGTATATATTATAATATAATAATATATATATATAATAATTTATCAGTTATTCATATTGCTGCAAAAAAGTTATGTGCCCTTGACAGATGTATGCCAATGAATCTCGACAGGGAGTATAGATCGAGAGAAATTGTTAACATGTCAGAAAGCCAAGCAGCCCTTAAAGCAATAACAGCATACAAAATCACCTCACAACTAGTGTGGGAATGTAGATTGAAACTGAACATATTGTCCGGTGCGAATAAGGTTACCTTGGTATGGGTGCCTGGGCACACAGGCATTGAAGGCAATGAGGTTGCTGACCAGCTTGCAAAAAGGGGAGCTTCCTCCCCTTTTACGGGACCCGAACCTTTTTGCGGTGTCGGGGAAACCCTCGCCCGCAGATTTGTTAAAGGCAAGGAGAACCTGAAAGCGGCTGAATACTGGACCTCATTGCCGGGCCTTCGGCAAGCCAAAATGCTCCTGGGAAGCCACCAGCGCAAAAGAGCCCAAGTATGCATTAATATGAACAGGAGACATCTGAATGTGATCACAGGATTCCTCTCTGGGCATTGCAACTTGAATGGACATCTGACCAACATAGGTGTCAGAGAGTCTAGAGCATGCAGATTCTGTAATGAAGGAGCGGAGGACCCCGAGCATATCCTCCTTCACTGCGATGCAATCGCACGTAGAAGAGCAGCATGATTGGGAAACTTGCAATTACATGTAAAAGACCTACCACTTCTAAATCCCCTCAAGGTGGCTCTCCTGAGGGAAATAGGCCTCGAGGAAGTGATGTAGATACTTTGTTGTAGGGGGCACAATAGGCCCAATAGGCTTAAGTGCACACAGGTAACACCTGTACCCCAATTAATAAAAAATAAAAATATATTACTGCAAACAGGGGGACCTGGACTCCTGGAGGTGTCCACTGGTGTACTCGCGATTTACCTTTTCCGTTGTAACCATAGGGCTAGCTACAAGATTTCTTGTCGATTCCAGAAGCTTGAAGCCGACACACAATTTTCCCCTAGACTCGCCAGATCATACAAATCTTCAGAAGTAGACTCAATGGTTTTGCATCAACCATTCACCAAACCCTATTCTTACATTGGAAAACACGTGTGCGAATCGCTAAAGCGATAATCGTCCATATGTACCGGACCTCAAAGCACTCCAAACATTTCTAATTCTCGTGATTCTGATTTTCTAAATTGATTTTTGGAGGTTTCCCACATAATTACATGCCATCATGCGGGCAACAATTAACTTCGGATGAGAATGTGATCGCTTTACCAAAACTGTAATCATGATCAAAGGATGCGTGCGATGCCGGTACCCTTTCCGTACACACACCTTTCCTATTGCCACAAAAGAAATATATAAATCACGTAGACTGACACGAAACCGCGGCAAAAGGGCTCTCGAAAACCATTGTCCGCTCATAAGAATAGGCGACTATTAGAACTCTTGAAAAAATACAGGTGTCGTTAGCGTTAAAACCTTTGCCTTTAGTGTAAATAAAATAGTGAGGTCCATTCATGTCATGGACAAAATAAACCAATAGATTCTTAATGAACTCAACAATGCTTGTTATAATTTGAACGGAACTATTGAAAAGCGCAGTCTTCCGGTGGACCGTTTCATCGCAGGGCAGGTTTCAGGCAAGCCGCGGTAACTCAGCGATTACTACGACCAATAGATCTCTCTAAAAACTAGACCCATTCCAAGTGAAGGGTTTGGCTATGAGGCCAGCCCAGCACGATATTATTGGCCATTGGTTAGGAACATAGTGAAGTTCAAGTAGAAGTTTCAAACCAGTATACTCTGGCGGTTAGAGCTTGCATTTCAATCGGACGGGAAAAGGGGAGTTCGAATCCTCAAGGGGGTGGGATTCACTCAATAATTGAGAGTAGAATACAAGAGCAATGAGTCTAGAAACCATCAGTTCTTATCAGGACTAAACCGTCAGTCCTTTATGACTTCTCAGAACTTAACCTGATAATGAGCTCCAAGAAACCCCTGCCTCTAATGACTATTTACACAGCAAGCAATGTAAGTCCAACTAACCCTTTGTTAAATAGGGCCAGGAGGGTTATGGCCCCAGGACCCCCACAAAAATGGGCCCCTCCTCCAAAAAGCCACAAAATACTAAATTACAATAGGTTAAAAAAACAAAAATAAAAAAAGTTAGGCAAATAAATTTGTTGAAATGTTTGGCGGGACTTTGGGTCTCCATTTTATAATTGACAGTGGACTATTCGTCTAAGGGCATAAGACTTTTCTGCCCCCTCCCCCCCAAGGCCAAACCCGGCACTGCCCATTACATAGTACTTGAAGATAACTTGAAGTTAACGTGGACGCTTGAAAATTTATTTAACATAACATCTTTCTGTATCATTGCTTACAGCATTAATATAGCCTACGACCTACAGAAATTAGAAGTTAGAACGCTCAAACAAATACAAAATATAGCTCCTAATCCGAGCCAACCCCCTCCACCAACAGTTTAGTGAATCGTAACCTGGAGGCAATTAATTTAATAATAAGACAAAAGACAGTAGAACTCAAATTATTCGAATCCATCGGGACCATACTTTACTCAGGTAATCAAATATTCGGTTAATTAGAGTTCTAAAAAAGGTCATAATAAGTTCTTGACGGAAAAGATGGTTATTTTCGGAGAGTATGCATCCTTTATTAATTAAATGAGTATTAGCACAGTACAGCAAGTAAAAGAAAGCTTAACCTACCTACTGTAGTAATGGTAATTTGAAATTTACACCCATGTTATGAATAGGTCTGGTAAGTTTTCCATGACGAACCATATAGTGAAACTACGCGGTGATGAACCGTCGCCCACAGCCAACACGATGCGCAACGTAATAGACCATGAAATTCAAAAGCTTATTGATCTTATAACACACTATAGACCTACTACGATTAATTCTCTTTTTTCAGGCGATAATTTTTCAATTGGAATTAATTTGACAGGATCTTTCAAGTTGAGACCGCCTTATATCTGACGCGCTAGGAATGACAAGCAGTGCCTGAGAAGACCATCTTGCAGCATTGCTAGCTTTACAATATGGCTCAGCAAATCTCATTCCTATAAAACAGGTCAACTAGTTGTTGTTTTTGTTTCTTTTGAAGACGCACTGAATTGGAACTTACTACCAGGTGACATGTGTCACGTAGGTACATTTCGAATATTGTGTAGACTATCATTTTCCAATTAGGCATTTGAATTTGATTTCATTCATTTCATTTCATTCATTCATAGTAAATTATTCTTATTAAAAACAAGGTTCATGGGTGCTTTCTTAGCAAGATGAGAAAGCGCAAAAGTCGAAATCTGCAAAGGCAAATCTGTAGGGGCTTTTTAAAGTATGCATGATAAATGCCTAAAAATTTATTTTTTCGCACCTGCATTTTCAAATGACCCCCCCCCCCCTCCCAACTCCCTGACCCTCCTTACCTAGGGTTACCAGGGCTCTTAATTTTATTTACAGTCAGCTTATATCAACTGCATGGGGGGGGGGGGGAGGCACCAATTTTGAAAACAGTGCATTAATCGCGGAAAATGACGTGTATTAATAATGCCCCTTGTCCCCTTGTCTGAAATGCAATACAGTTGGATGGCGTAGAAAATAATAGTCATTGGATATAGCAGGAATCACTAGCCCGGAGCCATTAATGCCTGTCTTAAGTCTTAAGAGTGTACAGCCCGTAGGAATTTGGCAGCCCGAAATTTAATAATTTTTATGTTTTATTTAATTAACTAATCAAGTTATTAAAGATTTGGCTCATTTAAGTTGTAATAAGGTATTTTTAAATTTTTAAATTTAAGTTTTTTCATAAACATCACGATGATAATTTATACTCGGTAATTTATGAATTATTATCGTGTTTATGAAAAAACTACAATTTAAAAAATTAAAAGTGCCATATTATATTATGATGTATGAAGTAGTCTTCTACAACTTAAATGAGCCAAATCTTTAATAACTAGCTCGTTAACTAAATAAAAAATAAAGAGTAATTTCCAATTTCCTACGGGCTGTACACTCTTAATATTAAGTTTTCCAATATTGGACACCCGAAAACCTACTTATCGTGAGGTATAGTACTGTAGACAGGGGTATTTAACCAGAGCATCATGTCCTTCAAAGTCATTAGAGTATTGCCAGTTCATTTAAATAATCCTTTTAGCGATTCGGCTCGGGTACAAAGTCATAGCAGGATTATTACTTGTCACAGTATTGGAGCCCGACAATTGTCACAAATGGTGCCGCTTCTTTCCACGCCATAAACCGTAAAAGAACGCCAAAGTCACTAATGTGGAACATCGCTGTGAATGGAACCTTAAAAATATCATGAGCCATTCAGGTCATTGAAACAGGAGTGGAATGGTACACATATAAGGCCGCGTGGCCCGCTCATCATTTCCCACGTTCAGGATAATGTATCATCATCACACTTCAGTTCATCGGCGGAGGTCCATGAACAATATTTTTAATATTAATAGTTTACAAATTCAAAGGCCTTTTTGTATGGTAGACCACGGAGTGTTAATAGGATATGGAATGTCGATATTGGCTGTCTCTCTCTCTTTAAGTTACAGCCAGATGATGGCTGGTTGCAAGGCCGTGCCCAGGTTTTGATTTCGAGGGGGGGGGGGGGTTGAAAAATGTATTTTTACGTAATTTATTGATGGATAAATTCTTCAAATCATACAGGTTTACATACAAAAATTTATTTCGGTGGGGGGGGGGGGGTCCAGACCCCATGGACCGCCCCCCTGGGCACGGCCATGGCTGGTTGACAGTAGTGTAGTTAGGGTGTTTGGCGCCCCTGGCCAGAGATAGTGTGCAGCCCCTTCATAATGCATACTTTTAAAATCTCCCTGGAGGCCTTGTCAAACTGTTCCTAATCATCACACAGTAAAATTCCTCGATCATCGCTTTCAATATTTTTTTAAAAATTGCAAGAAAAATAATTCAAAAAGTTGAGCATGAACTGTTTTTATTAATAATATTGGCACCCTTTGGCACTGGCGCCCCTGCCACTCTGGCCACTGCTGGTTGGTAGTGTTCACGATTCTGGCACGTCCTCTTCAACTTCACCATGGATGTGATCGCCAATGTCTTACTTCACTTCTGGGAGATATTCGCACATCAAGCTGAGTTTAATGCTCAACTGGAGGATCAGGAGGTTGAATAACGAAGTACCCGAGCCAAGGTAAGGCCGTAGCCAAGGGGGGGGGGGGGGTTCATGGAGGTTCAAACACCCCCCCCCCCCCTCGAAATGAAATGGCTTGATACTAGATTGAATCGGATTTTGAGAGGAAAAATTAAAACCACTATGTAATATCCAATGAAATTTCTGAACCCCCCCCCCCCCCCCGAAAGAAGAACATCCTGGCTACGGCCTTGACCCGAGTGATTCGATGTACGCCATAATGCCTATTAGGAATAGGGAAACTATTCAGGTTATAGCCAATAATTTATATTATGCCAAAAGGGTTGATGTTGTATTTTTTAAATATTGTATAGTGTAGCCTAATCCTAACCTCATGAAGTGATGAATGCGTCGGGGGTAAGAATTTAATGAAGTGATTCTGACATTCCAAAAATGGCAGAAGAACATGGTTGAACGAAAGATTAACTTCATGTTCGTTTCTGAATGGTGCTCTCAAAGAGAAGATACTTGACATTGAATAGCTTTCACAAAGAATGATCGTAGTTTGATCACAAAGACCCGAAACCAAGATATGGAGCCAACAATGGCGGTAGGAGGGGAGAGCTGAGTTCTCCTCATTGATTTCGGAATCTCCGCACACTCCTGCCGTTCCCAGGCACGTCCTATAAATCAAAATAAACCTTAAAGTTCTTCAGGTGTCTTTTACGATGAACTTTCGAGCCGCTGTTGTACTATGATTTATTTGATTATTTTAACCAGGTGCCCTTTGCTTGCCCTGTTACTGTGGGTCACATTTTGAAAGGGACAACCTAGACTACACGTAGACTCTAGCACTCACAAAAATCCCAGCTCTAGTAAATAGAGCTGTCATCTAGGCCTATTATTGAACTTATTCGAAAGTCCGATTGAAGTAATTAGCAGTTTCCTTTTATAATGCTCATTTACGATAAATGAGCAGAAATAATATGTATAAGTTCATTTAATTGAAATTGCTATTTACATTTATTTTGCTCCATTACATGAAAATTACTGTTGTCTGTGTTTTTTTCCGCTGAGTATATACATTTACCATAAGTGGAATATGGGTTTAATGGATCTGTCCTTTTGCCCTTGCTAATCCACCCCTCAATTCTAGGGACCTTTGAAACAATCAGCATTAGATTAAGTAATATATCAGGAATAGGAAATTAAGAAAAACTGATAAAAAAGGGACACGAACCCACGAACTATGCCCTTCCAGGGCACCGTTTCACCCGCTGAAATGAAAATTAAAGTAGCGTATTAAGAGTATTATGACCAAAGCTTCATCGCAGTTGGGGATGAAGCGAAAGGGAGCTCTCGCTTAGGTGCTATCAGATTTTTAATTTCCCATACTTATTTTATTTTATTTTATTCTCTTCTGGAAGTTAAGATTTTGTATCAAGCCAAGCAGGAAGCAGAGAAAAAAGAATTTGCAATAAATTACCATAAATTTCAAAACTCAGAAGTAGAGGCACTTCAATTTTTGCACAAAAATTTTTCCTGACAAAAGTAGCCTATGCAATCAAGCCTTTCTGTAACAAATGGAATATGAAAGAACAGATCAAACTCCTGGCAACCAGTGGCGTAAATAACTTACCTACCTTGTCTCATTATTTCATCTTTTTTATGAGTAGATCCGATATGAGTCAACAGTCAACATGGTTAACAAATTTCAATTAAATATTTTTATTATTTAAGTAGATTTCTAAATTATTGCATTCCAATTTATACGTAGTATTGTATAAGGAAAGCTTTGTGATGGTCAAAATGTTCGATTCCAAGATTTCAACGGATTTACACGTTTTGAGGTACCAGGAACCCAAAAAAGCGGTTTTTACGAAATTTCTGCCGCTCTGCCTGTTCATCGATTTCCGGGCCAACTACTCGGTCGATTTTAATGAAATTCGGCGTGTTGGTTTACAATACTCGTACCTTGGGGCCATTTTTTCATTTTGGGGCTAACTCAATTTTGGGGGGGTTTTATTTTCAAAAAAATTATTTATCAAAAACGGCTCCAACGATTTCATTTAAATTCACATATATTGTAGTCGTTATTAATATTAACAAAATGTGGTGGATCCCTTGCCCCTTGACTGTTTGCTTCTGGGGGCAAAAAAAATAAAAATACGTCAATTTTCATGAAAAATGAATAAAAAATATTTTCCCTGTGGAACCTTTCTATCAATGATTTCTACTTTCTGGTATGTTTTAGATGTCAAATACAGTAACAAAACCGAATAGGTTGCTTTTCCAAAAAAGTATTTGGTTTTATGCAAAAAATTACTTTTTTAAGAAATCATATAAAATTCACACCCCAATACAATGCATGCTGTGTCATTATTAATAAATTATTTGCTATGAAATAACTCATTATCTGTTACTACTAATTGTTAAATTAGAAAGCATGTTCGAGTAAACTTGGACCGGTTCTTTTATTATTTTTGGGAGCCAAAGTGCGCCCCCAACAATGCTGCGACCCCCTCCCGGACTCCGGGGGTTGCGGGGGTTTTATTTACGCCACTGCTGTCAACCAAGAATGAAAACAAACCATATGCTACAGCAATAATATAATGGACATGGCATGATTCCGCTCAATGCCATTTGGCGGCATTTAGCAGAGGCAAAATAATTGAATAGAAAAGGAGAAATATCAGTTCTAGCCAGTTAACCGTCTATGTCAGCGCTGAAAAGGGGGACATTACAAAAACCTGAGTGAGACTAATGAAGACCGCTGCGGACCAGAAACTGCAGAAAGGACAAAAGTTGCTAACTCTGAAAGCGTTTCAAATGGACCCCTCATATTAAAAGTTGATTAATCACGGCAGTTTATAAAAATCAAGCAGACATATTTGTATTGAAAATGGCGTCATGGTTGGCGTATAGGGGTGAATAGATGCTCTCGAGTGTAACTATCATATTGCTATTTAGTTGCGTACAAAGAGACGTTTATTGTCCGTGAGTTTCGTGCAAAAACGCAATAACTCGTTGATCATTGGTTTATAGCATTTCAGCTATTATTGCGCAGCCTACTTGCGAAGTGATAAATGCTGTGCTACAGAACTAACTTAAAATTTTCACCTCGATTCGGAAAGTACGTATAGTATTGTTTATGAATCAATCTATAACATAATCAACCTTGTAATATACATAAAAGTCTCCTTAGTAACTTTGTAAAACTTGCATTTGTAATTGTAATTTTTCACAATCAGTCCTTGTAAAATAAAAACATTTTAAATAGAAGCAATTCAATGGCAAATTGAATTAACCTCTTTGCCCAATGTGCCAAACCACATATAAAACCGGAGCTTTCTCAACCATGAAAGCACGTCTACTCTAGCGGGGCACAGGTCCAACGCCATGTTAAAGACATAAACTAACAATATTAATAATATTAATAATTAATTCATTTATAAACTGAAAACCTCCATGGCAATATTAATAATCAATAGTTATACATAAAAATATTATAATTTGTATATAATCAAGTATAACTAAGGTAGTAACTAATTTGGTAAGTCTGCCACGAAGAATTTTAATAAGATATTGCACAGCTAATAATTAATTCTTACGATGTGCCATTATAAACTAAGGTGAAAATTAATAATAATGGCCATGCTCTAATAGTATAAATTGAACATTTTTATGTATTTTTTACGTGTGGATTCTATTGTAAGTCCCCCGGACCCCATGGTCTATGGATGAAATTCGTCAAAAGATTTGTAGTTTATACCCAATGAACAACTTTCAGCTGTTGTGGGAGGCAATCTTAATGCAACACTGTTGCAAGGAATATAATTATCAATTTTGGAAGAAAAACACAAGCAGATGTTGACTGGGGTTGGTTTAGATATTCACGGTTGAAATACATCAATTTCCCAATGAGAAATTCTTAATAAGGGTAGACACTCCTGAAAGGGGGTTGCGGGTCAAAGCCCTAACCTAAGTATTTATTTACAGAGCCATAATTAGCCCCAAACCTTTAGCAGATCTGCTAGACATCCTGTCTCCCGTTATAAATGCTCCTTCTTCTCACTCATGCAGATGCTTCACAGCCAGCTACTTTTTTTTATTACTGTTGAGTGGCTCTCAAAATTGGTAAACTGATACTTCTTGGTTCGTCACTAAATCTGGAAACTTCAAAAATAACTGATGATTACAAGATTGATTTGACAGGAAAAGAAATATAGGTACCAACTGTAATAGTTTTATTCTTTTACTATACAGTATTTATTTAACATTTATTTATCCTTAATTATTAAACTGAATTATGTAGTAGCTAGCCTGCGGCTGAGTGTTCAAAATGTTTTGTAAACAAGAAATTTTGCTGATTTTTTGACGAAATTAATTTATTGCTCATTCCACAAATACAAAGATAACAAAGTGAACAGATAAAAAACTCATAAAAAATCCAAGTTATCGCAAGAAGTTTATATTTTCTGAACTGAAATATTATTACCTTAAAAAAATTGGATAAAGAGCCTTAAACCCATTTTGTAGCACAGTTGTAAATCTGTAAGGAAAATAGACAGCTTTCACAGAAAGCTCGTATTTTTTAAGATTTTTTTCATCTGTTCCCTTTTATATCATTGTGGCTGTGGAACGAGCAATTAATTAATTTCGTCCAAAAATTACGATAATTTTTTGTTTACAAAACATTTTGAACACTCAGGCTTAATGCTTTGTGCCAGGTAGTTTTATTGTTTTCTCTAAAATAGAACGCCTGTGCAGTGCAAGCTATATGGCATTCTCATTTTGAGTTTTTTTTAAATGAGAAATAAACACCTGCTTGCAGGGACGCCGCCGACTTGGGGGGGGGGGGGGACACGGTCCATCTTGCCCCCGCAGACTAGTTTCTGGGGGGCAGCGCCCCCCCCCCCCCCCAGAAGAAAAAAAACCCTTAGTGCAGTTTATTTATTTGTCTCCCTTAATATTTCAAACATTAAGATAAAAATAAATCACATAATTTGGCATTTGCACCGCACCAACTTTTAGAAACTTTTTCGCGCCAATGTTGTTCGTATAGCCAACTTTCGAATGATTTTTGATGTAAAGGCTTTAGTAAATAATTTTATAGAAAGAACGAGTGTACGCCGGTCAATGCTTTCTGCATTATAGTTATTTTAAGTAACCATTTTCCAATGCATTTTCCTAATACTTTCCAGAGTACCGAATTCTTCCCCCCCCCCCAGAATTTTTAAAACTCGGGGTCCCTGCCTGTTTGTACCAAGCTTGTGGGTAAAATGGGGCAGCAAGTGTATGCTATCGCTGGATTTACTTACCACGGTACGGCTAGCTTACAGTATACGTAGGCTAAGTACGGGACGGAATGAATGCATTGAAAAAATGGCGCGGAACCGTTATTATTAGGACATTTTCTGAAATATTAGAGAGCAGAAGGTTTTAAATATAAACATACAATGCTGCACTGGTGTTTCATAGAATAGTCATAGCCTCAAAAAACTAATATATACTAAATATATAAACTAAATATCAATAATATAGAGACTATTGGTCACCATAATAGGTAGCACACTCGTGCTTGTGTGAGACTCGAAGCATCAAGCGATCGGAGACCAGTTGCAACATAACACAGGCACAACTTTATAGCACTGATATCTAAAGAGTGTTGAAAAAAAGTGAAGTGTATGCAACCCATACAATCTCCAGCGAGCCTACTATGCCGTTTAGTATTAAATTATTCTTCAGGTTAAAAATGTACACAAAACAATTTTAAATAGCACTTTCCAGTCTAAAATCATCATGTTTACATTTTTAATCCCAGGTTAAAGTGCTCTTCTAAAATTTGTAAGATTGTAACATGTAATCCTTGGGATAAGTTGGCTTGGTACCTCGTGCTATGCCTGCTGAGGTTCTCTCTAGACGTGGTTTCCCTAAATTACCATTGAAATGAGCTTCCCTTTATAGAGGCACCCCTTTGCTGAATCCCTGGAATTGAGAGGAGTGTCGATTAATGGTGTGAACTCTAATACGATCTCTATAGCTGTTATGTCCATTTCATTAACTATCCGCTGGATGCATCATAAAGTGACCAAGGGCGGATCCAGCGGAAAATTTAGGGGGGGGGGGGGGTCACAAGTTTTTTGTACGTTTAAAAGGTAATTTTTTGTTGAAAAGTTGAGTTATATCCATTTTTTTTACTAGGTATTTTATGAATTTTTCTATGAATTTACTCATTTAGGGGGGGGGGGTGGTCATGACCCCCTGACCCCCCCTGTGGATCCGCCACTGAAAGTGACCGACCTCATCGATAAATAATTGTATCCTACAAGATTCCAAAATATAAAGTAAAGGTATTTCTGAAATGTTAAACTTGTCCCGCTACTTGATCATTCAAAGCTACAGCTATGTAAGAATTGCTTAAAATGAAGTCAAAAAGAAATGAAACGCAGGTAACTTATTGATATAAATAAGCATGGAATGCAAATCTTTATTTACGTTTTTATTTCGATTTCTATTCTCCCAGACTGTAATAGATACCTATATACATATATATATATATATATATATTTTTTTTTAAGTATGAACGTATCCTATTAACCTCTTCAATCGCTTCACTAAGTAACTTAATAGGTAATTGTGCCGAGTTACGACACGTCTCCGACCGCAAGGTGTGTAGAGACTCGCACAAGTACAAGCACGTTACCTCCTTGCCACCGTAGTCGCAAGTAATCGGATTAAAATGGGAACTACAACAAGTGAACTAATAAAAATTCAGGGCACAATAGGCCCAATAGACTTAAGTGCACACAGTGAACACCTGTACCCCAATTTAAAAAAAAAAAAAAAAAAAAAAAAAAAAAAAAAATTAATATTTTTCTAAGTAGTAAAGCCGCATTAAGTGCATGTGGAAGTGAAACGTAGATATGGGTCACCCCTAGATTTATCGGTTGTTAGTTAATTGTTACTACGTAAGTTATAAATATTTGGTCGGACTCGGTTCAAAAAGTTGTACAGACAAATTCCTACACATAGGGTATTTTATAGGGTATTTCAATTTTTGGTGTTGTAATTATTTAATGACCTTAACGGACCACTAACATTTCACGCATCGTAAAGTTCATGGAGAAATGGCAGCACCAAAAAGTAAAAATAACTTACCATATATGATTATGTGTAGAAATTAGCCTTTTTTCAAATTGGATAGACCAGTTCTTCCATATCCTTTTAAATATAATGTTGAGTGTTTCACAAAGCCCACCCACAGGCCAAGCTTTTCAGATTTAAAAAATATAGCTTCAAGCTGTGTGGGGTCCTGTGACGAAATAATGCACACGCATAGGCCCCCAGGGGGAACACCCTCACCCCTTCCCTTTAGGCTACTGGACATTATCCCACGGTATTTTTGTTTGTTAAATTAACGTTATCATTGTTGAGGTTACTTGCGTATAGGTATTCTTATTTTTGTAATTTCTCCCTAAGGAAAACCTCTGGGCTCCCTCCTGTATAAGGTTGTTTTCCAACCACTAATGTGTATTTCAGTATTTGGTTAATATAATAATAATATCCCGAAGGACATTTATGAACCTAGGTCTTCTTATAGTTAGTCCATTGATCCTTTGACTCCATTGGCAAACTGTAATACGTCCGCAATGTCAACCTACAAGCACTAATGACCAAGCTGAGACAAGCTTACCATTGACCATATACCATAACAGGTAAAAGCATGACTTAACCAAGTACAGATACGAGTTTCAGTATTTCGTTAGAATATTACCAAAAGCTCTAGGTTATTATTTTATTTACATGAATCAAGTGGTCTGCATGGGTTCATCTAAGGAAAGGGAAACCTCATGCTTAAAAAGAACGAAAACTGCCGATTAAGTCCAAACAATGTTGCTGACCACAACATCCCAAACAGAACAGTGATCAAGAGAGAGGATCCTCTACCAGTCCACAGACCCTCAGCTATAATAGAACTTTCTACACTTTTAGAGTTAAAATTGACTCAAAATGGAAGGAAAATCTCTGACTTGCACACACGTGGAGAGGGAACCCTTGACCCTATTCACTTTAAGAGGATTGAGGAAAACGGAACCCCCCTAAAGAGCCTCGGTTAGTAGAGAACTTGTAACGTATCTCTACTAACAGAGTTGTCTGTACTTATTAACAAAGACAGCTAATCCCACAGAAAAAAAATCTTATTGACATTTACTTTTATAATAAGCACCTTAAACTCCTTAAAACCTACGTATGGAGTGTTTTATCATACGGATGTAGAACCTGGACTATAGCAGATAAGGAACTGAAGAGGCTTGAAGCGTTTCAAATGTGCTATTACAGAAGGATGGATGAACTGAAGAAAGAAAGAGTGTTAGAGGCTATTGAAGAAGAGAAAAAGTTGTTACTTCAAATAAAAAGTGGAATAGCGAAATAGGTAACTTTTTAATTTATGACTAATAATAATTTTTACTGTATTGTAGCCATGTTTGAAGGAAATAAATAAATAATGTATTAATTAACAATTATAATTAATTAATTTAAACAGAAAATGAATGGGTATTAATGGTGTTATGACGAAACTAACTATTCCATCCACCTAAAGTGCGGAGGGGTACCCTACTGTAGACCTACCAAAAAAAAAAGTAATGATGACTGTTTGGTGCATGCACATTACAACGGAAACAAATACTTGGAGGTAAAAGAACTATAGTACTTTCTTTGATGATGAACTTCCCTTTTGTGGCTTTGCATTAATTAAAACGGATAACTTGCAGTAAGTACTATGCTATTTACCAATTATAAATAAAAAAAAACATTCATTTGGCTACACTGAATTTTACCCTTCATTGGCCCTATAGGCTATATGGACAAAGCATGTATACATAAAAACTAGACGGCTGATGAGATCCTTCAGAAATTAAATGAGTTTTTGCAGGTGGCTGAATGGAGGTAATTGGAGTTCTTAATTAAACCCACTAGCGACCCTTGACCAAAATAATTTATCAGAACAGCAGAGGGGTCCCCCTGTAGCGAATTCAAGTTTGGGGCGCAAAGGGCCCGCTGCTAGCGTAACGCCCCTGGCGCCAGTTTGCAAGCATCAGTGGTGCCCACGCGGCTATTTGACTGCCGAAGCCGCGCACATTTATTTTGCCTCTAGTCCCCATATTATTCGCATTAGATTGGATTAGATTAGACGCCAGCATGGAATGGTATCCATCATGCAGTCATCCATACGTTATTGTTTAAATGGGGTTTATTGCGGACAATTTGAGATGAAGTTGAAATTATAAAAGTATCAACACTCAGTAATTTATTAAGTAGTTGGATTCTACCTGGCCGACGTTTCAGCCCATAGTAGACTTCGAAAGTTGTACCTCGGCGGCTCCGTAGCTTGTGACTACGGAACTCCTGTTGATGAAACGTTTGGAAGTTCGCTCTCATATCGACCATCAGCCCGAATTCCACTATTTATTTATCTGACTCCGGCCGTGAAAGCTTTTGCAGATACGCTTTATTATGTTTCTATGGTCCCTTGAAGTAACTATATTTCTGTTGAAACAATGCAAATTTCTGCAAGAGCTTTTATTTCTTGGAAACGTTTTAATTTTTATGTCTTTGAGGCTTTGGAAGGAGGAATTGATTAATTTCCAGAAATTGACTATATTTTGAAATCTCTTCTTTGATGCAGTTGTTGATGGTGATGATGATCCATAAAATCATCAGTTACACAAAGTTTGACAAAATAAAATTATTGAGTGTCTTGAACGACGATTAGAACAATATATAGAACATAATCAAGGAACAAGAAGAACGCAAACCACAACAATAAAAGAACCGGTCCGAGTTTACTCCAACATGCTTTCCAATTTATCAAGTCGTAGCTAGAGAAAATGAGTAATTTCATGGTAAATAATTTTCCTATACATAAATTTCGGGCATCTCGGGGGGGGGGGGGTTGTCCACCTGACGTCACTGGAGGTGAAGTAAAGTCTAGATAGGTCAGACCAACAAATTACCACACAGCAATAATGGCAGGGCACGCAATGCATTTGACCGTGAATTTTCTATCATTTTTTCAAAAACATTTTTTATGCACAAAACCAAATAGTTTTTTGGAACAGCAATCTGTCCAGTTTCGTTACTCAATTTAATACCTAAAACATACCTGAAAGTAGAAATCATCGATAGAAAGGTTCCGCAGAAAAATTATTTTTTAGTCATTTTTTATGAAAATTCAGTTATTTTTATTTTTTACCCCTAGAAGCAAACCATCAAGGGGCAAGCGACCCCCCGCATTTTATCAACATTAATAACAACTACAATATATGTGAATTTAAAATAAATAGTTGGAGCCGTTTTTGTGAAATAATTTTTGTAGATGTTTTTTTGGAGTTTTTTGAGAATAAAACCCCCCCAAATTGAGATAGCCCAAAATAAAAAAAAATGTTTCGAGGTATAATATCTGTGAACCTACATGCCGAATTTCATCAAAATCGACCGAGTAGTTTGCCCGGAAATCGACGCACAGACAGACAGAGCGACAGAGCGACAGACAGACATTTCGTAAAAACCACTTTTTTGGGTTCCTGGAACCTCAAAACGGGTAAATCCGTTGAAATCTCGGCATCGAAAATTTCGAACATCACAAAGCTTTCGTTATACTACGTATAAATTGGAAAGCAACAATAAAATTATTGAGTGTCTTGAACTACGATTAGAACAATATATAGAACATCATCAAGAAACAAGAAGAACGTAAACCACAACGCCTTCAATGTCCCTTTAAACTTTAGACAAATACGTCATTCCAAAATATCCACCTTTTTCGATATTTTCTGCGTGCCATCAGACTTGATTTACCACAACAATAGCTCCTTGACAGGCTTGCTGTATACACTAAAACAAAACTATTTTCATAGGGGACCAACTGAATTGTCCTTCAATCCTTGTCATTTCTTATAGGTGACAGGAACTGCAAAAGCTGACGTGGGTGGACAAATTTATAATAAGTCTAGAGACCCCAATTTACCCTATACCATAACTTAACTGCCAATGTCAACCCTTTCCATTTTGTTAACATCAAACAGAAGTGGATAGTGTTCCCAAAAACTGACATTTTCATTTCTTATAGAATGACATTACAATCAGTTTCATCGCAGGGGCTATGATTTTTACTTAAACGTCACGCAGCTGTTTAAATAAATTGACAAATTATCTCTATGCAAGGCCGTAGCCAGAATTTTTTTCCGGGGGGGGGGGGGGTTCAGAAATTTTATAGGATATTACATAGTAGTTTTTATTTTTCCTATCAAAATCCGATTCTATCTATAGTGTCAAGCCATTTCAACCCCCCCCCCTGGCTACGGCCTTGTATCTACGGGATTATATCGGTACAAGTGTGAGCGCGAGTCTAATAATTATACTGAAAATATGAAATATTAATTTAATTTAAAGTTGTCAGCCACCGAGCAGTGAATAATAGTGTAGCATCTAGCCGAGCTATGTAAATAAATTAATATTTATATGTATACAGTATATACATATATATTATATATATATAAATTATACAATCAAGTAATCAACAAGTAATCGACAAGAAATTATAATGTAAAATCGTCAAAATAAGGTTGTTCTGTCATTGTAATTGTGCTAGTGTCTCAGTGACAGTCTTTCTCTAAGTGACGGTCTCTAAGCAATTTAGGGAAGTTAGTAGCATTTCTCGCCACTCTCAGTTCAATTGGGAGTTTTCTAAGGTAGGTGAAACCTTTTAGTTTAGGATCCAGTCACTCACACTTGGCTGCGCGTGGTGCTGGCCTTACAAGGTCTCCCATTTGCCTCGTGTTGTAGGCGTGGGTGTCCCTATTTTGTTTAAATTTCCCGTGGGCTATTGCATGTAAATTCCTAACAATATAGTTATAGAATTGTGATATTAATGTTTCTCAGGAAAAAATTTAGATTTTTTTTATGGAGTATGAAGAGGTTATGACCATAAAATAAAACGAAAACCGAAACATTTCGAAATTCACAAAAATCAGAGCAGTATTTCTTGTTTTCCTCTCTGTTTCTTGGTGGAAAGCCATATAAAAATACTTTTTACTGCTAAAGGTTTGGAGTATCTAGCTTAAGTAATTAAGAGGAGGATCCAAATATTTCGTGAACAAGGAATGTCCGCATATTTTTGACGAAATTAATTAATTCTTCGTTCCACAGACACGTAGTTCTATCTCGTGTAAATTCGAAAAAGCAAAAATGCAGCCCCTCCCCTGGTTACGGGCCTGGTTCTAGCCTATCACCTTCCAAATCGGATAGAAATCGGATGAGGTTGGAATACGTGTGATGTCCGTGCGAATATCTTTCCTGCAAGACAACAATCGACTTGCTTTCAATTGCAAATAAAACTGCAGATGAAAACTTGAGTTATATATTTGTATCAATTATAAAAATCAGAGCCACAAGAAAATCCAGTTTTTCTCATGCTTGGCTTGTAGCGGCATTGGAAAGTGCCTTGCAAACCCTAATTGGACTCTTTTTTGCACTGCAAAACATAAACGGGAAATTGATCATTAGGCAGTATTTGTGCTCGGAATCCGAAAATCAAGTTCACCAATTATTTGTACAATGCTATTTCTTTGTTGGAGTGCTCGATTGATTGATTGAAAATTGATTATTTAATTACTCGTCCCTAGCCTCGTTACGTCTCATTCACAAAACCGGATGGATGCAATTTTATAGGCTCTCTATTTAATAATAAAGGCTCACATTTTATTTTTAGGACGGGAAACCAACAAAAATTGGCCAAAATTACTCGATAGTTGAATAATGTAAAATAGTTACGTACCCAGCATTGAATTTCCGCATGTACGCTGATGCTAGGAGCTAGGACAGTAGGTGCGGTACTTACCTACTACATTAGAATACAATACGGTACATTTGTATTGTTGTATTTAGTAGTTTTAATGTAATTGCTGTCCTGTTTTAGTGTTTACTCTTAGTTTAAGTTAAGCGATCTTTATATCAACCGAATTTATTATTGCAACTGGCTTTATTATGATGTTTTTTGATAATGTTAAATAGTAAATTAGTACATATTTAGGTCCGCAACTTGAGTTGTAGACTTGTAGATTAGGCGGGATTCCACCGACCGGCTAGGGCTAAGTACGAAAACAGTGACGTGGTAGCAGACATTCAAGATTTAGGCGGGGTTTCCACCGATCTCACATTGCAGGAAGCAAATGACATTTACGGAAATTAGAATTTTTCTTTTCATAGAAATCTATTAAAATGTTTGTACTTAACATATCCCATGACGCCATTTTTTAATTTTAGTTTGTTTGTGATTTTACTGTATAATCATATTGATCAATTTTAACTATGGCATAGAGGAAAACAAACATTTCCGTCAATGTCATTTGCAATCTGCAATGTGAGGTCGGTGGAAACCCCGCCTAATTCTTGAATGTCTGCTAGCACGTCACCGTTTTTGTATTTAGCCCTAGCCGGTCGGTGGAATCCCTGCCTAAACAATATTCCAAGGAAGAGGATACAGAAACCGACAGACCGGAAAGATGCATAGTAAGTAAAAACCTATAGGGACCACAGGAAATATTAGGGCTCAGAAAGAGTATGAAAAAATATTACATGTGTTTATGAGTTTTGTGTACCGTAATATTTATAATGCACAGGAACAATATAATACAGGCAGCTGTTTTCATTGTTAGGTGGGTATTCCACACACGTCAATCGTCAATGAAAAATTGAAAAATGACGAAACATTGACGTAAATTGAATTTTTAGTATATCATTAATGTCTGCTAAAACGTCATTTTTCAATTTTTCATTGACGATTGACGTATGTGGAATACCCGCCTTATCACGTTGCGCAGTAATCAGGACATGTAGAGTAGTTGTACAGACTCCAACTTTCACCCGAAAGGTTGTTGGTTCGAGCCACACACTTGCTACATTTTCTGGCCATGCTTCGGAGGGCATGTAAAGCAGGTGGTCCCTAGTCTTCTTTGTTGAGTGTAAGAGAGGGCTTTATAGCCCTAACTCCGCTAGGCTGGCTTAGTAATAGAACAAAAAAAGTCAATATTTATTTATTTATTTATTTATTTAATCCGCTAAACGAGTGGTGGAGCCTGAGACCTACCTGACGTTACTGACGCTAGACGTTTCTGTACAAACTCAATTCAATTTACTCAAAACATTTCCCCGAGGGAGACCCCCGCCCCCCTGTTTCCAGTTTTGGTAATGAAGCTCTGCAAAATCTAAAGCTTTTTGCTGCCAAAATGCGTAAATTTCAGGCCTATTTTATCAATCAAATTCCTGGGGCGAGACCCCCGAGACCCTTGCACCTTTGCAATAATTTCCTTTACCTGGATAATCTAAACATTGCTGCTATCAAATGCATTAAACCCCAACTGGGATTTCCCTGTAGTTATATTCTTCGCCTGTAAAATCTAAACGTTACAGCTATAAAAATGCATAAAACTCCACTACTTCAGGCCTATCAATCGCCCGTCGGTGACCCCCGGGCCCCCCTTCAGCTTCAGCCTCCCGAACCGCTTGGGCGCCTGCACAAGGGGCGTTAAGTCCATGCCCCCTAATTTAAAAGCGGCGTACTTCCATAAGAACGGCTTTCCGCTTTTATACATTTTTATGAAAATGAGGGGGGTGAGTGCCAAATGAAACACCGCCTCCCTTCGACACCCTACGCCACTGCATAGTATATACACAATAATAAATTCTTTGCTATATTTTTTAATGCTGAGGAAGCTAGAAACAATAGATACCAACTGTACTCACTACAATCAAGGCTGCACCCAAGGGGGGTTCATGGGGGTTCATACCCCCCCCCCTCGAAATGAAATATCTTGATACTAGATAGAATTGGATTTGTAGAAGAAAAATAAAAACTACTATGTAATATTCAATGAAATTTCTGAACCCCCCCCCCTCCCCGAAAAAAATCCTGGCTACGGCCTTGACTACAATATAGAAGGCATGCTCAAATTTGCATTAAGAGCTGTAAACCAGCTAAACCAGCTAAATTCGCGTGATCTCATAAATTGGGTCATATTCAGCAGGTCCACGCGGTAGGTTCCTATCGCCTTAACCATGAGATATAATTAAGAAATGTTTGTGGCACTCTGGCACATCCCTTGATAATTCGGGCAAGCTAAACATCATCTGAAAAAGGAAATATACAATATACTCTGAGTTGGAAGTTGGCTAATGAACCGAGAAATAAAACAGGTTGATCTGCAAGCAGAGCACACTCTTAACACAAACGCACTCGACAACTTACATTAGGCCGATCATTACTAATTAGCTCATAATTAGCCAGGACAGACTCAGGAGGCCGGAGGAGTCACTATGCTGATATCTCTGGTATGAAATAAGAAGCTAATGAATCTGGAATGCAAAAATATGTTGAGCGTTCAGCTTGTTCGGGTTTATACTATAGTAAAATTCATTCATTCATTGTGCGCTGCCTGGAAAGTACTATATGCCTTACCGACTTGTGGGGTACCTAGCTCACTAGGGAAAGGTTTTTTGTCGAACTGAAAACTACGCTGTTTGATAGCCACCCCTACAGGTCTCGTCGCGCTAAACTTTAAAAAATGTCAGAATTTTTAATAACGTGCTTAGCAAATAATTAAAAAATGTATAATTAAGTATCGGATTCTGGGGTGCCATTATTCTACGTTCCATATATCCTCTTAAAAAAACCCAAATAAAGGTTAAAAAATTGTATTTGTCGCAGGAAGCCACTCATGTTAAGATAGATAGATAAAGAAAAATAGATTGCAATAGATTAGATTTGTATAGATTTTTCAAAAAAGTTAGAAAAAGTCTAGCTAGTACATATTAAATAAAAAGCTATATTGCATCTGAGAACTGCTTAAAACAATCGAAGTGTGAAAGGACAACTATAGAAACTAGATTTAGATAGCTACTTTTTCTCTAGAACCAGAGCTATTGTATATCAATGGCTACTGACAAAGGTGGCGCAAAGCACCAATTACTTTTCCATGCTCGTTTACTTGAACGAAGATCGAGATATAAGATAATCTAAGAAGTCTCGAACTCGATGCAATATATTGGCAGCACTGCCGAGGCAATATAAAATGTGACACTCTCTTATTCGTCCCAGGTCATGAAACAAGTTTCACGCAATTATCAATTGGTTTGTGATGGATGCATTTCGACCTATCTCATCATCAGATCATTATCCCATAATTTGATGCAATTTTCTCCGACTGCTATAGAGTCAGCCATAGAAGAACGAGAACCGGATTGTGCACTTGTCAGTGCAGCATCATGAATGGTTATATTGTACTTAAATAGTTAAATTTCACATATTCTTGGCTCGCATCTCCTATAGGACTGTATAATAATTATAATATTCATGACGCTTCCTTTCATCGTTGCACAAAGTAGACAAGGCCTTCAGTTGCGGCTTTAAGGTTCTTCTCAAGGAAGGAGGAGTTAGTGGGTTTGCCTGGTGTGCCTAGCTGAGGGAGTGCTGCTGTTTCCAAAACTTACTTCTTTGGTATTCGTCTTGAAGAGACGGGCGCCCGTGTGCGGAGTGAATTGAAGTTCTGGTAGACAAAGAGGGGGGGGGGGAGGCACGGCACGACTCACTATAATATTGAAATAATAAAATTGTACAAAATGACAACAGTTACGGTACTTGTGATTACTGACATAAGCGGGTTATCGATTGATACTGATATGTATGTGCAGTTTTTCCTTCAGTCATGTTTTAACTTGACTAGGAGTTTAAAATGCAAATTTTTGTTGTCGTAAGACTACTTCCATTCCCATACCGGAAAAGACATAGCCAATACTGCCCATTGCTGGAATTGAGATGTAGTGAGAACTGGTGTAATATTGCTTAATAATAAGTGAAAAGCGGGTGTAAGAAGGTTTTATATACATATATGAAATCATGCAGGTTTTCACATACAGTAAAATATGGAAGAGGAAAGACGTAAGATGGATGACGAAAATTAAAAATGGCCTCTGTTTGGCTACAACTAATTAGAGAGAGGCATGATGTAAACTCGAAGCCGGTTACCGACTAAAATACAGTAAAACAGAGCATACATGCTTAAAAACAAAATTATGTTTCACTCTTATATTTTGAAATATTTTCTAAGTGAGATCCCCGGATCCCGGGCCCAGCTCATATCTCCCCGGGTTGTGAAAATGCCAGCCCTTAAAGTTAAAAATTTAAAAACATCACTATTTTTTAAGAGTTTAGACGAGCTGTGTTTCTCCTCCCCCCCCCCAGTACCTGACGGAGTTTCCGCCCATTTTTAGCCGAATAAATTGTTGCCCAGTAAAATATGCCCTGGACAGTCCATTGTGCATGTATAGTCTACGCTGTATTCTACAAGTCAGCATGTTAAATTGATAGAAAAGTACCCCTACAAAATTCCAAGCAAATTCTAAAATTCAGTGAAATGGAGTTAAAGAAAATTACAAAATTAGCATGATTCTCGTCGTCATTCAGAGAAGTTGCATCAATTCTTAGCCGAATAATTGTCGCCCAATAAAACATCCTTAAAATATGCCCCAGACAGTGCATTGTGCATGTAGTCTACGCTGTATTCTACCTAGGCATGTTAAATTTATAGAAAAGTACCATGACAAAATTCTAAACAAATTCTGAAATTCAGTGAAATGAAGTTAAAGACAATTACGAAATTAGCATGATTCTCGTCGTCATTCAGAGAAGTTGCATCAAGCTCACAAAGAAATTCAGCTCTCTTCAGAGGAGATTAAGTTTCTCTCAAGTAGCTGAACTGCTTAGAAATAACGAGCCTTGATGGACCAATTCTTTCCTGGAAAACTTAATTAAAAGAGCAAGACTGATTTGAAATTCATTTGTTAATGAGCAGCAGTGTCTCGTTAGCGGTGTCTTGACTACACGGCCTGTGCAGACCACACCTTCCTCGTGCCTTGTCAGAGTCTCAGTGGTGGGCCCTCTCCCACCCCGACGTGAAAACATGCACCGCGTGTGTGGGTGAAGGTCTAGAAAAATCAAATCTAGGTGCACTCTAATTTAAAAAATAACACATATTTCTTGGGTTGCAAGGCAATGGTATAAGGCGGTTGACGAACGAGCAGGAAAGTGCGAAAGTCCATAATTTACTTTTTCTTATATGATGGGCTAGGCCAGCAATTCATAAGCAGGGGGTCGCGAGAGATCAACGAAAAGTAAAAAAGAAATTATGCTAAAGAAGTATAAATTTGAATTAAAAGTATAAAAATTATAAAAAGTATCAAATCAGTGAGATGCTTTCTTTTAATAAGTTCGTGAATGCGATCTATGTGGTGCTTCTGGGAAGTAGTGGTGTAAGGTTGGCAGGCGGTTTCTGTTTTTGGTTTTAATAGTATTCATCCAGTTTCGCAACGGTATGAAGTACTTTTAATTTTGTTTTCTTTAATGGCAAGACCAAAGCCGGAATGTCAAAAGGGGTCGCAGTCAAAAAAAGTTTAAGAATCGCTGGACTCGTCTGCTTTAAGGGGTGATTTGCCAGTGTAAATTTAAAATAAGCAATTGCAGTATGACTGAAGAACTAAATAAAACGTTACAAAGTTACAAAGGCTTTCACGGCCGGAGTGAAGAATCAGTAGAATCCGGGATGATAGGCCGTGGTCGTTCAGCAGTTGCTGCTGAGCTTCCGAGATAAAATTTTAGGAGTGTACCCAGTTCCACTGAAGTTGTCGACCGCAGATGTTGACGAAACGTTTGGAAGTACCCTTTCAGAACGACCACGGCCTATCATCCTGGATTTTACTGATTCGTCAAACAAAAATCTGTTTGACAAAAACTCAATAATTTATCAACTGACGAGAAATAAATCTTCCAGTAAGACACATTAGTATTTAATATAATTTTAAATAAAATACAGTAGCCTATAAAAAGCTAGCACAGATTTCAGTGAGACTATAGTGAGACAGGGAGACTAATATTAGATTGACTACTGGCCAGGCCATAACCTATGTTTTAAAATATAGTAAAATAAAAAGTAAAATATGTGAGGTACGAGTTAATACTAGCCTAAACGCATATATATAGTGGATCATACATGATTATACGGGGGTTTCTTAGATGCAAAGGCAGAGAATTAAAAAATATACTATATTTAGTTATTTAGTCTTACTTATAATTACTTAAGCATAATAAATATAATGATTTGTATAATTATGAATATAGGCTCCATCATGGCAGTACAATATACAGTTCAGAGAAAACGTAACTGACAAAAATATTACACCGTAAAATTATATTGGGTCCAATTCGAATTGAAATTGGAAAGTATTGACGGCGAAAATAACTTGTGAACGAGCATATAATAGCGGCTGAAATTTCATTGGGGTAAGTTCCGTGTTGTCTTGCCTCCAACAGCGCAAGCGAAACCGATCAACTTATCAACTTATACAGGTTTTACCCTTAAGATTGTACAGCCCGTAGGAAAGTGGCAGCTCGAAATTTAATACTTTTTATTTTTTATTTAATTAACTAAGCACGTTATTAAAGACTTGACTCATCAAAATTGTAGAAGACTACTTCATGCATCATATAATGAGGTATTTTTATTTTTCGAAATTTCAATTTTTTTTTATAAAATCGATTATACGTGAAAAGTTATTGTTTATCAAATATCTGCATGTTTGTGAAAAAAATTACAATTTCGAAAATTAAAAATATCTTATAATACGATGATGCATGTAGTGGTCTTTTACAACTTTGATGAGCCAAATCTTTAATAACATGCTTAGTTAATTAAATAAAAAATAAAAAGTATTAAATTTCGGGCTGCCAATTTCCTACTGGCTGCACACTCTTAATGCAAGGGGGTCCACAGACGTGCAGAGAACATATGCAACATGCTGCTGTCCTCGGAAAAAATGATAACAGTTCACTGCTTAATCCACAGCTTTATTTATGTTATGTATGAATGTCATGCAGTTCTGCAATATACTGTACTGTCTGATAGTGGAATTTAGTGACAATATAGTAACAATTTTTTCTTCTTCTTAAAGTTACAGCTGGATGGCTGGTTGGCAGCAACATGTGGCTTCGATGCCTCCACTCCTCTCGAGTTGTTATTATTACAATGCTTAAATATTATATTATTTTGAGTTATGTATTATTTAAACACATGTCTTTTATCCAATCGAAAAAATTCCATGTTTTGTCATAAAGGCAAGGAGGTGAAGCATAATTTATTCATCGAGCCTATGGATGCAACTCACAACGCGCATATATATGTAATTAAAATAAATAAATTAAGTTATTTATTTATTATGCATAGGTAGATTGGCATGATGGTCATGCCAATGGCCAAAATAACGCTGAAAATCAATGGCATGGTTCGCTAGTTTAACAAGTTATTCATAATAATAGGCTTATACGAACTCTATACATAGTAGAGTTGGTATTGTAAAAGCATATGTACAGTAGTTAAACAATATTACCTATTTCATGTGTACGTTGTATACAGTAAATGCTAGGAAGACAGTTTTCTCGAGCTTGAGGATTGATTCAGAATGCGAAAATCTCACATAAAAAGACCTCAACTATATTATTCTCGTTACATAAATTTCATTCAGCAATATTGTTGAAAATCCAAAAAGGGGCCGTTACGTTGCTAAGCATTGTCATATATTTTACCCTGCTTCCAATGCGTTATTATGCTCAGCAAAATGGTATTGCTGAATTCTATGGGAATAATAAAGCGAGCATAGAATTTGTTATCGGGACAGGGAAACCGGGTTGCCTGCGTTCGAAATAGTTACATAATTTCCTGCGTAGCGTCCCTAGCATCAACGGGCGTGCTTGCCGCTTGTCGGTTTCAAGAAGCTTTTGACAGAACACTTTGCCAAAATGAAGTCGACACCAATAGCATAATATTTTATGCTACCAACTTATTAAAAACTTTTCCCTCAATTTCCGTTCTTGATGTGGCTTTTAGTAATTGCTCTAGGTGCTGCCAAAAATGATCCTATCGTCTTAAATATATGGGGTGGTCAACAAATACCAACCCACCGGCAGCATTCAGTACCTTCAGTACCGTACGTACCCTACTGATAAAAATAATTTCTTGTGAGGTGCCAACTGTCCTGTGCGAATTTCAAGAGACTACACCGCTCACACTCACTACTGATGTCATCTGTATTATATGTATATAAAAAAAGAGAAAAAGCTGAAAAATGGCTGCCACATTGGTTCTATTGTACTTTCGGCAACAGTTCTAAAAATTTCCATACCTAAGATTGTTTATTTTGGGGAACTCCTAGCCATTTTTTACGATGGCACCCTTGCTTGGCGCGCATAATATTTTAAGAACAAACTGATGATTCCGTCAAAGTCTATAAACTCGTCAAGATTGTGGAATGGTCCCCCCTCCAGTTATACCAGGAATTGAATGCAACGAAGCACCGAGTTAATTTAATTATACATACATGTAAATGCATCATGCTTATGGAGACATTGGCGTAAACAAAGTGCTTCATGTTAAGGTATATTACCGTATATTTAATTCCAACATTACTAGTTTGCTCGAAATTAAGTTTAGTTCTACGTCTTAGTGCTGACGAAGTGGCAAGAAGCTACAGCCTTGCCCAATTTATATAATAGGCCAACAGCAAATAACAAAACTGTCAGTAATGAGGAAATATAGCTATACGCCTGCAAATTTGAAGCTAGGCAACACCAAAGTTGCCCTACTAGTTACGCTTCTGTTAGCATTTCCCACTTACCACAAAAGAGTTCCGCTGCATAGAAGGCAGTGGGTCTCCTCATCCTATCTTTCATTTACGGTCGAATTTCTTATTCCAATTTCCTGTTGTCTGTCACACTTGAAATGACTCATTTTCTGATAAGACTGGTGCGGGGTAGCATAGACAGGGGTCGGCACGAGACAGGGGTGGGCAAAATGGGTTGTGGCTGCGGAAATCACGGGCTATGATTTACGAGTTGCCCACTGAAGAAATGCAATATCCGCCCTTCTTTCAAGCGCCTCTTGATCTATAGACTTTCTCCTTGTTGCCTCTTGTTATTACATTAAGTTAAAGTATGTACAGCAGTAGTTGCTATAGAATTAAATGGTAGGCCTACGGTACACAGGCCACAGGCACAGTCTTCTTAAAGTTCTTATGCTGCGTCAGCACATAAATGGTTTATATGCAACTATATATAGTGAACTCGGTGAAGTTCGTATTGCTTACTTCCCTGTTGCACACTTTTTGTTTGTTTACTTTTTGAGTGGTTTACTAACCTTTCAGAGTCGATGGATACTATTTTCATTTCATTTATATGGTATTAATTAATTTATTTTTCTTTTCCAAGAACCTTCAAGCGCAAAGGCGACCATAGAGGGGTAGGGGGGCAGTTGCCTCGAACATGAGCAGTGGTGAGCAGCATGCTGCTGTCAGGGGGGAAAACACGACAAAAAACGTCAAAATGACCATATTGCATTATTGCTCTAAATATAGTCTAAATGGGAAAAAAGTTGTGGAAATTGAGACAACACGACACGGTAGGTATTGCAAAAATTATCATTAAACGCCAGAAAAAATTTACTACTAAGTTAGCCTAATACTTTCCTTTGTATAAGTTGAGATGTTCAGTTCGGGTGTATTTAACTCGTGTTATGGTACGCCTCACGTCTAACGTTGTGTATCAGGAAACGCACTATTTTGCACAGATGTATTTAAGAAAAATTGTAGTTTGTAGTCAAATTCTTAAACCCCACTATTTCGCCTCTAACTTTAAAAAAAAACTTTCATGTGGAGGGACCTTTTTGGAGTACATAATTTTAATACGCCTTATTCTGTATCATTACACCTACTTCAATATACTGTCCGTCTTCTACTGAAATTTGAGCCAATTCTTTCAAAACATTTCATCCGGGGAAGACCTCCATCCCCGGCTCCTTTTTTATAGCTACAAAATTCGTCTGTTAATTATCGAAACATTGCTGCTATATCACAATGGGTAAACCCCACTATTTTCACCATATTTTTTTCAAAATGTTCCAGTTTTATTTAATGAGTAATTGGTTTATAAAATCTAAAGTTTTTGCTGACTAAATACGCACACCGGTACACCCCACAATTTTGCAACTAGGCCTATATTTTAAAAATACGGACAACTCGGCCGCTTCTTGTTACCTGTGGTGGGGTCCCAGTGGGATGCTGATGTCCCTGCGCACAGTCAGTTACTATACTAGTGTGAAGTGAACCTTCATTATTAAAATATACATATGCGTCCCGTACCTATATACAGTATATACCTACGGCAAAATATCTTACCAACTCATTGTTTAAATTGTTATAGCAGCTCCATTGGGTATAGTGTGGGCGACTAGTATGTGTATTTGCTAATGCGCTTTATTGTGTTTTTTACGAAATGTCTGTCTGTCTGTCGTTCTGTCTGTCTGTGCATCCATTTCCGGGCAAACTACTTGGTCGTTTTTGATGAAATTTGGCATGAAGGTTCACAAAAAAACGATTTTTTTATTTGGGGCTAACTCAATTTGGGGGTTTTTATTCTCAAAAAACTAAACAAAAAACGTCTAAAAAAATTATTTCTCAAAAACGGCTCCAACGATTTCTTTTAAATTCACATATATTGTAGTTGTTATTAATGTTGATAAAATGCGGGGAGTCGCTTGCCCCTTGATAGTTTTCTTCTGGGGGTAAAAAAATAAAAATAACTAAATTTTCATGTAAAATGAATAAAAAATAATTTTTCTGCGAAACCTATCTATCGATGATTTCTACTTTCAGGTATGTTTTAGGTGTTAAATTGAGTAACGAAACCGGATAGGTTGCTCTCCCAAAAAACTATTTGGTTTTGTACAAAAAAAGTTCTTTTTTTAATGAAAGCAAGTTCACGCTCAAATGCATTGCGTGCCCTGCCAGTGTTGCTGTGTGGTAATATGTTGGTCTGACCTATCTCGAATTTACCTCACCTCCAGTGACGTCAGGTGGACAACCCCCCCCCCCCCCCGGTTCTTTAGAGTAGGTTTGGTAGGTTAGTAGGTAATTTTGGATTACGCCCATTTGGCCAAGTCAATAAAAGACCACGGTACAGCACAAGCGTGCATATCTGCAAAAATGTGATAAACTGTATTATTACATCAACTTATTTTAATGAAATGTAGTCGGTACACATACACATAAAATTTTCAAATGAAAAATTCATGTATTAATTTATTAAATTAAAAAAAAAAACATTATCGATTGCATTTGACAACAAAAAGTTTTCCCGCTATTTTCTATTTGGGAATACGACAATATTGCAATGTAGCGACAAAAGGAACTGTGTCATGGCCGTCATGTTGGCAGCTTAGGCCAAAAAAAGAAAACATTGATGATTTGCTTTATTCCGTCTAAAAAGTGTAAAATAAAGTTTTCTTTTCCTTTCATGTGATAATTACCAATGTCTTTAAAAACACGGGTTCTGCATTTTGTTGATGTGATATTGCGAGTTCCCCCTCTCTTTCTTATTGACGAACTATTAAGAATTGGCCTTGGTCTGCCAGGGCAAAGCGATTTACCTGAACCTGTTCAAAATGACAACTATACTACATTTAAAACAAATACATTGGAAGAAACTTACACGCCTCAAAATCCAAGTGATGCCCAAGTGTATGCTCTATTAATGCTGACGGCTCTCAAGTTTATGGCTAGTTGCATAGGTAAGTAAACCAAATTTTAAAGTAGGTCTGAATCGCATTGGCTCAGTTGCCCAATTTTATTTTAGGTAAACTTTTACAGCAAGGCAATATTTAATACGAATCTGGGCCAGTGAAAAAAAAAATAATAATGATAATGACGTGCCCAATAGGTCTACTTACAAATTCAGATTAAATAAAAGTCAAAATAATGAATGCTGACTTAACAGAATGAGTAGGTCCTACTTATAAGTTATTGCTAAATAAGTGTTAATTTTCTTTTTTTATTAAATCTATCTAGTCATCTTAAAAATGTAATATCGGGTCGATTGTGTACAATAACTATTTTACAGCTTACTTTGACGTGGCCCACCGGCCACCACAGCTGTTGATGACTTTTTTATACCGTTCGTTACATATTACGCTGTAAAGGGATTTTAATTTTTGGTGATATTTCTGTTTCCTTTAAATTTTAATAGCTTACTTTTGAAATTTTCATCTGCAACTTTGATGGGCAATTTTTGAACTAATGAAGAAAACTAAATAATATTACAAAATAGTACTAATCTAAGAATTGCTGCTCCCTGACCTCCCTTTGAGCGAATGGGAGCAGTTTTTAAAACTATGTTCCTCTTTCTAGTACATTCTATCATCAAAATAATCTATGCTATATATCTCTTTCTTATAGGATGTGTCGCAGCAGCATGTGTTCTTCTGCTTGGAACAAGACATCTTGTCATCGTCTACTTATACTTGACATCCGTGGGAATTGTTTTCGTATCCTACTGGGCGAATGTTTCCACAATGAAGACTATTCTAACTTCAGCAATGCCAGAAACCTACCTCCTTGAAGATGTGTTGTCCCTCAATTTAACAAGACTTTTTCATGCAGACTCCGTGGGATTCGTTGTGTTTCAAAACTACATTTTGCAATGTCTATTGGCATTTATTTTCACGTACATTCATATAGGACCTCGGCACGCTGCGGTTCAAAAGTTGCTACCAGTCTCATTCATGGCCCCTTCTATCTTGGCTGTGCTCCCTCTTCCGAAATACGTCATTCAACATTCACCGGTCTTTGCTGCTTTATTGCCTTTGGCACTTGTCAAATTCGTCCTGTGGTACAGCGCTGTTACTGTTGCGCAGACGTTGTACAGTGGGTTTGTCTACGCCAAGCGTGTTGTAAATAACTTTGGAGTATCTGCTCTATTTGAAGCCGAGTGGTCCCGACTTAATGTCCCTTGCGTTCTTCGAACATTTTGGCTCTTGCGAGTATTGGAACATGCTGTGGTGTTGCTTATGGAACACTACCAGCAAGCGGCCTCTATGATTCCTCTCCTCGCCATTACTTCTATACTTACTATGTTGAAAACTCTTTTGATTTCTGGCTGTGAAACGCTAACTGCCCTTCTCGGTATGACCTCCGTCGTAAGCTTCATATGTCATTATGTGGGAGCCTTCTTTCAGTGGGTTCTTTTAACAGAAGATGAAGACGATAAGAGCATTGGCACTGTTTCATCAATTTTATTTTATATTCTAGCCCTGCAGACTGGTCTCACATCACTTGATCCTGAAAAACGGTTCATTCGGCTAGGTCGAAATTTCTGTTTACTGTTTACAGCTTTACTCCACTTCATTCATAACATAGTAAATCCGTTACTTATGTCTCTAAGTGCAAGCCATAACCCCAGTCTGCATAGACACTTTCGAGCTCTTCTGGTTTGTGCGTTTCTCATCCTGTTCCCATTTTCCTTATTGTATTACCTATGGTCACAACATGGAGTTAGTACTTGGCTTCTTGCCGTTAGCGCCTTCAGTGTTGAAGTTTTAGTAAAAGTGCTAGTGTCTCTCATGATATATTCCCTATTTCTTATAGATGCTTATCGTAGCACTTTCTGGGAAAAATTAGATGACTATGTGTACTATATTCGAGCTTTTGGCAACTCGGTTGAGTTTTGCTTTGGTATTTTTCTATTTTTTAATGGTGCATGGATTTTAATATTTGAGTCAGGGGGAGCCATCCGTGCAGTGATGATGTGTATACATGCTTATTTTAATATTTGGTGTGAGGCTAAAGCTGGGTGGAGTGTTTTTATGAAGAGGCGCACTGCAGTCAACAAGATTAACTCTTTACCTGAAGCAACTGAAGAGCAATTGGCCGCCTTAGATGATGTCTGTGCTATATGCTATCAAGAAATGCGGAGTGCTAAAATAACGTGTTGTAACCACTTTTTTCATGGTGTTTGCTTGAGAAAGTGGCTTTACGTTCAAGACCGATGCCCTCTGTGCCACGATATTCTGTACAAGGTGGAAGCAGAAGTCAATGAGGAGACCCCAGAAATTCAGCCCGAGGATGATCTAGACATTCTTCTGGAAGATAATTTAAGGTTTTATGATCAAAGATGAGAAATAACTTTTGTCTAATTATGTATTTGGCTTTTCGTATTGCACATGTAAACTTCAATTTACACTACTAATAAATTAATTTTTAAGAGAGTCACTAATAGTAGCTGTATTATAGAAATGAACCATTGCCTAGTGCCTGATGTTTCGGAATATTTTTTGAACTGCACGTTAAGAGTGTACAGCCCGTAGGAAAGTGGCAGCCCGAAATTTAATACTTTTTATTTTTTATTTAATTAACTAAGCATGTTATTAAAGATTTGGCTCATCAAAGTTGTAAAAGACTGCTTCATGCATCATATTATAAGGTATTTTTAGTTTTCGAAATTGAAGTTTTTTTTATAAAATCTATTATAAGTGCAAAGTAATTGTTTATCAAATATTTGCATGTTTATGAAAAAACTACAAAATTAAAAATATCTTATAATATGATGCATGAAGTAGTCTTCTACAACTTTGATGAGCCAAATCTTTAATAACATGCTTATTTAATTAAATAAAAAATCAAAAGTATTAAATTTCGGTCTGCCAATTTCCTACGGGCTGTAACCTCTTAAGCACGATGTACAATTGTCAACTAGGAATTGAACCAGCCGACAGTTTGACTGGTACCTAGTAAAATCACCTTAGTTTCATTAATTAAATCCTGTGTGTTAAGATTTGAAATGAAATAAATTAGCAATAACCATCAATAGCGAATCCTACAGTACTGTTACTACTAGAATATGTTATTCCAATTACTATAACTTACCCCCGGTACTAGTTATAGAGGATAAAATTAGGTCGATATTTTAATTTAGTTAATATAGATGTATGAGTTATCACTTTTTAATAAATGACACCCATAAATAACTGTTAGAAAATTAACAGTCATTAACATTTTTAGACTATTGGGCCACGCCATTCATTGGTACCTGGGGTGCCGCCATACTATATAAGTACATAACAATGGTTCGGTGAAGAATTCGGACGTCATTGTTATGAGTTATGGAGACATCCTCATGTTCTAATGCTTAGCGTACATCCACTTTTTCTCGCAAAAATGTTTCTGAGCGTGGGAGCAGTTAGTAAATCAGTGTTACACATGCTGGTAACTTTTTTATGCATGAGTTTAGGGCACATTAATAAATTTAAGTGTTTTTAAGAGGATTTAGAAACGAATGGAAAAAGATTCCAATAGAAACTTTTATTATATCTGTGTTGTCAAGAGCTGCAACTTTTGCTTGAAACAGTGTTCTTAGACTAGTTTTATACATCAATCCTGCTTAAATCTGCAATAGTTCACTATGGCCGGCTACTCAAGTGATTACTTGTACCTTGTTCATAAACATATAAATATACTGTCACCACTAACCGACATTCTCAATGTCTTTTCAGCTAAAATCTGAGAGAAAATTGAATATTTCGTAAGTTTTCAGCTCTTCGTATTTCATGGTAGTTTTGGAGCAATCAATTATTTCACAAATAAATCAACAGCTTCCTGAACTATTATAGCCTATCAATATATTAAAGCAACACCACTGACTTTTTGAGTGTGTACCAGTAGCTTATAATATAAGTTGGGCTTGGCATTATGCCATTTTCTGTACCGAATTCGATTCGTCAGTGGAATTCGAGTGAAAACTAGTTTTAGGTTGGCTTAGCTCATATACTGAATACTGACCGCCAAGCAACATCGTTACTTCTGAATACATTCCATTCGGATGGCCGTAATTGCATAGTTTAAAATCTGCAGGAAAACAATATTTTTGGCTATAAAAAAAAACTATTCTCTTATCAGCAGCCTGATCATGGCGATTATAATACCGGTATTTATTTATTCCCCTGGTATTAAAAATGTAAACAAGATAATTTTATAATGGAAAGTGCTATTCAAAATTTGTTTGCCATTTTTAATACCAGGGGATTAAATAAATACCCGTATTATAATCGCCATGATCATGCTGCAGATAGATAGTATACTTCAATACTTTGCAACGAGACACCAGGACCAACACATTTCGAACAGTATGGGCCTAAGGTGACACTGCTGATGATAGATGTCTCATTTACTATGTACATTCGTCTTAATATTATAAGCCTATAAAAGAAATTGCCTAGTCACACAAGACGGAGTATAGGCAAGGGCGGATTTTAGGGGGTCAGAGGGTTCGGACCCCCCCCCCTAAAATAAATTGAACTTACACTAGATAAAAATGGGTTTACAGTGGACAAGGGAGGCTGCCACTGGCCGAGAGATGCCGAGGTCGGTTATGGACGCTATTGATAGCTGTGACTCGGATCTTTACCCAGGCATAAATTCGATTCTATGGATTTTGGCCACGGTCCCCATCGCAATCGCCACAGTTGAGCGGAGTTTCTCCAAGCTGCGCAGGTCAATGGCTGAGAAGCGTCTAGTCGGCCTCATGAATATGCATAGGGATATTGAATTAAATGCCGATAAAATCAACCGCAGATTTGCAAAAAGTGGAAACAGAAAAAAAAAATTATTATTTAAATAAAAAATGGAGAAGTAAAACATTTCGTTTTGACCAAAAGGAAAAAAATAGGTTAGTTAAGCCTACCTAAAGGTAAAAGTAGGTACTTTTCCAGATTCAGCGGATTATAACATCGATGTTATCGTTAAATCGGTAAATAATGTTATAAGGTTGTCATAGAAACCTACATGTTCTATGGCACCTTTACCTTATCGATAACATTGATATTATAATCCACTGAATCTGCCCGCTGACCCCCCCCCCCCCTCCCCCTACATTGGAGGCAAATCCGCCCTTGGGAGTAGGTAGGTACCTGCTTGCATATCTCTACACACCAACCCTGCGAGACTGTGTCGCTGGTCCTTGGACTGGATCGGTACGGCGCATTTAAGTTATTGTTGAAATTAATTAATATCAGTAGGTAGGCTACTGACGATTTGGTCGCCAATGATCGGCTGAGAAATTTTTCATGGGAGCAAAACCGCAGTTTTACTGTACTGCAGCAGATTTTTGTAGATGCGATCAACCAGAGAAAAACTATAGCTACAAAATTCTGCTGCAGTAGCAGGGACGGATCCTTGGGGAGGGCGGTGGGAGTGCCCCCCCCCCCCCCGAGATACTAGATAGAATGGACTTTTGAAGGAAATTAAAAAAAAATATATATATATATATCTCAAGTAAAAGAAGCGCGATATTTTTCAGGCCACCGCCCCCCCCCCCCCGAAAAAATTTTCTGAACCCGTCCCTGTGTAGTAGACTGCAGATTTGTCAGGTTTGCTGCGTTGGCACCATTTCCCATTACGAGCAGTTCCCATAACAATTAATTTTTCAGTGGATCACTCCATGGCGACCGAATCGTCCGTAAGCATTAATTCTTTCGAACTGTCAGCCAGCCCTCGACTAAGAAGGCATGTTATTAAAATTAATCGCCTACCCTCCTACGACACTTTCCAGCCCATAGTATCCTAGTGTGCATGCCCTTTCAAAAGGGCAATAATTGCATAACCACAAATCTGCAGATAATATTTCAGTATAAAATGCCTATTCAGTTCAAATTTTGAAAGGTAATTTAAATAGCATTTCATTTAAATATATTTACCAACTTCTGTATGTTCGTCAATTACTTGCATAATCTTAAAGCCCACTCCGTAGCTTGGTACGGTATTAGGTTGTGAGTAGGCTGGAAGCGGGGTAGGAAGGAACATATAGCCTATAAACCCTCCTGCATGCAGACGGTGACAATAGGAGATGCTATGCCAGGCGCGAATACGAGTGTAGTGTAAGAAAATAGGCTAGTCGCTAGTATATATATGATACCTAAAGGTGAGGGGGGCCGTGGTCTAGTGGTTAGAGAGCTTACATTTCAATCGGGAGAGTGGTAGTTCGAGTCCTCAAGGGGATAGGATTTACGCTCAATAATTCTGAGAGCAATACAAGAGCAATGAGTCCAGTAACCATCAGTCCTCCTCAGAACTTGGTCTGATGGTGGGAGTAGCAAACATCGCCCCCTCTGCTAACAATGGACTCCGCAGTAATTGTTCGATGACTGTGGGGCCCCAGCCTCTAATGACTATATTAACACAGCAGGCAATGTAAATCAAACTAGCCCTTTGTTTAATAATGCCTAATGTTGAATTATATTAGGCAGGTAGGGCCTACTGTACCTATATTAACTACCTAACCAAAGTTATGTACTGTAGGAGGGTAGCCTAACTATTTGACGGTTCCGTGATTTATTAGTGCCTTTTTCCGGGGGTGGAACTAGCAGGCTCTCCTGAGGCTAAAAAACACATGTCACATCAAATGCTTAAAAAATTAACCTGCCTATTTCACTCATGTATATTTTTAAAATTTCCTGGGTTTGATGTACCCCATAACTTACGACTGACGAAAATCATGGATATGCCTGTGTCCAGCATTTGTGAAAGAAGTGGCGAGTGTCACTCTTTCATTAACGATCAGCCGCTATAATTATGTAATACGCGCAATGTAATATGGGGTACCTATAGATAGCTATCTACACATCGCCATCTTCGCTGCATTGGTACCTACCTAACACTTAATATATATAGGCCTACATTACAACGGGTACCAGGGAGTTCAGGCGAATATTACACACTCACCTGGTGGAGGGTGTGTGTTTATTCGCTTGATGAGTTTCTGGGGAATGCGTAAATTAATTTGGCCGATTGTTCTTACAATGGGCCAATTTTATTTCGTTTTGTACATTTTAATTTTTTATATTGCTGGTGTTAGTTATCTAAGTTAAATGTTACATGTTAAGTGTTTTTAGTTTAGTTATAATTGTATTATTACTGTATCCAATATAATTCATTCATTACATTTCATTTCATACAGTACTGTACAAAATGTGTGCTTACTAGCCAATTCTCATTCACATTCAAATCAGTGCATATAAGTTTCTAGAATACCTACTCTACTTTACGATAATACTGCAGGAATAGCCCGATGGAACTGATGGAAGTTACCTCTCAATGTCGAAAAAAGGTTGCAGGAAAGCTTAAGAGTGTACAGCCCGTAGGAAATTGGCAACCCGAAATTTATTACTTTTTATTTTTTATTTAATTAACTAAGCATGTTATTAAAGATTTGGCTCATGAAAGTTGTAAAAGACTACTTCATGCATCATATTATAAGACATTTTTAATTTTTTCATAAACATGCAAATATTTTATAATTATTGTTTATAAAATATTTGCATGTTTATGAAAAAACTGCAATTTCGAAAATTAAAAATATTTTGTAATATGATGCAGGAAGTAGTCTTCTACAACTTTGATGAGCCAAATCATTAATAACATTCTTAGTTAATTAAATAAAAAATAAAAAGTATTAAATTTCGGGCTGCCACTTTTCTACGGGCTGTACACTCTTAAGAGTATGGTTGCCGAGAGGCGAATTGTTTTATTTACCTATACCGTAACACATACATAGTACATACATATTGAAATATATGCATATATAGTTAATTTGTATAGCCTACAAATCATTAAAAGGGTACAGAAAGTTAGAATTGTTTTTCTTTATAATTTGTTATTGTTTTTTTCTTTACAAATAACCTTTTTACATGCATAGCTGCACATCACACATCCAAAGGCGTAAACAAACTTCATAGCTTAATTTCGCCACCAACATTTTAATAAAAAAACCGCAATTATCGTCCAATCCCCCAAATAAGGCTTAAATAATAATATTGTTCCAATATTCGAGCCAATAAAATATATGGATCCAAGATCCAGATCCCAAATATTCCTTCGGTCGAATAAATATTTCGTCAAGTAAATATTCGAGTGTGTAATCAGAGCCATTAGCTTACTTGGAGTTTCAAAAATTAATTTTAATATAGGCTACTAAAAACTTTTAATAAATTAAATCAGTTGAGGGGTTCTAATCCCCAGTCCCACCAGTAGGCCTACTAATTGACAGGATAGGTAGTTTATGAAATCTATCTCCTCATTTTGCCCCCCTTCCCAATATTGATGAGCTTTTAAAACTACTTTTTGTCCGACAGCTATAATTTATTGGCCCAGAAACGTATTCCGGACATTCTGGTTACCCTCCCATAGGTCACCCCAGTTACTCTCATCTGATGCTGGGAATGAAAGTAACTACGACCCATACGCCAATCCTCCTATAAACACAAATAGCCTATACTTATAAACTCACAGTACTTTTTGAAGATCCTTTAAACCAGGAATGACTGCGTATTATAAGCGACCTTGATGTCGAGGTATTCCCTTATAATCGTACACCTTAGCCCTGCATGTCTTTGCCACTAAGTGACTTGCACGTCATAGGGCAATGTACAGGTGCTGCTGTCAATTTGAAAATCCAAAACAAAATTAGAAAGATGGGCAGGCGCAGCACTGCCCCAGCACGTTACCTGAATTTGCGTATTAGGACCTATATAAGAACCGGTCCGAGTTTACTCGAACATGCTTTCCAATTTATAAGTTAGTAGATATAGACATGTGTAATTTCATAGGAAATAATTTCCCTATGGTTAAATTTCAGATCCCTCGAGGGGGGGGGGGGTTAACCTCAGTATATTAAAAACCCCTTAAAACTTAATAGAATATTCTGGAACGAACAGACCAATACATTGTAACAGTAGTAACAATGACACATGTGCACGTAATGTATTGGAGCGTGAATTTTCCATAATTTCTCAAAAAATAATTTTTTGCACAGAAGCAAATATTTTTTTGGGAATGCGACCTGTCAATTTTTGTTACCCTATTGAACACCTAAAACATACCTGAAGGTAGAAATCATTGAAATGAAGGTTCCGCAGAAAAATTATTTTTTAGTAATTTTTCATGAATATTGAGTTATTTTTATTTTTTTACCCCCAGAAGCAAACTATCAAGGGAAAAGCGACCCCCAATTTTGTTAACATTAATAACGACTACAATATATGTGAATTTAAAAGAAATCGTTGGAGCTGTTTTTGAGAAATAATTTTTTTATGCGTTTTTTTGGAGTTTTTTGAGAATAAAACCCCCCAAATAGAGTTAGCCCAAAATAAAAATAAATGGTCCAGAGGTATGATTTTTGTGAACCAACATGCAAGATTTCATCAGAATCGGCCGAGTAGTTTGCCCGGAAATCGATGAACAGACAGACAGACTGACAGACAGACTGACAGACAGACATACGGGCAGACAGACATACATCTTGACATACATTTCGTAAAAACCACTTTTTTGGTTCCTGGTACCTCAAAACGTGTAAATCCGTTGAAATCTCGGAATCGAAAATTTCGACCATCACAAAGCTTTCCTTATACTACGTATAAATTGGAAAACAATAACGAATCTTTTTTTTTAATTTTGGGGGAACCAGGAAATGAGGACCTTCGCTGGGACGCCAGTTCATATACCTCGGTAATCCTGCCCCCACCACCAATAAAATCCGAGATCCACCTAGCCTATATATACCGTAGGTGTAATGTGTCAAAATAATAGGCTAGAGTTCCGTAACATAATTGCAGAGGCTACCGGGTTTCCAGCCTTCAAAGTTAACGTTAGATAGGCTATACAGCATGTATCTGCACCCATTTAGCTTCTAAGGTTAGCAAACATTTAACCTAGATTCCTGATGATTGAGTTAAGCCATGGGCTAACCAATTGACCGCCGTTAGATACATGCGTAGCCAAATCGATTGATGCTAATGTTAATCCAAAGACCAAACAATTTTGAACTTTACAAACCTAGCTCATCTTGACATAAAGATTATTTTTACAGACAGATCGTCATCAATTAGAGTATTAACACAAAATCCAAGATCATCATGAGGATTCTTGCATTACGAATCCAATACGGTATAGGGTTTCTCTCGTGACTTCGTGGAAACGAAACATTATGTGTCAACTATTAAAATCAAACAAATTTGCACAATTTCCACAAAAAAAAAATTGGAAATTGTGCAAATTTGTTTGATTTTAATAGTTTACACATAATGAGGATTCTTTCATATGCCTATAGGCTACTGTTATAAGAGCGTTATTTCTTGTTGGAAATCAATATGGCTGGACTGGACTTGACTGCGGCGTGGTTTGATCTCAAGAGATTCAGGGTTGACTGTATAAATAACCGAAACTAGAGGATATAGAAGAACTGGGCATGGGTGGATTCGAACCCACGATGTACGCCTAACCGGGGCGTCGTCTTAACCGCTTGGACCACAAGCCCCACAAGTTCTCTACTGATATGCTCGAATTGACATGATTCATAGCCCAGTTTTTCTATATCCCCTAATTTTCGTTATTACGTGGAGGTTACCTCTTCAGCCAAAGTTAATTTAATGTCAGTGTTATATACACAATATAATGCTGCAATATACGCAATATAAGACTGTATAAATACTTCAATGTATTTGTTTCCTGAAAATTAACGAATATACCACTATACGTTCTTTCTCAGATTTCATAGGTACTTTCCAAGTCACATTCTTTATTCTTAGCTTTAAAAACGGCTCCAACGATTTCTTTTAAATTCACATGTATTGTAGTCGTTATTAATGTTGACAAAATGCGGGGGGTCACTTGCCCCTTAATAGTTTGCTTCTGGGGGTAAAAAAATAAAAATAACTAAATTTTAATGAAAAATTACTAAAAGATAATTTTTCTTCGAAACCTTTCTATCGATGATTTCTACCTTCAGGCATGTTTTAGGTGTTAAATTGAGTAACGTTTTGCACAAAAAATTATTTTTTGAAAAAATGATAATGATAGAAAATTCGCGCTCAAATGCATTGCGCACCCTGCCATTATTGCTGTGTGGTAATTTGTTGGTCTGACCTATCTAGAATTTACCTCTCCTCCAGTGACGTCAGCTGGACAATGCCCCCCCCCCCCCCCCCGAGATGCCCGAAATTTAATTATAGGAAAATTATTTACCATGCAATTACTCATTTTCTCTAGCTACTACTTGATAAATTGGAAAGCATGTTCGAGTAAACTCGGACCGGTTCTTTTCAAATGTACTCAATGCACTCCACATGAGCAAAACGATCATATATGCAGTACAGTACACGAGTGTTGGTTTATTACTGAAAAAAAAATAGATCTACCAACGAAATCGATAGCTCACCTCTTGTCTTTGTGAATCATAGGCATAAATATACATAGGATGTTTCTTCATGTCGTCATATTCGTGATGATAATTTAATAATAAAATAAAATATTAAGAACTGTTAAAGTGGCAATAAATCCCAATGGCCTAGGAATAAACAAATTCTTGTTCTAATGCATCTCATAGCAATGAGGTTCTCTAGGGACAGTTTTGGTCACTAGGTTCGCTGATGACAAACCGATATCCATATTATTCAAAATGGCCGCCGTTTGCATGTGAAAGCTAAGCTCTTAGCATCTAATCAATTATTTTAATATTTTTACTATGCCTGGACCTTATTTCGCTGCGTATAATTTAATATATATATTCTCCATGATGTATAGAAAAATATCACTTTAAAATAATACGTAATTAAAAATCATTTTAAAATAGTATTGAGGCTTATGGAAAAATCAACGCTTTGATATCATTGCAACTGGTGCTGCCATCTACAAAATGACGTCACAAATGAACCCCATTGCAGTCACTCCTGATGACTATATACTTGGGATTGGCAATGCAGTGGTTTCCCAAAGGCTCCTGCTTCCTTATGCCATTAACTCTTCATTGAGTCTGTTATGGGTCATCTGGCCCTACAGTTATTGTGTATTTCTGTTACAATACACGTTTTGATTGATTGATTGATTGAGGTCTTCAAACCCAGAGCAAAAGAGTGCCTTGCAAAGAAAAAACTGTGTTTTTCGCTTATCTCGGCTCAACCTCCGTCCCCTACTTACCTGTATGTTGAGTCGCCACTACGCGTTTCCACCTTCACCACGAAGAGATTAAGGATTTTCGCGTCTTCACCACTGCTGGAGAGGAACCAAAAATTAGCAAAAATATATACAGCCTATAGTACTTTAAGCCCTACAATAAAAGAAGCCAATAAGCAAATAAAGGAAACAGTAAAATAATCCAAATCAGTAGGTCTTGAGGTCGATTAGAGTGATGGGATGCGGAAGTTATAAGTGATATGTATAAGGAAATAACTAGTTGAGACTGTGCGCAGAAATAGGCGTACGGCGTAGGGCAACAAGTTGCAAAATTGACCGAGAAGAGGGGAGAGTTTATGAATGAACTCACTCACATTGCACATTAGGCTATACACCATCTCGGGCCATAAAGACCTCTTCGCACGGGTCTCACAACATCACATGCGTAGAAAACTCGCAAGGGAAACATTTTCATATAAATAGCCAACGGCCTTATCAAGTTGAATTCGCGAGAGCAGAGCGTGTTTCAAGCAGCGGCAAACTAGCTAATGCTAGTGCACAGCGTTGGCAGGGGAACATGGTGGGACATGATAACGTGCTGAAACTGATCAGTCAGTCTGAGTCCTGGTCACCTCCGAATTAATCGTGAGACTTTACTGTGTTCCCAAGTGGCTCGGAATCCACTAGAATCAGGAGGTCCACCCTGTCAGTCAACTCCCCTTCTCCCCGAGGTGAAGGAGTCTGCCCTTAGGGTGCCTCAAGTTAATAAGCAGACTCACTCCCCCCGCCAGGCTGACAGGGATGCTTAAAGCAGAAATGCTGAAAGCAGGCGTTAGAAAGAAGAAGATATTCATAAATCATAACTATCAATATTTAATTTGTCTTTTATTTTCATCATACCGTTTACTTGAGGGCTTACCTTCTTTTAAGGCCAAGGTAAGGAAAATTGGCTCGAAAAATCCCATGAGGTAAGCATTGGGCGTCTTAAAAAAGTCATCAGAAAGAAAATTATTGTCTAGGCCGACCATTGGATTATTAATACGTTGTAATGTGGTTCAGCTAGGAAAAAAACAATCAAAATACTTTCTTTTGTCTAAATTTCGAAATATTTTACCTGCTGTTAAATACCACTTTTTATAACAGTTGAAATACAAGTATCAATAACTAATCTGATTTTTGGCGCGAAATCTCACTCGAGAGTTTTTGTGAGATGGCGTTTTCTAAATTTTTGTGAGGTTGACCTTCTATTCGCCGATCCCACTCTTAAAACCCCATTTTTAGATACTCTGACTACTTCGGTAGTTAAGCTTGTGATGAGGGTTCTCATATTTTTCATCTTCTGGGCTGACGCTCACACTTCCTCCTGTTTTTTAAGACTTTATTTTGTACTCCTTTGAACAACAAAAATTAGCCTATTAATTATTAGCCTAGCAGAAAAAGCTACCCAGACGTTAAATGGGAAAAGGGAAAACCCACGACAAACACATTACATTAAAGTTCCTTATTAAACTAAATTAGTGAAGAATCCACGGCGTACGTATAACTGACGCAAGTAGACCTAGGTTTGTTTCACGCTGTATGCCATAAGCAATTATTTCAATAGTTTGAACTCGTGTATCATTACCTCCATTTGAGAGACACCTTGACGTTCAGTGTAGGCCAGGGAGCTCAATTAGTTATTAGGTATAGGCCTAGCGTTTCATGGAGAGCAGGATTGGTAACAAGTACCGTTATTTTATTCAAACTACAATCTTTGAGTCGTTATGTAGTATAATTCCTATTTGCCGTGTATGTTCCAATTTAATGCTTACAAGTAGGTTTAGACAGATAATGAACTGAAGAGGCTTGAAGCGAAATATGGTGTTGCAAAGGGATGCTTATAATAATATATAATCATAATCACTAAAAATAGGAAGCAACTAGGAGAGATACTTGCTAGACTATGTGTAGAGGCGAGTAGAGCTGGACTAGAAATAAATGTCTCAAAAACTAAGTATCTAGTAATGTCAGCGTTAAAAAGGAGACGGAGAAGTGACAACCTGACTGCACAAGGAATGGCTTTCGAGAATGTAAAGAGCACCTTGGTGCAGAAGTAAACAATCACAACAAAACTAGCGCAGAGATAGACAGAAGAATAACAGCAGCCAATAGAGCATATTTTGCCAACCTAAAATTGCTCAAGTCAAGACTTATCTCTAGAGCCACAAAACTACGAATATACAAAACCCTTATAAGACCAGTTGCAACATACGGATCGGAAACCTGGAATCTCACTGTAAACGATGCCAACAAACTACGTGTACTCGAAAGAAAGATAATAAGGAGGATATATGGACCCCTTTACGAGTACGGAGAATGGCGTATAAGAAACAAAGCTGAAATCGACGCCGCTCTCAACGGAGAAGACATAGTAAGGTTCATTAAAGCACAACGATTAAGGTGGCTGGGACACGTTGTAAGGATGTCTGAAGAACGCATGCCACGAAAAATGTACAAAGCAAGCATGACGGGAAGACGACTGCCAGGACGGCCAAGAAACCGCTGGAAGGACGAGTTAGAGAATGACCTTCGCGAGTTGGGAGTCTCCAGATGGTGGAGCGTTGTGCAAAACCGAGAAGAATGGAGGAGTGTTGTCGAGCAGGCCAAAGCCCACCAAGGGCTGTAGAGCCGGAAGAAGAAGAAGAAAAGGGATGCTTTGGATTAGCTGGAGGGACCACGTGACGAATCAAAGAGTGCTAAAGGCTATTGAAGAAGACAGACAGCTATTAGGTATCTCTTATAAAAAATAGACAAGAGAAATGGGTAATTGAGACACAAAAAGCTGGTACATATTGGGGGACAGTGGAAGGAACCAATAGAAGAGGGCAGGCGAAGAAGGAACTCATGGATCAATTGAAGGAGGACGCAGGAGATCGAACGTACCAAGAGCTGAAGAGGAAGGCGCAGGACCAAGAGAACTGGGGAATGATATACAAAATAGAACAGATTCATTACAATAAAAACAATAGGAGTTCTACAAACTGAAACACATGTTACGAAGATTGGCATATACATTTTGATAGATTGATTGATTGATAGTAACAAATAAATAAATAAAACACCTATAGCCTAAAAGAGAGTGAGAGAGAGAGTTGATGAGAGATGTTGCCAACAAATCGTTGAGATTGTGACCTCAGAAGAAGAAGAAAGTCTACCAGTTTTCCTACAAACTTAATTTAATTTTATGTAAATGTAATAATACCCTCATTAATGGGTTGATTGAAAGAGTAGGCCGAATGGCGAAAAATTCGCCCGAATGGAAAATTAAGAAAATTTTCTTCCTTCCTTTCTTTACCCTCCGGTTTAATTATCGGGTAAGGTATTTTATTTTTTTATTTTATTTTAGGTCTGCAGGAACCACTAGCGAAGGGCTTGTAAAATGCATGTAATTTGTTTAAAATACCGTTTCACACACATTCCAAATTGCCCTGTAGATGGGGTATGACCGATAGGGGTTCTTTGCCTCGGTAGCCCTCGTTCACACAAATCCTGTGTCCGCCCCTGACAGGAACCACCCCGTCCGTAAACATGTACTTATAGCGGGTGGTATATGAAATATACTGTATGACACTTTCTCCGCAGTGAATGTTGAAGTTAGATAACGGGCCGTGCCTGGTCCAGGCAACGTATAGGTTGTTCATCTAACGCTCCCTTGCGTAACGCCTCTATTATGTCTTGCATAATGTGTGTCTAATGTGGTTGGGAACAGATCAGTGTGCCACATCCCGCCCTGGACCATCATTTCCACTTGTCTGCGTATCTGAGACAAGGACAAGGCGATAGGGTATGTCTTCAAACACTGCGCGGTCATTGACAGGGGTAACCAGGGTAACGCTAAAGCTGTATTGTATCAGCGCCGTCACATCCATGAAATAAGTCAGGACATGTAGAATAGTAGTACAGACTCCGACTTTCACCCGAAAGGTTGTTGGTTCAAGTCCCACACTTGCTACATTTTCTGGTCATCCATGTAAAGCAGGCGGTCTCGTGCCTTCCTAGTAGAGTGTAAGAGAGGGGTTTATAGCCCTAACTTCGCTAGGTTGGCGTAGTAATAGAAAAAGTAAATATGTATTTATTTATTTATGAAACTGACTGTAGAATATTTTTTAAATCAAATCAGTGGGTTGTACTTATCTATAAAATTATTCATAAATTAACCCCCCCCCCCTTATATCATGCAAAATATCCACAACCTCTCAAACACCTGCAGGATTTCCCATCACAGTACTCAGATGTTGCTCACGTCTTCTCTTTCCTATAGTTTCTTCTATCCTGCTGTGGAACACCCCACCCTGTGGCATCAGAGAATCGGCATCACTGTAAATCTTCAGGGTCCGTCTCAAGAGGTATCTCATTTCCAATATAACGCAAACAAAGATTTGTTAATACCAACCCATATAAACCCCATTTGTAAACTCCGTATAAATAATATAGAAATTATACTGAAAACACACTCCGTCATGAGATCAAAAATACCAAAACAAGTAAGCTTACATCGCATTAATCGCTCAAAATTTTCTTAGGCGATAAAAATTGAAGGGAAAAAAATGTAACGCGTGCATCCATGGATTCCGACCTTCTGGTCAAGACATCCGACTTCCAACATCTCTTTGTTTCAGTGAGAATTGAAAAAGTGATTTGCCCCAAATTCTCCTAGGATGATGGTTTAGTAAACTGGGCGCGTTGGAAAGTAAAGTATATTGTCTACAGTGCAATAGGTAAGCCAGGCGCGGCACGACTTCCGGTATGCGAATCGCTATTGCTCCAAACTCCGAAGATAGTAGTCACAGATGGGTCTTCTTATGTTCATTACATCAATGGAAAGTTTTTTAATATCTAGGAACATTTATCGCAAAGGTTTTTTTTGCGGAATCTGCGTCCCCATAAAAAAGAATCCACAGGCTTATAGCCTCCGGGCAAATGAATGAGATCCTTGTGTATTTACTATAATACTATACAATATAATGACTACAATTGACTAGTGTATACACCGGTTTTGGTAATTTAGTATTTTTATTTTTTTCCCATATCATATTCAATTTTTTGAAAATTAAAATAGCTATGTGTTCAAAATATCTGCCAAAACCGATTTATTAAGGTGTCTGTCATATTTGTCATATGGTGTGTTATAAGGATTTTTTTTTTTTTTTTTTTTGGCATTGTGGGTTGACATACAGCCATGGTGGGTAGGTGGGGTTAAAATTCAACGTGGACTTCCCTTAGAAAGTCATATATAGCCTGGTAGGAGTCACTTTTAGAGATCATGTGGGCATAATTAAAAGGGAGGACTGTCATTAAGGGGAAGATGCGGTCTAGTAATTTGTTTCTAGCTATGGTGAATTCAGGGCATTCCAATATAACATGCTGCATTGTGCCTTCACTTTCCAGGCAATGGCTACAGAGAGGAGAGTATGAGCCCCGTAGGGTATGATAGATATATGCCTCAGAGAGTCCATGGTTTGTCCTCAGACGTGAGATGGTAGATAAATACATGCGGTGAGTTGGGCCAGACACATTAGCAGACCATTCGTTTTTAAGCGGTCGAGGTAAAATAGACCTATAGAAGGAGCCAGAAGTATTGGAATTGAAGTCATTTACCCAGTTATAAGGATAGTCTGTCGCAATGTGTCTTTCATTTCTCAGTTTGCTGTGCTGGATTTCTCTTATATTTCAATAACGATAATAACACATAAAACACATATAAAACGTAAAAAACCTTACGCTATTCCTAGAGAGTTACCCAGGCACAAGGTGCCATGTTCCTCTAAGTCTGTTTTCACTTGAAAAAAAAAAATGACAGGTTCTGGATTAAGTTAAATTCTGCGATTTTGCTGATGGAGAGGACAGGTGTATAACAAAGGCCTTTGTTAAGGCCTATTATATCATATGCAGCACGCAGGCCTACAGATATAAGGCAGTCCTTCTTTGGATAAATTTGGCCCCAGCCCCAGGCACGTTTCTGCAGAATGTACTTGGAGAAATGCCAGAAATGTGGCCCCTCGGCCCATTATGCGACAACTCAAGGTACGAACGTCCTCACACAGATAACTCGTATAGCAATAATATAGTCTAACCCTCGACTGGAATTATTGAAACATTACAAGGTTTGACATTTCATCTACTCTACTCTAACGCATTCCCAGACTGAAAGGAGCCTATAAACTATCATTATAGCATTACAATATTCGCGAGTTCTCGCTCAGAGTGACTAGTGTGGCTATTATTTTAGAAACATTACAGGGTTTGACATTTGACCTAATCTCCTCCAGTATACGCTCTACGGTCTACACTATCCAAATCCAATCTTCCACATTTATAATAGCCCAGCACCCATTGACGCATTCACAAACTGAAAAGGAGCCTACAGGTACAAACTTTAACTATCCTTAGCATTACAATATTCGCGAGTTCTCGCTCATGGAGTGACTATAGTGTGGCCATTATATTGTGCACTGCAAGCGGTAAAAATAACGTAAATAAGAAAAACATACAATACAAGATCGCGGATGAAAGTTAATTAAGATAAACCCCATTATTTACTCATTAGGCTACCTAATCACATCCCTTTATAACCTTATAATATATAGTATAGTAATAATAAGTTTAACGATGAATTAATTATACCGGAAACCCGAATTCAACGTTAAGTTGTAGAGCTCACCAGCTCAGGGCGGATTGCTTAAGAATCTGGCTCAAAACGAAATTTGTCTTTATAATATTTATGTTCGAAACTAATCTTCCATCTTCAGGTACATAAAAGAAAAGGCAACAAAACCTAGGAAGTAGAATGTATAGTCATTGGCCTAAAATCACCCGAATTACAGTGACCTAGCCTACGGTATATTAAACAATTCAGACGCTAAAGCAATACAATTAATTAATTGATTCTAATTCTTATCACTCTAGTATTTATCTATTTAAAAACGTCTAATTTCTGTTGATTAAAAACCAGAAAAGTTAACAAAGAGTCAATGAGTCGATCAATTCCAACGTGATTCAACAAATCTCAAATACGCACCTTTCCTTCCAGAGGGGATATACAGACACGTAACCTTCGAAAAGATTCCCTTTACAACTACTTCTTCTTCTTTAAGTGCCTCTTCTATTGAAGAATGGTGATCACCATGGCAATATGGATCTTTTAGACTGCTGCCCTGAAAAGGGAAGTCGTGCGCTTGCCAAACCACTAATGGTACCTCAGGTTTTTCAACCAAGATGTTCTGCTGGGAGCCCTCAGTACTTCCATCTTCTACCTTGGACTATTACATGTAGAAGGCGATACTTTTCGTTCCTCATCAAAATACATGGCCAAAGTATGTTAGTTTCCGTTTCTTAGCCGTCAACAGCTACTCGGCTTCTGTATCCATTTTCCTCAAGACCTCAGCACTCATTCGGCAACTCCAATGATCAATATTAAGGCTTTCCCCCTCCGGTTGCCTCTTAACTCAAATATTTACGATGCCTACCCAGCTATAATGCATGAAAAGGTAGATACGTAAGTACCTCATATATAATTGACGGGACTGTTTGACTTTGTAGCTGGTAAGTGTAGTATACTCAAAGCCGTAGCCAGAGGGGGTCCAGGGATCCCCCCCCCCCCACGAAATATTTGCAGGGTACACTAGATAGAATAGAGTTTTAAATATTTTGATGTTACCTCACCTCCAGTGAGGATAGGTGGACCCCCGAAAGAATTTCTGGATACGGCCCTGAGTTAACTGCAGGGTTTGTGAGTTTGATACAGTACGTTTGCATGCACACTGCCATTTGTCGCACCAATATTTTTTCCATGTTAAAATATGATGAGATGAAATTGGTCCGAGGCAAGGTCCACTAGTGCTGGCCTTCCTCTGACGTCAGCCACACAACGACCTCATTTAAAAGTCACGTGGTCTCTTGTAGGTACTCCACCTGTCCCTTGCCCCGTCTCGGTTTCCATCTTTCAATCAATCAATTCTTCATGTAAAGGAAAAATGAAATGAGTAGGCTAGGCCTGCCTAAGCCGTGCCTGCAAACTGTAAAATAGTATATTGTACTAATAACTAGCACACCTATCATAAACCTACAGGTTTTCGAACTGGGAAGTCATCGGTTTTATAAGGATACATACTGTATATTAACAAATTGACGTTATAGGGGCACCCTTTTGAAATTGAAAAACGACTTTAATAAGTTATAAGTATTAATATCTTGTTTTCATACTAACCCAAAACAAAGTAATTTATTATTCATAAGTACCGTACCTAAAATTAAATCGAGAAGAAAAAAGAGAGAAAAAAAGGATAAAGCACATGCAAGGGGGGGGGGGGAATCCATTGTTACCACCATTACCAAACCGGGGAGAGTCTCAAGCGTTATCTAAGATATAATGTATTGTTTAATTAATATCTTAAAGCTACTGAATGAACTAGCTGCTCTAACCTCCAATGGTAAAATAAATAAAATAAATAAATATTGACTTTTTTTGTTCTATTACTAAGCCAACCTAGCGGAGTTAGGGCTATACAGACCTCTCTTACACTCAACTAGGAAGACCCGGGACCGCCTGCTTTACATGCCCTCCAAAGCATGGCCAGAAAATGTAGGAAGTGCAGGAATCGAACCAACATCCTTTCGGGTGAAAGTCAGAGTCCGTACTTTACTCTACATGTCCTGACGGGTAGGCGGTTCCTGTGGCGAATAGTGTATAGTACTGTAGTGGTCCTTCCCGGGGCAGGCCCAGGGGAGCGAGGCCGTAGCTAGGATTTTTTTCGGGGGGGGGGCGGTTTCAGAAATTTCATTGGATATTACATAGTGGTTTTTATTTTTCCCTCTCAAAATCCGATTCCATCTATTATCAAGCCATAATTTCATTTGGGGGGGGGGGGGGTAACCCCCATGAACCCCCCCCCCCCTTGGCTACGGTCTTGCAGGTGAGTATCACCAATATTCGGCGCCACCCTTCCTACCCATTCTAAACGAAATAAAGAAAGTTTTTGCTTAGTTTTGGGAAAACCAATTACCGGTACACTCCAATGAAATTTGTCCGAATTTTATAATTTAGTAAATTTGGTCATTATTATAGGTACAACAAAGTAGGATAGTGGAATTTTTATTTGATTAAATTTTCAAAATTTAGCACACCTAAAACTTTGGCGCTTTACGAATCTGAAAATTGTGCTGCATGGGTAAAACCATCAAAATCTTTCTTTTCCAATTTTTTTCAATGGGAACCGCATCGGTTCTGCAGGTCCAGGGTGGTTTCCATCTTCAGGAACGTCTTCCCAAACTTTCTTCCTTTCTTTCGTGAATTTATGCGGCCAATTACTGTCGCTGCTTTTGCTTCGGTTTTATCAATTCTATTCTTACTTTGAGCACACAAATCAGAAAGGAGACACACAAAAAATCTCATTTTTAAACGGCAGCAAAGCTTATAACAAGCTATTCTTCCAATGAAAAAATTCAAATTAACACTAAAAACATCTTGTAAAAAATGTCTACTCATCTTACAAAGAGGTCTGCAATGGTATAGACATCCTGGGTCTCTGAAAATGGTAAATTGCTTGATCCTTCTCTCTTTGTATTTGTACAATATTTGTGTGACGACTTTACCCCTTACTATTATTGTATATTGCTGTAAAGCGAAAATAAATAAATTGATTGATTGATTGATTACTGCAACGGTTAATTCACTACTTACTTGACTACTTCGCCTATAACGGTGTGGCCTAATAGTGCGATTGTTTAAACAGCTGAATCCAACAGTTGCCCGTATGTATCAGTGTCTGCATCCTACACAACATGTAAGTACTTTATTAAAATATTTTATTATAATATTAATGCTTGTGGTCCACTCCATATAACCCAACCAGGTACTTGTAGATATACAGTATATACTATAGTTGCAGTGCGACATTGGCTAGTACCTTTTCTGAATGATGCCTTAAACGTGAAAGACACCACGGAACTAGGGCCAATTTTGATTTTTTCTAATAATCGTCATAAATAAATTTCAGGCGTCTTTTGTAGTGTAGAATAGAAGCTCGTATGCCTGCCATATAGAGATTTCTTCGTCAATTTCAAATATATGACTTATTTATGATACATAACGTTACCAATAGAATTTGACGCAATACGATTGCCCCAATAGCAATATTGCCTGGTACGGCAATGCTAATAATTCAAATAAACGTACAAAGTGTGTTTTCTATTACTTTGTCTCGGTTTGCGATTCGCACTGAGATGAATAGTATCAAATTTGCCAACCTAATTATAAGGAATTGAATCTTCATTGAATGTTCCGCTGTTACTAAGAAGGTGACTAACTTTCCCACTCTATTAGTACAAATGGTTGGTACTGATTCAAGAAACTATACCGTCAACCTAAGACCTTGAACATCGATATTAAGGTTATTGTGATTGTGAAAGTCTAAAGCTGGGAACGATTCCATCTTCAAACTAACCACCGTGGCCTGTCGATAGGAAAGCACACCAGTGATCTAGAAAGCCAAACAAAGAAAGATGATCTTGGTGCATATTGAATAAGGCTTGGGCGGGGACGCATGGACATAGTGTAGGGCCAACACTAAGTACTTGCGGTCCTACTATGGCGATTATTGATTTCCAATTTATACGTAGTATAAGGAAAGCATTGTGACGGTCGAAATTTTCGATTCCGAGATTTCAACGGATTTACACGTTTTGAAGTCCCAGGAACCCAAAAAAGTGGTTTTTACGAAATGTCTGCATGTCGCTCTGTCTGTCTGTTCATCGATTTCCGGTAAAACTGCTCAGTCAATTTTGATGGAATATGGCAAAAATCATACCTCAAAACTATTTATTTTTATTTTGGGCTATCTCAATTTGGGGGGTTTTATTCTCAAAAAACTCCAAAAAAACGTCTAAAAAAATTATTTCTCAAAAACGGCTCCAACGATTTCTTTTAAATTCACATATATTGTAGTCGTTATTAATGTTAATAAAATACGGGGGGTCGCTTGCCCCTTGATAATTTGTTTCTGGGTGTTAAAAAATAAATAAAAATGAATAAAAAATAATTTTTCTGCGAAACCTTTCTATCGATGATTTCTACCTTCAGGCATGTTTTAGGTGTTAAATTGAGTAACGAAAGCGGACAGGGTGCTTTCCCAAAAAAAAATTATAGAAAATTAACGCTTAAATTCATTGCGTGCCCTGCCATTATTACTGTGTGGTAATGTGTTGGTCGGACCTATCTACAATTTACCTCACCTCCAGTGACGTCAGGTGGACAACCCCCCCCCCCCTCCTCGATATATCCGAAATTTAACCATAGGAAAATTATTTACCATGAAATTACTCATTTTCTCCATCTGCCAATTGATAAATTGGAAAGCATGTTCGAGTAAACTCGGACCGGTTCTTTTTAATGGGATAAAAGCTGTACACAAGATAATTTTAGAATGGAAAGTGCTATTCAAAATTGTTGTGTTTACATTTTTAACCCCAAGAATAAGTTAATATTACACGGCATAGTAGGCCCCATCTTAGGTGCCCATTCCACATACGTACAACGTCAACGAAAAATTGAAAAATGACGTCAAAATGACGTAAATTGACGTGGTAGCAGAATTTTTAGTATGTCTTTAATGTCTGCTAAAACGTCATTTTTCAATTTTTCGTTGACGATTGACGTATATGGAATACCCCCCTAATGCTAATGTGTCATTAATTTTATAAACAGTTAAGGCGCTGAATTGAGACATTGAATGCCAGATATACTATTGAACTCTCCAAGAAATTAAATCACGAAATTACAAGCCTGCAGTCATAGCAGCAACGGAAAATAATAACTTACCCAGGGAATTATTGCAACCATTTAAATAAATACCGACGGCACTAAAACTAACCAGCTCGATAGCAGACGACATTCAACAACATTCATGTTGAGCTCAAAGGAGCCTAGAAAATTGTTCAGCCTATGCCTAGCATATGCAACAATGAAGAGCAATTTATCTCGGTGGACATACAATTCATGATTTTAAATTTTAATGCTCTTACCTACTTATTTGCGGAAAGTTATGTTGGCCCCGATTTTTTTTTTCGTTTTTATGTTCTATGGGGATCAGAATCCGATTCTGTCATTTGTCACCAAAATGTCCGATGAAATATTGAACATTGCAAAAAAATGCAAAAGAAGTTAAGAAATCACGCCTCTCCGCGGGTTTCTCGCTGTAGTTTCGATACTATCAACTATTTCGAAAATATTTTTCTTTTCCAAATTAAATATCATTAAATCAATAATCATCAATCATTAATTATCACTAAATGTTCTACAAACCCATTGCTAGAGATTGTTTCTATGATCAATGCATGTTTTAGTCCACGAGAGACCTCCAAAATAGTTCTGTTCAGCTGCGTTTTACATTGATATCATCCATTCCAATATCATACCATGGTTTCTGGTTAAATGAGAATAGGGGGATGCTATAAAGAATTTTACAATATGACATTTTTAGATAGATAGGTAGATAATTCGTGTATTTATCAAAAATACAATACAATGTGAATTAAAAACCTGTGCCTCCTCAAGCCGGAGCGTGTGAGCCACATTAGGGTCTCTTATCGACAGTATTGAAGAACTTACTCGAGTTCCTTTAATACAACTGAGTCGTATCTGTACCTGGTTAAGTCATGCTTTCAACTGTTACAAGCTTGTCTCACCATGTCCATTATCGCTTGTAGGTGGCATAGGTAGGCATCGAAGTCGTATACCAGTTTGCCAATGGCCAAAATTGCATATTAAAACAATATAAATAATGTCTGAAATCCATGGAGTCGTTGGCATTGGACAAGGGACCAACAAACTTTAAGTAGGCCTAGGTTCATAAAACCTCCTTCAGGACATTATTATAAATAATATAATACTATATATACTATAAGTAAGTAAGTAAGTAAGTATACTATAATGGAATGAAATATAACAATTTTTTATTATTATCACTATAGGTGTTCTTTTAGCTATAAAATAGAAAATGCATCTAGCATTCAGGAACAAAATCTCAGCCCCATAATCATTTCTTCTCGCTGTTCACTACTTCTTCTTCTTCCTTTTCTTCTTCTTCCTCTTCCCTCTTAGTGCGTGTGTAGCTTGAGCTTATACTCGACCCGGCCGGACGCTAACATGCTGCTCCCTCAATAGACATATATGGAGAAGTATTTTATTCCGTAATAAACTTAAGTGTTGTAAGCTTAATGCGAGGTTCTCATAATTTGAGACCAAGCTGCCTTCATGCATAGCTCAACTTTTTATGACTTTGGCCTTGTCCATGCTTCACCAATGTTCTTCAATCATGTAAGCCTTATGATAGTTTTTGCCTAGGCAATTGTATTGTATGTTTACCTACACCATGTGCGATGAAGCTGGAGTCAATTACTGTATACACGGTGTTCACATATCATTAAAACATTTAATTGTCACGTGACTTATGAATGGGGGAAATTAATTTGTAAACAACTTCTGTGTGATTCTTGATTGCAAAGATAGACGTCACGCCGGTTGCTCTAGATCAGCGGTCGGCAACCTTTTTCTCCAGTGGGCCAAATTTTTAATTCTGTTCCTTCCTGCGGGCCGCACTTATTAAGTACATATAGGTACCTATTACGGAAACTCTAAAAAGTAGGCATTTTCTGTTCTTAAGTAGGCTATATTTTCCAATAATTAATGTAAACCTCAACAAAAATTCAAAGTCAAAAATCACATTAACATTTAATGCGATTTTTGACTTTCTGTATCATTTGCTATTTCGGACATGTTGGGCTATCACCCAAATGGGTATCTGAGAGGCGGTTACGATACTTGTTCTTGGCATATTTCAACTTAGAAAATGATGCTTCGCACAGGTATCTGGAGGAAAACAAAGTAAGTAGGATGAGGGAACAATTCTTAAGATCCCCACATTTTTCAGGGACACCTTGCCAAAATTCACAATAACTTTTCCCATCCCGCTTTTCCTTGAAAATTGATTCCAAATTGGAACCGTTTTTGAAATCAATGAACTGGTCGATCAACGTTGCAACATTGAATCCTAAGGCGGAAAATTCCGAAATAGTTTTGGTGTCCGTATGCCAGGGATTTTCAACAAAGCGCAGCCAATCCTTCTTGCTCCTCAAATCTTGAAATATGTGGGCGAATTCATCACACAAGCCGTCTAAAAAGCATTTTATATTTTCATAATTTTTTTAAATGGGTAAGTTCAAAATTCAAATATTCCTGTTTTTATTTTTCGACTTTGTCTGCATCATGCGGGCCGCAGAAATACACTCAGCGGGCCGCGGGTTGCCGACCGCTGCTCTAGATGAACTCTTCCAGCAAGGATCTACGGTATATAACCAAATGTAACCTGTGCAGCAATATTTAACAAAGGTCAAAGAAGGTTAAAATAGTAACTTGCTATGTACATTAATATTATAGATTTTGCATGAAAATGAGGACATCATGTGCATATGGCCATGATGGCGAGGTTCTACTATGGCTACCTAATAATTAGATATAGTGTAGTGTAGCAGTAATGACAAACACGTCCTCATCATCACAAGCTCAAACGAGTCTGAAGGCTGGCAATGACGGCTATAATATTAACGTTTTTGGCGTATTAATTCTTCATTATATACAATACAATCCTAATTATGTGTAGTACCGTATTATCATTAAAAAAAAATTCCAAATAACACGGTAGACATCATTTCAGAAAAAATTAACAGACCTGGCGTGCCGTTAAAAATGTATTCGACTCCCCTCTATTACACACTCGAATATTGGCAATATTCGATCCAATGAAGTTGGGTCTAAGAAAAATTGGAAAATGTAATACATAAATTCAGATTCAAATCGTAGCCTATAGGCTACTTTACCGTACTATAAATGTTACAAATATTCCTCCAACCTGATAAATTTTGGATCAAATAAATATTACAGTGCGATCAGAGCCATTGGAGCTACTTCTGTCCGGAAGCAAATGCTGCTGAGTAAATGTAATTGGTTATGAATATGAAGAAAAGCACATGCACATTACTTCCGGCTTTTACTCATAAAACAAATACTTATTTTTATGAATTCGACTGAATTGCTCAACTTATCGAAAATGTATAAATTAGTAGATAGAGAAAATGAGTAATTTCATTTTCATATGGTTAAATTTTGGATATCTCGGGGGGGGGGGGGGGGGGTTGTCCACCTGACGTCACTGGAGGTGAGGTAAATTCTAGATAGATCAGACCAACACATTACCACATAGTAATAATGGCATTTGAGCGTGAATTTTCTATCATTAAAAAAAAATCCACAAAACCAAATAGGTTTTTGGGAAAGCAACCTGTCCTGTTTCGTTACTCAATTTAACACCTAAAACATGCCTGAAGGTAGAAATCATCGATAGAAAGGTTTCACAGAAAAATTATTTTTTAGTCATTTTTCATTACAATTTAGTTATTTTTATTTTTTTACCCTCAGAAGCAATCTATCAAGGGGCAAGTGACCCCCCGTATTTTGTTAACATTAATAACGACTACAATGTGTATGTATTTAAAAGAAATCGTTGGAGCCGGTTTTGAGAAATAATTTTTTATGCGTTTTTTTGGATTTTTTTTTAGAATAAAACCCCCCAAATAGAGTTAGCCCCAAATAAAAAAAATTCCCCCGAGGTATGATTTTTTTAAACCAACGTGCCAAATTTCATCAAAATCGACCGAGTAGTTTGCCCGGAAATCAATGAACAGACAGAGCGACAGGCAGACATTTCGTAAAAACCACTTTTTTGGGTTCCTGGTACCCCAAAACGTCTAAATCCGTTGAAATCTCGGAATCGAAAATTTTGACCATCACAAAGCTTTCCTTATATAGTACTACGTATAAATTGGAAAGCAAAAACATAATTTCAGAAATTTGTATTTGCTTTGATTAGAGCGTTTTATATCTCAGAGGGTCTATTGCGTATACACGTATATTTTAAATTGATTGATCCCCTCATTTAGCTGTATAGTTCCTCGACGTCTGTCGACAAAAAAGCCCAAGTTCATTGCAACTCCAGGACCCATGAACCAAAGTTGAAGGCAATTTGGAGAAAAAAACTTAGCGACGATATTACTATTAGAGAAACCATTGTTCAATTGCTTGATTACAAACCATGAGGTCAAAGTAGTATGAAGGAATGCGTAGCTAATGAGAAGGAACCTAAAAAGTGGCGCTGCGGGAAATAACCTTCGCTATTGTACTTATGAATAAATTATAAATTAACATAGATCAATATGGGTCTATTACATTACTGTAGGCACAGTTGTAAAAACGTTAAAATTTACGGTGGATATTATTTTCTAATAAAACTTGTAATGAATACAAATAAATGCCTGGATGGAAAACAAAACGCAATAGATACGGTAATACGTTACCTAATTGCAATTATATTCGCAATTCATTTAATCTATAATGAAGAACTTTATTACCGTACTTTATTTCAAATGAGAGAGTTGGATGAGAAACAGTAATATCGTAGCTACGACGTAGTCTATTCAATATACACCTGTATGGGTCTATTTTCAACGCGACTCTAATGAAAATATGATACATATTATACAGAATGTTATAATCTACAGTACTGTGCTATGGTCCAGTAAATGAAGAGCATATATGCAAAAGGCGCTTTGTCACTTAATACTATAAATGCAGGTATGGCCGGGCCCAGGGGGGTGGTCCAAGGGGTCCGGACCCCCCCTCCCCCGAAATCATTTTTTTAAATGTAAACCTGTATTGTTTGAAGAAATGGAATAAATTTATTTGAGTTTGAACACGGGATAGAATGAACTTTCATTTATAAATTACGTAAAAAAAATTGCCCCCCCCCCCGCGAAATCAAAACCTGGGCACGGCCTTGAATGCAGGAGAGACCTAAACATATTTTAAAATCTAAATGCTTCTACATTATGGGATGTAATGTTTTAATTAATATTCTTTGATAATATAGGAATTACATTAGACTTTTTATAAAAAAAATTTTGTAACAGCCAATGCGACAATTCCAGTGCTACCATCAGCTCATTTTTTTTTTTTTTTTTTTTTTTTTTTTTTTTTGTGGCATTGTGACAAATCGCCTTTTGCATTTATCCTCCTCAAATAAACAGGCATACGATGCAGTAAGTTAATTAATATGTAAGATAAAAATATAAAGTATTTTTTTTTAATAATGATTATATTGTATCTGTAAAACTTCACAATTTGCGTAAGTAGGTAGGTACTGAGCTTAAGCATGTATCGCTTAGGCGTGTATTCCACTTGTCATATTATCTTCATTTGTGCATTAAGAAATGATGAGATTTCTGTTTTAAGGAGACTATTATGTAGATACTTAACTTATCTATAATAAATTGATACTTTTTTCTCTTTTGAGCACATTAAATTACTCACGGAAAAAAAATAAAAAAGCTAGCTGTTTAATGTATAACTTTCAGTTTTACACGAATAGAACTAACCTAAAAACAGTCTATCATGCTCTACTTGAGTCTCATTTAAATTATGGCATTGATACATATACACTGACCTCTCATCTGCTTGCACCTCTCAAAAGCCTACAGGAAGCAATTGTAAAAGTTCTTGTACCCATGAAAGCTAGATGCAGAGACATTAAAGACCACTATATGTATCTACCATATTATAACTTAATTTACAACAGATACGTTAAGTATTTATATAATAGTCTCCTTAAAACAAAACAAACAAAAAATCTCAAATCACAAATGACGTAAATTCGCCGGTGGAATTGCCGCCTCAGGTTTCACAAAACTACAATAGTCACCCATCTACACACAGTAATTAGATGTTTTTGCATTAATTCCGTCAAATTCGAAATCTGCTGAGTAGCAATTAGAAGTTCCTTCTTGCTGATGCGATAGCCTGATAAACGACTAGAAGTTTCTTAAAGCTTGAAAACTGACTTGCACAAAGTAGTATTGAACTTGAGGCACCACAGTATACTATCCCCACACTCATTATTCCACATCACTGCCCAACCAAAGAATTGGGAGTTTGGCATCGCTGTATACCTTAAATTATATGCACTATAACCCCAGAACCAAGCACGTAGCCAGGATTTTATTTTTTTTTTTGGGGGGGGGGGTAACTACCAGGGACCCCTCCCCCGGAAATTTTTAAGAATTTACATGCAAAAACACACAGTTTTAGTGTTTTTAGAGGGAGAAAAAAAATTACAGGTGTAACATCAAACTGAACAATGCAAGGATAAAAAAGTGTGATCACTTCCAAACACAGAATATTGAATGTAAAAATTACTTTTATTAATAAATCAGCTCCATAATAATATATACAAAAAACTCATTTCACTCATTTTCAATAATCTCCCTTTTTCTTTTACTTTTCGAGGGGGGGGGAAGCCCCCCCCCCCCCCTGGCTACGTGCGTGCCCAGAACCAAACTATCAAGGGGAAACGACCTATTGGGATTTTTTATATTTAATAACGACTACTATAAATACGTATATGTGAATTAAAGAAAATAGTTGGAGCCATTTTTTTAAAAAAAATTTCTTAGCCTTTTTCTTGGATTTATCGTGTGAAAAACCTCCCAAAATTGAGTTAGCCAATTTGTAAAAAAAAAAGTTACCAAGATATGGTTTTTGTGAGCCTGTACGTGCCAAATTTCAACAAAATCTACAGATTAATCGACGAACAGAGCGACAGACTATTTCGTGGGACCTCAAAGCGTGTAAATCCACTGAAATCTCAAAATCGACAATCACAAAGCATGCCTATTACTATCCATAAATAGGAAAGCAGGAAATTAAATGCAAACAGCGAAAACTAAAATTGACATTTTTTGTGGGACTTCTTCACAGTGAAGCCCTCACTGCACCCCTCTCCATAAGTATGGGGATGGTGCCGACATAGGGGATTTTCTATAGGAACGTTCTTCATTGTTATAGTAGCAATTCTAGTATCGGAGTTCCGTGCCCTCATCATATATATTATCTCCCACTGCTCAACTGTATTATCCAATCCAATGACTCCCGACGTATCTCCCAACATTAAGTCGGGATTTTCGCGTTTAAGGTTTATCTGTGGCTGGATTCTCCCGTGATGGGGAAATCTTATTTGTTTGAACTGCGCGGCCCCCGTCCTGAAGCTCCACAAAGGCCAACCACATTACGCACTCTTGATGTGAGTGACGTCACAGCAATGCGGCCCCAGGTTCCTCGACGGTACCTAGTGCCAACTCTGCAAACTAATGTACAGGTACTAGGCAGTCAGGAGCGCGCCAGACGACCGTTCAGTACCTCGTCGTCATGGCAAAATGTTACTAAATTGTGTTTAATTCGTAAATTCTTTTAAACAATTTATACAAATTCTTTTTAACAATTTACCTTGTGTACAATATTCCCTGCATTTGTGTGGTATAGTGCTGCGTTCTATATAATTCTGGAAGTGATTTTTTAATAGGATATAACAGTGCCAGATTTTGGATACCTTTCCGCGACCACCAATTTTGGTGATTGCTCCTTGTCCTACGTATTAGGTAAGTGAATCTTATACATTTCTTCCATTTTATTCCAAATTTAACGAAGGACCAATGGATTACCAACATCCAAAGATTATTATGGTTATAGTTAACACTAGTTTCGTAATCCTAATTTCACTCGGGCCTGCGAGCCAACTGCCAAGGTACGCCTCTAACGTCGCCAAGACCATCGAGGTTTGCTATACAGTGGACGGCAACTGGTCTAATACCACTATATTTTTTGGTAGTTTGTGAAAATAAGTGGACCTAGTCTTACTATTGTAGACCAGTTTGCAATTAATTGGGAAGTTAACATTAGTAGATCCAGAAGGGGGGCGCACGGCTACAAAAACCTATACTATTTCACACCTGTATTTCCAAATTTCCCCGGGGGAGAAAGACTACCTTCTTAAAACAAAATCCACCAGCTTTAGTCTCTCTATAACTTACTTCGCAAAGTGGCACCTGTACTGCACCTACTGTATATGTTCTGCATAGTGTTTTTTTTTCTTTCTCATGTTTATTGTGTTTCTCTCTCTTCTCCTGTTGAATTTTGGCAGCCATTTTTTATGTATCGTATTATTCTAACATTCTTAATTTTTTCTTTGGGGTCCTCTTACCAACAATTATTGTACTGTGTTGTTGGCCTGTTGTAGGTAATGCTGTAACTTATAATAAATATATATTTTTTAAAGTTTTCATAACTTGTATTGTGCACTGCCTCAGCTAAGGGTGTCCAATTTTCTTTTGGGCCCTGGATACGTCCGTGGAAGTTACGGCAGAGATTTCAAAATCTGTGCGTCGTTATAAAAAAATTAATTCATTCCTCGTTCTGCAGCCTCACAGATTTTAAAATCGTCAAATGAAAATGCATAAAAATACACATTTTTTCACTTAAAACATTATTGCTCAATAAAGTGTTTTTATACTGATTTTATACAATAGTATTGTAGTATTTCACTCTGCGTTTTGTGAAGCTTGTATTTTTATATGAATTTGACCATTTTCGTATCTTTGTGGCTCTGTAACGAGGAATTAATTGGCTTTTCAAAAAAATTAGGACGGCATTTGTCTTCAAATATTTTGAAATATCTGCCTTAAGTGCAAACAAAATCAAAATTATTTATATCCCCGCTAATGGTGCCTAATTCAATAATAACATATTCAGTGCAAGGAATGAGGGACTGCTGTAGTGTTTTTGGCATTTTACAAAAATTATAGAACAATGCACCACAATTTGGGATTACCCAGGATTGCTCCCCAAGAATAGGAAGAGAAATTGCATCAAATAATTTTCTCGCTGCAGAGACGGCTGATGTGCAGTGGCAGTGGCAAATAAAACCCCCACAACCCCCGCGGTGCGGGAGGGGGGGGGGCAGCATTGCTAGGGGGCGTACTTCGGCTCCAAAAATTAATTGAACTATTTAGAAATCTACGTAATTAATAAAAATATTCAATTTCAATTTGTTATCCATGTTGACTACACAATTTCACTATTGACTATTACTCATAAAAAAGATGAAATAATAAGACAAGGTAGAGCGCACAAAAGGTCATGCGGGGGGGGGGGGGGCGCAGCAAATGGTATTTACGCTACTGTTGATGTGGCCCATTATTTATTTGTCTTGAAACTTATATAGAAAGAAAAACATGGATAAAATGGAAAATAATAAAAAATAAGGTGGCAGCACTGTTCCAAAAAGCCTGCAAGAGTCGTACCTAAACTACTAGTACAATTCAAGGAAATGTTGAATAGTGCCTCCTTTGATTTATTTCTCTATTAACTATCTTTATTATGGTTATTACAATATGCTATTATTACAGTACCTATCTACTATACGATGTAACAATATAATATTGCACAATCATAATTCACAAACTTTCATATTATTTATTTCTATTTCAAAAACAACTTTCAAATTTTACAAATAGTGAGGTGATACCTTGTTGCTCATTTCGTACTTGCGAATGGGTGTTCCATCCATAGGTTCTTGCAAAGGATATAAATGATCCACATTTATTCTACTGTATGCCATTAACCTTTCACCATACTTTCTTTTCTTGTAAAAGCCACCACATTTCACAATTTAAATTTAGAGTGGAAAAGTATTAAACATAATTATTTTTCTTCTCAAATGCTCAGGCTACTCAAGCGTGACGCAACTCGTCTCCATTTGTCTCAAGAAATTATTCACTGGTATTGTGTTGTAATCGAGTGATTTTCTTACAAGCGACAGTTATTCAACCAATGAGTTCATACTGGCCGTAGTCATATCCTCAGTAACTGATTGTATGCCTTTGGGCCACATATGCGACTAATGATGAAATTTTTCAAAGCTACGCAACGTTTAAATCATCCGGAACTTGAGCAAATGACTTGACTGGGAAAGGAAACAAATATCGTACAAATTCACCATTGGTGAATCGTTGTATTGTATATTAGTAAAAAGACTAAATATTGTCTTCACGCATAAAATTTGATCAAAAGATTAAGAGACTAATGGAAATAATTAAAAGTTACGAAATGTAACTAATAATATTTCAATTACATCTAGTAGAAGTCATTGATGGTATAGGTAACCCTATTAATTTATTTTGCGGTTCGCATAGACACGTATTTCTGCCCCCCTACAACTGTACTAAGTTTGGCCAATCTGCAGGCTTGAACGGCTTTATACTTTTAATTCTAGAGATATAGATTGAAATGAAACTAATGTATTTTTGGATAAAAAGATAAAATAACGGAAACCCCCGTGTCCAGTGGAGTCCCACGTTCCCTTTAATAAGATAAGCACTTTTACTTTTAAAATTTAATTTTCTAATTAATGGGGGGCCGGGTTGATTCCACCAGGGGATACTTATTGTGTTTCAGTATAAGAAACCATGCCGAGTAATACTCAAAGGAGATGACATGGCACGTTTTAAACAAACGAAGTGTCTCAGATGGCTGAAGAATGTCAGATGGCTGCGTGCTGAACAAAATGTACAAAGCAAGTATGACGGAAAGAAGACTAAAGGACGTCCATAAAACCGCTGGAAGGACGAATTAGCAACGAACCTCCCGAAGTTGGGAGTCCGATGACTGGAGGAGTGTTTCTGAGCAAGCCAAATCCCATATCAAGGGTGGTAGAGCCAGAAGAAGAAGTATTGTGTTTGAGTCGACAGTATTCTACACTTGGGCCCTTCTAGTGAATGAATTATGATACATGCGCATTACGACTGCAGCTTGAGACCTTACTCCCGCTGATTGTGATTGACAGAGAATTACCTCCAGAGGCTGTGGACTGCGGGTACATGCGAGGCTTAGCATAGCCTAATGACTGACAGTCAATTGTTTGTTATGGAAAAGACGCACCCACAGTTTACTGCAGCCGCTCCACTGTATGCTACTTAGGGTACAAAACCTGCATCATAGAAGGAACCACAGAAGGCTTCAACCGACCTGGCCGTCCGAGAAAAGAATATCCACAGCAATTCATGGAACATGTAGGGGCCAATAGATGCGTGGAGCAGAAGAGGGCGTGCCAGGATTGAGGGAAGTGGAGTCATCGATGCCACATGTTGCTGCAAACCAGCCAGCCGGCTGTAACTTGAAGAAGAAGGTTAAAAATACAAGCAACCATATTCATGTTTTTGGGAATAATATTGACGTATTTTTATCAAAATTTAAAAACTAAGATTATCTACTGCGGGATATTCTTTTTATCTCTTATTCTGCACCTGATGGGGTTAGCCATGACTATTTATTCTACTGAATGAAAAATTCAAATTTTATTAAACCTATTGAATGTTTTAAAATTTTATTAAAAAGGGGGAGACTCCCGGGTTGTCGGATGTAGCCTACCCCTGATGACAATCAGCCGCAATATTTTTTTTAGCCGTATTTGTAAAATATTTTTGGGTAAGCCTACAAAAGTTTATTACTAGGTGGTCAGTGGTTTCAGACCCTGCAAGGTTAATTGTACGAGTGAGCCGAAAGGCCCAAAATTTGCCCATATCGAAAATAAAGACAATTTTCTTTCTTGCTTTCTTTCTCTAGTCTAAGCTAATATAATGCATACGCGTATACGTAATTTCAATATAGCCTTGCATGAACAATTGAATATAGCACAAGTACAATATAGGCATACTTTATAAGTTACTGAAATAATTTCAATGTAGGCTTCGCGGTGTAAATTAAAATTAGAACTATTGTATTTTCGGCAGTTTACATGTAGAAACTTGTCCTGCACTACTGTAGTACTGCATAGGATGGCAGAAATTCCTTATTCAATATAGAGCTAAACTTGCAAATACTAGAATTACATGCAGCTTTCTCTTTTAAAATAATCACTGGTAAAAGTTGTTTGCAACGTACTGTAGCAATAAATTCGTATAGTCTAAAACTCACTCATCGTTTGAATACTACAATACCTACCCAGTGGCGGCTCGTCCATAAGGGCACTGGGGCTACAGCCCTCCCATAATTTTACAGGCAAACAAAGCAATTTCCTTTTAATAATAATAATAATAACAAAATAATAATAATATAGTATTCTGAAGAAAAATGCAACTGCTACAATTCGGCTATGCTATGTGCGTGCTCTGGGCAACTTGGAGCAATTTTCAATTTAGCCCCGGGTCGCCATGGCAACCGAGTCAGGCAAAAGTTAAGAAGATCGTTCGCACCATTGAAAAGGTGTACACAACTTTTCTCTTATGGACCTTGCAATGCAATTCATGCCATATGCATTTATACATGGGTAGCGGGGCAGCGCCCCAAAAATGACTTTTAATGTTTCGTATTAATAATATCGTTGAATATTGGTATTTTTTTTAAATCATAATTATAAGAGTTATTTTTGAGAAGAGTTTCACTATTTTGTCATGACTGATGATTATTATAAAATTTTTCAAAGAAGAATTTTTGACTAGGGAAGTCAGGTTCTGCCCAACGGCCAGGCAGGGTAATGTAAACAAATATTACAAAAATGTAAACAGCGAGTGATAGACTTGTTTGCCACATTGAAATGCCGAAGAATCTATTTGATATTCAAGTAGTGGTAAGTTATATGCTATTACTTTATTACAATTCGTTGCCCCACCATTTTGATACACCACGAGCCGCCACTGTACCTACCTACTACTTGTATACTAAGTTAAATATTGCATCTCCTATGTACTGACTTCGATTTTCCCAATAAAAAAACAATAATGCTTTTCTTGTCATGAATCTAAATCCATTCTGCTATGGTCCACAGTTTTTGTAACATGTGACAACTGCTAATAACAGTTTTAACAAAAAAGAGGACGACCTTGCAAAGTAAGCAAATGTGAGAGCGTTTGCACACTATTGTGACCTAAAAACAATAAATAAGTAAACCAGCGTCTAAATATAATATGCTCCATATTTAGTGAAAATATAAGTACGAGTATTTTATAAATGAAAACTATCAACGCGAGATAACAGTTGGTTTTTACATTATTTATTAATAAATACACGTATACAATTTCGAAGTTTTGTTGCTTTATTCACATAGTGTAGATAGAGTATAAGAAAGACAATGAGGTTCATTTGTAACGTCATTTTGTAGATGGCAGCACCAGTTGCAATGATATCAAAGCGTTGATTTTTCCATAAGCCTCAATACTATTTTAAAATGATTTTTAATTACGTATTATTTTAAAGTGATATTTTTCTATAAATCATGGAGAATATATATATATATATTAAATTTTATGCAGCGAAATAAGGTCCAGGCATAGTAAAAATAATATATAAAATATTAAAAGAATTAATTAGATGCTACGAGTTTAGCTTCCACATGCAAACGGCGGCCATTTTGAATAATATGGATATCGGTTTGTCGTCAGCGAACCTAGTGACCAAAACTGTCCCTACAGAACCTCATTCCGTGCATTTCTATGAGACCTAAGGTCCATTGCCCGGGAGATTATTGAATTGGGTTTTAAATAACTGGAAAAGTGTGACTGAATTTTTTTGACGCTTTTGGCCCCGAAAGTGATAGATAAGTCAATATTTTTGTTGGCTTCGCCACGTTAAGCCTCTCAATACTACCTGAAAGGTGACCCAAAAAGCCACTTAAAAATTATAACAGCTTTCCTTCAGTCTTATTAAGTATAGGCCGGTTCAGCTTATCAAGCATCACAGAAATCTATGAATAGTTAAACATTCTTTAGCTTAGGCTAATAAAATGAATGGACAATTAATGATTTCATGATTTTTACCATGAAATCATTTGTCCATTAATTGCCAACGGCCTTACCATGTTGAGTCCATGAGAGCAGTGCATGTTTCAAATTGCGGTAAACTTGTGTGCACAGCGTTGGCAGGGGAACATAGTGGAATAAAATAACCCGCTGAGACTATACCAGTCAGTCTACATGCGGGTCGAGTCCTGGTCACCTCCGACTTAATCGTGTGACTTTACCATGTTCCCCAAGTGTGGTTCGGAATCCACTATAATCACCCTGTCAGTCAACTCCCCTTTCGCCCGAGGTGAAAGAGTCTACCTCAAGTTAACAAACAGACTCACTCCCCCCGCCAGGCTGAAAGGGTTGCTTAAGGCAGAAATGCCGAAACCAGGCGTTGGAAACAACAACAACAACAGCAACATGATTTCTACTATGAATTTTTCTTTCTGGCCAAAGAACGAAATCAAAATACCGTTCAAAAATTTCACGAGACGTTGCTGCGGTTCAGTTGGCTTCATTTCATTGCACTGTAGATGCTAACAGAAATTCGAACTTCATATTTACATTAAATATTTTTTTCAACATTAACTTCCCTACTATTAATGAATATCATTTGTTAGTCTACTGGATTTTGGAAACAAATTTAGAATAGTTTTCGCAGCAACCATTCAACAAACCATTGAAAACGCAGTGTTGTCCAGGATACTATGTAGTCTAATTATTAATTGTTCTCTTCACGACATAATAAATTGTTCAAAAAAAGGTTCAACAGCCATTGAATATTTTTGCTTTCAATTTATACGTAGTATAAGGAAAGCTTTGTGATGGTCGAAATTTTCGATTCTGAGATTTCAACGGATTTACACGTTTTCAGGTCCCAGGAACCCAAAAAAGTGGTTTTTACGAAAGGTCTGTCTGTCTGTCTGTCTGTGCGTCGATTTCCGGGCAAACTACTCGGTCGATTTTGATGAAATTTTGCATGTAGGCTTACAAAAATCATACCTCGGGACCTTTTTTTTTAGGCCAATTCAATTTGGAGGGTTTTTATTCTCAAAATACTCCAAAAAACGTCTAAAAAAATTATTTCTCAAAAACGCCTCCAACGATGTCTTTTAAATTCACATATATTGTAGTAGTTATTAATGTTGACAAAATGCAGGGGGTCGCCTGCCCCTTGATCATTTGCTTCTGGGGGTAAAAAAATAAAAATAACTAAATTTTAATGAAAAATGACTAAAAAATAATTTTTCTGCGAAACCTTTCTATTAATGATTTCTACCTTTAGGCATGGTTTAGTTGTTAAATTGAGTAAGGAAACCGGACAGGTTGCTTTCCCTAAAATCTATTTGGTTTTGCACAAAAAATTAATTTTTGAAAAAATGATTGATGAATGATGAAAATTCGCGCTCAAATGCATTGCGTGCCCTGACATTATTGCTGTGTGGTAATTAATGTGTTGACTGACCTATCTAGAATTTATTTCACTTCCAGTGACGTCAGGTGGACAACCCCCCCCCCCCCCCCCCCCCGAGATGCCAGAAATTTAACCACTGGAAAATTATTTACCATGAAATTACTCATATTCTCTATCTACTAATGTTGATAATTTGGAAAGCATGTTCGAGTAAACTCGGACCGGTTCTATTCATTGCGAACCACAAAGACTGAGACAAACGTGACGTTGCGTAGGAGCTATTGCAATGCATGTGCCCATGTGCATTTGAGTAATTCCTAAGCAACAGAGCATGAGAATGAAGAGCTACGCTGAGTGACCGCAACGGTCACTGCGTACCTTAAGCAAACCCTATCAGGGCCATGGCTTCTCCTCAGATTTTACCTCCAGAGAGAAAACACTTCAACACAAAGAACCAGGTGTAAAGCCCGAGCCTCCAAGGTTTAATTTCCCTTGACTTGTATCAAAATGCAAGTCATCATTAATTTTAATGTTAAGTTATCTTATTATATGACTCATGCTCCCTACTAATTGGGACTGAATTCGTAGACACTGGCTTATTTTGTCATATTCTCACCAACGGATGTATTGTCACACTGTGAGTTGTGACACCTTATTTCACATTTGGTTTCTCGTTGGCCGTAAAAATCTGGATCAATTAATATCACATATATTGTAGATATGAATTTCCCCTGGATAAAGGCTGTTTTCATTGTTTATAAATAAATACAAATTACATTAAGCGGCTATTCCACTTGTCAATATTCTGTCATTTATGCATCAATAATAAGTTTCTACCATATTATAACTTAATTTATAATAGATAAGTTAAGTATCTACATAATAGTCTCATCAATTTTTAATGCACAAATGACGGAATAATGACAAGTGGAATAGTCGCCTAAGTAGCTCACCTACTTTTCAAAGTAGTGGAAAGAAAGAAAATGTCTTTATTTTCATATTGGGCGAACATTGGACCTTTTGCCTCATATGATTTACGTCATATGTAACAAAATTAAACACAATCAGTTTCGACTTAGGCGAATTACCCAATTTGATTTGTCACTTACTGTATACTGTGCGTAGAAATACTTCAAATGCAGTAGCAAAATTGGCGAAATTTTACGCTGTCATAAAATAATAGGAGTACATGAAAGTATCAAATTATAATAAAATAATTAAATGTACGCCTTATCATGTTTCATGGCAATTGGTGAGAGTGTGAGATAAAAAAATATTTCCTTTCAATCTTGCTTCACTTTATAGCGTACGGTGTAGTCCGTGCCTACTTACTTACGCTCGAAAACAAACTGATGGGGGATAGCTGCAACAAACTTATGAATTACACCCTTCTTATAGTTGGGCCTGATTTGTAGAACGGGGTACCGGGATATGTATAAAATTTCAGATTTCGTCATCATTTGAAAATTTTAAAAAGAGTCAGAAGCCAGACTTACAGTATATGTACAAGAAATTATAATAATAAATTATCCCTGACCTCTAATAGCGAATGTGACATCAAATAAGTACCTAACCTTGATGTTTGTGAGTCACAATAATATAAAGTGAAATTGGACATGTCGCATCATGAAGAACCCTGTTGCTTTATTAACAAGCAGTTACTGAAGGCCATCGTGCTTCAGGGCTGCCTCAATTATATTTCTAGTCTAACATTTTAAGTTATGATAAATTATGTACTATGCATATTTCAAAATTCTACCTGCTCATTTGAATGTTTATTATTAGTATTTCCTTCAATTATTAAACAATGCTCCCATTCTCTTGTATGCAAATCATTAATTAATTTGAATTTCCCAAGCATATTTTAACACCGTCACGTGACACCGTACAATTGCGGTATTAAAAACTAAACCTCGGTATTATAATAACGCCAAATTGCCATGATCGGGCTGCAGTGATTGGTAATTTTTAAATAAACCAGTCAACGTTAGGTGACGTAACTTTTCAAGCGTATTTGACGAAAAGTGTATTAATACAGTGTAGCTAGCAAGCTACGAGCAGGTTAACCAGTTATACAGAAACTTCTCAAGAGTCGTGATCAAGGTCGCCTGGACGTGCCTTGTTTGCAGGATGCTCCTTGGTTTTCATATTTTGCTTCCTTATCGACCTGCATTATGCTTCAGACAATCTAATAATTCAGCGGCCCGATCAGCAGCCTGATCGAAGCGATTATAATACCGGGGTTAAATAAATACCCTAGGATTATAACTGTAAACAAACAAATTTTGAATAGGACTTTCCATCATTAAATTATCTTGTTTACATTTTTATTATCAGGGGATTAAATAAATACAGGTATTATAATCGCCTCGATCAGGCTGCTGGGCGGTTATAATACCGGGGTTAATATAATACCCTGGTATTAAAAATGTAAACAAGATAATTTTTCAATGGAAAGTACTATTCAAAATTTGTTTGTTTACAGTGTTAACCCCAGGAGTAAGTTAATACCAATCACCATAATCGGCCCACTGGTGTAGGTATTAAATGTTGTAATTTGCTAGAATACGAATGGTGCACAGGGTAACGACACCTCCGAGGGTTCAAGGCCCGCTCACATCCGATTTTTCGTATACTTTCCGAATTTTCTGATCGAACCTCTATCACAGGATTTCTTGTGACAAAGACGTTATGGAGGCTAAAGGCACAGTATCCACAATAATGGAAGGGAAATTAATTCTTAGTATGCTTATTTTACATGAAAAAATCAACTTACTGACCAAGTACTTTGACAAAAAATATATTACTCAAAATGCTTAAAATCCCAATACTTCAGAGCTATTTTTTTCCAAATTTTTCTCCAGGCCCCCCTCAATGGTAGGTATATTCGTCGTTATATCTCAATTGTAATGCTTGCAAACATTGGCGTAAATAAGGGGGTCCTGCCCCCCCCCCCCAGGATTTCTGGTGACAAAGACGTTATGGAGGCGAATGACAAGGTATCCACAATAACGAAAGGGAAATTAATTCTTGGTATGCTTATTTCACATGAAAGACATAATGAAAAAAAATCAACACAAAACTCGTGCACTCACTCATTTACCCTCACACATCATTCACTGGACGGTACTTTTATTAAATTTGGTTGAATATATTTTTTAATCACTTAAATTAGCCAACACTTTTCACAATATTAAACGTTATCACGTGCATTTTCTGGTGCCCCTTAGTGAAGTTACTCGTACCATATGCGGGGCGGTCCAGAAGTTCGTAGCCCAAACTAGGAGTACAGATAAAAAGAACCCTTGGCTCATGTTTTAGCGTGTTCTTTATTAAATTATTAAATCATTTACATTCAGGTGGAATCATCATGATCTTTGCAACCTAATAAGACAACATCGAAAACCTGGGTTTTTAGGACTATGTAGGATCGTTCATTAGGGAACCCGTACTAGAATATGGGTGTTATATAGCCGAAACTCAATATTCAGGGAGGCGCCAACTGTAGGTTCCGACGAGGTGACCTTTACAAAATTTACCTAAACGAAATAACGGCAAGTCGGCAAAAATCCTCAGACAATATGTACTTATCACCCTGGTACTACGTATGGTGCACACCATCATTGAAAGCACAGTGGAAGGAACCTACAGGAGAGGGCGGCCGAAGAAGGAATCCATGGATGAACGTACCAAGCGCTGAAGAGGAAGGCGCAGAACCGAAGGAGCTGGAAGATGATATACAGGGTGTTGCTGTCAAGCAATCGTTGAGATTGTGATCTCAGTAGAATTATGGCGTAGTGAGCCAGAAAAATGAAACTAAATTTGAGAGAGGATTAAGACGAAATGTTCCATATGAGGCTTCTTCATGCTGATACGAAGTACCAAACTAGAACTACACCAATTTTAATAAAAGAAGAGTTAACTGCATGGGATTGCTGTTGTGATTTTCTTTTAGTTCCACTTGCTGTCCCGGTCCTTGACTTACTTGACTTAGATAGGCGCGTTCAGTCCGGAGGGACTTTTAGCCGCTGCCACACCATGCCACCTCGGACTTGCTGTCCCCACTGAGCATGAAAAATAATTTAATTTTTTTACGTATTTCATTATTGAAAGTATCCAGAGTAAAGCGCGAGTAAAGAGTAAGCCCTTTTATTTTGGAAGGAGTCCGGGCCCCTTGGACCCAAGGCCGTAGCTAGGATTTTCTTTCGGGGGGGGGGGGGGGGGTTCAGAAACTTCATTGCATATTACATAGTAGTTTTTATTTTTCCTCCCAATATCCGATTCTATCAAGTGTCAAGCCATTTCATTGTTAGGGGGGGGGGGGTGAACACCCTGGCTACGGCCTGTGTGTACCCTAGATGCTCAAGTCTGGGGTGCCAAATTACATGGCACATGCACATAGAGAACCCAAAAATATAATAAATATATTGGTGATGCAAGCCTCAATAGGCCGATGTCTGGCGAGGAACACGCGAGTCATTCATTCTCTGTGAAGACCGACGAACGATGTTTCCGGGCAAGTTATGGAGGCCAGGATCGACTCGAGTGATTGAGCAACACTATAGCCGGCGTTGCTATTAAGCAATTGCTACAAGTACAACACGGTACTGCACTGTAATACAACCCCAGCCTTGTGTAAGTTCCTCACAATCAAACCGAAGTTGCGTCTCCCCAACATCAAAATAATGTTTGAACAAGTTGTACCTTCGTTTCTGATACTCTGCGATACCTGCAATATGGGCCCAACAACTAATAAAAGAAACCAGTGGAATCGATTGAATTTTGCGTGCACAATGACAATTTTGGAGCCCAAAGATATATTGCGCTATATGCACAGCATGCAGTAAATAAGAGTCATTTTTTGCTTTCCAATTTATACGTAGTATAGGGAAAGCTTTGTGATGGTCGAAATTTCCGATTCCGAGGTTTCAACGGATTTACACGTTTTGAGGTCCCAGGAACCAAAAAAAAAGTGGTTTTTACGAAATGTATGTATGTCTGTCTGTGCGTCGATTTCCGAGCTAACTACTCGGTCGATTTTGATGAAATTCGGCATGAGATATCGGAAATTTAATCATAGGAAAATTATTTACCATGAAATTACTCATTTTCTCTATCTACTAATTTTGATAAATTGGAAAGCATGTTCGAGTAAACTCGGACCGGTTCTTTTTAAATTCAATCACTATATGCTGAACAAGAGTAACCGGATAGACAGATTTACACCAAAACAATGCAATTAGATCCAAACCGGTATATTCTCTGGAGTCTAGGAGAAAATTGCAAGGTTAGGTTAGTATTTACTGTATTTCTAAGTTAAGCCGAGTTTATTTAATGGTTAAGAATACCAGCGGGTCGACTATGCCGTTTATTTTATTAACCTAGGATTAAAAATGTAAACAAGAAGACTTCTATTATGAATATACATTATAATATAGTATGTATTATTATGTAGGTCTATATTAAATTTTAGAATAAATAGATAAATAAATAACGACTTAATTTTTACCTGGGCGAACCATAAGACTTGAGAGTCTTCTATGGGCTAACCCAGGCAAGGCAAGGAATGATTAGTATTACAGTTATCAAGATTCTTAAGACTAGTGTTGTTAGTATTGTCCTAAAATGAATAGAATGGGAGGTAAATATTCAAAACTTTTTTGTTTACATTTTTAACCCCCAGATTCAGTTGATATTAAACGGCATAGTAGGCCCGCTGTCTCAATTCTGTGCTAAGTCTGCGGCAAAACGCAAGCTAAACATAGTTTTTGAAAGTTATAACATGCGCGCATGAATATTTTATATGAACGTTGACCCTTGGTAAGACTATTTGGACTCGGGGAATGGTGCAGTCCCATGTTCTACTATAGCCGTACCAGTGGCGTCTATATGCAATATTTTTGGGGGTCAAGACGACTAGATCACTTCTAGCTAACAACATTAAGGCTCTGAACTCTACCGTTGACCCTTGACCCATACATCATCTATTAGAACTGGCAAATTATGTGCATTAAAACAACTTACAATATAGTTAATTTCGTCTTACATTTTTCCATGTCGGAGAAATGTTCCTTGGGCCGGCCCCCCTAGAATTTTATACAGGAGAAATGTGACAAAATATTTTTTGAATCCTAGGGCCACCAGCTGCCTGATCGAGGCGATTATAATACCAGTATTTATTTAATTCCCTAGGAATAAAAAGGTAAACAAGATAATTTTATAATGGAAAGTGCTATTAAAAATTTTTTGTTTACATTTATAATCCTAGGGTATTTATTTAACCCCGGTATAATAATCGCCTCGATCAGGCTGCTGGTACGTTTTTTAATGGCTGGCCATAGGATAATGGGCATCAGGTGGGCCCAGGATGAAAAAATATTTTTGGCGCGCTCAAATGGGCTCAAAGGCGGCTCCAGGATTCAAAATGTTTTTTGGCGCGTTCGAATGTCCCATCTCTCCTATATAGATTTCTAGTCACCAGTGGTTGTTTTTCCATTTTCGAGATAGTCTACAAATATTACCCCCCTTAACAGAACCGAAATTACAGGATTTAGTAAAAACTGGACTTGGCGGGAAACGACGATCTACGCCATCTGCCATACAAGCCCCCTCAACATCCCAGAAGACTCTGGCTACAACTTTTCCTGCTGACACACAGTACTGCTGGCCTTCTTTGGATCAGGTTTCCCTTGAAATATCCAGCCATTGCTTCGACTGTTGCTTGGTTTAACGTGTAAAATAACGAACCCAGGTTTCAACAGTGATAAAACGACGAAAAAACTCAGATTTTTCTGAATCAGCCTTAAATTGGCCTTGCACATGGTGCACTCATCTTTTTTTGCTCTTCAGTCAGTAAACGCGGCACCCCCCTTGTTCAAAGCTTCGTCGTCATTAGTAGGTGCTCATGCAGGATATTCCAAACACGGTCTAGTGAAACATTCAAAACTTCCGCATCTCGCGCACTTTTACTCTTCTGGCATCCAAAACCATTTTCTCATCTTTTGAGACATTTTCAGCGGTATCGACAATGGCCAAACTAAATTACTCTAATCGACGTAACAGATGCCCCATAATGTTTCTTGAACATATTGTTTGTTTCTGAGTCAGGTTTCTTTTTAAAAAAATATTTCCTCCCACTACGAAACTCACGTTCAGTGCCGGATTAACCCTTGTGGGGGCACAAGACATTTGGGGGCCGTAGGTGCAAACTCTTTCAAAATTCATAAATGCTCTTGGCGCTCTTTATTTCCCGCCAATTTCAAAACTTTGATGGAAATTGTTTTCAACTTTTATTTTTTTAATATTATATTTTTTAATCTCATTTGTAGAGACGGAATTTCGGCATTTTTGTGGGGGCCATGGGCCTGTGCCCCAAGTGCCTAAGGTTTAATCCGGCACTGCTCACGTTCGTAAATTTCTCGAAGAGGGCTTACTGACGTGAACTATAAAAATCATAGTGTTTAATGTGTTGACAGAAGCAAGCTGTAAGTGCTTTCAGAAGTCACCACTACACCTTGTTTCAAGGGCACTGATCTGCAGCGTCACATCTCGGATTTTCCACAGACAGATTTTCTACAGACTTTTCGAACAGCCCTCGTTACGTTGAAATTGCAAAGGTTATCACCATTTTTTACACTGACCAATATAACCATCTCTTGTCTACAAGGAATTATGCAAGTGAATTGTAGCAGACAAATGTAAGACAAAATTAACTAAAGTGAATTGTTGTAATGGATAATTTGTCGGATCTAACAAAACGTCGGGTCAAAAGAGAGCGGTAAGCGCTTTGGTTGCTAGAATTCGACGTCATATTACGGTACTGAATTGTAGGAACAGCCAGTGCCAGTTTTTTTTTTTACATCAACAACTTTTGCCTGAAAACTATTAGGCAAATGCTTAAGATATAAAAAACTATATTAAGGCTCAGAGTCCAATCTAAACCATACAATCATCTACGTGTAATGTTTTAGCCCCCAACGCTCCCATCTACTAGCCAGGATTATGGTTCGCTATAACGGTTTGACCAAGGCCGTGGCAAGGTTTTGTTACGGGGGGGGGGGGGAAGTCCAAAAAAAATTTTATACGTAATTTATTAATGAATTAATGGATAAATTCTTCAAACCATACAGGTTTACATACAAAAATTTATTTCGGGGGGGGGGGGGGGGGGGGTCCGGACACCATGGACCACCCCCCTGGGCATGGCCATGGGTTTGACAATTTTCACAAGTCTTAATTTGAATTCAATTAGAGAATAACATCCCAGGATGCCTACCATTCCAATTGCATTTGTATTAGGTACAAGGGCGGATCCAGCGGAAAATTTAGGGGGGGGGGTCACAAGTTTTTTGTAAGTTTAAAAGGTAATTTTTTGTTGAAAAATTGAGTTTTATTCAAAAATTTTACTAGATATCTTATGAATTTACTAAGGATTTACTCATCGTGGATCCACCATTAATTAGGAAGGTTATTTCAATAATACTCAATCCCGAAAATGTCCCGGGATGTTATTCTCTAAATCTAATCTTGTCACGGTAACCAAATGTAGTTCCTACCTTCATATTGTTATTATTATTATTATTATGAATAGGTTATTAATTGACCAACTGCGTGTCCATTGTTTGCTATGGGTAATTGCCGTTGCAATGCTGGTAGTTAATGGAATATTCACATGACTCATGGTCAAGACTTTATTACCCCATAAACCGGTTTCCTGCTATAATAATAAAAAGTAGGGATGATAATGGAAGCAGTTGACCGTTATAGAATAGAAAAAGAGTGATATGAAACCGACAAGCCTTTGAAGTGCCCCCCCCCCCCCCCCCCCACCAACTGAGCGAAATTAGATGATACGTGTAGAAAAGTTGGACTTGATTTAAACCCACGATCAGCGCCTATCCAGGGCGTCGTATTAACCGGTTGTATCAACCAAAATTAATTTAATGTCAATGTTACATACCATATAACCAGGGACGGATCCAGCCCATTTTTTGGGCGGGGGGGTCAAAATAGAAAAACATATGTAGGGTCGACTAAATTAGAGCGTAATAACTTAATTTACAATAGATTTAACAAATTTAACCCCTGTATCTGTCCTTGCATATAACACTACAATACACCCCACTGATGTATATTAGCGCCACCTTGCAAGCATCTGTCTTGTACCTCTGGTCCTTATATAGGTCTGCAGCCATAGTCGTAACAAGTTAACTCATATAAAAATGTAAACAAACTATTTTAGAATAACACTTTACATTCTAAAAATCTTTTGATGAATTTTTTACCCCCGGGAATAAATAAGTTAACTTGGTACCTCATGCTACGGCAGCGGGGATAGGTAACATTTCGTAATGCTCCATATTAACTTCAATGAGCGACAGTTAGTAAAATTTGGGAAGGAGGAGGAAGTGTGAGTTAGCTGCAAGCTAGATGCTTGTGGTTCCACTTACTGGTTACCAATTGCACGATTGCAGCAATGTAGCCTTGGCTTCAGCACGAACATTTCTTTTCAATCAAGCCACTAGTTTTCCCTAAAGACAACGCAAGACCATTTTACATTAAATTGTCCGTGCAATCTAATTTTCATTAATTCCATTGTAAGCTTACAGTCATACATTGAGCCTGCTGTACGTTTTGAAACAATGCAACGGAAGCGGGACGCTAGAACGCAACTACAGCCAAGGCCGTAGCCAGAAAATATTTGGGGGGGGGGGGCGTTCAGACCCCTCTGGCTGTACGAATATACCTCCTGCTGAATGAAATAAAAACACGGCATTTTGTCAACTATTCCTAAAACGTATCGGCTAGTCAGGCTGAGAAAACCAAACATCAATAAGTGAATTCTGACAAGAAAAACACACGCTCGATAACTGTGTTGCAGAGCAGGGGTGGCAAACCATTGGCACGCATAAAATTAGCTTACTAAAAAATTGTCAAAAGAAAAGGAAAGTGGGAAGTACTAAATTATTCTCGTCGCGGCTTCGGCGCGCGGGAGTTGGCAATTATTGAGTAGGTTAGGTTTTTGACTGAGGCATGAAATAATAAGTAAGTCCATATAAATGAAGAACTGGGCACACGTAAAAAATTAAATGGCAAATAAAAAAGAATTTTTTAGTTCTAAACAACTAAACAGAGATATTCAGCAATATTCATTTCTGGGGCAAAAAAAGTCACGATTCTTTGACATTACTTTATTATATATTTTATTAGTTTATTTTTTGTAAGAACAGTAGAAAATTAGAGGAGCTGGATAGGGGGGGGGGGGTGGTTGGTGGGTGGTAAGCTCCTTCGGCTCCTTAATATAATCTGCAAATATTAGTAAAAAGGTGGTCGTAAGCTCTTAATTTTTTAAAGAACTTACGACCACCGCACAAACCAATATCTTTTTTCCCTCTAAACTTCAGAGGCTAGCGTTTCCCCTCAAGTTATATAAAACTACTCGCTAATAACTTGAACACGATTTGGAGTAATTAGGCAATCCGTCGTTTAGTCCACCATGGTTCTGGGTCAACGACTAATGTTATGTTACACTTTAATGGCACTTACTCGTAGTACAAGTCCTCTTGTTACCAAGAACACAAACAGTATGCATCGTAAAAATACACGATGAAACAATACTAAGCCATCCCCTGTAACTCCCGTTGCCTCCCGACAACTTGAAACGCCCATAGACTACAGCACATTTATTAATTTTTTATTTATTTGTCTTTACGCTAATTTTACTTTTATATTTGTAAAGGGGGCCCAGCACGGGACTTGTCCTTTGGGCCCCCTTTCATTTCTGAAATGAAATATTGCAATTGAGGTAAATGTTTTTTATTTTTTATTAATTTGATTTGAAGTGGTTGCAAACATGACTATCGGACAAACAGGATGGTTCGCTGTTTGCCGTCACACGAAAAGGTTGCGTATCACAATTTCATAGCCCTCTCGTCAAAAGTTTCACTTCAAAAATCTAAATAGTTGCGTTGCGTTGTGTAGGCCAATATACAGTAATCTTAAGGTGATTTTTAGCCAATTAAGAAATCTAGAATATCGGGGTGCTGCCGAGAACTGTTCATTGTTTACGGCGCAAACTACTTATTTACTAGTCAGTAACTTATTTGTAGCTTATACCGTGAGACACATAAGTTTGGCATGTAGGAAGTGTTCGTGTTCATTGCAATCCAATGCATCATGCACGATAGGCTAACCAGCAGTGCCAAAGTAGGCTACATAATAATCGACCAACTGCGTGTTAGACCATTGTTATAGCCAATTATTCATTGCATTGTTGGTAACTAATGGAATATTCACATGGCTCACGGCCATGAAGTTAATTTTACTATTAATGAAGTTGGATTAATTATTTTTATATATCTCCAAATAACATAATAACATATTATTATGCCATATCGCACACAGCAGATTTCAATAGTGTGATAACCCTATTAAATAGGATGGTATCGTTATTATATAGCTTCAACCCCCTTCCCCTGACAATGGGCCTAATTGTTCGATGACTATGAGGCCTCTGCCTTCAATGACTATTAACGCATTTAGTTTCTTTCTGGTTGCTTGCTGTCCTAACTCAAGACATCGCAGGTATTACCTAGAGAGGCGACTGAAGAGGTTATTCAGATATTTATTCGTATATTTATTAAATTCCATAAATGCAAATTAACGTTTAATTTAAAAAAAAAATCCAAATACATTTCAAAATGAAACGTTTTCACAAATTTCTATTTGCCTATTAACCATAGTCCATACTAAGGGTAATCACTATCGTGAGTTTTTCCCAGGAGGAATTGAGTACCACTCATATGGACATTTATGATTGTGTGATAAGCATAGAGAATCAAATATTTCATCATGCCATTGTGCTAGTTCCTAGGCGTGAAAAATACTGCTCTTCCTACTACTATAGAAGTTAGAGGAAGATGTGTTATGTTTCGTACAAAAGCTCTTTGACCTTACACCATAATATGAATGGAAACCGCACAAATATTGATTTAGTTTAATTCCATAAACGACAATGACGTCTCTGACTAAATAAGCTATGTAATTGGCAAACAACCATCATCAATACCTTGGTTCTTCACCGTAACATTAGTACATTGGATATGCCATGCACTTCAGATTTTTCATCTATCTCGCTAATGATTTCCGTAAACAATTCACCCATCCTTAGTAGACAATTAGTTAAATCCCAAGGATACATTTATTGAAAAAGACATGAATTTTAGTAGGTAGGCTATCGTATATATTCTTTAAACAAAGCATACTCATAGCTAATGAAATGTAAAGGTATTGTTTCAGCCTTTTGCTTTCAAAATGGACTTTTCTCTAATAAAGGATCCAACCACCTTTTTAGTTTTTTTCTGGTTGCTTGCTACTCACAAAAACTATAGAAAAATTATATCAGCTGGCAACTTTTCGCCTAGTTTGTTTTAAGATGACAGCAGAACTATCTGTATAAAATATTCGCCATAATACCAAGTTGATTCTACGAGAACAAAGCCTGTTCCAAACTTCGGCAAACTTGGTAGTGTGCACAGCGTTTGCAGGGGGACATGGTGGGACATGATAACGTGCTGAGACTAATCAGTCAGTCTGAGTCCTGGTCACCTCCGAATTAATCGTGTGACTTTACTGTGTTCCCCAAGTGGTTCGGAATCCACTATAATCAGGAGGTCCACCCTGTCAGTCAACTCCCCTTCTCCCCGAGGTGAAGGAGTCTGCCCTTAGGGTGCCTCAAGTTAATAAACAGACTCACTCCCTCCGCCAGGCTGACAGGGTTGCTTCAAGCATAAATGCTGAAAGCAGGCGTTGGAAAACAAAAAAACAAACAAACGAAACAGCTGTATAAAATAAATGAAAATTTGCGACTCTGCATTAATTCCAAAAACCTTCATGTTTCCCAAGCTTGAATTAAACATATACTGCATAAAATCGCAAGTAAGTTACTGACGCTTCTCAGTAGAAGAAAAGGCGCTCAACTGCAAGAAGCAACTCGGTTTTGCGAGTACCTACCTGCTCACTACACATTAGTATAGTTGCTCCTAAAAGAACTACTCGTAGCCTAGAGTCACTGCAATTAAAATAATTTGAGCAGTTGCGCTGTACTTCAGAGTTAAGTACTCTATAACGGCATTAATAATAATTTTTTAGGGTTGCCTAATTTACTCAAGATATTATCACCTTAGTCAATTGCGTAGGTATACTCGACAATAGGTATATTCATTCACGTCATTGGCCCAGCCATTATCTCGGCAAGTTCCGAGGTTCATTCTAGCGCAGGTAAAAACCCCGGGTCACACTTATATGATGAGGTGCCTAAGACTCGTTTTTTGCACCTTAATAACTGCAGATTTAGACCCAGGTAGGCCACTGAACACAGCTCAAGGTCTTTGCTCGTAACATTTAGTTGCTATACCGTACCTTTATATTCTTTATCTAATTATAATTATTACATTGGTGGTGATGGTTAGCCCTTAAAGAAGTTTACAGCCGGCGTCAGAGGTTATAACATTATTTTTATACGTGTCTACTATACTGGTCCCGAAGATGAGTTATGTATAGCTTCCAAGCGAAATTCAAATAGTTTATAAGTAACATGTTATGTGCATGAATTAAAATACGTTTTGGTTGCAAACAGGCAAGCGTTAACCAAATATTATGGTCATAGCGCAAGGATGAATCAATGAAAAATAACAAATCCCCTTACTCCGAAGCTGATAATTAATATTTAATTTTAGGGAGAATATAAATAATAAAAGCTGCAGCTATGGACATACTATGCCGTTTAGAATTAACTTATTCTTGGGGTTAAAAATTGAAACAAAACAATTTTGAATAACACTTTCCATTTCAATATTATCTGGTTTGCACCTATAATCCCAGGTTAAGATTAAAAATAATCACCATAGTAGGCCCGCAGCCGTTTAATATTAACTTAATCCGGGGGTTAAAAGTGTAAACAAAACAATTTCCAATCTAAAATTATCCGGTTTATATTCTAATAATAACAGGTAAAAATTTATAATAATCGCAAGCAATCAAAACATAAATAATTTTCCTATAGTTAAATTTCGGGGGGGGGGGGGCATTGTCCAGCTGACGTCACTGGAGGTGAGGTAAATTCTAGATAGGTCAGACCAACAAATTACCACACAGCAATAATGGCAGGGCGCGCAATGCATATGAGCGCGAATTTTCTATCATTTTTTCAAAAAATAATTTTTTGTGCAAAACTTAGTTTTTTGGGAAAGCAACATGTCCAGTTTCGTTACTAAATTTAACACCTACAACATACCTGAAGGTAGAAATCATAGATAGAAAGGTTTCGCAGAAAAATTATTTTTTAGTCATTTTTTCATTAAAATTTAGTTATTTTTATTTTTTTTTACCCCCAAAAGCAAACTATCAAGGGGCAAGGGACCCTCGGATTTTGTCAACATTAATAACGACTACAATACATGTGAATTTAAAAGAAATCGATGGAGCCGTTTTCGAGAAATAATTTCTTTTTTGACGTTTTTTCGGAGTATTTTGAAAATAAAACCCCCCCAAATTGAGTTAGCCCAAAAAAAAAAGTTGTCCTGAGGTATGATTTTTATGAACCAACAAGCCGAATTTCATCAAAATCGACCGAGTAGTTTGCCCGGAAATCGACGCACAGACAGACAGACAGACAGAGCGACAGACAGAGGGACAGACAGACATTTCGTAAAAACCACTTTTTTGGGTTCCTGGGACCTCAAAACGTGTAAATCCGTTGAAACCTCGGAATCGGAAATGTCGACCATCACAAAGCTTTCCTTATACTACGTATAAATTGGAAACCAATAATTATAACTTTGGAACAACATTGGGAAAAATATATAATCAATATTACAATAGGCTAATACCTAAGGTGACCGTCTGACCTGTTTTTACCAGGTCACTCCTGTTTTTTGGCCCAATGCACTGGTTTTCTGCCTGCTCTGGTTTCGACCTGGTTTTCGATCTCAGTGACCTGTTTTTCAATTTTTAATTCTAAATAAAAATAAAAATAAAATCATATTGTAGTTTTTTTTTAAATATAATTTAAGATATTTGCCCCATTTTTAGCTTATGCAAGTGTACTACCTAGTCAAGATTTGTTTATTTTCAAATTGCCACTAGACTCAATTAGACCTTATTATTAAAAAAACCTAATCCCCCGGTATTTCTTCCCATATACATGACCTGTTTTCCTCAAATTTATAAATGGTCACCTTACAGTTATATCTAATCTTTTCGTTCTAGTTCAGCTCATAAAAAAAAAATGAAAAAATAATAATATTATATTTATAATATAATATTAATATTTATATATTATAATATTATATTATAGAGTACTAGAAGCAAAAGGTTCCAGTTCCAATTTTTTTGGGATATTGAGTTATCGGTATCGTCAGAATGGTCTAGTAAAAGGCTACAAAGTGACAGTGTTGTTAGGAGCAAAATAGGACTTCCTAACTGTCAAAATGTAGCGTGAAAGAATCAGATTCCAATGTACGATTTGAGCTAACCTACAGTTTTGGTCCCTCCTGAAAAGTTTAGTTAAGTGGAACTGAGACCTTTTGCTTCTAGTACCCTCTAAATTCTTGTAACATTAAACATTTGTCTGTTTGTTGCAGAGAGGGCGGCACCGGCAAAATGCACGACAACGCAGCGTTTGAAGGAAGCCGGGAGAACATCGCCGCTCCTGATGTCACGTCTCGCCCATCTCTTCAAAGCCAAAACAGCACCGTCAACATTCGAAGACAAAGTGCTGTCAGTGTCCGTCACGCCTTTAAGAATTACGGCTCAAAAAAGAACCCTAACCATGTTCTCAGTAACCTCAACATGACTGTCGGCAAGGGCTGCATGTGAGTAAACAGTACCGTTATCTTAACATTTACTATGATACAGCAGAAGTTGTATCACACTGCATAACACAAATTAAGATCATTGGAATAGGACAAAGCCCGCATAGAATCTTACAATGTGTTTGAAGAGGAGCTGCTAATAGACGGATTAGAACAAAAATATGAAACAGAAGAAATAACTTAAGCAATGATAAATGCAGGCTGGACGCAACAATAACTTTGAGAAAATTCCCTACGTCAGCAGAACCGAAGTTAGAGGATAGGTATAGAAAAAACTGGACTTGGCGGGATTTAAACCCACGATCTACGCCTAACCGATAATAACGAGGAGGTTACCTCTTGAACCAAAGTTAGTTAAATGTTAGTGTTGCACATGCGGTATATCAAGATTGTAATACTGAAATATGAACTTCAGCAGAATCGATTAAGCCTATTGGGAGAGGTTAGACAGTTACTGCTATTCGGAACTGAAACTTTGACCACCCCGTTTTATTTTAGATATGGCTTGCTTGGTGCTTCTGGATGCGGTAAAACAACCCTTTTGAGTTGCATTGTAGGAAGACGAAGGTTAAATACAGGAGAAATTTGGGTTCTGGGAGGAAAACCTGGTACAAAAGGCAGCGGAGTTCCAGGGAAACAAGTTGGATACATGCCTCAGGTGAGAATACAACTTTTAACAACAAAATTATGGGAATAAAAGAATAAAAATAAATGAAAAAACCTTATGGCAAATACTTTGTAGGTACAAAGTGAACAAACGTATGCAGTACGTGAATCAAGACGCAATCCCTGTGTGCACCGCCGCGCCGCTGCGGCCGTTACCCACACAAAATGCAAATATGTTGTTTTGTTTACACTTTACAGTCTAAAAGATGCACCAAACTAGCAGATATGCTGACAAGTGACGTCATCGAGCCAAAGTAGCCGATTCTATTCTTAGCTAGGGTAGTGTACCCTACCCACGCGCAGATGTACAGCGCCACATTAATTTTGCGCAATTTTGGGCGCGAATGTGCAAGGGGGATGCTCAAGGCGGCCATATTGATTAACGGCTTGTTTCTCATCTATAGTTTTTATTATATATCGTTGGTGTAAAACTGTCCCATGACTGAAAACTTTGAGAAAACAAAATAATGACCAATACAAATTCAGTTCTAGTACTTTAAACCGAGTTGAACAGGTTACTATTAATCTTTTGAACGCGATTTTAAGTACATGAAATTTAGAAATAGGGTTTAAATATTAAAGCCTAAAATTTTTACGAGAAATTTATCTCCCCATATAAAAAAATGAATTTGGGGAGAATAACGTCTAAAAATCTAATCTAGCCCAAATTTTCGGACTATCCTGTAGGCAATGTGTTGTACTAATTACTGTATTTGAGTAGGAGCTTGTCAAACCAGTTTTAACATAGCCTATGCACCACAAAATCATTATTTATGTACGAGATATCTACTGCACATATCTAGACTGTAGTTAATGTCCATTATCCATGCTTATATTTAACGATACGTAGTTGGGAAAAAAAAAATGGGCGAAGTTGCAAAACAAGTACTTATTTGAAATCTAATACAAAAACTTGTACCTATTTTTTGCGGATGGCAGAGTGGAATTTAATGCGATAGGCTTCATCGCGAAATATCAAAGGCCAGCTACAATTTTGAACAAATGAACAAATCTGTGAAGTTTTAATTAATTATTGCAATGCCTATTTTCCTTCAGAACACCACACGAAAAGTGGGCTTAGATCAGTCCAGTAATTAATAACTTTATTCTCGGAATATTTATCTACACAGTGTTCCATGCATATATTGTAGCTAGAATAAGTAAACCACATTGAATCGAAAATGAGGTTTGGATGTCATTTTGCGAGAAATAAATAAATAAACTCACACACCCACGAAAAATGTATTTCAAGAGAAATTTGAATATAGTAGTAAAACAAGCAATGCATATTCTCTCGCATGAGAAAAACGCGTGTATCTACCGTTTGGCATGAGAAAAACTCATATATCCGCCGTTCTCTACATTGAAACGAAGGATGTTCGTGTTTTACGAGCAACAATACAATTTTTTGTTTCTCCTGCATGTATTTGGGGTATAAGTGGCTTACTAATTTCACCAAGACATATCATACAGTATAGGCCTGTGCCCATTTTTTGTTAATAATAAAGAAATGCAACAAGGAAGAATCGAATCCTCTATGTAAAAGTCTTCAAAACCGCCTTAAGAAGATATGCTACTTAGAAAATTGGCACCCCAAAATTAAATACTTTTCATTTTTTATTTCATTAACTCAGCAAGTTATTAAAAATTTGGCTCATTTAAGTTGTAGAAGACTACTTCGTGAATCATATAATTGGGTATTTTTACTTTTCGGTTTTATAGTTTTTTCAAAAATTCCAGATTACGCAAAATTTTAGTCCCCACTGGTTTTTATTAAAGAAATAAGGCACCAAAAAGTTAGTATTTCCTATGATACATGAATTATTATCATTTTTTATTTATTTATTTTTTATTTTTTTTTAATCATAACGCAACGCCCTTTGGGGCTTACGCGTTGTATGTTTAAGTGTTGCAATGCTGTAGTTTTTAATGGGGTTGGTGTAGTGTGCACTATTGTCTTTTTTTTTTCGGCAAACTGCTATAAGCGCGCTGGGCAACGAGTTGCCCAGGTACCGTCTACAACGGTTTGCCCTTGTCTATTTGTTCGATTTTTTTTTTTTTTTTTTTTTTAATGGATTAAGGGTTTGCACAGATTTTTATAGATATTGGACTGGAACAGAAACGGGAGCGTGTGTTGGCGTAAAGTAGCTGCGTCAGTAAGAATATCGCTCATAGAGGAGTTACTAGGGAAGGTGCGGTAGCAAGCATACGCAGGACAGACAAGGAGCAGGTGTTGTACATCAAGTAGTACCTGACAGGATGGACACATGGGGGGTGGGGAACCCGTCATCAAGTGGCCATGGGTCAGCGTCGTGTGCCCAATAAGCAGTCGTGTTATTAATACTTCCTCCATGCATGAATTAGAATGATACATGAATTAGTCTTATACAACTTACATGAGCCAAATCTTTAATAACTTGCTTTGTTAATTAATTAAAAAATAAAAAGTCAATGAAAACAACAAATTTTGGGGTGCTAACTTTCTACGTAGCATGTTCTGAGAGGACAAACGGGGCATACAGCCAAGGCCGTGCCAAGGTTTTGATTTCGGGGGAGGGGTCCAAAACGTTTTTTTAACGTAATTTATTACTGAAGAATTAATGGATGAATTCTTCAAACAATACAGGTTTACATAACAAAATTTATTTCGGGGGTCCGGGGGGGTCCGGACCCCTTGGACCACCCCCCCCCCCAGACCATGCATACAGCTTACGCTCATTATAATTGGATTGACGATAAGAAATATATCAGGAGCCCTATTCATCGAATGAGGAAATTGTTGAAGGGCGCGAATCAAATTGTTATGCATTGCTAGAACTGAAGGGGCGCATGTGAAATTGCTATTATTTTTGCACATGTATTTATATCGCCTCCGAGATTTGCCATATCTTTTGCAGTAAATAGCGAACCGCCTTAGCTCTGCAGAAGTTGCTCCTCTCTCAGACGAAAATCATGTAACCGTATCTAGTATACAGTGCATTGGGATTGATGGTATTCCACTTTAAAAGCTATAAAATGTAGAGTTTAACCCCTGTTATAAGACGAGACGTAGTGTCTTGATAGTCGCTGTGCACACCATGGCTACAACACGTAATTTGCCATAGTAATTTCATGGACGGTCAGCGGATGTCTTCGCCATTAGCCGCAGGAAATATCTTCCAGTATTAGACTCTGACGCATCAGCCGAATATTTTACTGCCACCTACAATATTATAATTTTTTTTCCGAGAAAGATAGATTGTGCATTGCGCATTAAAATTAAAATATCCCCCTGAATTTTTAAAGGGAAATCGCTCAAAATATTCGAAATAAATACTAGTCAATTTCATGCAATGTATTGCATATAGAGAAGTTTTGCTGGCGTGCATACATAAGCAAAATATTGAAGCAATCAGATTACATATCTTTTTGGTTTAAAAACAATTTCGTACATTTTCAGGAAATAGCCCTATATGCTGAATTTTCAATCAAGGAAACAATGATGTACTTCGGCTGGATTTTCGGAATGGATACGCCAGAAATCGATGAAAGGCTGCAGTTTCTTTTAAGTTTCCTCGACTTACCAAGCCAGAATAGATTAGTTAAGAATCTCAGGTATGTTATAAGGCAATAATTAACTTGAAACTTCGCATCACGCGAAGACCTCGAAGCCTTGGAATCTGTTTAGAAGCAAAAACTGGACTTGTTTTGCCTGACGTCGACTCATCCACGTCAATTATTTTAATATTATATTGCGGATACTGAGGGCTACTGAGAAATCGCATAAAAAACGTATTTACAGGTTCGATTTTATTGTCCAATCGACGGCACACTGTGCTAACGGTGGGATACAACTCTCAATACCTTCTGCTTCAAAGGACAAGTATTGGAGAATAGCATAATTTCTAAAAGCCTACGAATATAAATACATCGTATAGTATTGCAATATAATGTAGGGCTTCTTTTAAAGATTGAATATTTTACTATACTGGCTTATCATTTTAGAATGTAGTACTTTACACAGCTAAGTATTGCATATTATACGATAAAAAAAAGATGTAGACATGTATTGCTTAGACTAGGTACCGGTATTCATTCCATGTGTCACACGGGGCTTTATCAAAACGTCATTTAAAGCGACACAGAAAAGAACATGGCGCTCATATTGTTACGCAATGCACAATATAACCGTCTTTACTGGGAAGCACAGTTGCATTTTGGAACCGAGAAGCAATAGCGCTTTGAAATAAATCAAGGTATCGGTATTATGAAAAATACTTACTAATTTCAAAAAAAAAAAATGTAGCCACGATACATATGCAGGAGTTTGCTATTCAAAGACAATCTCACTAGCTTTAGCAGAGTTATAGCCATAATATAAAATTTTCCAAACAAATTCCAATTAAAGGTGACTTCAAGTTTAATGACATGACCAAGGTTGTCCACATGGCTGTCCATTAGGCATGGGTGTTTTACCACACGGTATAAGAACGGAGCAGTGATTTCCAGGTTTATTTAAACACTATGCTATCAGGTTTATTTCCTACCTGATGACATTTCATCACGTGGATAATGAACTAGCTATTAGTCATTGTCACACAAGAAAAAGTCACAATGTCAAATTGTTATCCTGTGTCAGGCAGTCTGTCAAATGACAAGCCAGTGACCCAGGGAAATAAACAAACATACCTACAATAATGATGAGTTAATTACTGAGGGTGCGTACGAAGTCAGTATGATAAAGTGGATGTAAAGTCAACTGATGAGCGACAAGAATGAATGATGATTTCAGCAAGCTACCTGGTCACCAGAATTTTGTCAAATTGATAGTTATCCTTCGATACGCTTCTTCAAACTGATTTCGCAAGCAATCTACTAGGAAAATATTTTTATGAAATCTGTTTTTGTCCCGTATCTAAAATAAAAGTTGGATTTTTTTCAGCGGAGGACAACAAAGGCGGGTGTCTTTCGCAGTAGCCTTAATGCACGATCCCGAGCTACTGATTCTGGACGAACCCACAGTTGGTGTGGACCCTCTGCTTCGGCAATCTATCTGGAACCATCTTGTTCAGATAACCAAAGGCGGGAATAAGACTGTCATTATCACGACACATTACATTGAAGAAGCTCGACAGGCCCACACGGTAAGAAATCATTAGAAATGTATTTATGCATAGAATACATAAATAATGACTTTATGGACACCCCTTCCACCACTAGTGAAGTTATGACTACTGACCCCCATTACATTACAGCTACACTCAAGTAATGAAATTTTCGTCAAATAGCCAAATCCAACTTCTTCCTCTTCCCTCGTAGTGCCGCGTGCGCCCCGTACCAATTTCTTGAACTCGCCCCGGTCGGACGCTAACGCCTTGAGCTCGGCCATTGTTTTCCCTCCGGCTCCGACAAGTTGTTCAATTCTTTTCTGGTTGCCCTCGGTCTGCCCATGGGTCTTCTACCTCATTGTCTTGCTTCCGCCAACCTCCGGGTGGTCCTATTCTCGTCCATCCTTGGGACGTGGCCCAACCATTGCAGCTGCTTGTTCTCCATTCACCTCTCCCAAATCAAACGGCAGGTATTGGAACAGCCCTCTACAGTTCTTCTTTAGTGTCAATCTAACGATTGGTTTGCAGCAAATCTTTCCACCTCCTTCTCCACTCCTCCCTGTCTTGGGCAGTTCTCTTTAGTTACAAGTAGGTTCCGCATCTCATATCTTTCTTGAGGTCTTCTGCGTACGCCTTCCATGGTCGCCCTCTTGCATTGGTGCCTTCTATTATGGTGCTTAGGAGTCCTTCTTGTCTGATCAGGTGACCCATCCATTTTGCTCTTCTCACGGAAATGGAGGTAATTAGGGATATTTTATCCTTTGAAGTACTTCGTCGTTCGTTATTAGAGTATACTACAGTATTATGTTCCAACTCCTCCACAATAATAAACCGCACGACAGGATGAAAATGCTTAAGAACACATCGGACAGCCCCACTACGCGTTTTTTGTGCAAAGGCAAATTTCACATGAAATATCCATGGTAGAGCAAACAAAAATCTCGCAGAAGAAATGCTCCTCTAAATTGTGATATGTGGCCGTCACTAACACCGAGCGGCCACAGTTTTCAAACTCCTTCTTTCAGGCACCCTCACCAACCGTTTTCTGGATTTTAATAATTGTGGCCAATCGGTATTATAGACGGGCAAATATCATATATTCAAATGTAGAGGAGCATTTCTGCTGAGGAATATGATATGTTTGAAAGCCATACAATCGATATTTAATTAAATATTTGATTTTTTTACACTTGTAAGTCTTTTCTCCCTTCGATAGTTTCTTAATTGGAGTTTATGAATTGAATCATAAAATGATAGTAGGTATTGTTTGCATTACGTTTTAGGTCAAGGTGCAGTATTAATGTCCAATGGCTGACCCATATTGTGATATAAATAAGACCAGTTGTTATTATTCTTGCTGTTTGCATAATCCGTACTTACCTACGTATACATCCAATCTATGAACTGCTACGATAAAATATTTTTGCGTTATAATATATTATATTTGGCTTTGCGATAATATTTTACAAGACACGTCTAGGGCAGAGGTTCTCCATCTTTTTTCGTCAAGGACCCCTAAACGATACAAAATTGCATCGCGACCCACTAAATTCTACATTGCAATTTTCACTTCGATTTCCTTCCTACAAAATAGCCTTACAGTTCATGGGCGCACGCAGGAATAGGAGCAAGGGGGGGGGGCAAGCCAGGGGTGGATCCAGCGACCAATAAATATGATACCTCACCTTACTACCCCCCCCCTCTCCCCCAAAGAATTTTTTTTAATAAGACTCAAATTGAAAGAAACTTGTTATTCAATTCAATTTTATCTAGTGTATAACTGGCAGACGAGACCACACCGCGACCCACTTTGGGGTCGCTACCCACACTTTGAGAACCCCTGGTCTAGGGTATCTAACTTATTAAAATGTAGACAGCTAACAGTAAATTGCAGTACACATTATTCAGTAACGTACAGCACTATAGTATTCAGTGGCGGACACAGCTTTTTATTTTGGGGTGGGTCAACCCTCAAAATGCCGCCTCAGGCATAAACTGAGAATACAAATATTGAGGTAGGTATTTGATTTAAGTAACTGATTTTAGTTTTTCCGAACAATTCTGGTTGGTACATACAGAACAAACGAAACCACTTAAAGAATTATTACAATAACATTTTCCATATTCCATGTTTTTTTAAAGAATGTAATTTTTCCACCTTTTTAAAATTTTGGAGGGGTTATGATCCCCTTCTGTGTCCGCCACTGATAGTATTAGCAGTCATCGAAACTTGTAGGCATAGCTGGATGGAATACATGGTGTGGTGCAACCTAGACCTCGAAATATATTCATGTATTAGAGATGGCCGCTGGCTGCTGGCATAACACTGATAAATATTTAAAGTGGTCCGACAACATGTTATTGTGAAATGACACCCAAAAATTATTCATTTTGGTCACCTTCATAATATTATAATACGATATATAGGCAGTATTCAACACGTTTGTAAAAATTTACCTGTCTAAATTTTTTAACAGGACAAAAATTTAACTTTTATAGTTTTAACTTTAACAAAATGTAGTCCCAGGGAGTGGAACTAGGGATTTTTTCACTTGTTTTCAAGTTACTAAATAGAACAAACGTTGTTGTATGGCAAACAGAGACCATTGGCATAGTCTGTGGAAACAGTGCATCTAGTTGGAATCTCTGACTTGCAGCAAAGTCAAAGTGAAAATATTGTACAATTTATGTACATCCTGCTGCTGCTATGTTTCATGGTCTCAATGACCGTGTACCGCCAAGAAGCCTGTCAGAATGTGCAAAACCTTTACAGTTCTGATGGGAGTATGGGTAAGTTAGTGCGGTGGTTGTTGTGTGGCTACTTTACGGAGACGAATGATACCGGCAGTAATAACGAAGCGAAAACAAGACTTAGTCCGGGGGCTGACACAGGTGTAACCAGAGGGGCACAATGTTAATCCTCAGGTTACAAGAAGGAGATGAACATTAAAAAAGCACAAGATAAAAATTGCAAATTTTACCACGAATTGACTATTTGAATTGACCACGGAATTCGGAATTATACTGATCCCTGTGATCCAATGATTGTTGGCAATATTGGACAAGGCAGCAAGGCATGCTACGTGAGTATTAGTCGCCATATCATGGCAAACCCGGTTCCGCAATTAACACGGACAAGACGAGTTTCCTCAAACGGGTGACCACACAACACATGCCAGCCACTTCCCTGTTGCTTTAATCCCAGTCCTTCACTATTCCAGTAAAAAACTAATTGGACGGCCTAGAGTTTAAAAAATAATTAAATAAATAAGTCCTGAATGCAAACCAAGTTTTTTAGGGCGGTGAACGGTAGTTCCCACCAAAGTGCCAATAATTGAGCAATGTCACGCTTCTTCGCTGTCACTTGTGGCCTAGCGCCAACGAAATTAGTGTATATTATACGAAATAAACCCACAATGAATGTAAATTCACTTCCGGCAGTTAAAGCGAATTGAAAATTAAAATAACAATTTTCTGTAGCAACATTGATTCTTTGTGATTCATTGTTGCAGACAGAACTATTATCTGGACTCCATTGGGCCTAACGTGACAAAGCAGTTGGAAGGCGTCTCCTTTGGAGCGGGTTAATTTTAATACCGTAAATGTAAATGGTTTGAATCATCCTCGGATAAATTATTAATTTCCGATGTTGGTATGCCTGCTGGAGTGCTCCATTTTGTAATGAAAATTTTTAACTAATGTAATAAGCACCAAAGGTAGAACTGGTTCTAATAGAAAGCCAATAACACTTGTTTTTAATACTACGGTCGTACAACTCTTGAAGATGGAAAATGTTTGGAATGTTGCAGATAGGGCTTATGCGAAGCGGACGCCTATTAGCAGAAGACTCTCCCCAAGTTTTACTGTCCATTTATGGATGTTTAAGCTTGGAAGAAGTATTCTTGAAGCTCTCCCGAAAGCAAGGCGCAAGTAACACCAACAACCCAGCTGGCAATGATGTGGCCAACAACATTCAACTAGTAAGTCGTCACATAGTGGACATATCGCGCAATATAATTTTTGAAGCTGGAAAATGTTTCTATTGTGCACACAGGCCCCACAAACATCGACATACATAGTTACAAAAAATATAGGCCTATTAGGTCGATCCATCTCGATAACAGAGACATTGTGAGGCAAAACTAACTTCTCTGACGTAATAGATAAGTTTGCCGCCAGGCAGGATAGGAAAGTAAATGTGTATTTTTATTTATTTTATGTAACAAATGTAAATAAAGCGTTCGTGCAATTTTTGGTGGTTCGTAAGCTTAAGTCAAAACCAGCATATCCGGCCCCCACAAATATTAGCTACAAGCCACAGAGTTACTGATTGTCTTAACATTATGTACTTTTCTTAAGGCTTCAGTCACTTGGGGCAAGCAAGACGCCGTGTATGTAACTGAAGAAAGCGGTGTGGTTGGACTTAATTTCCATCAATCGAAGGACCCTTCATTAGCTCAAGAAAATGGTGTCGGCGGAAAGCACATTGACGTAAGTTTTAAACTTCTCAACACAAGGCAGTACTTAATAGGAAAATTGATCCTATTGGCGAATTGAGAATACATTTCAAAGCTCCAACAAACAGTTGTAAATTTTTTCAATCCATTTTCAACTCACTTCCAAAATAAATTTAATGCATGAACTCAGCCAGTGAGACTGGAATTTTTTGGAGTTTACTCCTTAAGAATCGATTTTCATATAAGGAGCCCGGTATGAGAAAAATATGAGAGGTGAAATCAAGAGATCGAGATCGAATGACCTCGTTACGTTTTTTGTGCGCAACCTATTGTGCGCAGCTTCAAACACATTGAATTCCAACATAGGGGTGATCTACACGCCCATTAATTTTCCTTCGAAGAACAAGCTATATCCAGCTATTGTATAAAGCTGAGAAAAAAAGTCATATGAAAAACGTTAATGGTAATTTTAACCCTTACAGATAAAAACGATCGGGAGCAAGGCGAGCAAAGCTATGGATGTCGACTGTGATGACTGTGGAAGCTACGCAGACTGCTGCAACCTTACCACTAAGGGCAAGATGAAAGCCCTACTGCAGAAAAACTTTCTTAGAATGTGGCGAAATGTTGGGTACGCTTACGTTTGTTTTTAAATCCCGTACTGTATTGTAAAGGTATTTCTTACGGAAATTTAATTCCTTCAAGATAATGATTATGCAACTGTGCGCATTTCTAAGGCGGGGATTCCACCGACCTGCAAGTGCAAAATACAAATACGGTGACGTGGTAGCAGACATTCAAGACTTAGGCGGCCGCCATACCAAGTTGAATCCAGCGGACCAGAGCAGGTTCAAAGCTGCAGATAAATTGGTCGTGTCCACAGTGCCGGTGGGGAAACATGGTAGGACTTGTCCTGGTCACCTCCGAACTAATCGTGTGACTTCACTGTGTTTCCCAAGTGGTTCGGAATCCACTATAATCAGGAGGTCCACTGGAGTCCTATGGGCCCACACCGTGGCCTGGGACTGTGTCAAACCATACTACTACATAGGCGGGGTTTCCACCGACCTCTCATTGCAGAATGCAAATGACATTGACGGAAATTAAAATTTTTCTTTTTATAGTAATCTATTAAAATGTTTGTAGGCTACTTAACATATCCCATGACGCAATTTTTTAGTTTTAGTTTGTCTGTTTGTGATTTTACTCTATGATCGTTGATCAATTTTAACTATGGCATAGAGTAAAACAAAAATTTCCGTCAATGTCATTAGCATTCTGCAATGCGAGGTCGGTGGAAACTCCGCCTAAGTGTTGAATGTCTGCTACCACGTCACCGTATTTGTATTCTGCACTTGCAGGTCGGTGGAATCCCCGCCTAAGTGAACCAGTACAAGTGAGCCCACACATGCTTTCCCATTTACGAATTAGTACCGAGATAGATAATATGAGTAGTTCCATTGTAAATAATTATCCAAGGGTTAAATTTCGGTTGCCCTATCCCTAAGCACTGAAGTCGCTGATGTGACAATTGCATAGTCTAGAACGGCCAGACTATCATATTACAACACAGTAATAATGGCAGGGTATTGGGACATGAATTATCCATAATTTCTTCAAAAAATAATTTTTTTCTTAACCTACCAAATCTTTTTCGGGAAAGCGACCTGTTCGGTTTTGTTACTCCATTTAAAACCTAAATCATACCTGAAGTTAGAAATTCTCGATGGAAAGGTTCAACAGGAAAATTAATTTTGAGTACTATTTCATGAAACTTGAGTCTTTTTTATTTATTTATTACCAAACCATCAAGGGGAAGCGACCAATTCCGTTTTGTTAATATTAATGACGCCTACAATATATAACATATACTGTATATGATATATACAATATATAATGCATGTAAATTTAATAAAAATCGTTGTAGCCGTTTTTGAGAAAAATAATGCCGTTTTTTTAGTTTTTTGAGAGAGAAACCCCCAAAATTAATTTAGCCCAAAATAATAGAATTAAAAAATGGTCCCGAAGCATGGTTTTTTTGAACCTACATAGTATGTCAAATGTTATGAAAAACAACCGAGTATTTTGCCCACAGTTCGACAATCAGGCAGACAGACATTTCGTAAAAAGCACCTTTTTGGGTTCCTGGTACCTCAAAACGTGTAAATCTACTGAAATCTGGGAATCGAAAATTTCGATCGTCACAAAGCTTTCCTTAAGGAACACTCACATATTTTGGGGAAACGAAAAGAGAGATTCTCGGGGAAATTACCGCCCCATGTGCATCCTAACAAGAATATTTATAACATTTACTTTACGAGATTTTTTTAATTTTTTTCAGAGTTATGTTATTTATCTTTGCGCTGCCCGTCATGCAAGTTATCCTCTTCTGTCTGGCTATAGGGAGAGATCCGACAGGACTAAAATTGGCCATAGTAAACAGTGAAATGGATTATGAAACAATGAATTGCCCATTTTTCTCAAATTGCACCTTTACCAACCTCAGTTGCCGTTACCTCAGTCATTTAAACAAGACCATCATCAAGGTAAGTAAGCCGAAAAGTTATTGTACTTCAATATAGTTCAATGTAGAACTGCATTTGACTAAAATCTCAGCCTCTATTATGAATACATTAAAATACTGGAGTCTGCTTACAAATTTCAGGAGTACTACAGAACACCGGAAGAGGCATTGGAAGCTGTGAAAGTAGGAGAAGCCTGGGGTGCTCTCTACTTCACAGAGAACTTCACGGACGCCCTCGTCGCAAGAATGGCTTTAGGACGAGACTCAGATGAAGAAACCTTGGATCAGAGTGAAATTCGTGTGTGGCTTGACATGTCAAGTAAGCATACAAAAAAATACCTTTAGTACTAATCTAAGGTCTTAAAGTTGAAATTGGGGGCGGGGGCGGTATCATCTTGTAGCCTTCAATAAATTTCGAAATAAAATTAAAAATAATAGGACAAGCTAAAAAATTTAAATCGTAGTCCAAAGCTGAGAAAGAAATATTGAACATGTCTATGGACAAATTATAGTATGAACAGCTAAAACAGGCCTGCAGAAACTGGTTTTAAATTTTATGAATTTTGATTTCAGATCAACAAATCGGTTTAATGCTTAATCGAGATCTACAATTCACGTATCGAGAGTTCGCACAGCAATTTCTTAATATTTGCGATCAAAACCCCAAACTCGCAGATATTCCCATTCAAGTAAGTTAGCGACTTCGGTGTACTTGTGCGAGTCTCTACACACCTTGCGGTCGGAGACGTGTCGTAACTCGACACAAGTACCTATCAGGTTACTTAGTGAGGCGATTGAAGAGGTTGATCGGATACATTCATTAAATTGTTTGTACACAATTAACCTTTTTCGAAAAATAGTAAGTATATCATTCGGAATGTTGACTGAATTGTAAGGAAATAGGCAACGTCCTGGAAATTGACGTTCATGCAAGATTAATTCTTCGTGGCTCAACCCAACCAAATCACTATGCGGACCATTGGCTAGTTGAAAGATGCATTAGTCATTGGCGCGTGGTGTATGGTCACGAAGGTGTGGATCCCAACGGGGTTCATTTGTGGCGTCATTTTGTAGATGGCAGCACCAGTTGCAATGATATCAAAGCGTTGATTTTTCCATAAGCCTCAATACTATTTTAAAATGATTTTTAATTACGTATTATTTTAAAGTGATATTTTTCTATAAATCATGGAGAATATATATATTAAATTATATGCAGCGAAATAAGGTCCAGGCATAGTAAAAATATTATAAAAAATATTAAAAGAATTAATTAGATGCTAAGAGCTTAGTTTTCGCATGCAAACGGCGGCCATTTTGAATAATATGGATACCGGTTTGTAGTCAGCGAACCTAGTGACCAAAACTGTACCTACAGAACCTCACTGTACAAGGCTGCCGACTAGAGCAGGGGTTCCCAAATTTTTTTGTCCGTGGACCACTAGATTATTTTATGTGTGGCTGTGATAGGAAATTTTTTAAATTCTAGGACCAAGATTAAGTAGCTTGTGTAGTGTGCCTACAATTACGTGCTAATATTAAATTAAATTTTTAGAACTGGTATCGGGCGGATTTTGTAGTTTAGTGCCAAGTATTTTATGTCAAATTTCTGTGCTGTTTTATTTTCTTAATTTTTACTTTGGCCCGTGAACCACCTGATGTATGCCTGTGGGACCTCTGGACTAGAGCATAGCCCACATTACGCAGTAAGCCATTATTTCTACTGACCAAACACACCTTAATAGTTAATACTCGCGGCCTAACAAGTCATTATGTTTTAATTTTTAGTTCAAAGATCCAATCTACGGAAGCTCCGACCCAAGTTTCACTGATTTCGTCGCGCCTGGTGTTATTCTGACAATCGTTTTCTTTTTGGCTGTGGCTTTGACGTCTTCAGCACTCATTATTGAACGAATGGAAGGACTTCTAGATAGGAGCTGGGTTGCAGGTAAAAAATTATGGGGAGAGAATAAAATTCAAGGTCAATTCATACACCAAACCGGGTCTAATTAAGAATAATTTATGAGGCTAAAGTAACCCAAGGTCTCGTTTATTTGAAGAGATGGATATGACAGATCGGACGATATTAGATCATACCCTTTCTCCCATTCGACGTGTCACACAAATCAATAATTCAATGCAATTCCATTATTTTTTGTATTATGTGTACTGGTAACCGGTTTGGAAACTGTACCTGTACGAATATAGAATATGTATTAAAATAATAATACATAGCCACCCAGGGTAAAACTCTAACGTACTAAACTTGTTTTGCAGGAGTGACGCCATTTGAAATTTTAGCGTCACATGTTATTACCCAATTCGTCGTGATGTGCGGCCAAACAGCCCTTGTGCTCATATTCATGATATGGGTCTTTCAAGTAGAATGCAATGGACCTCTACACTGGATTGTCATTTTAACAATCCTCCAAGGTCTTTGTGGCATGTGCTTCGGCTTCCTTATTTCAGCCATCTGTGAACTCGAAAGAAACGCCATTCAACTTGCCCTCGGAAGCTTCTATCCCACACTTTTGCTCAGCGGTAAGTATCAGTTTCATAATCAGTACATCAAATCTGTTTTATTCTATAATGTTTACAGAGATAGTACATAAGTATTGTAGCATACTCGCTTACTTTTTTAATATGCAAAATGTCAATTACAAATCATTACAGATTACTCTGTTTTCCACGCATGCTTTAGTCAAAGTACACTCGACTCGTATCTGTACTTGGTTAAGTCATGCTTTCACCTGTTCCATTGCGTCAATGCTATAAGCTTGTCTCAGCTTTTCCATTATCGTTTATAGCTTAGACATCGAGAACGTATACCAGTTTGCCAATGACCAAAAATGCATACGGAAGCAATAAAAGTAATCTCCGAAATCCATAGGGTCATCGGCAATGGACGAGGGACCAATGAGCCACTATAAGTAGGCCATAAAGAGTTCTTCGGGTATTATTATTATTATGAAATTTAAAAAAAAAAACATGGATTCTAGCAACTTTTAACATTATTTCAGGTGTCATTTGGCCAGTAGAAGGAATGCCCATCGTGCTTCAATACATAAGCAGCGGTCTACCCCTCACAATGGCTACGTCAGCTTTACGATCTATGCTCACGAGGGGCTGGGACATAACAGAGCCCGAAGTTTATCAAGGATTCCTTGCCACAATTATTTGGATTATACTTTTCCTAACTGTAAGCTTGTTGGTGCTTAAATTCAAACGATGATCGACATAATTGTCGACCACTATCTAGTTTTGATGGCTCAGTAAGTGCAAAACGTTACTTTCCTCGAATAAGTCTTTGTTGCCTAAAAATGTACTAAACACCATAAGTGGAATGTAACGTGCCATGTAAATTCACTTCAATTGCTCACTGTTTACAAAATACAACAAAGTTTCAAGTTTCTATTAAAATATTTCTGTGGTGAACTGTTAATTGACATCGTAGGCTATATTATACTTATGACCTCGATGAATAACGGATCATTTCAAAATTAAAAGAATATTGGCAACATTGTAAAAATTTAGTAGGCTAATTTGACCTTCATGTCATTTTTATTAGTTTTATTTATAACTATTGCGTATATGGCAACTAAATTGTCATAATAGAATTACTTTTAAACCAATAAATAAGCGTTGTATCTACGTTATTATGTGTATTTTATTTGACCCGCCCGGTACTCTTTATCTTTAAATGTTACTTGCTTACTTATCCTCACTAAGTAGCCTAATAGGTACTAGTTACAACAGGTCTCCGATCGCATGGTGTCTAGAGACTAGCACAAATACAAGCACGCTACCACATTAGCATCGAAGGTGATGTGGACAATTTTTATAATGTAGGTACCATCAAAGACAAATTACTATGCTCTTTCTCTGCGGCACCATGTTCAAAATAATAAAACTTACCCGCATTTTTCGTATGTCAATAGCATATTAATGACGACAATGTTTAGAGGTGACTATGATGGTATTATATTTATTTGAATTCTAAAAATTAGGTAACTGATGACACTGTATACTACAGTACAAAAATGTCATTTAGGAAGACTTACAGACTTGACAGAATGGACCAGCGCTTCAGGAGTAGGCTTTTCACAAACTGCAGAAACAGCTATTCCTAAGTCCTCAAGACATTTTTCGGTAGTTGGTCCGATTGCTATAACCTGCAACAATAAACATGTTGGTTGAATTGAATACTACACGCTAAGCAAAGGAGGTAACTGACCTCTGAGATCGTTTAGATCCTAGATGAATATTGGTATAATTAGTTGCCATTACAAAACTGCGTTGGCCATTCAAAGTCAGTCCTATTATAGCGACATAACTAAATTACCTTTAATAACGGAAGAAAAAAAAATTAAGCTGATAACGCATCAAATTACACGGATGGCAATCTATATGAATGGTCAAAGGAAACCCATCAAACATAGCTTTTTTTTCTCACATTTGATATGAATTTTAAGAAAATTTGATAATAATTCCTATTTGAATTTTCACCTGGGTAATTTTAGCCAATGACATTTAAATTTAAAATAATTAAAATTTAGGTACCGTAATAAGATAGTAAAGGACTAAATCATCCGATTTTATAGCTCATTTTATAATCTAGTATTTCTGCTCTTAGTACATTCACTATTAACGATTTAGATTTACAGATTTAGAATGTACAATGGTAGCTTGGTAGTTTTATATTTTGCATTTATACATTTTTAGGTATAGTTAGGCTAGTATAAATTAGTTAGTAAAAGAAGTAATTTTAAGTGTTAGGTATAGGTATTGAGTACTACCCTCGCACGCCACTGGCATGAGGGGGCGCTTCAGCTTTTGTCTAATTACGTAAAAAATTTAGAAAAATAAACGAATTATTATTAAAAAGACACTTTTTATGGATAATTGCAGTAACACCCCTTTCTGAGGAGCAGACTTACATTTTGTTCGTGTAATTTTATTCCATATTTCGTGAAATATGGCAAAACCGACTCAACGCCTGAAGGACTAAAGAAGACGATGATAGTTGGAAGCAGGTGTACAATATTACTAATGGCAGATTCCAAATGCGGATGAGGCAGCGTCTTATAAACAACCTGAATATCAACGGATATCCCAGATTTCTCTAGTTGTTTTCTTAACGTGTCTTTTGTTAAACTCCCAGTAGGATATAGTAATGGCTTGCTTAAGGTCTCTAAAAAAAACAAGTGACAATTTAAGAGATTAAATTAAAAGACAATCGGAGTGAGAAAAGCCCTACAAGTTTACAAAGTAGAGCTATCAAACATATCAAATCCCCTAGCAGAAATGCTTAACTCTACTTTTTGGAGTATGATCTGGGCACGTCTATAACATACTGTAGGTTAGCCACAATTAAATAACTTGATTAGTACAAAGAACTCCGGATTAAGGAGTTCCAAAACTGTGACTTACCGGCCTTAGTGACAGAGGCTAAGGCGGCTATTCCACCGGCTAATTTGCTTCACTTGTGAAGCTGTTGAAGCAGCGAATTTTGTCATTGACATTGATTTTGTTTTAAGGAGGCTATTAAGGGATACTTAACTTATCTAAGTTACAATATTATTAATGATGTCTGCTACCATATTATAGCCGGTAGGGAAACATGGTAGGACTTGTCCTGGTCACCTCCGAACTAATCGTGTGACTTCACTGTGTTTCCCAAGTGGTTCGGAATCCACTATAATCAGGAGGTCCACTGTCCTGTGGGCTGGGGCATAGGACAGTCAAGTCGGAGTCGCTCCATGGGCCCAAATATGAGGCCTAAGTCGTGATTAACCCGACGAACACTACTTACCATATTATAACTTAATTTATAATAGCTAAGTTAAGTATCTACATAATAGTCTCCTTAAAACAAAACAAGCGTCAATGCCAAAATTCACTGCTTCAGCAGCTTCACAAGTGAAGCAAATTGGCCGGTGGAACAGCCACCTTAGTACGGGGGTTACAAGATGACGTGCGAACCTGTGTAGTTGGGGACTGGCGGAACACCCGACTAGCGAATCCGAAGAACAACAAGACGACAGCCACCTTCTGGTTTACTCGAGACTAGAAGGAGCAGTCTCCCAGACAGATCTTTCAGTTGCCAATGACAAGGCCATCCAGGCCGCAATGTTTAGGATTAACGCATTAACGCTAAGTAAGTACGGACACATATCATAATTATAGGAGTGTTTTTTTTTAAAGGGATACAACATTTCTGATAGCTCTACAATGCATATTTACAGTGAAATTCGACTTTGTACAAAAACGCGGAGTGGGGTGTCCGATTCGCTTGTAACTAATTTATGCATTTATTATCAGATCAGTACATTCCGAATCGATTTTTAGCTATAATCGGTCTGTCAAGAAGCTTATGGAGCATACTCCTGCAGTGCTCGGCCCCATGCACACTACGGGACAAACTACGGGATCAGGTTGGACACAAGGAGGGCGGACATCAAAAGATCCTGTGCACGCCGAACATGTGGGCACTAGCGTCAAGGGCATTTCTGAGACATCAGGCAGTCGGCATCACCTGAGCTGGAAGCCCTGTACTAAGAAGTAAGAAGTAAATAAGAAGCTTATAGAAAATTACTTTCTTATGCCACAAACCCAGAAGCATTCCACCGGCCAGATTTGTATTTTAGAAATTTTAGTAGCTATCCTTACATTAATTTATAAATCAGTAAATTAATTACATTAAAACTAACTTTTGGCAATAAATTCTCCAAGGCGAGTGGCGTTTCCCGATTCCTTCCCTTCCGTTTTAAAGCCCAGATCTCGAGCTAAGTTGTCTGTAGACTCGCCAACAACAAAACATGGTAAATGTGACCAACTCGTTAATTCGGCATTATGGATTTTGGACACTTGCGCTATAGCTTTAACACACCTTGGGCTTGACAAAATTAATCCTTAAAAACAAAGAAATTTTATTAAGTGCTACATGTATTGTTGGCAATGGATTAAGTGTCTACTGCATTCCTTGGTTAAGGTTAAGCTACTCCGTGGTTGGGTGAAAATGTGTTTAAAGTGCAAGGAAAACGTCCCGTTATCAAGATATTTTTTTTAATTTTAAGCAAATATTGTTTTATTTGCATGCCTCTGCCATGTTCTTCCCAAAACATTTATCATAAATTGGCAGTAAGTAAATAACTACGCTACGCCGACCATTTAATTCTTCCCAAAATGGGTAACTCTTAAGCTAAATAAATAATACATAATCAATTTATTTTATTTGGGGGAGCTTAACTATACTTTTACCCATTCCTTTACTTCAATTATGATTAGCGTAGACTAATTTACATACCCAAATAAAAGTGCATTAGTCGCAATCAGTATAATTTATATTGGCATTATGATCATCCACATTCACAATAGTAGGATAAGATTTTGAAGCGGTATCAATGTGAAAGTAATTGGCCGTAATAGTGACTGACGAATATTTGTATGATCAGAATCAGATGTTAATTACAGGGTATATGATACTAAAGAACTTATGTATAGCCGTATAGATTGTATAGCTAATCCGGGCAATGAAACTAACCTGAGTAGGCACTAGGACTTTGAAGGCACTTGAAAAGTTCAACTTCATTGCAAAATTCAAAATCAATCGGTGAAATACATTGAGCATTGTATCCGGCGCTCATAAGGCTATTTCGGTATTCGTCTTCCTTTTCATCTTCGAAATTGGCTTTAAATAGAAGCGCGACTAATGCCATTTATTAATTTGCTTACCCAGGCTTACCCTTACATTTTCAACCTCCATTATTATTTAAATTTTGTAATTTTTGTTTTTCCATCTGCCATGATGGTAACATTCTAACATAAAAATTTGATGTCGCAAACTTTTAAATTTGTCGCAAATCAGTATAACAGCTCCCGCTCTTTTTAATTAATTATGCATTTAAATAATTTTGTTCATTTTTCATCCAATGTTTTGTCACATAAAAAGCCCTTTATACAATATCAAGGGATTTTAAAACCATCTAAGCCCTTTTGCCAAGTAAAACTTAAAAATCCCGGTTTCTGGCTCAAAGGTGTAATGAATGAAGTATCTTACTAAACTATCGCATTTTCGTTATTTAAATCATGTGGATGACAATTGACTATTATAAACTTTCTTTTCATGTTGGCTAGAAAATTTTCTTCTATTTTAACCTTCCAATATAGGGTTCAGTCAGACCCGAATTTCTATCGATTTAACAGAAGGTGGCTACCGTAACTAATTTACCCTATTAGTTATTTGACATTTTAGTAGGTATTATCCATGTTTCCGCATGTCACATTCATCAATTTTCAGCCCCAGGGAGGTGTGTGTATCCCATTGTGAAGATGTAAGTTGCAATAAGCAATGTAATGCCTTAATATGTAGCGCACCGCCACCATGACAAGATGTGTGCGCAGGAAATTACGTACCGTATGTAATTGTGGAATTTCTAATTTTACAGTAGTAATTGATTTGGGCTGGAATTAAAAAAAAAAAAAAAAACATAACTTCTTATGTACTATTGTACAAATTAGGAGAAAGTCACATAAAAATAACAAACTATCTACAATGTAATTGCCTCTAATCATTTTTACTCTTGTTTCGAGAATTTAAGTAAAATTGAATTACGAAAGCTATTATTTTAAATGCTATAAATAGAATGACACAAACAATTATTGAAGCTACGAGGAAGAAGTCGTAAAGACCATTTTCTATCCAGGAAAGTGTAGTAGAGGCAGGCAGTAAGTGAGCACCTCCTCCGTGTCGAATAGCGTACTCAGTCCAGAAAACTGCTGTGTCTAAGGGTGAATTTTGCTGATCCCGAAATATACTTGACATTTCTGCGGCTTTTTTGCTATAACTGAAATAAAGATATGCCTAAGTTTGAATAACTGTTTTTTTTCAAAGATGCATGGTTTGAATTATTAAAGAGTAGGCGGACTATATTTATACGTACCTTACCTTGGCAGAACTGGTTAGCTTAGCTACAGTAATTAGGCGGGTAAAGGGCTATGCAGAATACCGAAGATGTAATTGCTAGTAAGATACTTGACATATAGCATAATTTATATAGAATAAATAAGTGATGCATTGCATTAATATCGGTTAGGCTATAAACCGTTTTTATTTATCATCTTGGCTCAATAATAGCTAGCTATTGTCTTGCTCATCGAAGAGGTACGTGGTATATCTTTAGTTTCATTACTTCTACTAGCAAAGGTCGACTTTTCTTTCCGAATTTCTTAAGCTGATTGATAAACTTTATTATGGTAGGCCCATTGTTTTTTTTGTCAATCATTATTATCCATTTATAGTAAATTCTATGCTTGGGTACTATGAGTACACCTAGCTCAGGGGTCAGCAACTTTTTAAGCCGGAAGAGCCAAAAGTTTACCAAATTTTCGAATTTTTTAAAAGCCACTAAAGCACTTACCTTGGATTATCCCAGACCTTTCTTATCGCTTTAACGATATAGTCAGGAGAAAGGTGTTCCATTCTCAGTGCTTCTCCGATCCCCCGGTTGGCTGCTTTCTTAATGTTGACATGCTGGTCCAGGAAGATGGGCAATCCAACCATTGGTTTGCCATGGAACAGTGCTTCTTGGGTGCTCAAGAGGCCTCCGTGGGTGAAGAATAGTCGGACATTAGGATGAGCTGCACACCAGAATCATAAAAAAACCATGAACTATCCAATAAACCGGGAATTTTACTACCTAACCTTGGATTACCTAATAAGCTAACAAGTCTAATCAAAACGCTGATTCAGGTAAATTTACTGTGTGGCAAGAGATGACAATGATGATCTAATATGACCATTCCTGGTTAGAGCTAGTTCTTAAATTATTGTTCATAATTTAATAATTCAGAGTGCCTAAAATAGCTGCAGACAAAGAGTACCTACCTAATAAGGCATTTAAAAAAAAAAATTAAAGTCTGTGCACACTAAAAATAAATAGGCTACCATTTATTTAGTGGACTTTACTATTAAAGTGGCGTTCAAACTTAAAATGAAGTATTAAACTGAACTTAGTAAAACGCAAAATCAGATGTAACATACCGAGAATGTCATTTTGTGGGAGCCATTTGGCAGTTTTGACATTGTCCGGCTTTCCGGGCAGTGTATCACTTTCCCATTTCCATAAAACCTTGATTGGGGCCAGTTGTTTAAATGCTGCATTGAGAATGTCAATTTTTTTTTCTTCGAGAAAGTTACTCTGAATATTTGAACCTAAACTGAAATAAATAACTCCGGCAGTTGCACTGTCCAAATATTTCTTCAAATCCTGAAACAAAATAAATAGGTAACGTTATTTCGGTTGAAAATTCAACATAGGTGAAAATGATGGGCTTCTGACGGAAATTTTCAACACCTGCTCACAACGTTTCCATGCCAGCAGGAAACTTCTAGGAAAAAAGGAACACCGTTATGGAAATTAATCTAGGAAATGTGAGAATGTGAGAAATGTGAGAAAAATGAAGGAAACATGGATGGAAAGAAACCCGACTAGTTTAAGCAGGCCAGAATATTACATTGGAAGAATTTCGATATGTTGTGAAGATCCCCTACTTAATTTGTATTAAGATAGATACTGTAGGTGAATTGTTAAACAGTACGTTAAGTACCCCAAACTCCATTGATTTTACATACTTCTTAATTTCTATTTAATTAACAAAGCAAGATATCAAAGATTTGGCTCATTAAAGCGGAAAAAGTAAAGTAAAAAATATTTTCTTCAAAACAGTTTTACAATGATTATAGAGGTATATCAGAAGAGGGGGACCCTTTAGGACGAGCCTGTGCTGGGCTGCTGTAGAAGACTACTTCATGCATATAGGTAATATAATAGGCTATTTAAAAAATTTTGTACCGTAGCATTGTCATAAAAATGATTGAGGGCTAAAATTTCACGTAAAATAGATAACATAAAAAAAAATTAAAACCAAAAATTAATAATACCCTATTAGGCCTATATGATGCATAAACTTAAATGAACCGATATTTTATTAACTTCCTTAGTTAATTAGGGCCTATATAAAAAAATAAGAAGTATTAAATTTCGGGCTGCCAATTTCCTACGGTACACGTACATTCTTAAAAAAGTCTCGTTCCCCAATCCTCCCTATCTCAGAAAACTTCTTGTTGATTGCAACGAAGCTGAGAGGATAAGTTGATGAGTTAGGGTGTTAATAACCTAAAATTAGAGGATATAGAAAAACTGAGCTTGGCTTGTCAAGTCAAGACGACGCCCCGGATAGGCGTAGATCGTGGATTCGAATATATTATTCTACCTATATCCTCTAATTTTCAGTTATAACCAGGAATGTCAGTGTTATATATACCACATAATACTGCAATATAATGTATAGGGTGTTAATAAACTGCCTTGTAATGATCGTGACACTATAGCTACTAGTATATTGGCCACAATGGTCGCAAATTTAGAGATTTTAGACTAACTAAACCCACACCGCTGGGCAATAGGCAAACTTAGCAATTAATTGGGTGTTAGGGGAAAATTTACATAATAATAATAATAATAGCCATTAGAATTGTGATTTGGACGAATACGAGTATTTACAATCTTGCCCTGTTCTGACATAGGGAAAGTTCTGGGTAGGCTAGCAAATATACAGAAATCAAAAAGGTTTCAAGCTAAAACAGACAGATTGGGTAACAAAATTTCTCCCATGTTTAAGAAAGAAAGAAAATGATGTACGGTATGTGGATCTTTTTAATTTATCTTAGTAAATATATTCATTTCCAGGAACTTACTTTGAAGACATTCATAATAACTGGAACTACCGTACTAAATAAAATTTTCCAACCACAGTTTTAGGCTTAGGGTATATTTTTCATGTGGGCAGTAACAGACATTATATTAAATTAAATCAGGTATCTTAATACAAGAAAAATAAACGCGCAAAAATAGTTTCAGAGGTGAAATGTGAACATTGATGGTCAGGTCACATCTTTAGGTCGCAGGATCTACAAAGTCTTTCCTTGTCACTGCACTATACTCTTACTTTCTACGCCATATCTCAGTCAGTAGGTTGCCTCAACGTCTTCTCTAACCAATGCATTGTGGTAAACATTTGTAGTATGAATTAACAAAAATAATAAATGTGGCAATCATATTGGCATGAAGTGTACGCCGATGGCAGCGGTACGCCTCTGGATGGCTTGACCTACTTTGGGCCTGGTGTGTTGAACCTGCTGACGACCGCTGACAATGAGTACCTAGTGTGTGAAAGCATTGTACAGCGGACGTCCAAGAAGGGAGGCACGAGCCAGGCCCGGGGTCGCCCAAGATGTCCAGGGGTGGACTTGAAGGCCTGTGATTTCCATCAATACATCTGAGATAAACCAATCCGGCCTTCTCTTGTTTAGGGTAAGTTCCTTTCTAGATGTTATATGGTACCTCAGATTCACCCTGACCTCTGAATCTGAGGGATCATACGACACATTACATTGATACAATAGTTAGCGTAAAATAACGACACCAGTTCTTATTACCTCTCGGCCCGGTATGGGGTGCTGTCTCTTTCAGACTACCTTTGGTTTTGTCGGTCATTATGCAATCGAGCCCTAAAGAAACAAACGGAGGGGGAAAGCCTAAGTCTAAAAATCAAACAACTCATGAAATATCAATCAATCAGACCAACAGATTTTTTACAAAGAATAGAAAAGAATAAAAGTGATTTTTCTGGCATTTTGATACACTGTGTATGGTATCTTTCTTACACAGATTATTGAATTCGATATGGTCTATGGATAAAAACGATTGGTATGGTAGGCCTAGTACCGAGGAAGGAGTTGAAGAACTGTGGCCAATAGGTGTTCGTCATCGAAATGTCGAGTACCATATCTTCTAATTTAATGGATACTTTTGAAGGCTCTACGATCGATATTTCATGTGAAAATCGCTTTTGTACAAAAAACAAACGGTAGTGGGGGCACCGTACTACGATTTACTCCAAATATGTCATGATGAAATTAAACAGACAGAGTTGACACATGCTAAAACTGACTGTCGACAATGAAACGCGCCAATGAAGCATATCATGTATTGTGGTTAACGTCTCGACAATAAACAGTCTATCTATTATTAGATATAACAAAAAATATGATAGTATATAATTAAGACCTAGTCTGCTAAAAAGCCTATCGCACACGATTATACAATAACATTATTGTTCGGAATGGTGGGGCAATGCGGAATAAACTTGGTACTGCCAGCCGATATTTCTCAGGCAATACAAAATGCTTGGGTCTGTGCCATTTATATTGCTTAGTCATTTAGGTACCTACCTTTTTTGAGGGTTATTTAAAATCCTGAAACTAATATAACTATTTAATAAACAAAGAGCTGGCTAAGCATAATTACCTCGGGTAGTGGCCTCACAGGTGCGATGTGTAGTCCACCAACAGGAATTAGTCCGGGCGCGGTGGGAAAAGGGCGATCAGTCGCCCAGTTAGCGTTTACCATTGCGATGTTCAGTTCACTAGTAATGTCCGCTATGTGTCTCACCCCTGGTCCAAACGCTTTTTTTGAAATAGCATCCTGATTTCGAACATGCACCCAACTGCGATAACCCGCACCAAACAAGAACAATACTAAATTTTCGAACCGCTCCAGTAACGTCGGTTCAAATTTGCCATCATAAAAAAAATGCTGGTTATTCTGAATAGGGTAAGGAGTCCCAGTCATATCAAACGTCCACGGAGGAATACTGAAGGGAGTGATTCCAATTACTGGCGGCTTTCCAATTAAGTCGACGGCTCCTAAAAGAAACAGGGTAGCTCCAAGATCGTAGACAACTAGATCAAACTTTTCACTCTTGATGACATCTATGAACTTTTTAAATTCTTCTCTCTTAACCATGTTTTCCGCAATGAGATCTTCCCATTCGTCAAGCTCAACGATTGATTCATATGGGCTATTGTTGGCAATTTGTGAAAAATTCATTCCGACGTAGAGTTCATAGGCACCACCAACATAAATATGTCGGACATTAGCAGGCTTGTTGGGATATGGGTCCACCCCTAAATATGTTACTTCGTGCCCTCTGTCGGCGAGGGCTTTGATATACACAGAGTTCCAAAAGTGGTGGCTATGCGAGGGCACGTTCATTAGTGCTAATATCTTACTGCCTCCTGCCATTTGAACTAGTGCCAGCGTGGTGATGGCCACCCATGTTAGTGTCTGCCTCATTGTTGCTCAATCTGCAAAGAAAAGGGAAAAATGTAGCACTAAACTAAAATTTAAACTAAAAAACACTCAATTATAAGTGTTATATAATCATCACTCGTGTAGACTTATCTGTTCGTGTTATCAACTTCAAGACAGCGGAGCGGTGCGGTACCGGTTCCATAATCATGCAAGTAATTACTGTCGGCGATTTGGAAGATAACCTGTCGTATCTCGTTCAATTTATGTTTTGATATTTCAAGCATTTAACAGATAATCGCATTATAATGTAGGGCGAGGTGTAAACACGTGAACCTGCTTAGCAACTGACTCCTTTCTGTTCAACTATATAAATTTTAGATCCAATCATCTTTGCAAGCAGCTGACCAGCAGAGCATTTAAGCTCAATACTTAAGGCTGAGCGTTCAAAATGTTTTGTAAACAAGAAATTTGGCTGATTTTGTGACGAAAATAATTTATTGCTTATTCCACAGATACAAAGATAACAAAGTGAACAGATAAAAAACTCATAAAAAATCCAAGTTATCGCAGGAAGTTTATATATTCTGAACTGAAATATTATTACCTTAAAAAAATTGGATAAAGAGCCTTAAACCCATTTTGTAGTACAGTTGTAAATCTGTAAGAGAAATAGACAGCTTTCACAGAAAGCTCATAGTTTTTAATATTTTTTCATCTGTTCCCTTTTATATCTTTGTGGCTGTGGAACGAGCAATCAATTAATTTCGTCCAAAAAGTACGATAATTTCTTGTTTACAAAACATTTTAAACATTCAGGCTTAATATACTATTATATTATACTATACAATATAAGGTTATACCACTAACTGAATATCATTCTGGGCTAATTCTTTCAAAGATTCATCATTCACATTAATGAAATATATTGTAGTACCATATAATCAGGCGCGGATCTACGGGGTACGGCGGCTATGGGGGCTATAGACCCCCCCCCCCCATTAGGATATGATTTTACACTAAATAAAATTGTATTTTTAACTTTGCACCAACAAAATTCATTACCAATCAACAGATAAAAATACTGCGGTAAGTTTTTCAGATTCTCAATTCGTTTGAGGCAGCAAAAAAAAAATATGAGAGCTTTATCGATGAATTTGGAGGATCCAGCCTTCTTCTTCAAGAAGTGAAGCTGTGGAGGAAAAAATGGACCAGCGTATCAAGGAAAGATCTTCCTATAGTAACGCAGGAGATGCATTGGCGAAGCTAGACGCTTCCTTTTCCCCTTCCATAAACGTATTGCTTCGAATTTTTGCTACTATTCCTGTAACTACGGCCACAGCAGAACGTACGTACGTCCAGTGGTTATTAAGACGACGCCCCGGTTAGGCGTAGATCGTGGGATCGAATAGAAATAATATAAAAAGAGATAGAAGTAATATAAAAAGAGATAGAAGTTTTAAAATGTTTAAAAATGAATAGTTTTACTCTTCATGCTTCTGGCCTTGGTAACGTCTCTCATGATTCCATTATATATCTTGATCGACGCGTTCCCCTTGTTCTTCCGAATAAGCACCGATATTATCTTTAAATTTATCCGAATGAGAATGTTTCAACATGTGCACATTCTACATCCGAAGATGGAAAAGTTAGTATAATCATGTCAGTTATCAGCTCGCCATAATTTTCAGCTCTATGGTTTTTTGGAGTTTTATGAGGGTGAAACCACCCCACAATTGAGTTAGCCGAAATTTAAAAAAATTGTACCGATGCAGTGGGAACCTACTGGCCAAATTTCATCCAATCCAGTAGTTTGCCCACAACTTAACGAATGGACAAACATTTCGTTTTTTTGTTTGTTTTTTGTTCCTGCGAATTTGTTCCTGTAAATAGTCTACACTTAAATCTCCGAATCAAACATTTCGATCATAACTCATAACAAAGCTTTCCTTTTACTTATAACTTACTACGTATAAAATTAATAGGAAAGCAATCAAAGTCAGCGGCTCATAAGCTGTAATTGGCATTAAAGAGATAATATATGAGAAAGAGATAAGAGATAATAATGTTCGCGGTCAATATCAACAACGATAGGACAGGTGAAAAGGAGAAATCTGGCCACACCGGCAATGCGTAATAGGTAGGTAGCATACTAGGTCGGAAGAATGCGGCATCGGCATCCAACTTGGATGCGCAAGAAATTATTTTTAAGCCCAGTAGTCCGGGTCCCTATAAAATAGGTAGGTACCTACAGTATTAGATTGTAAGTGAACACCAAGTGTTTTTCCAAAATTTAACATATCTACCCTATGCAGGCTATGCAAATAATTGCAGTCTGAGAATAAGAAAATAGGTTAATCATGTTCCCCGGTAAATAAAAAAGAGGCTTATAGTAATGTTCAATAAAATATTCCCTAAATAGAGTTAAAACCTGCAGTCCACTAGCCACAAGGGAAGTTACGGTGGTCAAGCGTTAAAATGATTCAGTGTGAATTGAAGCCTACAAGAGCTATACAATTTGTTAATTATATTGGGTATAAATACTAGTTGCCTATCATAATATATAATCGTTACTTCGTAGAGATAAATTGTAGGCCTAAATGATTCTGTCTTATTTAACAAAAGGCAAATGCAGAGTTTTAAAGATATATCATACCTGCATGTAAGTCAAATGAAGAGGTTACTGAGACTCGTCGATTCCATGTCGGCCAATACGGATTTAAGGATGATACCACAGAAGCTCAAGGTCACGAAATAACTACCACAATTACTGTTTGCGAACAGTCATCCAAAAAATTTATGGATCGTGCTAAAGACCCATCATATCTCGTACACACAGGCAAGATGACTTGCTCCTATGGCGCACAGCAACTAACTGAGCCTGGTCAATTGGTGGATAAGTTGTAGGTTCTCACTCATCCAAGAGTGCTTCAATGGTCTGGTGGTTCTGGTTAGTTCTTCCAAGTCCAAGGTCGACGAACTGGCCATGAATGAATGTGCAGAATCCTTCTTCTCTGAGGTCGACCCTGTAAGCCCATCTTTTGGCAACCACTGAACAGAGGATTGAGGATCCTCCACAAAAGCTGTTCCAACTAATTACGATGTTGTGGTCAGCCACATGCCCACAGAAATTTCCTCCACAGGTGAAAGTAAGTGAAAAAATGATGGAAAATATCAGCTCTCACTGTAGGCTGTTCACTGTTAAGCCCACCATTCACGGGACGATTTGACGTTACGTCCGATCGTCAAGAAAATCGTCCGATTTATCTTTCGAAGACCGTCGAACACACACGAACGATATGATCGTACGATTCTCAGTCTCTTTACGTGGAGCACGTACGCGTATATTATATATAGGGTCTATAGTATATTATATTATTATATGTGGTTGAACGATGAAATCACAACTACCTAATTTAAGCGCACTGGCGCTCATTCTATATAAAAAAGACTTCGTATTATAAATAAAAGGAAGAGTAAGACGGAATGGACTAAAAGAGATGGCTTCTGAAAAGACAACAATATTCTCACATCAATGTTCTTGAAGAAACTTATTCATCCTAAAGATTGGCATAACTACCTTAGGATGTCAGAGGAACCATACTTTTGCATAAGGTATCTTCCAAAATAATAAAGGCAAGCTAATATTCCTCAAGAACGTCTAACTGCAACAATACGATTCCTGGCATCTGGAAGGACTTACGAATATTTAAAATTTACAACGTTGATTTCACCACAGCCATTGGGAAGGATCATTCCAGAAACGTGCGAAGCCAGGAAATGTAGCGTAGTGGTACGGACTCCGACGTTCACCCGAAAGGTTATTGGTTCGAGTCCCACACTGGCTACATTTTCAGGTCATGCTTCGGAGGGCATGTAAAGCAGACGGTCCCGGGCCTTCTTAGTTGAGTGTAAGAGAGGGCTTTATAGCCCTAACTCCGCTAGGTTGGCTTAGTAATAGAAACAATAAAAAGTCCTTATTTATTTATTTATTTTATTATTTTAAGCCATTTTCAATGCATTAAAGGATTACTGTAAGGCATAAGTGTAATTTACCATACCATAGCTATGGGATCGTTCGATCACGCCATACACGTGCGATGTATCGAACGATGTTCAAATCGCAAACGATATTTTCGGGTTTGCCTGTTGCGATCTCCAATCGATCGTGCGACCACAAAATCGGATGCGATAGTGCCACACACGTACAATTTGTCGTTCGACTGCAACATCGAGCAACGAATCGTTTCGATAATTGTCCCGTGAATGGGGGCCTTTAAGCCTATTATATTAGTTCAAAGTTGAATCGCAATTACACCTGCCAGGTATTATGATAGCAGTGCAGTATTTAATGCATATCTTAAGATGTAGTTGAGGATTATAATCAAGATTAAATACGTATTAGCCTACTTGTAACTAGTAAATTAGGGGAAATCTTTTAAAAATTAAAAACTACACTGTCTGCAAATTTCTGGGCCGCTAAAGCGTGAATCATAGTGAGCTAGGTTGAGTATTTTGGATGATAAAACACAAATATTGGCAGCATAATTATAAACACAATTCTGTTGAAGTGAAATTAAATTAATGAAGATAAGACCAATTACAATAAATTCCTATCTTGCTGGCTAGAGGAATGATTTCTACGATATTCATATTTAAAATAACCTACCCCTCCCCTGCGACTGGAATTCACCTTGCTAAATTATTTTTAAAAAATCTGTAGCATTTTGGCCATAGCTTTTTTTTTTAGATAATTGCTCAACTCGGCGAACATGAAGTTTCAAGCAGATATTAGATGCCACTGACGTTTTTATCAAGATTATTGATTATTATTTCTACAAAATAATTAGAGCCTATGCACGGGTCAGTTTTTCATTTCAGATCAGGCCATGTTTCAATCACTTCTCAGTCAGGATTGATGTGAGGAGCCCTATCAAAGCCGACTTTTATGAATGGAGGTAGATATTTTTCAGATGCTTTTAACAACACCGTATTCATAAGTTGTATCATATCGCAGAGCTATTAAAGCTATTAATTTTGTCCTCAACAAACTTGGATTTTACAGCCACCTTCCGAATTTTTGGGTTGATTGGGTAAATCATCTCTAAATGAACCCCCCCCCCCCCCCCTTATCATATTATCTAGCACTCGCGGGACACCTTGTATAATATTGAAAACCTAATTAATGTACTCTTCACTCTGATTTTCACATTTTCGAAATTAATTTATCTCATTATCATTTTACAAAAACGTTCAATCGCGTACATACAATTCAATGAATGTATCCGATTAACCTCTTCAATCGCCCCTAATAGGTGCTTGTGTCGAGTCGAGCAAGGTGTGTAGAGACTCGCACAAGTACAAGCACGCTACCACCTTGCCACCGAAGTCTATTTAATAGTCGCATGCCAAATAAATATGGACAAATTATTCTGAACAGTTGTTACCCAGCGGAATCGATGTAAGCAAAAGTTTCTATACCTGATTTAGAGTTGTATTTATAAAAAAATACCACAGTTATAATAAGGTAGTTAAATAGACAACATATTGTAATATATACAGCATAAACAACCCAATGAAATAACTTTTCCCCCTTTCATTCACATACAAAAGTTTATATACGGTACTGTACTTATTAGCAATGATGGCAATAAATAAAGAAATTAACAATAAGCCGCTTTATCGTGGTTTTAGTCAGGCTCGGTGTCGAGAAGTTAACAATTTTAAAATATGCCCCTATCCTGTTATACATTAATTATTAATTAGACACTATGTTGTTATAATTTCACATAATGGTGTGATTGGTGTCCCTTAATATGATTGACCAGTGTCTAATGATAACCATTTTAATCCACCAGACCAATTAATCCCTCCACAAAAATGGCAATACATTTTATGCTTTTAAAAGCTTATGGAGCCCACGTTACATTATAATATGTATTAGTGGAGAATGACGAAATTTTTTTACAGTTCCGTAAAATTGACGACTAACGTAACAGGAAAGTAACACCTGATACCTATGATTTTGAATTAAGTCAGTAAATGTTACCAAAAGCAGAGAAAGCGTGCAGCAATTATTGTAACGGACCATTAGGCTAGGCATTCATAAGAGAATATGAAATAGTCAGGCCGGGTTTTATAGCAACGCCCCTTTTCAAGTCAACACTGTAAAAAAAAAAATTCACCTTGTACTACTTTTTCACTGTTAACATCACGCATGAGACCGTGGTGCACAAGTGTGTCAAAACGGAAAAAAGTATACAATACATAATGCAGCAGGGATGCCCTAGAAACCTTGCACAAAAGGTTAATTTACCAACCTATACAAGCAGTCGTACCACCCCCCTAACTTCGTTATTATGGGGAATATTGAGGTACGGTAAAAAAATCTTAGAATAGGGGTAAAACATCTTTATGGTCCAAGTCATTTTTGTACTTAGTGCTGGGGATTTATGCTTCGATTTTTAATGATTGTTCAATTATATATATACTTACTTACTTACTTACTTACATAGGTCTGCATGGGCGTACTCAAAGTACTACTTTTGGTGGGGGGGGGGGGTATAGGCGGTCTCAAATGTTTTCAAAGCTATTTTTTTTTCAAAGTTTCAAATGTAAGCATGTTGAGAAGAGCTTTCATTTGATGCCCAGCACGACCCATGTTTTTAAAATTACGAGATACCGCCTATGCCCCCCCCCCCTCCAAAGTGGTACTTTGAGTACGCCTATGCAGACCTATGTAGAACCATAGAAAAGTTTGACCCCTATTCTCCCATACGCTTTTTTACCGCACCTCGATATTCCCCATAATAAAGAAGACAAGGCGGTGGTACAACTGCTCAGAATCACCCTGTTTTATATACTGTATATTTATTAGAACCCTAAAGGCAACAAACTCTACTTAGATTGAGAAAAATATAAAAAAAGGTTCTCTGAGAAACAGCCTCAGGAATCATAGACAGACAAGTAACCATGACCTAATACCCTTTCAAAGTCTAAATTGGACTCAAATGTGGCATCAACCTCGATCCATCATCGGTTCCAATACGTTGGTACTGTTCGCCCAGCCAATGAATATTATACTCAACGTTATTGTGTATATAAAATTCAATGGCTGGACGAACAGTAAGAATCGAGTCAGAACTAAATTTAACGTTCATGGACATGACAACTACAAAGTATTCGTTTTAGGACTTGAGCTGCTAGATACCTAATTCCTTGTATTAGAACTAAAATTTATATTTAAAACGAAAAATAACAAATGATAAATTTCCAAAAAAGAAACAGCTACATTTTCTATGCAACATAATTATAAAGCGAATAAAGAACAGATTTGAATTATACTAACTTAACAATGCAGAACTTCTTCTTCCCACACAGTTCAATAAAGTGTTTTTAAAGGTTGAAGGTAGGTTAGAGGATAGCAGGCTGTGAGATTGACTAGAGACATGCAGGTCGACAGATCATGCCCTGCAATAAAAACATGCTATTAGGGGATAATAGTAAGATATCCGCAGTGCATGGAGCAGGGAGCCTCAAATACTCAATTAAACGTACCTCTTATGGTCCACCAATAACTGACATTTGGATGAGACAGTAGAACTACATTTTAAATCCTAGTAATTAGTAAAATTCTTGCTTCTGCTACATATTCATCAATAATCGTTTTAATCGGTCAATAGTACCTTAAGGTAAAGTTAAGTTAAGCTACCCCGCGGTACAAAAAGTCTGATGAAAATGCATATAAAATGGAAGGCAAACGTCCCATTGGCAAGTTAACGTATATTTTCAGCATGGATTTACCTGCATGCCTCTAAGATGTTCCTTCCAGAAAATTTCTCATAAGCAATATCTGCCTATACCGGCAAATGCGAAAATTCTATATAAAATGAGTTGTAAGTAAATAACTATAATTTCATAAATGGGTTTCGCTTAAGCTAAATGAACAATATAACCAAATTTTGTTATTTTATTAGGGTAGCTTAACTAGTCCTTTACCTTATATTTTAAGCTAGACGCCACTCCCCCTTAAGTTCAACCCTAAGTTATTGGTTTTTTACGGAAGGCGGACTTCAATAATAATAATTTGTATCGTTAGTGTTTCTTTATTATGATAATGTTGAGGAATGTAATGTATCGTGCCTACTGTTGTCATTATAATTATTTTTTTCTTTCTTCTTGGCAGGTAACATAGAAATTATACACAGTGGAGCGTGTTAATACCTAATGTATTTTCTAGTTCACAGTTTACACAGCCACTAAGAAGACAGTGTGCTTAATGAAGACAGTTGTGAAAATACATAGGCTACAACTCAGATCCCAGATTATAATAATAGCAGCAGAAGGCGCAAAATAGGCTAACAGTTAAATGACATAACACTTAACTAAAAGGGACAGCTGACAATGTTCCACGGAACAATTTATTGACTTTTATAGAAATTGATAAAATATTGCACGAGTACTACTAGAAAAATGTGGATGAAGTCTCTAGCCAAAAAAATCATAGGTCATACGTATACAATATTACAAAATATAAATAAAAAGTAATCGCCTGCAACCTACTTTTACCATAATGAAGACACTATAAATTAATTTCTTACATATTAGATGCCATGTAGCATCATATTGCGTATCTACTGTATTTTGGCACAAAAAGAATAGGGTATTCCCCAACTTTCCAATGACCTTTTCACTAGAGGTTTATGTTATTTTTTTTTTATCTGCGCTAGTTAGTGACAATGTTGCAGAATTGCAGTGCAAGGCTTATTTATAGTGTGGCAGTGTTCGTAGTACAATAGCACTGTACGAGTGTACGACCACAAAACCTTATAAAACCATATAATAATATAAATTCGTAATATTCACTAGGAAGCTCTGAAAATAGGCTACTTCCGCTGATAACCTTTTTGCATTAAAAATTACAAATGAAAACCTACAATCGCTTAATGCATACAAAGTACAATAGTAGCCTATAACTGATTTCAAAAATCAATATAAGGAAAGGGTAAACAAAATATTAATAAACTATACATTGTCTATTTCTTTCAATTCCTACTCGAACTATAGTGCTACGCATATTGGTGGCCATGTGGTTGTGGTATTGCAAGAAGTTATACGTACTGGTAATTTTCAATCCTCAACTAAATGAAAACTACATGGGCTACAGTAAAAATTAACTTCAGAGAATACTCTATAAAATGATTTCCTGAAATATTACTAAGTTGGAACAACCTGTAAGATGAGAGTCAAAGAAGGTGTAAGTAATACAATATGTTGGATGCTGTGCTGCGTGGATTTTTTAAGTGAGGTGGTTAATTAGAATCAAGATTAAACACGTTTTAGCCTACTTGTAACTAGTAAATTAGGAAAAATCTACGCAACTTTCATTTTTAAAAATGAAAAACTATACTGCCTGCAAATTTCGGGCTGATAAAAGCGTGAATCATAGTGGGCTAGGTGTACCATTTTGGATGATAAAACACAAATATTGGCAGCAAAATTAATTATAAACTCAATTCTCTTGAAGTGAAATGAAATTAATAAAGATAAGACCAATTACAATAAAGTACTATCTTGTTGACTGGAGTATTGATTTCTATATTCATATTTAACGAAACCTACCCCTCCCCTGCTACTGGAGGTCACCCTGCAAAACTAAATTTAAAAATCTGTACCATTTTGGCCATAGTAGGCCGTATAGGGCATTTACCTGATACACGATATTATTGCCAAATGACTTAACTAATGTACTACATGAAGAAGTACGAAGGCAATATTTCAATAACTTTAAAGAATAGTATACGACTCTTAATTATTAGTATTTTCTTGGCACGTTTGAGAGACAAATAAATTATATTCTGGCATACCTGAGGAAGACAAAGAATTATTATTTGACTATATTTTCTTACTTGACAATGTTTTACATACTAATGTGGCTGCAGCAAATGAAAAACCAACTGGCTTCCATTAAAAGGTGTTCATCCCGTAAATCTCAGAAACTAATCATGTGAATCAATAGGTTCTTAGCAAAGGTTTTTAGATACCACTTTTATTTTCTGCCCCTAACCATAACTGAAGTCTGACACCTTCTTGGATTCAGGAAAGTGCATTCATATCAGCCCTTCATTCAGTACCCACGATAGTATTTAAAGGAAATATGTGAATTTGAAGTGAAATTGAAGAAAAAATAGAAGACTTAATTGTAAAAAATTGCCTAAGGCCTCTTATACAATGCTTTCTTTATCACTAATAACTCGAATTCCATCTTTAGTGATTTCTATTTTCACCGGAGTCGCGGCCTCCAGATCGTGATGTGAATGACTACTGGGCACATCACTGTTTGATCGCTTAAAAACGTGACGGCTACGCGAAGGATCTGATAATCGAGGAGGCTTCTTAGGTTTCTTAACAGACTCTTCTGATATGTCAGTCACACTCCTTTGTATCAGAACTTTCTGAATCTCAGGGGTCTGTTTCATACATGTTAGCAATTTTTTAGGATTTTCGACCTCGTCAGCAAATCCTACCTTTTTATTTTTTCCAGTTGGACTGTCAATGGGTATGACCTTTATTATTCTCCCAGGACATTGAACAACTTCCGTGTCATTTTTCAATTTCACGGTGAAGTTACTCCTTTCAGCGGGGGAATCAGGCTCGTCGATATGGACCATGGGTTGTAGGCTCAATATAACGTTATCCTCATTTGATGGACTCGCTGAGAGCATATTCACATCACTTGGTGATGGAGTCAACATTACATTATTCAAAGGGATGTTCAGATAATTTTTAATAGATTCTTGATACTTACTGTTCCCATGCAGCATGAAATAAAAAAAGCGCAAGATTAATTTCTTTCACTATTTCATTTTATTACGGGGAATCATATATCTATTTTTAAGCATGTGATCAGTAATACGCATTAATTAATTTAATAATAATAGATCACCACTCATAAATATTCAACGAAGTTATAATACAGTAATAATAAACGTCTTATATTTACGGGGCGAGACTTAACACTAGAAAGTCTTTTTCTGTCTAACCCACGTCCAAGGAGGTGAACTATAAACACTAAAATGCGTAAAAGCTCAAAATTTCTCCATTTTATTTTCAAAATATTTCCCACGGGCCCACCTATGTAATTACGATAATCAGTTTTGTTTTATAAGCAGGTTCGACCCCCCGCGATATATAATCCTGGCTACGGCCGTGAGCTGGCTGTTAGTCGTTATTCATGAATACGCATGCACCAGTGGAAGACAATGAAGCCGGTATAACAAAAATAAAAAAATTGTACTTACAATTTGTCCTTTTCATAGCCATAAAGTCCATGCTTCGCAATGTAATCGATCACGGCATCGTCAACGACGTATCTCACACTTTGCTGGCGCCTTAGAGCACGGCGCACTTTGGTCGAACTGACATTATTTGATATCCATTCGGGGACAATGAAAATATGGCGTTGTAGTCGAGCAAGAGTATCGGACTCATAGATAAATTTGTACGGATTTGACCCCTCTCTCGTTATTACCACCAATCCATGGTTAGCTACAATGGACTCAATCTGCAACATTATTGAGTTAGGTACAATATTAATATAAGCTGTAAAAAAGAAATATAATGTTTCTCTCTCATTTTCAAGCATAATGTTTTTTTACATTCTAGAATGATTTATTGTAAGCATCGACTCCATAGATGGTATGTTTTCAGGCTACTTCATTCTTTATAACGTAAAATAACCTACCCAATGCAATACTTACATCCTTTTCTTTCCATAACCCAGGAGTGGAAAAACTTTCAAGCAGATCACCACCACAAAGTAACATGATCTTGACTGGTTCCTCCAACGATTCAATCTCTTTCGGGACCCAACCGGAATATTTTGAATTCACATCAGGTGCTCGGTCTAAGTTATTATTATCACACGTCATAACAGCATTAAGTAAATTCTGCAACAAAAAACAATGCTTATAAATTTAAAGCACAGCTCTGACAAATCAATTTATATTTTTTAAGTTCAACTTGGAAATAATATTATGCACAATTGAACCAACGAAGAAAAATGTATCACTGAATTTTCTTAATTAAATTGCTATATGTCTAACCGTTATATCTTCCGGTTTTACCTTTAAGGCGCAAATTCCACCGACCTCGATAGTGATATTGACGTGGTAGCAGACATTAAAGACAGTCTAAAAATGTCTGCTACCACGCCAATATCAGTATCACTATCACTATCGAGGTCGGTGGAATATGCGCCTAAGCGATGTCAAAGACACGCAAAGACAAGCATATAAATGGCAATATACATATACATATGGATTGGTATATAATGATAATACGTTGTAAGTATGGAACATATTATACTGCATATCGTCAGCTTAGAATGAAAACCTCGTAAGTCGGGATTTCGACAAAATAGGGTTACTGTGGAATAAGTAAGAAAAACTCGCAACTCACCGACAGGGTTGGCGGGAAACAATTATATCTGGTCAGGAGCGCTATCTAGCGGAAAAATAGGAAAACTCGTAAATGGGCTCTAAGTGGACGAAATGCGACAGTTTTTTGCATCCTGTAAAATTTGGTTTTGACGACTTACGAGGTTTTCATTCTAAGCTGACGGTATACTATATGAACAGTACCAGTGTAACAGTAACTGTGTGACTTTGGGTATAAGTACAATAACGATATGGAAAACTATCTACCTGATTCCTATCTCCACAGTGACTTCAGGGAAAATTGACATTACGCATAAAATTACCCAAAATTACATTATATTGACCAATAAGCAATTATGGTAATAAAGAAATGGTAACTAAGCAATAATGATGATGGTTGTGTTAAAGGAAACTGGTTAGAAGTTTAAAAGCATAATATTGAGAATCAGTCATTATTGTATAGAGTAGTAATTAATTATTGCCAGCCATTAAGAGAGAAAATTACACAATAACGAAAGTAGCAATAAAAAGAAGTGGAAGAAACCGAAAAGAATGGTGCAAGTTAGCATATTGTACCTGGGCTGAGGGGATTGGACCTAAGGCGCCGACGTCAATAGTGATGGTACTGGTGATATTGACGTGATTGACGTGGTAGACATTAAACTGACGATGCCTAAAACTAAGACGGCATGCCTAGGCGGTTGGCTTAGTTAAGACTGGTGGAAATACTGAAATACTGAAAGAAAGTCTAAAAATGTCTGCAATCACGTCAATATCACCAGTAACATCACTATTGACGTCGGTGTAATTGGCGCCTAATTACCAATGAAAACGAATGGCTCACCTGATGATGTTGGAGAACATGTAGAGTAGGACTCCAACACTCCTGATTAGACTCCCATTCTGAGACTCTAATCCAGTCTGAGGTTCTTAAGGCAAGTTTTAACATTTCACAGCGATGTACTGCAGACACCAAATCATTTTTACCATATGCATCGTGAGTAGGACTAATAGCTCCACCCACAACTCGATACTGACCTATAGCATGTAGGCTGTCCCTTGCAATTTCTATAAAAATAATAATACAAAATAACTTGATCAACTTTATGCGTAAAAAACAGCAACATTTTCAATAAGCGATGTATGAAAACTAGGCCACTACACTACTAATAAATGCTTATGTATTCTTCATGTCGTCAGTGAGGCAACTTCAAAGACTGTTACACTACAACTTAGTTAATAGTGTTGGGGTTGTTGGGACTACAAGAAGTACAGAGGATCGAGGGACTGGCGAGGATGACAATGAATGGTAGGCATCCTTGAACGAAGTTAAAGTAAAAAAACAGGAACGTCATCACCCTTCACGATAAAAATAGGTCTTTGACCATAAGAGGGAAAAACAAGAAAGATTTTAAAATTTCTAAAAAAAAATTCTGATTGAAAAATCCTACTAGGCCTATACTATAAATGAATTCATGAATTGATGTTGATTGACAATATTTCTTTTTCTTATTATCACGTTATATACCTATCCATATACAATATAGGCCTATGTGCCATCTAAATTGTAATATTTGATGACAAAATTTTCTAAATGTTTTATTTTTTTATTATTGACGATTGCCGAAAGGACTGTTTAATATGTCTTAATGGATCAATAAATTCTATTCTATTCTTAACATCCCCCTGAAAACAGAGCAAATGTTCTAATGATGAGAAATGTCACAACAAACCCTGGTGCTTAGCAATCGCACGGTTTTGTGGATATCATCCACACAAGTCGACATAATTATAACCAGGAATCAAGGAGATAGGGACTTGGGTCACTTTGTTGAGAAAAATTATCCAGGGCAGCCAAAGTAGAATTAGGAGAAATCGAAATTTGGCGACATACACTTAGACTGGATCTGGATAGAGTCAGGAGCCAACATTCTTTGGGAACTACCTACTTTATATTTTTAACCTTTACATCACGCTCTGCTACGCCAAAGTAGTGTAGTTAAGCATAGCTTTTTTTGTCTCATTTTACTTACCGAACATTCGTAAATGCATATTTGTTGGGGGATTGTAAGACCCACATGCTAAAAGAAGAACCTTGTATGGTGCCATTAAGTAATAATAATAAAATATTTCATTCAAATGCAAAATTTTTCATTTTATTGATTTTTGTTTGAATACCCTCGTTCTTTTTAATTTTTTTATTATAAAAACACAGACAAATGAAACTAGGAAAAAAACATTCTAATGATTCCAATTTTAACATCTTAATCTTATTTTATAAAAAAAGCAATAAACGATATATAATATTCGTATAAAAATTGGCCAAACCATCAAGATATTTAAATTTTTGGTTTCACCGGTCCAGATTTAATTTTTATTTTTTACAGATTTGGGACAGACAGTCAGACATTAAAGACAAAGATGGCGTCAACAGTCAACACAACACAATGAGAAAAACACTCGGCAAATATAAATAATATAATATAATTATATAAATTTAATTTGCCCGAGTGCCATTCCTTTCAGAACACTCATTTAATTATTGGACTGTAGCTAAAAGAAAAACAGCTATGGATAACTGCAATGATAAAACTGTTTTTGTGATAGACCACTCTCCCTTTTTTGGTATTCAACTTGTCTCATTCTGTGATTTGAATCTCTTTCCCCCCCCCCCCCAATGTTGAATGTCTGAAACTAAAGAGTTCTAAAGACTAAAAAGACCCTTCAACTTGAATGTTTTTGCGAATTCGTGACCTGCTTAACAATTTTGACCAAATGTTTTTATTTTATTTTTAGGTCTTACTTGTGATGATCCAATTGAGTTTGATTTGTCTAAAAGCCGGAATGCCAATATTGTACCACTTGCACCGGTGACAAAGTCTCTATGGACATGCAGTTTAGAAGCTGCTATTGAGTACTGTCGAATAGTGTGGGATTTATTTCCAGACGGAAAACTTCTCCGTTTTATAGCCAGCGATACTACCGCATATAATTTTAACTCTTGGGATCCAGCACATCAGAACATTGCACATATCTTGAATGAATCTGCTCAGCTTGGGCCGCCACCTAGCCCTAGGTCCCATCCCATGAGTGAACATTCAGTTGTTCATGGACTGCGTTCTGCAATAGATGCACTTTCCGAACCAACTGAGCAGCAAATAGCATTACAAGCTACTCTCACTGAGGGTGGAAGTCAAATAGTCAATAAATGTAGAATTGTATGCATCACATCAACTCGCTACAATGACGCTATGCAGAGCTTGCAAACTTTATTTTTAAAGGTATACCTTTTATTATTCAGTAGACCTTACAAGCATTTAAACCTAGGTTGTTGTGAGAATGTATATGGGAGTTGTAGGACTTTAGCTGAAGTTCCAGCCAAATATGAAAACACAGGTCGACAATTCCTCTTATGTTTCTACTGTTAATGATGTCTCGCACTTCGTTAATATACAGCTAGTGTTCCATATTTCGGTTGGAACGTCACTATAAAATAATGTCCTTCTGGCTCCTACATTACTTACATTTACATAGGTATAATAATAATATTGATGGAGGCTTTCTCGCTCCTGAGCAGGCCGGTTGTGATAGATGTATACAATATATTTAATATCAATTACTAAGACTGCCCACTCAACCTGAAATGTGTGAAGATGGTAGTGAATAAGTAGATAAAGGACTGACAAAGAATATTCATTACTTTGGTTTAATTTATGTAATTTCTTTTTTTAGTGTCTGCTTGCTAAAAACAAGCAAATCACCCCCACTGATTGCCGCTTGCCCATTCATTTCTGTCACCTAGTTATCATCAATATCTACCCAAACAACGGAGAAACCTTGGTGAACAGTCAACCTCCCACCGAAATGAATGGCATTTTGCGAGCTGAAGTCCATTCTGCTAGGGCCGGAAAATTTCTCACCGAAAAACTCAGCAATCTCATTCTTGGTCATTACGACTTGGCTTCGACCACAGTGACAGGCATCCCTATGAAGGAGGAACAAAATGCAAGTTCTAGTGCAAACTATGATGTAGAAATTTTTCATCACTCAAATGCGCATTCAGATATATTTAAATCGGATATGATTGATGTCGTCACCGTCAAGACCAGGAAAACCATGACGCTGAAGTGGTGTACGCCCCGCGGCAATACACAAGATTTGTACAATTGCATGGCTGTTTACAGAGTAACTCCTGTTGACGTAAACAGTCGGCCATCCTCTTGTCTCATAAATTTTCTTTTGGGAGGCCGGTCAGTAATGCTGGAAATGCCGAAGCGTAACGGTGGGAAAATGGTTAGTCACCTCCTTTCTGCGCATGGGGGAGAGATATTTATTCATGCACTATCCACCGGCAAAAGTGTACTTGAAGATCCTCCGTCCATATCGGAAGGATGTGGTGGTCGAGTCACTGACTACAGGGTGGCCGACTTTGGGTCGTTTATTCAGAATAACAAACTAGTTCCATTTAAATCGAGATTTAAAGAAATAGAAAAATGTGGAATTCCTCTTCAGCGAATGAAAAGTCGCTTAGAACGCCAAACAAAATATTGGCCAATCACAATATCCGGCGCATATATTTTAAATCTTCGTCAATATATTGATCCTCTTCCACAAATAATGGCCAAAGAAGAGTTAACTTCGGAGGACGTTACCATATGCCTGCAAGTATTTTACAATTTGGTTAGTCTGGAATCAAAACATGAACCACTGGTACAGCCTACATCTGGAGTAAGAGGAAAAGTGCCCAAACGAGAAGACCAATACAAACAAATGTGGAATGAACTAGAAAAACTTGTTCGTTTGCATTGTCGATCAGAACTACATAAAAAAGTACTGTGTTCTCTGCTAGAGCTAAGGAGCAAAGATGATAAAACTGACAAAGGGGAACTAGATGGCGCGTTGAAAGCTTTGAAGGAAATGGATGGTATGGCCGCTAAATTCGCTGATGGCTCGGGTATAGAGCAGTCAGTGAACAGAGCGTCCGTAATAAGGGCGACAACCGATTCACCTATGAGTCCTCCGCCTGCCGTAGCGAAAGCTGCTCCACCTATCATTGCAGTTCGGCAAAACCGAAGTGCCAGTTCAAGCATTTACTCCGGACCAAAATCTGTGATGGACATGTGGATAAGTAAAGTGAATACAGAAAACAAGAGCATCCGTGATAAAAGACCCGAGTTTTACGGAAGACAGAAAGCAGGTGACGGTATCGCTACACTATATCCAAATTTAGGTGGCAGCGATATGGACAGACTGAACCGCAATGATGACGCTATGGGTGAACAATGATGAATACATATTATTAATTTCGTTGTTATGTAAGTCTGAGCTCCGCAGTTTTCTGTGCAAACTGCATAAATTTTAAATAAAAATATGTAAATAAACTTATGCTTTCCTATTAGTTTTCAGAATCATAAGGCGCAGAGTCCACCAACGTCAATAGTGATATTAAATGTTTTTTTGCGTGGTAGCAGAAATTTTTAGACAGTCTAAAAATGTCTGCTACCACGTAAAAAAACATTTAATACCACTATTGACGTTGGTGGAATCAGCGCCTATGGATATTCTGCTTGGATTTTAGTATTTTTTATTATGATTCCCATTACTAACTTAATACCACTACTATATGTATATTCTCTTCGTTAAACCAACGAGAAATACTACAGGTAATTTGTCATGTTAAAAAAACGGAATTTGGCATCAGATAATATTTATTTCAATTTGTACATTCTTTAAGCAATCAATTGCATAGAAACTATGGCAATTTCTCTGTGCTTATGGGCAAGAAATTATTGAGAAATCTAAATTTAAAATTTGGTCAGTGGTGTGAAGACGATGAAAGAAAATCCGGGCTCATGGGCTATGGTGGATTTGAAAGCGTACTTCCGAAAGTTTTTCCCACATCAAACAGGATTTTGTCGAACGCTCCCTTATAAGAAAAAAAAAAATTGGAAACCGGATGAACAAGATGCAAAGTTTAGAACGGAACATAGTCTATCTGCTAAAAAAAAACAATAACTACATTCATTGTGCATTTGCAGTCGCACCTTAATTTATAGTAAGGCACTATATACCCGGGTATTGTCATCCGCCATGTTGTATCCCATATTTCCTATATGGTAAGTATTGTAAGAAAAGTAAAAGATTGAAAAAACTAATACACGTTTTAGTAATTTTATATTAAACACTTCCCTAATTGGTAGCACGTTTTTTAAATAATAATAAATAAACAACGATAAATTTCTAAAAATAACTAGGTAAACACCCATTGCTTGGCTTATACACCAGACTTATAATGGATACAATATGGCGGATGACAATACCTGTCTAATATAGAGCCCTAATTTATAGTAGGGCTCTATATTAGACAGGTATTGTCATCCGCCATGTTGTATCCATTATAAGTCTGGTGTATAAGCCAAGCATTGGGTGTTTACCTATTAATTTTTGCTTTCCAATTTATACGTAGTATAAGGATAGCTTTGTGATGGTCGAAATTTTCGATTCCGAGATTTCAACGGATTTACACGTTTTGAGGTCCCAGGAACCCAAAAAAGGGGTTTTTACAAAATGTCGGTCGGTCTGTCTGTTCGTCGATTTCCGGGCAAACTACTCGGTGGATTTGAGTGCAATTTGGCATGTAGGTTCACAAAAATCATACCTCGGGACCATTTTTTTTTTTTTTTGGGCTAACTCAATTTGGGGGGGTTTTATTTTCAAAAAACGTCTAAAAAAATTATTTCTCAAAAACGGCTCCAACGATTTCTTTTAAATTCTCGTAGATTGTAGTCGTTATTAATGTTGACAAAATGCGGGGGGTCGCTTGCCCCTTGATAGTTTGCTTCTGGGGGTAAAAAAATAAAAATAACTAAATTTTAATGAAAAAATGCGAAACCTTTCTATCGATGATTTCTACCTTCAAGCATGTTTTAGGTGTTAAATTGAGTAACGAAACCGGATAGGTTGCTTTCCCAAAAAAATATTTGGTTTTGCCCAAAAAATTATTTTTTGAAAAAAATGATAGAAAATTCGCGCTCAAATGCATTGCATGCCCTGCCATTATTGCTGTGTGGTAATTAATGTGTTTGTTTGACCTATCGAGAATTTACCTCACTTCCAGTGACGTCAGGTGGACAAACGCCCCCCCCCCCCCCCCCCCCGAGATATCGGAAATTTAACCATAGGAAAAATATTTGCCATAAAATTACTAATTTTCTCTATCTAATAATTTTGATAAATTGGAAAGCATGTTCGAGTGAACTCGGACTGGTTCTTAGAAATTTACCGTTGTTTATTTATTATTATTTAAAAAACGTGCTACCAATTAGGGAAGTAGTTCGTAAGAAAATACTAAAACGTATATATTCGTTTTTTCAATATTTTTCAATCTTTTACTTTTCTTACAATACTTACCATATAGGAAATTTGGGATACAACATGGCGGATGACAATACCCGGGTATATAGTGCCTTAATTTATAGTAAATAAAATATCGCACAACAGTGTAAACAAACGAAATAAATAACACAATTTTAAGTGTTATAGGCTATGCAAGTACATAATCATCTATCGTAAACTAGTTTGAGATAATTCGACTAATACTTACTTAATTATTAATAAATATTAACGTATCTAATATTTTAACTGGAGACTAGAATGCATTTCTTTGGTTGTTAGGCCCACTAACAATATAATACTGGCATATGACTAGTTTTTAATTAAGCACATGAAGTACTGTACTTCAGTTTCGTTAAGAGTACAGTACCTAACGTTAGACTAGAGACTGACTACAGCTTTGATAAGCAACTTTTGCAATATTCAATAAAAGTTCTCACATTAACATATAACTCGAATAACTAAATACTGGATATTTAACTTTTCAATCTATAGTGTAACTACCAACAATAATAGTGGAGAGAAGTAAACTATCATTGCCATTGCGGACCTTTATATGATAAAATAAGGTATGTCCATAAATGTTATGTGGGTACCAACTGCCGTTGAATATAACTAACAGAATGTGCGTTTAAAATTCTTCCTTCGCTGCAGACAGGAAGTGATACTTCAGCAGAACCATGTTTTGAAGTTTTCGTTTTGTCAGAACTCCCCTTGGCATCTAATGAAAGAATAAAAGCACAAAAATAAATTTAGTATGAGACATATTATTCGACTGTACAAACTCTATGTGGCAACCGACGGACAGCAAATAAATGTCAATGGTTGCTGCTCAATTAAAGGATAGTTCCATGCACGTTCTTAACTTTTACTTTACAGTGGATTAACATAATAAGCAAGGGAGTTACTCCAACTTATTCTTTGAACTGAAGCAAGATTCCTATTTGTGAAATATCTGGTAAGCCTACGAGTAATAGCTAGAGTCAATACTTTTGAAACGATTTTCTTGAGACTCCTTTTTCAGACACTTATCTAGAGACCAATGCGAGGCCTAAGGTCTCAATAAGAATTGAACTGGATTAATAAAATAAGGCTATCGAAACAGTCGATCCGTAGAGAAAATGTACATTCCTACAGTTAGATGTATCCACATTTATTTTTTTCAATAAAGGCTTTATTATTATTATTCCTTGGGAATACAGTGTAATTAAGGCAGTTATACAACTACAGTCCAATAGGAAATTAGATTTTATAATAATTCAGCTCAAATATGAATAACATGGGAAAACACTAAAGTATGCAGTAGCTTGAGAACTATAATTGAGGAAAGTTTAAAGAAAATAGAGCCAATTTTGAGATTTTTTTATGTTTAAAATACCTGCCTCCGCCCCTGAACAAGCGAAGTCTATGCGGGTTTCGAACGATGGTGGGAGTCATCCTAACAGTAGCAAAACAATAGCCATTCTTTAGATTATCAACGAAGACATCCAATGCAGTTTCACAATCCACATCATCTAACATTGTCAGATCATTTTGCAAAGTATTGTGATTAGACTAATGCAAAGGTACGCAATTCATCTCATCGAACCAGAGTCAGAGGATTTTTTTTTATAAAAGTTCCTACCCAATTTGAAAGAAACCAGTCCAGAAGTTCGGGCTCTAGACTGCCTACATAGGCACGCCACCCCAAAAACCGCTTTTGCGGACTCAAGGATTAGGGGAAACACAAAATCTCGAAAACGAAAAACTATCACTAGACTTAGTATACCTAGTGTGAAAGTACAAAGAGTAATGACCGGAAACTCACCTTCGCAATGTTCCTCCGGAATATGGTGGCGGATTCGGACGGCTGACATCATCATCGTTGGTAAACAGAGGCGGAGTGCTATCCCTCGGACGTGAAAGTGACCTCAGAGTGCGTGTACCTGTACAGGGTTGCGGGCTGCCATAATGCTCTGCTGTTATTTCTGAATCATCGCTTTTCTTCTTAATTCTGAAAAAACCAGTTAACGCATAAGTTCCATAATTACAGAATATAGCTCGAGGTTTAATGTTGAAACACTACAAAAAAAATTAGTAACACTCCACTGGAAACAAAACTCATTGGTTTGGACTAAAATAGAACACACGTTCCTTTCTATCGCACACATTATTAATTCCCTAATGCTAAACAAACCTTGTATAATCCTCACAAATAATGAAAAGGGACTGAAAAAATGCTTCAGATTCGTCATCCCTGAAAAGACAAATAGTTTTAAGAAAATAGACGTAAGGCTGAGCGAGCAATACTATTGTATTATAAGTAGTATCAATTTAAAAATAATACTAATAAAATTAAACATAACATCAATCCGGTGACCGTACCTAGACATTTGCAATACTTGCAAATGGCTCAAGGGTACGAACAATTTTGATCATGTACGATAATAGAAGACCACACGGGAATAACAATCAGGGTCCAAAATTCTTACTTTCACTGTTGTTACTACCATTGAATATAGGCTATAACACTAGTGGTATATATTCAATGTTACTACTATTCGATGCCGGCCGCCTTACCATGTTGAATCCAGCGGACCAGAGCAGATTCAAAGATGCAGATAACTTGGTAGTGTGCACAGTGCCGGTAGGGAAACATGGTAGGGCTTGTCCTGGCCACCTCCGAACTAATCGTGTGACTTCGCTGTGTTTCCCAAGTGGTTCGGAATCCACTATAATCAGGAGGTCCCCTGTCCTATGGGCCCACACCGTGGCCTGGGACTGTGTCCAACCATACTACCTCTACTACTATTCGATGCGGTTTTTCATGAAGAATCTGCCTGTTAAGTCGAAACGCCTAGTGTACTGAGTTATAGCGGTTTGCAATTCCCCTATACACGGGGAAAATGATCAAGTTGCAAATCTTAAAATTAGTTTTTCTCGAAACTAACTTTTGTGGACCGACCCAGATCGCTATTCCCGTGTGGTCTTTCATTTTCAATGAAGGGAAAGCTCCATTCCAGGCCCCACCATCGCTTGAGAAGTACTGGATGACACCACCATTCATATGCATGGCGGAGCCGTGCAGTCTTCCTTACCGAGACTATTCAAGCGATGATGGTAACCGACCTTAATTTAAGAGAACCCGTGTTTAATTATTTTAGCAAATACTTCTTGCCCCTTAATTTCAAGCCCAAACCTCAGTGCCTAGTCAGTAACAGAACGACACCTGTGCCTACTGATGTTAGTAACCATTTTAGTTCACTAATAAAGAAAACTCCTTCTGTAGCCATCGTTTTTTAAGACCTGTCACAGGCCATTAATTAGTAAAAGGCTAAAGGAGTAAGAAACTTACATGCCGTCATGTTGTAGACAAAGAATGAAGGATAGCATCGTAAAGAGAAGAATCAGGATGAACATCGGAACAAGGATTGTTACTGCGAATTCGCCACTATATGAACGTTGTGGCAGAGTGGCCCGATACACTGGCTTCCACATGTCTTCTGCCTCTCTTGGAGGCAAAATGTCAACAATGACAGGGGTCTCATTACCTTTTGAATCCGTAATCTAAAACCAACAAAATAACTCCGCTAGGTTGGCTTACTAATAGCACAAAAAAGCCATTTATTTTATTTTATTAATGATAGTGTGTCCAGCAGAAAAAATAATGTTGCCAAAATACGTAAAACCCCACAATTTTGCACCTGTATTTTAAAAAGTGTCTCCCGGGGGTCACATCCGCCCCCCCTCCCCGTCGTTACAATAACGTGGAGCATAAAAATGTGTAGAACCCCAATTTCGGGCTTATTTTTTCACACATTTTCTCCGGGCCCCAGTGTTTGTAGTAGAATCTTCGTCGGTATCATTTAAATATGCCATGCATTGGCACGCTTATAACAAGCGCGACGCCATGGACTTACCTAAATTCTCATACAAGTATTGCATAAGGGTCACTCACTCAGAATACTCCCATTTGTCTGCAGGATAAGTCGCTCATGCACGAGAAAAGTGACACATTTCTAAATATTGAGTTTTGAGATAATTCAAATTTTAGTTCTGACCATTTTTTAGTTTTTAATTGCAGTACTATCGAGGCACTTAATACTTTTAAGATGTGACAGTTTACTTGAAAGAGAAGTGTAATTACCACGTCAACGCCTGGAGCACATTCCGAATTATGTCAGTTTTGCCAAACCCGAAGTAGTCAAACTTGACAATGGATCCGTGACAAACCGCAATCTTATGGTAACAAATTAAACTGGAAATGTGACACTACATTCATAAAATTCGCTATATTTTCCTCGACATTTTTGTATATATATCTCAATTTTGATTTTTTTTGAAATGTGTCACTTTTCTCGAGCATGAGCGAATTGCTGCCACGACTCATCCTATCCCAAATTCAATTCCCAAAAGTACGGTCAGAGCAAGTATCTCCATATTTCAACCTTAAAAACTACGATAATTAATCACAATTCTACTCTGTAGTGTCGTAGTTGCACTAGGTGGAAGGCATTCTCAATTGTACACAAGGCAATTTCACATTATGGTTTCTGCCAGCGCAGTTCGGTCCACTTACCAACTTGAAACTGCACCAATCCAAAGCGAACCCTTCTTCGCGAAACCATCGCTCAACCGTGGTACGTTTATAATCCCGAGGGCAAGAATGAAGCTTCCAAAGCGGCTTCACTTGGTCCTGAAGTTCAAGTAAGTTGTTGGAAAATGAGTGGCCACTACCCAAACGCATGACTACCCTGTAAGAAAGATTTACATGCATAGTCGTAAATCAATGCAATTTATTTAATTATCCTTATTAGGCTATCACAGAAAAACCCATACAATGCAATAAATTTATATTTCCATAAAAAGTGAAGTTTCAGTAATCGAAACATGCTGCAGGGCTCAGCCCGTGTGCAGCTTAAATTTGAAAACGTTCAGTCTACGTACGTCTACGTTCAGTAAGTAAATCAGTAAGTATGTTGTTCAGTCTTCGTTTGTCGATGTCCATGGGTGGAAGCATTAAAGTGGAAAAGTACCATAAATTAAAATGTACTAAATTGTAGGATATGTTTTGAGTTCGTTTAAAACGCGTGGGAAAGTTCATAATTCCTTTGAGGAGTGGTTTCCAACTTATTTTCTTATTCTTTCTTATTAAATTCCGCTTCAAAGTAACTCATTTAATTCCCGCATACAATATGCAGAGTCTAATGTTGAAAATAAACAAATATCGATCAACTTAAATGGCAGTAGCCTCAAGGTTACACATGTAATTCATTATTTCGCTTTACTGTATAATTTGACAAATGTTAACCTCAAAAATGCAAATACGCATTGAGGTTATTATCAAGTACATAAAACAAGAGGATCTTTATATTTACCCTTCACTTTCGTTAGGCTTTAACGGGCGCCTAGCTCCTTGATTGACTGCGCTGGTCATGAACGTGACGTACAGATCTGGGAAACTGTCTTTCCACAACTTGTATCGAAATATGTCAAGAAGTTTATTCAACCGGTACGCATCAAAGAAATCGTCCACGTTTACGTTATCGATCTTCAAGTGGACCTGATGCGTCGCAGAGTTAGTTTTCTCAAATACGTTCAAATGGACTACCCGTCGTCTGGTTTCATAAGTACGTCGATTCAGCGCTATTATTTCTATCTGTATCAAAACATGTACAAATTGCTTTAATGTATCGAGTTATGCATTAAACATAGTTTGTTTCTTTATACAATTGTAATTTTCTAATAAACACTAACTATAGGGGAAATTCAAATAAAAAATAACGCGTTTACAAATCTGAACAATTTTCAATATTATGCTACTTTTACAATCAAAATACAGCCAAAATGAATGGTGATGAGGAATAAAGTTTCTAGTGAATGTTAAAATAATGTTGGATAAAAGGTACAGAACAATAACAATATTATTAGCCAAATGCATAAAACTGCGAAAACAAAATAACTGAGTGCTCTACGATTAGTCTAAAAATCCAGAGCTAGACACATTATTGGATAGGTACTGTATCACATATTTGGTATAATTTAAATGAGTTGACAATTAATTTTAAAAACCATGGAGGAACATTCACAGGACACATAAATTATGACAATATACACTGACATGACGTATAGCACACAAAATGAGTCAAACCACAAGTCAACTACCTGAAGACGGCCCTGTTTAACTCCCCCATGTGAAGGGCAATGACGCTGGCAGGACATAATCGTGAGCTATTCACATTAAAAATTAAAATATTATGAAACTATGTATTTTAATAATCCAATTTCAAGTATATAAGTCCAGAATACGGTTTAATGAGGTTTTGTAGGAATAAGACAAATTTTTGTTACTGACATTTTCGATGTATTGCATAAAAGTTTACCGCCTTTTAAAGCGCTCAATATACCTAGTCGGTTACAAAGTTCTGCCCCTCACATTTCAAACTGAAAATTAAAAAAAAAATTGAAAACATTACAAGACATACATAGTGTATTCCGATTCATCTTCTTTAATTTCATACAAAAACCTTTGAGTTCTGATTAAAATTAAACATGGAATGGGGGGCGAACTTCAGGACCGTGTAGCATCAATAGCTTTACACAAATGTGGGCACTCCCATTTTGAATCTGCTGCAGAAGCTTGATATTTCTTTGAAATTCATGCGGCGTGCGATCAACAAGTGTACTGAAACTAGAAGCGTAGAGGACCGTGAAATATAGGGCACCCTCGTTTCGTTCGCACTCCAGCTGTGATAAAAGCTGTGAAAGCACGGTTTCGGCGAAATCCTTTTCGGAAACAGTAATAATAAAATTTTACCGTGGAAGGAAATTATAACAAACAAAATGGTAAGATTTATACATCTGGAATCGCTCCGAGGATACAAAGAGGTTATTATCTCTCATCAGTGATGGTCTGCTTGGGCACATCATATTTAGGGTTGACTGATGTCCATTTCTGCGAAAAGGGTGTCAAAACTGGGGCCAACGTGTATCAGACTATTGTCCTTGACTTAGTAGTGAAGCATTTGAGTCAAAATCAACTCTGGGTCTTCCAGCAGGATTCAGCGCCAGCCCATAAGGCGAAAACTACTCAAAACTGGCTTCAGTGTCAATAACGTCGACTTCATCCCGTGCGAGTATTGGCCCTCATCCAGGCCAGACCTCAACCCATTGGATTATTCTTTGTGGCGAGTTATTGAGCTACAAGCCAGGGCTAAACGACATAAAAATTTGGACGCCCTCAAGTAAGCCATTGTGAATGCAGAGCAGCAAATCGACATGAATGTCGTGCGTGCCGCCGTAGATGACTGGCCTTGTCGTCTGCCTGTGTTCGCACTAGATGAGACCATTTCGAGTAATATTTCATACACTTATTCCTTAAGGTGTATTCTTTTTTGTCAGTAAAAATAAAATTCAAAAAACTAAAAAAAATAACATAATTTTTTCTTACTTTAACTGCGACAGAACTTTGTAACCAACTAGGTACATCAAACAATCTACTTCATATGATTACAGTGGCCAATGGGAAAGAGCAGGCAGATAGTCATTAAAGTTACAGTAACGCAGCAAATTTCCTTCCAAGCTTGACAACCTAGAAATACTCATTGTAAAGTTATTAATTATCCTATTTTTTTTCCTCGCGAAATGCTTGGGTATATACTGCAGGATAAGGCTATAATATAAAATTCACCATCCCGAGTTTTAAAATAGGCAAATCTTACCTCAAAATCATTTTGTTTAGGAGGTGGAACGCCATATAAGAATCCCGTGCGATGTCTTTTACTGTACATATATTGAATCCAATTCGGCAGATCGGGAGCTCGTAAAAGCGATGAATGATACTCAAAATCATGACCTATAGTCAATGTCCAGTTAAATAGTTTAGGTTCTATAGGAAGGATAAAAAACTTTGTCGTGTGCACTATTTCCGAGTTAACATTCGAAATACATAAAATTGCAAAATAAATTTCCAAAATATTCCACATCATTATGATGACTGCACCTAAAAGAAAAGGTTTAATTAATCTCAATTCATGAATGCTTACAGTTCACGATGCTCCATTAGGTTCATTAGTTATCACTTATAAAAAACAATAGGGAGAATGTAACATCAAACAGCTAATTGGGGAGCTTGCGTCGCAAGAATTATTTACAGCCAGTATGAACCAAAGCTGTAGACTATTTTCAATCAACAGCACCATGTACCCAGTTTCACAATTGCTTAGTCTGTTGAACCGCCTGAGGGTAAATTTTATCTTAATTGCATCCCATAAAATGCTGTCAATGCCAATAGACTGAAATATTTCAACTCCTGCTTGTCAATGTAAAGGTATTCGTTTATTCAAGGAATTCTTGGGGTAGGATGAATGTAAAGAGTCATCTGAAAAACTTCGAAGCTACTTTAGTGACAGGCACCACTTGGGATTTATATCTCTACAGTAACGCAAAAACTCAGCAAGGCAGACGACTTTCAGCACCCTCAGGGATGAGTCATTCATGAGGCAAGGTCTGTAATCTTGATCATAAGGGATGGGGTGACTTCTGCGTCCTGCGAGCAATATTAAAATGCACTGCTCCAACCAAAGAAGCCTCTCGGTATGTAAGTATCATGAAAATATGATAAAGGCTAAACTGTTTCCCTATTTAAACATTTTCGGTACTACAAACCTACCTATAGTTAGCCTTACAAATGTGCGTTTCCCTCAAATTTGATTATATGGCTTTAATTATTAGTAAAATTGTATTTTATATTGATTTAATAATAATATAAGCCTTGAAAAAATAAAATAATAAAATTATCAGGCTAGCCAACCTATTTAAAAACATGCTTGTCGCAAAATTGAAAATAAAATGGCGTGGCGTCCCCGCCAAAATCATTTTTTGCAGAATGTAAATAAATGTATTTCAATATGCATTATACGAATTACTACAAATGTCAAATGTGTCAAACAAAAATTTTAAATGGTCATTAGGCATTAATAAAGTGTCAAAAATTGAGTAATTAGCTGATAACCACTTATTACAAATGGACAAATCAATAGCTTTGAAATTAATATCTAAACGCAGTAAGTTTTTAAGCTAGTGATACATAAATAGGGGAAATAGAAGATTAGCTAGGATATACGAATTGTAAAAATGTTGAATAAGCTGCCAACCCTGTACCTATTATAAATATTAAGCGCAAGATTCTTCTATTGCTTAATATCATCTCCTGTGTCCTCTTTTTTTTATTTATCACAGAAAAGGGATTGGGTTTGCTTCACCTTGTCATACTTCGCAAGCGATATCATTATCTTGAAGGGCTTATGGACGTGACCTACGTCCTACTGGCTACTTTAGTAGTTCATTGGGGCCTTGCTCTGCCAACGACCTCAATCATCAATTTTTTGAAAATTATTGGTACACGTCCTTGATTTTAACCCTCACTGGTTACATGCGGTAATGGGCAAGCTTATAAATGCTTACTATTTAGGCCTACACAAAATAACAGGCGTCAGCTTGACTGTACCAAGTTTGGGCACGAGTCTCGCAAGCGTTAAATTCTACAGGGCTTGTCCGGAAAGTTCTGTCAGTGATTTTTTTTTTTTTTGCGGAAACTACGCGAAAGCTCGCTCTTTACTGGCTCAGATTTTGGTGGGGGATCTGGCAACAAGTTCCAACAAGCGTCAGCTGGCTACCGATCGTTGTAGTGGTCACATCAGTTGTTCCATGTGAGTCGGTACAGTAACCCGGTGCAAGAAGAAAAAAAGCGTTCGCTCTAGAAACGGGTGGCGATCAAGTTTTGTTTAAACTGGAGATGAGTGCTCCGGAAACCATTACAATGTTGAAGAAGGCTTTCCTTCCGGGTAGGCAAATTTTCCTGTGGCACAAGGCCTTCGCAGAAGGTCGGGAAGACGCCAACGACGAACACTTACACATCGATCAGTGTTCAACAAGTCACGCACGTGTTGCACATTGTCGTTGGTAGGGCAGTGGAGGCGCGGGGCTCGTCGTCGGCGTCTTCTCGACCTCATGTGAAGGCCTTGTGCCACCGGAAAATTTGCCCACTCGAAAGGCAATCGTCGCCGAAAGCCCTCTTCAACATTATAATGGTTTCCGGAGCACTCTTCTCCAGTTTTACACAAAACTAGATCGCCATTCGTTGCTCAAGCGAACGCTTTTTTTCTTCTTGCACCGGGTTACTGTACCGACTAACATGGAACAACTGATGTCACCACTGCAACGATCGATAGCCAGCTGGCGCTTGTTGGATCTTGTTGCCAGATCCCCCCATCACAATCTGAGCCTGTAAAGCGCCCGCTTGAGCGTACTTCTTCTTGAGTTGCAATCTAAGGATTGGTTTGCAGGGAATGTTGTATTTTTCTCCTCCACTCTTGTCTGTTTTGTGCGGTCCTTTTCAGTTCTCGTGAGCGTACAGTCGCAATAAAAAAAATTCACTGACATTACTTTCCGGACAAACCATGTATCTTATATCCATGTATTCTCATTTTACAGTTTAACAGTAATTTTATTTTTTTTTACTTCAGGCACCGGAAAAGAAGTGACTGTTGCTGCGGAATTTCTAGTTCAAATAGCTGAAAGCGACGGTCTTCCCAACGAATACACAGAGAAAATTTCTGAGGTGATATCCTCTAATAATGCAGGTAAATTATAATTGTAGTATGCGTTACGCGAACCAATGATGGATGCGAATCACATACCTAACTGTCAAGCCCTGACGCTCCACCAACCGACGGAGGACAACGGCTTCGTGGATACATCTCGCTTATACTGGTCAGCGCGTCAAACGGCTAACCTGCCAAGGTTGGTCTTTGGCTATTACGTAAATATCATGCTTTTATAAGCATGTGAGCACCCTCAATATAATTATAATAACTAAGAACTGGCTTAAAAAAGTCGATTGGGGTGCCATATGTTAAAAGGTACATCAAGTACTTTTGACTTCCAAGTGGGTTCCGCATGGACCAGGACCGCGCAGAATAGAGACGAAGGTGGGGCAACAAATCAAACGATAAATTGCGACCAATGAAGAAGACAGCTAAACAAATGGGAAACAGCACTACTAAATATGGGAACACTTGAGATTGCTGGCTTTGGAATATGGCCTTCGCCTACACAAAGCATTAAAAGAATACTGTAACTTAAGGCGGGGATTCCACCGACCGGCTAGGGCTAAATACAAAAACGGTGACGTGGTAGCAGACATTCAAGACTTAGGCGGGGTTTCCACCGACCTCGCATTGCAGACTGCAAATGACATTGACGGAAATGTTTGTTTTCCTCTACGGGTTAGGCGCCCATTCCACCGACCGGCTAGGGCTATTTACAAAAACGGTGACGTGGTAGCAAACATTTAAGACTTAGGTGGCGTTTCCACCGACCTCGCATTGCAGAATGCAAATGACATTGACGGAAATTATAATTTTTCTTTTTATAGAAATCTATTAAAATGTTTGTACTTAACATATCCCATGACGCCATTTTTTAATTTTAGTTTGTTTGTGATTTTACTGTATGATCATTGACCAATTTTAACTATGCCATAGAGGAAAACAAACATTTCCGTCAATGTCATTTGCATTCTGCAATGCGAGGTCAGTGGAAACCCCGTCTAAGTCTTGAATGTCTGTTACCACGTCGCCGTATTTGTATTTAGCCCTAGCCGGTCGGTGGAATCACCGCCTTAGAATGATATCTCAAGGGATTTTTTTGCACGGCACTGTTTGAGTTGATTGATTGCGTTCTATATACGCATACGCATATATATTACCTATAAACATGCATAGATTCTTGCATCTATCAAAATGTAAGCTATACGGATTTGTATTTCTATTCTTCAGTTTAGTTTTCTTAGACGCTATCATCCCCATCGTGTATTGTGTGCGAAGTATTAAGACGGTACAAATTCAATATATTAAGAATTTTTTGCAGGTAATAATGTGGCAATGCTCTTGTTCCGATGTCTGATTCCTGAAACTGTAATACCCGATTCTTGTTTAAAGAGGTTGCTACGCTGGGTCTTTAGTAAAGAAAGAGATATTGCGCCTTCTTTGAAAATTCAATGCTACAGATGGTTTTTGGGTATGTATATGCAGTGGCCATACAAATTTAACTTCTGTAGTCGGGCCATAACCTCCGTCCATTCCTCAAATAAGAACAGTTGGTTTCCAATTTCGACTTAATTCAATGCGTTTGGTGTAGTCAATTTTGTTTCGGAGTACCTCTGTACACAAATACCTGACAACTCATCCAAACTTTTAAGACAAGAACAGTCTTGTCCTTATGGGCCCGCATGCCAATCAAGAAACAATGGCACTACCGCCACCTTTATTTTGTATTCTAGTTGGACAAAACGTACATCGGTTAAAATGTACCCTGTAGAGGCATATTTAATACATTTCTGATAATATTATTAAAAATTAACTTTTCGAGATATTTCTAATGAACTTAATGTCTAGCCAAATTGCCTCCACTGTTTGATGTATTTACGCGGTGAGACACCTCCAGTACTTCATGAAAGTGGGGTCAGGGGCCTAGGGTGATGGGTCGTAGGTCCTTAAATGCCCGACAAAAAATAATAATAACATTCAGAATTTAAGGCTGTGTTCCACATTTTCTGTAAACAAACGACTGACGAGTTTTTACCGAAATTAATTAATTTATCGATCGACAGGCATAAAATAATTAGATAGTCTTTTAAAGGCTTCATAAATAATGCAAGCTTTCGCAGTAAATTTGCACGATTTTACGCATTTTGGATAATAATAGTACTAGTATTAAGTAGTCCGCGTCTGGTGAAAGTATGTAAAAAAGGAACACAGCCTTATGTTTTGAACTTCTCGTAAGACAATTGTAAAATTGAATATTTTATTATAGCAATATTACGCAATGGCTTATGCGACCAAAATGTCTTCCAACCGTACTACCTAATCTTTACATTCGAATTGCTCAAAAGTGATGGCAGTAATACGAAATTGGTGAGTATTGTGTTGCGAAATGCTGGAAATAAATTAAGAAGGTCCCATCATGAAAACTGTCTGAAAGACTAATACTGTTATGTTGAAGATAGTGCTAAAAAGTCTCTGCTGATAAATTGTTTCTTGTAAAAGTTAATGAGTTATAACACAATAACTGAAACAATTATTATTGTCCTTATTATAACAAATATTACAAGTTTCTTCTTAGTCAGCAAACCACTGTCATGATCAAGGAAAGGCTGCGTGTCAATATGTGAGAAAGTGAACCTGGATGGTAGCGAATTTGAATTAGTGTGACTGTTATCGGGTATAGAAGGTATGACTGATATTCGGTATGAATATAGTTGACTATACAAATATTCCAATTAAACTATCGTTGATATGTACAGTTAGGTGTAAGAGAGGGCCATAGCCTTAATCTCGCTGTATCTATATTTAATTGTTTTTCAATATAGACTATATTATTATTTAATTAACCAAAACTGTTTATTTTAGGCCGCAACAACAATATCGATAATATATTATTTAAGCAAACCGGAAGATGCAAGCAAGTTTTATATCAACAAGTTCATTGAACAGCGGAACAAGAACCCACTACCTGAGTGGAATGCACTGCTAAGGTTTGACCCATGATAAACATTCTTATATCGTAATCCTTCTCCATCGGCTTGAGAAGGAAAAAAACATACTTTGTGACAGTAAAGTGGGCATTACAAAAGTTGCTTTTTGAGATGATGTGAACAGGTGGAAAATATTGTAGGTACTTTTCTTCAGAAACATACTATATTATCGGCTAGCAGTTTTTTGTTTAATTGTCGCCGTTTTCACCTAAAATTGATAAAATGCAGGTGTTCCAATAATTTTCATTAACCATCTGTTAGGTATTTTATTTCCAATGAAATGAACATTTAAAAAGCTTAATATGCTATGTTATATAAAAATTATTGGTTTGTTTGAGGGCACAAAGAACGAGGATTATTATTGTACTATGAAAGCCCTTACAATCTTTAGCACTTCGCCTAAAATATATAATAGCTATAACACTAATGTATTTGTTACGAAAATGCAGTCCCATCGTTATGTACTTTCAGCCTCTTCAAATCGTACGATACTTCTAGTGTCCCAGAGGATATCGGTGTGCGCGAATTGCGAGTGCAACCGTCAGATTTTGACGTGGCAGTGACGAATGCGATTCAGCGCAATTGTCGAACCTTTGATGATGCATTTCCTCAGGTCGACTCCAATAAAAGTGAGAAGGAAGTAAGTACTTCAGTTGTATTATTAATTTTCATAGTAAGCGTTCATCCTCAACTTTAAACCTGTGTTTGAATCATCATTATCTGTAATCAATTTATGTTGCCCTGGTGTGACATGTGAGGCTTATCCACTCCTATGTCTCCAATTCTGCAGAGTTTTATATCTCCCCCAAGACCCTAAAACGGGCCTAGCCCATAAGGAAAAGTGTTAAAAACTGTAAAAAAATTGTAATATAATTGAAATATATTTTGATTTGATTCATTTTTTGACTGCACCTTTTTGTTTATATAAAATTGGAATTCTTTCAGGTCAACCGTCGAAATACTATTCGATTACTGAGAGGCGAGAAAAAAGCTGCCGAACCTGTTAAATCTGTGACTGAGCTTAAACTGTAAGTTTCAGCAACCGATTTTAAAATGTTCCATGGTTATTGTTATGGAAATAAGAAGCCCTTTATCATGCATAATGCTTATTTGGTCGATGACGTAGCGGCACACATCCCATGTTGCTTTTGTTTCCAATCACACGTACATACGTACTAAAAATCAACTTATAATGGTGGCTTTTTTTGTGCAGGCTGTGTTCCTTGAGCTCCAGTCATTTAAGTATTCCTAAACAGACGATATCATTTCTATCCAGTGTTGATGGCTTCCATAGACTTGCATTCAGCGATTATAATGTGCAAGTCAAATTTACGCACAGTCTCCTGGCAATTCTAGATGGAGGTTTGTTTTTCCTTTACTCTCTTCAGACTAACGGGAATTAACAGTATTACGTATAACCTTTTTCACTCCGATATGTACATTACTGTATTTTAGCCAACGGCCTTAACAAGTTGAATCTATGAGAGCAGAGCATGTTTCAAACTGCGGCAAACATGGTTGTGTGCACAACGTTGGCAGGGGAACATGGTGGGACATGATAACGCGCTGAGACTATACAAGTCAGGTCAGTCTACGTGCGTGTCGAGTCCTGGTCGCCTCCGATTTAATCGTGTGACTTTACTAAGTTCTCCAAGTGGTTCGGAATGCACTATAATCAGGAGGTCCACCCTGTTAGTCAACTGCCCTTTCCCCAGAGGTTAGCGGGCCTGCCCTTAGGGTGCCTCAAGTAAACAAACAGACTCACTCCCCCCGCCAGGCTGACAGGGTCCCTTAAAGCAGAAATGCTGAAAGCAGGCTTTGGAAACAAACAATATTATCGCTGTTTCAGTGTTTTTAAAGTGCATAGATTCATACCTTGAAGTGGAAAAAAAGCAATTACTAAACTCAATCTATGAAATGGAGAACACATTGCAGCAGGGTATTCGCTGTGTGAACCGATTTTTGGCTCAATTCCTTCAGATTTGGGATGGATTTCACTGCAAGTACCTCATATATAAGTTATTGGAATGGTTCGTCTTCGAATCTATTGAAGGTAGACATCAAATTATAATAATTTTCGTTCTGGTACTGAATTTTACTGTAATAGGCTGTTTCTTGATTTAAACTAAACTTAATGATTAGGTAGTAGCTTATTTTTCTGCTATACGAGTGGAAGCTGTTTCGTATTATTGTACTATGAATAGGTCATTTGCCCTAACATCACTAAGAGTTTAATCTTTTATAGGCCTTTATCTGTCTTTCCGTTGTTCTGTTTTGTGGTGAAGTTTTTCACTAATTTTTTTTTTTTTTTTTAGAGTGGCATTTTGCTGCCCTGCCTTTGCAAATGCTGTTCAGGTCAAGTAATATTGAAGACCGATGTTTGCTTCTTCAATCAATAACTGGTCTCGCACGCAACATGATAACAACCTTCCACCGAGCCAAATCGGATAAGCCGTTACTGCTTCTTCAGGACAACGAATATCTTTCCTTTATAACGACTGCTTTCCCGGTCATTGCTGTTTTCGTTGAAGAGTTGTTATTGGAAATATTAGCTCAAGACTTACCAATCGCAGACTTAAGACGTCTGTTAACAGAATCCCTAGATTTCTACCATTACGTAAGTTATTATTTTTTATTACAATCTTAACCCAAAGTTATTTTGGGGCTGCCTACATCGACCAGGTCTATCTGATTGACTTGCTATTGAAGGGCATGACTGTATTTGATCATTAGTAGGGCTCTATATTAGACAGGTATTGTCATCCGCCATTTTTTATCCATTATAAGTCTGGTGTATATGCCAAGCATTAGGTGTTTACCTATATATTATTAGAAATTTATCGTTTTTTATATATTATTATTTAAAAAACGTTCTACCAAATAGGGAAGTGTTTAATAAAAAAATACTATAACTTGTTTTCGTTTTTTTAAATCTTTTTACTTTTCTTACAATACTTAGCCTACCATATAGGAAATATAGGATACAAAATGGCGGATGACAATACCCGGGTATATAGTGCCTTAATAACTAGGTTAAGCTGCGGTTTTTCTACAGTTGATTAATTGACCATTGTCATAATATGAATAATTTGGGAACACTGATGTGATCCCAATAATAATTATACTGCTCAAACCAAAGGGTGCCAATACTGTATGTCAATTCAACTCTCTTCTTCTTCTTCGGCCGGTACCCTGCGCCGAAGGAATATATTTATAAATTAACAATTATACCCTTATAATACAAGTAACCTGTGGGTCCCCAAGTTACTCAACTTGTCGGGGGCTCGCAAAGTAAACGCTGTAGGTGATGCAACATGTTTTCTATTTCACCTCTGTGTTAGCAAAAAAACTCAGTTTTAATTTCAAATCAGTATCATACCATTTAAAAGTGTAAGTTAACGTAAAGAGTAATTATAGTAAAGTAAAATAATAAAAGTAAAGTAAGTTTTAAAGCGAAGTATTTTAATTCAAAAGCCATTTTTTAATCTAAATAATAATAATAATAATAATAATAATAGCCTAAAGTTTCTCTTAAGTACAGTTTGTATCCTCTTCTGGACACGGACGTGTGTGTGTAACAATTGTGCTTTCATTTCAGATTGCTTTTGCGGAGAACTTCGAAGACCTCTCTGTAATGACAGTAGTGCCTGGATTCGTGGTTTACGCATGCCTCGTTTCTGATTCTCCAATTATCATTGAGAGATTGTGCTCCCTTCTTTCGAAGTAAGAACAAATTAAATAATTATTTTTTTAATACAAAGTTGTACTTAGGAAGCCTTCAAATGCATAAGGCCGCGACTTAGACTTCAGTTTTAATCAATATTGAGACATTGACTTATGTAAACGCCTTTGATCTTAATTTGTTTAATTAATAGCAGTTCTTGCTTTTAAACCATCGTATTTTGCGGATCCTAATTGCCCTGTACCTGCATACGTAAGTTTAGAAGCCGAGCCGGAAAATGTCCTTAAAATTATGATTAACCTACAGATTTGAAATGAGGAGGATCGAATTACAACGGCAAAATGTTTCCGGTATTGTCATTGTTATTTAAATTCAGCAAATGTGAAGGGAACTCCATACCAACTGTGATCAGATCGGTACACTACACATGGACGTTCGAACCCCGGGAAATAATTGTGGCAAAAACGACAGTCTATTTCTGAATGCACAGAAGATTTATAGGTCGGTAGCATGTCGAGAGGAAAACCATGCACCTGCGACAAGCGAGAAACAAAAATCTAAAATAAATAAATAGATAAGGACTTTTTTTTCTATTACTAAGCCAACCTAGCGGAGTTAGGGCTTTAAGACCCTCTCTTACACTCAACTAGGAAGGCCCGGGACCGCCTGCTTGCCTGCCTTACATGCCCTCCGTAGCATGGCCAGAAAATGTAGGAAGTGTAGGACTCGAACCAACAACCTATCGGGCGAAAGTCAGAGTCCGTACCACTACTCTATATGTCCTGAATCTGCTGAAGTAGACTGAGGTTTTGTACCAGCCCATTTGCTCCCATCACAAATTTCTTAGCGGATCGCTGACGTTCGAATCGTCCGTATGTACTGGCCTCAATCCCGAGTGGTAGAATCCTTTAGGTCGAGTTTAAGAGCACACCTCAAAACCAGCTTGCTTATGTGAAGAGTGCCAATTTTTCTATGTATATTTTTTTATATGCTGTCTGATTTGTACAGTACTGACGCTTGTGTATTTTTGCTTGTTATCTCAGTTTAGTGTAAGAGAGGACTTCGCTGTGATGGCAGGTTTATATATACTGTATATTTTGTATATTTGTATTGTTTCCTTTAAGTAAATAAATAAACAAATAATTCATAGGTTCATGTGCCCACTCCTGCATTCGCTGCACAAGGTGCCAAGTTAACTTATTACCGGGTTAAAATTGTAAACAAAACAATTTTGGAACAGAGCTCTGCATTCTTAAAATATTTGTTTTACATTTTTAACTTGGTACGGCCGCTGAACTTCTGTACTTGGGCGATTTCTAAAATCTCCTTTCAGAACGTAGTTTGTCTCTTGTCTTGTAATTTTTATGAAAGTAGTTATTTTATTTTAACATTCTCCCTTTTATTATTAGATATGGCTCCTCCGCGACCCATGAGCGAATAAGAGGACTGGGAATTACCTTAGAATGTGCGGGGCACTACGAAGAAATAAAGGGGTACATTCTGGACATTTACCGAGTTCTCTTCTCAAATTTGGTAAGCAATACTTTAAATGTTGCCAAAGATTGAATCTCTTTTGAGCAGGCGTACTACGGCGTTATAAAATAACGTATTCTGGGGTTAAAAATTTAAACAAAGTAATTTTAGAATGCAAAGTGCTATTCAAAATTGTTTTGCTTACATTTTTAACCCCCAAAATAAGTTATTCATTAAACGCCATGTTACCCCTAATTGTTATGGTTGAAGTTGGCGCAATAGACGTTCTTTATATCTTTTTCTAAATTGTTCACAGAACGCTTTTCCGCGGCTTGGCTCAAGAATTTTCTCTGAAGAATTTTTGCGCAAATCGAGTGGAATCACCAGTGCAAATGGTGTGCAAGCCCTTGAAGCTCTCCGAATAGATAAAAACCCTGTCTGGTGGGTGACCAATGGGAGTTCGGTCAATCCCGGCGTGGACTTTGAACAAATGAAAAATCTCTTCCCCTCTGTCATTGCGATAAAAGAATATGTGGAATCGAATGAATAACTCAGGTAGGATTAAAATCTTACATTTTTTGGGTTTTTCTTTTTTATTTATTCGTTGTAATTATATGTATTTAAGTGCAAATCAGACTACCCCCACTACGCCTTTTTTGTACAAAGTCGATTTTCATAGGAAACATCAAATGTAGAGCCGTTAAAAATATCCATTAAATTAGCGGAAATACTCCTCTACGTTTCGATAGAGTTGGTATTTAGGTACGAAAATTAATTTTTGGAGAAACTGGAATGACCACGCTAATTATCAAATAAAGTAGCTGGAATACGGCTTACTGCATCCAATTGCGTAGAATTTAACTTTTTTTAATTATAACCTGTTGATGTTCACCTCTATCACGCCTTAATGTTGGGAAATGTGGCCTCTCGTCAGTGAGTGGTGCCTAATGTCTAATAAATGCCAATTCTGTGAATCATAATAAATACTGTACTGTATCATGTACCAGAGGCGTAAAGTTTTAGAATGATGGCGGGGGCAAAAAGGTCTACTTTAGACCTTATGACGTCATCAGGCAGGATTTAAGGAAAAATTGAAAATATAAGAGCAAAATAGTAGGGTTTTACTCATTTTAATAGTTGTAAAGTATAGCTGTAGATTTTACAAAGCTAAAACAGGAATGCTTACATTAATATTGCTGCAAAGGGGACCATGAAGTATGAATTACGTGTAAAGTTGGGGGGGGCAAGTTGGACCCCCCCCCCCCAACTTTACACCCCTGTCATGTATCATGGTGTCAATGTAGTTCATCCCTTTCCAAGCCTTTTTCTGTTGATACAAGGGGCATCGTAGTTTGTTTATAGTGATACACAATATCAATCAGTATTAATATTTGCTTTAATCTTAAATATCAAAAAGTCCCGTGAGTATTAATTAAAAATATATTTTGTTTATTTTTATTTATGAAACCGTCACCACATAATTTGTGTCTGAGATAGACATATCCTTCACATTTCCATCGCCATGTTACTTTCGATAGTAGCTTCTTCTCGTTTTAATTTAGCAGCACTGCTATCCCAAGGGTCGGGTAAATACGTTGCTTGTCTGGAACAAAGAGGTACACTGGTTATTAACAGGATGCGGCGAGACTTTGGTCAGCTTCGAATTTTTATTGAATTTGCTACCGAAGTTATGAACAATTTAGTCAATGCAAATTATAGATTTTCTCCCATACCATGGCATTGAATGAAAGAAATAAGCTTTGAGGCAGTAGTTACCATTTTATTATTGTACATTCTCATTTTATTGCATTATATTCTATTTTTTAATTTAATTAAATAATATTTGGTAACAAAAATCAATCATGTTTGTCCAATTTGTCCACATTGTATACTTCTTACACACGACCTATTACAGTACACACTGTACTCCTATAGTACTATAATGTATCAATTAATGACATTAGCTCACCTTTTCTTGAGAATATAAATGAACCCGATAATGACCACATTGCCCAGAAGCAAAATTGAGATAATTACACTTGGAATTATGATATCTGCAACAATGATATCAATTAGGAAGGTATATATTAAACTCCAATGTAATAGTAATTCTAAGATCCTAGTGCACGTTTTGCAAACAAATAAGCAAATCAGCTCAGCTCTACTATGCGGCACGGCGTCAAACGGCCTACCAGCCAAGGACGGGCGTTGGCTGAATAAGAAGAAGGTATGAGTATGATTGATCTTGGTTGGAAATCGGATCAATTACTGTGACTGTACAATTTTTATTTCGCAATCTGTAGGCTAAATTGCTGTGAGAGTTTCCATGGTGACTGGTGGAACTTGGGGAATATCTTTAGTATAGATAGATAATTTTACAATGATCCACAGTAGGAGGCGTAAGCTGCAAACGTAGACAAGTGATTGGGTGCAATACAACAAAAATTGTGCCTGCATCTCGATTATTTGGCGCAGTTTCATATTGTCTGCTTGTCCTCCTAACCATGTATGGTAACTCGCCTATCTTGCTTGTCAATGAGATAAAGCCATTATTTTTTTATGTGATGAGATTTAATATATATTCAGTAGAACTCGGTTAGTAGAGCCTGAGACTCAGTTTAGTAAAAGTACTTGGATAATAAACGTTCATAAAGTGCCATCGAAATGTAACAAGCTTAAAGTGACTCCCAGCAAGTAGTAGTAATCTTCTTTGCCGGTGAGCAGTGCCGGGTTTAGCTATGAGGCCAGGAGGGCAATGGCCCACTAGAAAGTGGTCCCCACAATAAGCCGCGAAATACAAAATCGCAATAGATTAAAAAAACAACAAACTAAAGCAAATAAATAAACTTGTCGAAAGATTTGGCGGGAAATTGGAACGTGCCATGGCATTAATGATTAATCGCCTTTTTCTTCTTCAAGTTACAGCCGGATGGCTGGTTGACAGCAACATGTGCCTCCACTCCCCTCGATCCTGGCTCGCTCTCTTCAGCTCCATGTATGTCTTGGCCCCTACATCCTCCATAACTTGCTGCACATACTCGTTTCTTGGTCGCCCTGGTCGGTTGACGCCTTCTATTGTTCCCATTCGCCTTACTCTATTGAATTCTATCCTGTTTTGCATCCTGTGTCTCTAATTTAAAAATGATAATGGAATATTCGTGTAAGGGTAAATGACTTTTCTCCCCGAGAAAGAAGGGTCCCCACACAGTTCCGGCCCAGGAGCCCCTCACAAGGCCAAACCCGGCACTGCCGGTGAGTGCTACTCACAAGCAAGCTTTGCCATAGCTTAGTTATCACCTTAGGACTATTGCCTTCAGGATGGGATGGGCGACCGAGATAAGATAAAACTCGCCATGTTCAAATAGAATAATAACTGTGTCCTGTCATTTCCTTATCTCCAATCCATTGCAGCTGCAAACCGTCCGTAGTTTCGTCAAGACAGGGTTCACTTCATTTTTTATGGCCAGATTATTAAGGTCATTTAACGCGTTTCGCATATTTCTTTTCTACTGAAGCCACTTTAACCGCCACATCGGTCCGATTCACCGTGAAAAAAGCCAAATTACATTGGTGGGCCAATATATTAAGGTTGAATGTGGTTATTACGACGGTAATACTATATATCGTTTGCAATCCCATGTTTCAGTGACTACACTGGCCGCATATAGGCCATAGGTACAGTCGGACAAATGATTCCATGGAATTTCGCCTCCGAAAAATTGGCCTAGGGCTATCCAATATTTTGTGGTTTGGAGCCTACGCTTAGCCACTGGCAAATATTACCCATTGCATGTCAATTTACCTTAAAAACTGTTATACGTGGTTTTGGATTGCCCGCAATGAAACTGATGGCTTTTAATTAATATTTTTTTAAACATTCATGAGGAAAGGAAAGCAAACCATTGTTATTTCTGTAAATTGAGTAATTTCGTATTTTTACAACAGTACTTATGGATTTAAGAATTTTGGTGTATGAGTATTAGTACGCAAGCAAGGATTTTTACCTAAATGATTAATTATCAATAACGTTTGGCTCATTTAAGTTTAGTAGACTACTTCATGCATAGGAAATATTACATTTTTGGTATAGTCCACGCAAAATCAGAAAAGTATGGACATGGAATATTTTGATCCTGTGCAACACTGTAAAAATATTCTTTGCACAATTTTTGTTATGCCTTGCATCCAATGCAACAAGGTAATACAAAATGGTGCAAGGAATATTTTTATAGTGTTGCACAGGATCAAAAAATTCCATGTCCATTCTTTCCTCATTTTGCGTGGACTATACCTTACTTCTCTCATAAAATTTCGCGTAAAATAGAATTTTTGGAAAAACTGCAAAACTGAAAAATACCCGATTACATTATGCACGAAGTAGTCTCCTATAACTCAAAGGAGCCAAATTTTTAATAACTAGCTGAGTTAGAGATACAAAAAATGAAAAGTATTTAGTTTTGGGGGGCCAATTTTCCTCTTAATAAGAGAGTAGTGCAAATTATACTACCTGACATTGTTGCGGTGCTGTCCTCTCTTGGTTTGATTTTCTTAATAATGTCAATCCCAGTTAAATTCATTTTGAATATACCGGCATCGTCAGATTCATTGGCCCCAACATCTGGAAAAGAATGGCGAATGATAAAGATTTCTCGTCGTTACGAATCTCTTTTTGCCTTCTTGTATGCAGATTTGAGTGGAATTTTCAATGACACCTGTAAGTTGAATTGTTAATAATCGTGCAATAAAGCGCTCATGGCTGGTGTTATTTTAACAATACTATGTCAATTTTTACACTCATACGGTACTCCTTAAGTTATATTTAACTTTTGGAAACACTCAAAACGTATCCTACCTGAGCAAGCATTTAAGGTGATGAAGTGGATGCAAAGCAGTATACTTGTACTGTATCAACAATATTAACTATCTAAGCATGAAAGTAAAGTCAACCTATTATTAGTAGGGTATATATGACCAGGCCGTTAAAAAGTACATACATTGATAAGTGCAACATGCGCTGAAGTATGAATCACTTTTTTAAATCCTTTAAATGAATATCAAGTGGTAAACAATAAGGGACACGAAGAGACACTCACGGCCGCCAAAAACAAGTGTCACAGTCAGCTAATAGTCGTAGCTAGTGTTGTCTTCCCATCTGTCCAAGACTCGACTCAATGGACCAACCGCTGCTGTTGCAGTAGCGTTGGTCTCTTAACATTTTCTCACCATGCAGTGGCGGTGCTACGCGAGTCACTTTCATGACACCTCGAGAATATTACTATGGTATAAAAACATTTGTGCTTTCCAATTTATACGTAGTATAAGGAAAGCTTTGTGATCGTCGAAATTTTTGATTCCGAGATTTCAACTGATTTACACGTTTTGAGGTACCAGGAACCCAAAAAAGTGTTTTTTTTTCGAAATGTCTGTCTGTCGATCTGTCTGTCTGTTCATCGTTCATCATCGGTCGATTTTGATGAAATTTAGCATGTAGGTTTACAAAACCTAAAAGACCATTTTTTTCATTTTGGGCTAACTCAATTTGGGGAGGTTTTATTCTCAAAAAACTAAAAAAAAAACGTCTACAAAAATTATTTCTCTAAAACGGCTCCAACGATTTCTTTTAAATTCACACATACGAGTATTGTAGTCTTTATTAATGTTGAAAAAATGCAGGGGGTCGCTTGCCCCTTGATAGTTTGATAAATTTTAATGAAAAATGATTAAAAAATAATTTTCTGCGAAATCTTTCTATCGATGATTTCTACCTTCAGACATGTATTAGATATGATATTGAGTAACGATACCGGACAGGTTTCTTTCCCAAAAAACTATTTGGTTTTGTGCAAATGTCAGAAAATCACGCTCAAATGTATTGCGTGCCCTGCCATTACATTATTGCTGTGTGGTAATGTGTTGGTCTGACCTATCTAGAATTTACCTCTCCTTCATCTCTTTCAATGACATCAGGTGCACCCCCCCCCCCCCCCCGAGATATCCGAAATTTAACCCTAGGAAAATTATTTACCATGAAATTTTCTCTATCTACTAATTGATAAATTGGAAAGCATGTTCGAGTAAACTCGGACCGGTTCTTAAATTGCGTTTTGCGTAATTTTGAGCCAATGTCCATATGGAGAACAGAATGAGTGCATTTGAAATGTGGGTATGTTTAGTCGCATATCCTGGAGAGATCGTGTCCCCAATGCTGAGGTTCTGAGACGAATGGATGCTGAAGCCGAGTTGAGTTGCTGCTGTCGGTTAAGAAACGGAAACCAACATACTTCGGCTGTGTGATGAACGAAAATTATCGCCTTCTTTGCATCATCTGCATGTTATAATCCAAGGGAAGATAGAAGGACAGAAGGCTCCCGGCAGAAAAAGAGAATCCTGATTGAAAAACCTGAGGCAGTGGTTTGGCAAGAGCACGACTTCTCTTTTCAGAGCAGCCGTCGTCTCCATGGTCCGAATTGCTATGATGATCGCCAGTCTTCGATAGAAGCGGTATTTAAAGAAGAAGAATCCCTATTAGAGCCGATATTACAACCCCAAAAACGTATTTTCACCATCTACTGGGCTGCGGGCCTCCGTGACAAGGACAGGCGTTGGCTAAAGTAACGTTTGAGTACGGTCTCCGAAAATGCTGAACCAGCAAGATATTGTAAAATCGCGGCACCTTCACTCAACCCAAAACTTATTTACAGGATTGCATAATCAAATATATGCAGGAATTTACTGGCATACTCCGCCTTGCTGGTACGGTATCACTTTTTATCGTCTGTAAAATTAAGGCCAAACCGGCGTTGAATACATAGAACTGGAGCGGCGGGAGTCATAATATGCCTTACGAGGCACCCGTTAACCATAAGCCAACTATCAGAGATAAGTACCAACGCAAAAAATTTCAAAGTCTTACACATGGCAGCATAGCAAAGCGGATACCTGGACCCGGTCAAAATCTCTGTAGTTTAGTAGTTAGCTTGTGCAGGCTATTTCCCCGCCGAATTGCGTACTTATCTTGTGCAGGCTACACTAGCAGCCATATTGATAACGGTCTCCAGCCACGGGATCGTTGAATATCCATTTTATAAACAAAGCCCCGCGTCTCGTACCTGTTCCGTATTTGACTTGTATTATTTCAAATAATTGCAGTTTTACTTATTTCTGGCGCTTTACTGTCAAATTAAGTGTTGAGCTTCTGACTAAAGTGCATTTCATTACAAAAGTTGGAGGTTTTTCTTCCCTGTGGGGCACGTAAAAATGTTGTAAAAGGTATGTTTTTAATTGCTTCATGAACAAATTTTAAACCTAATGTAATTGTAATTACTATACCCTTCTATCGATTTTTACTATACCACTGCGGTTTAAAACATATATTACGAACCCTCAGCAAAGACATTTCTAGGCCAGTCACGTGACCCCCTCCGGTTTGGCCTTAATCATTTATCAATCCTAGTATTTTTCGTGCCTCGTATGGACTTAACCACCATGTTTTTTATTGCTTTCCTATTTAAACGTTTGTATAAGGAAAGCTTTGTGATGTTCGATTTGGAGATATGAACGGATTTACACGTTTCAAGGGCCCAGAAACAAAAAAAGTAGTAGGTATTAGGAAATTTCTGTTTGTCTGTCTGCAATGCGGTTTGGGGCAAACTACTCTTCAGAATTGATATAATTTGGCATGTAGGTTGACTAAAGCATTGTCCAGGTGTAGGCTATATATTTTTTTGGGAAAGGCTCAATGCTCTCTACTATGTTTTCAACCACGAACAATAAATTGAAGGTGCTGCAATCTGTAATCTTTTAAATTACAATCTGCAACAACAGATACCTAGATACCTATCATTTAATGTAATTAATTTCTCTCGCAACCTTGATATATACTCGCATCAAACCAACTTACAGTATTAACATACCTACTTTCCAAAGTAATTATAAAATAAAAGGTAGGCTATCAAATGTTACTTTAAAATTTAAAAAAAAAAATCAAAGTAATTATTCAATCACTTTTGTCCAATTTGTAACTTCCAAAGTAAATTGTAAACATATTTATCAGCAGTAGATATAATAAAAGGTTTGCACAGTATTTAGATTATTAGATTTATTTTTCTTTCCAATTTATACGTAGTATAAGGAAAGCTTTGTGATGGTTGAAATTTTCGATTCCGAGATTTCAACGGATTTACACGTTTTGAGGTCCCAGGAACCCAAAAAAGTGGTTTTTACGAAATGTCTGTCTGTCTGTTCATCGATTTCCGGGCAAACTACTCGATGGATTTCAATGAAATTTGGCATGCAGGTTTATAAAAATCATGCCTCGGGACCATTTTTTTTATTTTCGGCTAACTCAATTTGGGGGGGTTTTATTCTCAAAAAACTCCGAAAAACGTCTAAAAAAATTATTTCTCAAAAATGGCTCCAACGATTTCTTTTAAATTCACATATATTGTATTCGTTATTAATGTTGATAAAATGCGGGGGGTCGCTTGCCCCTTGATAGTTTGCTTCTGGGGGTAAAAAAATTAAAATAACTTAATTTTAATGAAAAATGACTAAAAAATAATTTTTCTGCGAAACCTTTCTATGGATGATTTCTACCTTCAGGCATGTTTTAGGTGTTAAATTGAGTAACGAAACCGGACAGTTTGCTTTCCCAAAAAACTATTTGGTTTTGTGCAAAAAAAATTTTTTGAAAAAATGAAAGCAAATTCACGCTGAAATGCATTGCGTGCCCTGCCATTATTGCTGTGTGGTAATGTGTTGGTCTGTCCTATCTAGAATTTACGTCACCTCCAGTGACGTCAGGTGAACGACCCCCCCCCCCCCCCCCCCCGTGATATCCGAAATTTAACCATAGGAAAATTATTTGACATGAAATTAATCATTTTCTCTCCTTACTAATTCATAAATTGGAAAGCATGTTCGAGTAAACTCGGACCGGTTCTTTACTATTGTGGTTAAAATTATTTTCTCTGTAACCCGAGTCCCAAGTAACACTCTAGTTTACGTCTGCCATATTTTCCAGACTATTTAAGTTTTACTTACATGTACAATTTGGTATTGTCACGTGTAAATCATGACAGTTGACAATCCTGTCCCGCAGGCCCGTGTCGGGGAAGCTGTAAGCGTAGTTGCAACGGTATTGAACAATGCTGTCGTTTTTTGACACAAAATAACCGTCATGAGGTGGCTGTGGTACTACACATCCCGTCGCTGTTGGTACAACCAATACAATTAGCATGCAGTTAACGAAGCGTTAGGAGTAAGCCATGCTTTTAATTGACGGCTCGTCGTTTGTGCCTGCCCCAGTGTTTGAGTATTTGTGAATTTACAGATTAATTATGCTGCACTAATGCAATGTTACCATTGAATAGTGCGTTCCCCTTGTGCCGGTTTTGGTGACAGGAATTTGTATAAGTATAGGTTAATTTGTGGGTATTATAATAAACAGTATATATTTGTATAAAAAATTGCTGGCGTTCTACTAATAAAACCTAACATTCGATCACATTGATGAAGGTTCAATATATTACCGAAACGTTGGATTTCCCTATTACCTACATCCTACAGCACAGAGTAGTGGTTCCCCCCGAAAATAATTAGCCCCCCCCCCCCCTACTATTATTGGTCGTGGACTTTTTTTATGGCCGTAGGCCTGCTTGTAGTGTGGCCCATTGAATCTATCCTTGCCAACGACCCCATCGGGTATCGGACATCATTATTATTATTAGTTGCCCCTGGCGCCGCTTCCAACTTTACCTTGGCGAACTTGTTTGGGTTACTCTATTTCCTCTTGCTTCCAGTTTTTGGTTAGTCAACGACCGGTAGGTGCAAGACGAGGCCCCATGAAGCGGGACCGGTGGTTTTTTATGTAAATATGGCCGTGGAATCGGTTGAGAGTTACAATAGACCGTGCATTAACATTGTTTTTCTTTCTGAGTGACCTCGACAGGCTAAGTCAATAAAGGTTTAAATACCGGGTAATGGTGATTAACTAGCTGTTTCTGTTACTTTTATGTACTCTGTGGATTCTGTGGTCAAAATTACAAAGCACAAAGGGCGCCCATAACTATGAACATGGCGGTAGCGTGTTCGTACTTCTTGTATACACACACCATGAAATGGTTATTCGGATACATTCATTTAATGGCTTGAATGTGATTAATCACTTATTTAAAAACAACAACAAAACTTAAAACATGACATGAACAAATTGAATTCGACCCATTGTGAATGCCACCCATAGTTTTATAGGCCTACTATTAAATTAAATATTGCAATGTTGTGTGTAAGAATTTTTTCATTCAGAACGACCCAACAGAACGATATGCCATTGTGCAGTATACATGATACAGAGCAGGAAGAAATGCATGCAGGCGGCTACTTAGGCGCTTATTCCACCAACGTCAATAGTGATAGTAAATGTAGTATTGACGTGGTAGCAGACATTTTACAAATTCTTGCATACCTTTATAGTGTATAAGAAGGCCTCGTTTTGGAAATAGGTGGACAGACGACGTTGTTAGTGTAATGTTGATCTCTTCCCCAGTAGACGTTATAATATCCGGTTCGGCAATTTCTCCGCACGTCGCTAAAATGTCCAGCCCATGTTCTGTCACCAGCAGCCAGTCTTTGCAGCCTTTTTCTAAAGGGCCAATGCCTCGAAGAGAAATATCCAAGAATTGTATCTGCACCTTTACAAAACGATAAAAAGTGCGATGCAGGTTATCAAGAGTGCTACAACAAGAAGATACAAGAACGCCGGCCAGCTCAGCAGGACAACCATGAGAACCTCTGGCGTACCCCATGACCTTCGACAGATGGACAAACTGAATGACCGAAAGACATTTCGTAGAAACCACTTTTTTTGGTTCTGGTACCTCAAAACATGTAAACCCTGTGAAATCTCGAAATCGTAAATTTCGACCACTGCAAAGCTTTCCTTATACTACTACGGTAACGTATTTATAAATATAGGAATGCAATAACGGCCTTACTTACCTCTACTGGCAGGCATGTGCCAGATGGCGGTAACGCCAAGAGTGGGCGTTGGACAATGTAAAAAAATTGTTTAAAATAAAATGAGGGGGGGGAGTAGTAGGATGGAGAGTGGCAATCGAACTGCTTTTCTAGGAGCGAATTTCACTACCCAATATACACGATATGGTTGCCATTGGTTAAAGAAAAAGTGAAGTTCAAGTAGAAGTTTTAAACTAGTATACTCTGGCGAGGGCCATGGTCGAGTGGTTACATGGTTGCCTTTCAATCGGGAGAACGGTAGTTCGAATGCTGAAGGAGATCGGATTTACTCAATAATTCTGAGAAGAATACAAGAGCAATGAGTCGATCGTCCAGAAAACATCAGTCCTTCTCAGGACTTAGCCTGATGATGGAAGTAGCACCCACTCCCGAAACATCGCCCCCCCCCCTTTCCCCTGACAATGGGCTCCGTCCTAATTGCTCAATGACTTGAAGCCCATGCCTCTAATGCCTATTACCACAGCAGGCAATGTAAGTCCAACTAACCCTTTGTTAAATAATTAATAATAAGTTAGCATGTAACGGTTCACTCCTACCGATTCGTTTGTAGGTGTACCAACTAACCAAATAAAATACTCAAAATTAAATTAAGCTTCCTCCATTAGCAGTAAAATTAGATATAGATGATATCATTATTAGAAAATGCTCCAAGCAGGGGCTATGCAATCTTCATAATTGATATTGCAGCGCAACACAAGTTTCAATTGATTTTAGCTAATTGATGCGCCTGGAGCACTTAACTGTGAAATTGCTTTCCAATTGAATTGTTTTAATAACATCAACATCGCACCGTAGTCTGCTGGATTGTCTATTGGGATTAGAAAATTGGTGCTGAACTTGTTTCTATAGATTTTTAAGGTGCTCATATACCAGGGGTTTGCAACCAGCGGCTCTTTAAATGTTATGTTGTGGCTCCTTGTGAAAAAATTAAAAATTATGTTAATTTATGATTTAACCCCATAAAAATAGTGTAATCTGTCCATGAGTACGTACTGAATAGTTCGTATATTTTTGACCCGTTGCGTAGTCTACACTTGCATTACAAGCAGGAGAACCCTATACATATTGTTTTATTAATTAACGATTTTTATTAATTTTGCGATTCTATACGATACTAAGACATTTTTTGCTAACTTTAACAATAATTCTTCCTTTAGTTGGCTAAAAACGCGAAAAGGTTCAGGAATAATTTCTTTTAACGCAATGGTTATGACACTGACTACTGGTCGACAGTTTAGAAAAGAGATCAACAGTCTATTGACTTTTTTTTTACTTTTTTTTTTTTCTATTAGTAATAGAACCTAGCGGCTGTAAAGCCCTCTCTTACACCCAACTAGGAAGGCCAGGGACCGCCTGCTTTACATGCCCTCCGAAGCATGGCCAGAAAATGTAGCTAGTGTTGGACTCGAACCAACAACCTTTCGGGTGAAAGTTGTAGTCTGTACCACTACTCTACATGTCTTGACTAATGGTCCATTTTGAAATTTTGTCCGTTGTATTTGCTACTTATTTCTCATTGTTCAACCACACACTCTTGGTGGGAGCGATACAGTTCTATGAAAAAAAATATTATGTTATTTTATTATCAAACCCCTTAAAAATAGTGTAATCTATCCATGAGTAACCGTAACCGTTTAAGCCGGTTCCACTCGTGAATCACCCCCGGTTGCGGCATGTTGATCTAAAGTCGTTGCTGATACGCATTGGCTACGAACTCTTAAAATCCTGCTATATTGCTAATTTATTTTCAATTTTTTTTCTTTCGCGAACGATGCCACGCAACCCCCACTCTGAAGCCTGAGGGCAGAATGCAGTGCGTAGGCCCTGTATTTAAAATTTTCTCTCCTGTATTATAAGATAAAAATGTTTATTTATAAGCCAACCCTTAAAGTTTCATAATTGTTTCCCATGGGAGTACCCTGGGCTCTCTTTTTGTGGTTCTATGATAGCGAGACGAAAAATTAGGCATACCTGTCGAGCAAAGGGCGCGCGAAGAGTCCATTGACATGTATGTCCGCCAACGTAGTAACCTGGGTAGCCGGGTGTTTGTATGAACCCTTCCCCGTCCACATCAATTTCTGCATTGCAACTTTTGAGAATGTGAGTCTCTGAAAAGGAATATTTCACTCGACATGAGTTCAGAGACAAAAGTAATATTTCTCCAAATTTTTGAGTCCACGTCCTATGGGAATGAGTAAAGGTTATCGTACCGCTGCGGACAGTTCCTCAATTTTCCCGTATTTTCCTAAGGTTTTTTCACAACTGTAGATTGGAATTACTGTACTTCACTAAATTAGCATGATGCCCTCAGATTACAGTATTCATATTTCTACTATTTAAAAGAGTCAACTATTTAATATCTTGCTTTGTTAATTGAATAGAAAATAAGAAATCTGGAAAAACAACGGGTTTTGGGGTACCTATTTCCTACGGGACGTACACTCTTAATTACTTCCTATCGACTTCTGAGCAAAATCATTTCTACAATTCAAGGAAACAACCCAAAAGTACGTTGGATTTGAGCAATGAGCATTAGCAAATCAATCCTTGCCAAGGTTATCGATTCACTAACCTCTTTTTGTTCGGACCCTTTGAACTTTCCCTGAAAATCATCGCAAGTGAATTCAATAAAATTCACCCCTCGCCCTATATATCTTCCCTCTAACTTTACGCAGTTCCAAAACTATACTGAGGACTGCGGCAAAGTTGCTGCCTTGCTGTATTATGGGCGCATGATGACAGAAACATGTAATAGTCGCTTGCAAATAGCGGTAAAATATTGCCATAAATTTCAATATTTTTTGCACATTAATTATTGGTTTCCCTTAGCCCGAAAAATGAGAATATGAAAATTCCACTGAGGCAGAAAACAATGTGGGCTTTATAATATATTCCTATTTTCCCCCAATACGTGCTGCTATCGATATTGAGCACTGCCTTCGCAACACGTGTCTATTTTTCACGGTTTCGGATCTTTGAGGGAACAATATCGTGGGGTGCTATGGAATCGCGGGGGTGGTTTCTCTATTATTGTGTTCTCTTGTTTCTTTTGCCGCAGTAGCCTATATTACATTCTTTCTCCCTGTATCCATAGGTAAAACCAAAGCGTATTGATAGGGAACTCCAATATCTAAATCAGTGGTTCTCAACAGGAACGTTGCTGCGACCCAAAATTTTGTCGTGGGTTCGCAAACCACCACTGTTGTAACTTCAAATTGATGAGTCAATATCATTGAATTTTGCAGAGTCCTTATTATCCAAAAAATCATCAGCCGTATTTCATACACTTTTGCCAGCATATTACCTTTAGATAAACCAGCGCACCTCTGTGGGAAAGACCAACGTATCATGCTGGGTTCCATGTCACCACATAGTTTTTTTTAGGCTAACCTGGTATTAAGTGCTTTTTTTTAATAATTTTAATTTTTTATACTACTGTAGGTACTTTACATAATTTGCCTTGCTGGTGTCTTCGCAACCCTACACTTGGGAACCACTGATCTAAATGAAAATGCTTGCCCTGATTTTACAGCAGGTATGCAGCACTGCTCCATGCACTGTAATTCATGGTAGATCTAGATATATGGAACATTTCGCTGCAAACGTAATGAATACCAATTAACTGGTGTTATGCAAAATATATCAGTAAAGTTTGTTCACTGTGTGAGTTCTGCAGTAGCTACCCTAAAATCAGCTAATATCCCATTAATTTCAATGAGTAATGGGGTTACAAATTTGGGTCAACGCGACATTGTGTCAGAAAAGTTTTTCTACTCGACCATTTCCCCGATCACCGCTTGTTATTACGATACTTTACTTTGCCACACTGAATTCAAACCTGTACGTAAGGGGACCATGGACCCCCTACCCTCCAAAAAATTGAATTACAAATTTACTAACCTTAATTTCAATGATACAGAAATAACAAATGTAGGGACAGGAGAGGCAAGTAATGATTATTGTTGATGCATGTATTCCTTTGCAGACGTTTGCAAAGGATAGGTCTAGGAAAAATTTCAATCTCGGTCCCTCCAAAAAAGGGGGGTTTATTATTATTGTGATAATTTCATAGCAGTGAAAAAAGTGTGAAGATAAATTCTTGGCATGTAAGTCATCTATAAGAAGATCTATAACATTGACATTAATGCCAGGATTATAAATGTAAAAATCAAATATTTCCAGGTTAATATTAATATAACGAAACTTAGCAGCTTGCAGCTCTTATTATTCGGTAGATTGGTTTAGACTTCAGAGACGTACAGATCCCCTACTGCGAAGTCCCTTGTAGATAAAACAATAGATGGTAAATTGATATACTGCAAAACAAGGGGTTAAAATTACAGAGGAGGAATCGTGTGGGGCAATAGCAAACAATGGCCACTTTAAAATTTTGTATAGGGGAAGTTAGCAGCGTCCGACCTGTTTTAAATTCCAGCACCCTTGGCAACAGATAGCAGGTTCATAAAAAAATGTTAAAAAAATATTTATATCCCGTTTTTTAGTTGTGGGTTAAAAAATTATAAATTTTTAATCTACACATTGTTTCGATTGATGATTTGTTCCGAATGCGCATAGGCCTACCTACCTACCGTTTTTCTAAAGTACCTAATGTACCAGGAAAAAGTAAGAGTTTATCATTGTTTAAAACTGTGCAAATCTGAAAATATACTCTGCAATACGGTATTTATTTATTTATTATTCTGTCCCCACTCCCCGCGATCCTATTTTTTTTTTTAAATAATTTGGTACCTATAGTACTCTAGAGGTGGCCTATATGCAGGTTATGTCAATACATTGACACAGCATTTTTTTCAACATTAGCCGATCGTAGGGTAAGTTGTAATAAATGTGGGGTTGAAATATAAGACGGGACAAATTGCTCTTTCCACTTCAGTTGAAATTTTATTTATAAAAATCGTTACGGTGCCCTAGTACATCAAATGATGAGTGCACAAAAAGCCTACCTGCATTAATCATTTCTGTTGAAACCAAATCAGTAATAACTTGTTGGAACGGATTAGACAGACCGCCGTTGCTTGTGTACAGTAAAGATTAACACGTTTCGCTTTGTCAACTATCGCAGATGGTGCGCTCTAGATGTGCACCCCTAACGTAGTCACGTTCCTGCAATTTTATGTACGTTCCCGATTGTAATACACCCCGGGGAAAAGGTGCAAGATTGGGTTCAGATGGGGTGGTTTTATTAAATCGATTTATCACCAGCGGAGGACCTAATTTGAGGGAAACAGCTAACAGCTGACAAGCGAAATGGGGTCAGTATAATTTTCCCACAAAATAGCACATCTACAGCCGTAGCACGAGGTACCAAATTTATTTATTGCCGGGGTTGTTATACATGTAAACGAAAGAGTGGTGAAAATTATTGAGGCCCTACAATGACATAATATACCTGATTTGACGAACTTACTTTATACTTTCGCATGTAGTACGTATTGATAGTGTAATCTAAAAAGAATTATTTATTTATTTATTGTTTCTCTGTATTTTTAAATATAAATCACATCCAGTAAGATGCAATCGAAACCACATGCAGTATACGACGTGAAGAAATAGCAGTAATGTCAAATTGAATATTTCTGAAGCTGAAATTATCCCTTTTTCACAATATCCATATTAGTGGCGTAACAGAAGGGTAGCAAGAAAGAAAAAAAAAATATTTTTTTGGGGAATTTTCTGAAAAATATGTAAATTTTTTAAGAGAAAAAATCAAAGTTTGAAAATAAAAACTAATTTCGCCGAGCGTAGTTCTAGGCGAGCCAAAAATTTTAAAATAATGTTTTGAAGTGTTTTGAATAAATTTATATGTATACTAATGTACCGTACTATAGTAGTATAAGAAAACAATATTGAGACATGCAAATATTATTTTTATTTACCTGTAATAGGCCTAGTGTAATTGCAAAAAATTGTATTTAGATTGAGAAATTAACGATTGTTGTAGGTACCACTCAATATTCAACAATCGGCCTGATGCCCTTTGTGAATCCCCGACAACCTCTTATTAAAAATATGGCGCACAAAAGGGTCGAGTAATAGAAATCTGGTTATGGACTAACAAGTATAATGCTATAACTGATGGGAATGAAGCTGTAATTATGCTCCCAAATACAGAGTGACCCACATCCTTTTTATAGAAACACTCAACATTACCGCTTTGTACTGATTCATTTTATTTTCATTCATAATTTTACAAAGCAGCATTATTTTTATTGTGAAGTTTGATATCGTAAATTCAGTAATTTATACTTGTTGATATTCTTTAAGACCTTATTTTATACTCGTACATGCTGTAAGGGCTGTTTTAATTTGCAGAATCCAACTAACATTTTTGCAGTGACCCGTCTCTTTAAATTTTAAATGAATTATCTGGAATAATTTGAGATCGATATTTTAATGGCTTCCCAGGAAAATGGAAATTGTGTTGTTTTAAATACAATTAAATTAAATGTGTGAATGCCCATCATAATATTGAACTTACCATCCATGCAAGCATAACGCAAATAAACCATTCCAGAACCCCAAGTGTGAGCCATGCTGTGGTCCTCTAAAAGGGCAAAACTGCAAATGTTCTTTCCTGAACATCTGAAAATAGAAAAAGGAATCAAGGAATGCTGAAGGACATGTAGAGTAGTGGTACAGGCTCCGACTTTCACCGGAAATGTTGTTAGTTCGAGTCCCACACTTGCTACATTCTCTGGTGATGCTTCGGAGGGCATGTAAGTAAAGCAGGTGGTCCCGGGTCTTCCTAGTTGAGTGTAAGAGACGGCTGTATAGCCCTAACTCCGCTAGGTTGGCTTAGTAATGGAACAAAAAGTCAATTATTAATTAAAGATGGGAAGAGAAGCCTCCCGCCTAATTTGTTTTGTAAAAAGTGTGAGGTGTGGGGGTCAGTTTACTTGTTTATTGTGTGAATAACAGCTAAAATAAAATGTTCATCTTGTATTGTAATCGTAAAGTTTGTTGGAAAACCATAAAGTTCGCTTTTCTGTGATATGTGAAATCACAAAGGATGTCAGCTTCATTCACCTTAGTCCTCGGGCATATGACCTTTTTATGGAAGAAGATAAACACGAACTATGAAAGTTACAGCTTTTGTTCAGAAGAGTGACTTTGTAGCCATATTTTCACATGTTCGCTAACTTCTTCTTTCTCTGTAATCTTTTATTAGAAAATTCAAGTTTGTTCCTACTACATCATCTCCCGAACTTTTAGTTGCATTCGCTGTCTTGTAAGTCTCTTGACTGTAATTGAATTTCCTCTCTGCAATCATTTTCGGAGCTGTAAATTTTGGTTAAGTTCTCTTTGTTGCATTCAATGGAACTCTTGCCTGCAGACATGTATGACTAGTTTAAATTCTACTTGTAGTCACTTAATTCAATTGAATATCGTATTATTAGTGAAAACTTACTGCTAAAAAGGCTTATATTATATCCTTAAAACGTAGTTTTAGGGAGATTTCGTCTCATTTTAGAATCCCGGAAAACTTCATAATTCCTCATTTCATAATGATTTTTTATGAAATCTCCCTATAGCTGAAAGCGGATTTTCTAATTTGGTTTAATTTCAATTCTTATTTCGGGTTCTGAGGGACAGAAATAAACAAGCAATCATTTAGTGATGCTGTATATTGTATACATGCTAGGGCTAAACACAGCACACAGGCCTACGAGGCCTATGCACGTTTCAGAATTCGAACTTAACGATATTATTCTGATTTTTTATGAATTAGTATTTCATTCATTAATAGTGCGTGCGGGACGTCATTGAAGTCCCTGAACATACCCCGCCCAAGCAAATCATGTCACTAGGAAATCAGGTCAGTCGCTGGTCTACATTAATACAGAAAAAATTAGGGCTGATGTATCTTAAAGTTCTTATCTTTTGGTTGGAATTAGGCTACCTAGTCCATCGACTGGGATGGACTTTTAATACTGTATTAATATTTAATTGTTTCTTCAATAAAGATTTTATTATTATTATTATTATTAACAGTACACACCTGGAAATTTTAAACACTACCAGCGTCCTTTAAAAATGTCATGCCTGCATTATGCAGCACCTACTTAACTATATTGTTTTTTTCAGATTCACGATGCAACTTCAGCATGACCAATCTTAAACTATGCTCGTAAAATTTAACTTGCTCTGGTTGTGATAATTCCATAGGCTATATCATTGCTATTTTACCTATGTCAATTCTGTTAATGTTAAAAATATAGCCCCTCTTACCTTTTATTGACTGCATGGCGAAAACTAATTTGCCTGCCACCGCCGGTTTTGTTCGAAGGCACCCCTGGTAAGTCACAAGACGTTTGAAGTGACGCTAATAGTGTTTCATCGTTAATAAATGTTGCCTCCAGAATGATGATCTGCCCGTTTAATGGCTGGCAGGTAAGTCGAAATAAAGTATTGTAGCAACTCAGTTCCTCCACCAGTTCTGCAAGGGGCAAAAAATAATAATATATTGTACGTATATGCAGTACGTGGGAACAAGGCCAGATGAACAATTTGGCCAGCCTACTCCCCACCCCTCACGTTGATATCTTAGAGTGACCATCTAACCGGAAGGCGGAATTACATGTGTCGGATAACCAAGAAGCATTTTTATTAGATGAAAAATTAATAAAATGGAGGCTGTTGCCGAGGGGGGGGGTCCGGAATTACCATTATTTTACCAACAGAAGGCCCTGTAATGTTATTTAAAAGAGGGTTAGTTGGACTTACATTGCTTGCTGCGTTTATAAGTCATTAGAGGCGCAGGGGCCTCACAGTCATTGAACAATGGAGCCCGTGGGAAGGGGGTGACAGGTGGGACAGTGGGTCCTACTCTATTCATCTGGCTCAGTCCTGATAAGGACTGATAGTTTCTGGACGATTGACTCATTGGGCTTGGGCTCCGCACTAATTGTTCGATGACTGTGCCTCTAATGACTATTAACACAACAGGCAATGTAAGTCCAACTAACCCATTGTTAAAGATTATTATACCATGTCATTAACCTTTACCCCTTGATTGCACTGCAATGGACCTAACACATATTACAGGGGTAGAAACAGGGAGAATTTTGCCACCCCTCTAAATCTGCCATCATAAGCTTGCATCCTGAGTATAATCAGCCTGTTGGATAATCAAATTTAAGAGGACCTAACGGAACCTAGCACTTTTTTTTTCAAAACTTTCGTCAAACTGTGTTAGTGGTCACCACATGTTACATATATCAAAATATTGAGGAATATTTATTAAACTTTATGACATATCATAGATTGATCTAGTACGATCGATATTTCATGTGAACTTTGTCTTGGTTCTATTGTCTCTAAAAGGGGCCAAGTTCATATCTTTCTGTCTTATACTGCAACAGTACCGTCAAAGTTTGTTTTATTAAACGTACCACCGGACATCAGTATTGTAGGCTACGTATAATGGAGGTACTCCCGATCCGATGGTGAAATGGAAACCTTCTGCTAAATTAGAAATATAAAGTAAATAAATAGACAAAACTTCCATTCACGTTTGTTCATTTACTTTGTTTGCCTAATTTCTAGTTTTCCAACTTCACCCCAGGTTAGGGAGTACCCCTGATACATCAGAAGAAACTTCTCCTTACACAAAAGATATGGTACTTAAAATATATGCTTGAAGCTTGTTTATTTCGCACGAAACATGTTCAGCTTTACATACCATGTTAGACCTAAAATCTTGACTTCAATTCATTTTAATGATTATTATTATTAGACTTACCATAGTAACAAAAGGCTTGCTTCTGTGCCAAGAGCAAAAGTGACGTTATGAGGAATAAAATCTGCATAATGTATAGATGCGTGGAGTTGGCATGGTTGGAAGATAGAGCGTTGTGTCTGATGTAGAGGCCGTGCGGGGTACACTGCCCCTGCTCCTCTCACCCTCCCCATTACATACAACCCCCAACCCTCCCCACCACAGTCTCGCTGACTTTGGCGAATTGTCAGCTGTTTCCCGGTCTTCCCGATAGGTGGAGTTTGGTGTTATCCCTTTTCCCATTTTATCAGACAAAATTGTGGTTCGTTCGATTCAAAAAATGGTCAATCCGGATTTTCTCATTTTTCCACAAGTAGCGATTTCTTCACTTTCTTCCTTTTATCTTAATTAAGTTGTTTATGTAGGGACACATTTTTCAAACTTTCTTTTTTTAGCTGTCTAAAATGTTTTCAGATTTAAAGATTAAAGACTTTTTGAAGTCAAAATAAGGCGTATTGTTTAGTGCCTAGAGTATGTGTATATGAAAACAGAACAATAATTGTGGCAATTGAAATATGGTAACCATAATCGGTTATGCTCGTTTTGGGAAGTTAAATGTAACGTTTTTCCTTTTTGCATAAGCATTAATTACTATACCTACCTACAAGGTACGGTGTTTTGAATTTAAAAAAATTGTTCCTACTACATCTACATCCGTAGCACCAAACCAAGAGTTAAAACTAACCATGACGTTTGTAAACAAGCCAGTAGAGTTTCAAATTATGCGGTTCCACGTTGACCCAAAAAAAGTTTTGCCTAAGTCTAACATGTGCAACAATGAACAGCATTGACAATGTTTTCCGACCGAAGTGTTTAACTTTATCGGTATAGGAGGAGTTGGGTTTACTTAGCACTATCCCGAGGGTATTTCCGAGTAACTTATCCTTTCGTGTTGGTTCTGCGTCTGCAGATTCAGGTGCAGGCGCTGTCTGATGACTTTGTACGACCCAAATAACTGTATTTTATTTGTGACGCTTAAACTAGTCTCCTATTTGGCCCCCTTGTTTGGACACCAATTCAGTTCCTGGGCACCCTGTACTGGAAACAACAAAACGTTTTTGTGATCTCAGGAATATGACTGTAGTGCTACCGCACAGGCATCATAAGGTAAACTGCAGCCATAATACCAAAAGAATAACTTATCCGGGAATAACAGTGTAAATTGACTGACGGGAATTAAAACTGACAATAATTAAATTGCAAATTGTTGGTCGACAGAGATTAATTGCTATTCATTGTTGCATATAAGACGTAGGTGCAACATTTTTGTTGATTGAGCCCAACAAGACAAAACAATTGAGTGTCTTCTGCCTTATTTATAATTAGTTGTATAAATACGCATAAATATTTAAATTTAAATGGTTTAAGTAAAACCCCGGTTTAGTTATTATTTTCCGTTGTTCCAAGGTCTGCAGAACTTTCAAACATTTTCGAACCATGTTCCTACACAATTGTTTCCTGGAAAACCGAAAAAATTTGAAAGCTCTCTGATTACCGTTTTCAGCAGTCCCGGGGGTATGAATGGGATGCTAATATTCGATGTTGCTGTGAAGTAGCATCGCATTACACAATGGTATCGCCCATAACTCGTAATTTAGCACTGGAAACCTTTTAAACATTGTCGCCAACAGCAAAGTAAAGTAAAGTAAAAATGTATTCCTCCAAAACATTACAGAATATTTTCATTGATACCAATTTTCAATGCAACGACAATACAATACAATATATGCATGACTGCTTGATTGGCCATCCACCCTGTGCAATGAGAAACTCGTGTCTGCACGGATGGAAGGCATATCAAGCAGGACAGAGAAATGTATATATCAATGATAATTGAAAAGAGTGGCGGAGAGCCCCCCACTATAAGAACTCTTGTCAAAGTGGAGGGCTAGAGCAACGTTCGTAAAGCTAACTGTGCAATTAAAAAAAGTGTACATATGTATATTTATTTATTTGTTACAAATTGAATGCCAAATGCAATTATTTAGATCGCACAGGTATCAATACGATACGATACTAGGGTTTGTAGAAAAAGGTTAGTAAAGGTTAGTAAAAGCAGTCATTAATGGAATAATATAAATTAAATGGCTTGTTCATGTATCGAAATGTTTGTAGGAAATAAAATGAATTGTCTTTATTTTAGGTCACTGTGGCCACTGATCCAGCTATAACCTATTTTTTGTTTACATATACTGTACAATAATAATAATATATTTGCCTACAAGCAAGGGAAGAAAAATAAAAAAGGGTCGGGTTCATTGTTGTGAAGATTTTTACGGTGCATATATTTGAGGTGTTGATTGTTGTTTATACCGCTAGTCCTGAAAATATGTAAGACAAACAGCTCATTTCAGGAAGGTTCGATTGGTTTGAAAAGTTTTTGCTTTTTATGTTTTTGGGGGTGTTGAATCCGCTTCTGTCTTTTCCCATCGGAATGCAAAATAAGTGAATTCACTGTTATAGGGCTGTAGCTCGAAAAGTACCTATTAACTTTTTCAACAACAAAATGTCATTATGGTTTTTACTAATGGTTAGTTGTTTAGATGTATCTACATGTGTAATTCGAAAGTAACCCGGCTGTAAGTTTTTTTTATTTTGTTTTTTTTATTAAGTGCGCTGAAAATATTTCATACCAGCGGGGTAGCTTCCTACAAAAAAAAAATATGTAGATCTATAGTAACCATTGGTTTCACGTCAAATTTTATAGGAGGATCTATGATGGTTATTCCTTATTCTGTAGAGAACCGCAGCTTGATTCTACTCGTATAAGGACCAGCAAGGCCGTAGCTATAGATTTCCAAAGGGGGCGGGTATGTATGGAATAAGCTAGCCTAAGGCAGGCCCGAGGCTACCGTAGTAGTGTATACCGAGCTTAAGAAAGCAAAACTTAATTTTAGTAAATACATTAAGTCGAAATATAGATAGAACATAACAAATTTATTTGTTATTAATTTAAAAACGACCTTTTGAAGGAACTGCAGCCGGGTCGAGGCGATTATAATACCGGTATTTATTTAATCCCCTGCTATTAAAAATGTAAACAAGATAATTTTATAATGGAAAGTGCTATTCAAAATTTGTTTGTTTACAGTTATAATCCTGGGGTATTTATTTAACCCCGGTATTATAATCGCCTCGATCAGACTGCTGGCAGAGAATGAAAGTGTACGAAAATACTTTGTGGATGATGGAATTTTTCATGACGGGGAGGGTCCGGACCCCTGGATCCCCACCCCCCCCCCCCCATAAATACGGCCTTGAGGACCAGGATAGTCAACTTAGTTTCGTTCATGGCTCAGTGCAGTTCATAGTACATTGCAGTGCTTGTAGTCTACTTTGCCTTCTCTTAAAGCAAGATTGTAATGGGTTTAAGAATGAATGAATGAATGTTGGGACTTGTTTATTTGAATTACGGTATTCAGCAGTGGGCAATGCCTGCCAAACAATTACTGTGTGGCAAAAGATGGAAAGGAAAAATAGTCGTTGTAACTTGAAACAACATAAATGGGAAATTTTAATTAATGGCCCCGCACCGAGTTTTAATTAAATGTATAAAATCGCCTGAAATAAGCAAAAAGGCGTGATAAAAGTTATGAAAACTCCTGGTTGAAACACAATACAATCAATTGTTCTGTTATTTTAAAAGTGCCACGACGTATTTCGCGTTTTCCTTGCAAAAAAACAAAAAATTGCGACCCAACACGAAAACAGATGAATGATGAAACATGGAATACCTTTCTATTATAAATGACTCGTCATAACTTCAGATTGGCAAATTTCCAGAATCATTTCCTTACATGAACCTTAGGGCTACATTTCTTATTTTCTATTTTGGAACTTCAGAGTGTTGAATCCGCATTAGCTGGGTCTTTTCCGGCTCCACCCCAAATCTTCTTTATTTTTCTTGACTCCTACATTCCCCATGTGTGGCCAATATTAATTCGTCAGCACTCCGAAAAAAGTGGGCACGGCACGACTTTAAAGGATGTTGAGCGCAACAAAAAATGGAAAAACAAAAAAATTGCTTTGCCCCGGCCGCCTCGCTGTACCGTGCTTTCACCTTGCCAACGATAGGAAAATCAAATTGTCTTTTTGATAATTTTCTACTGCCACGATTTACCCTGACCGAAAGCATTTCAATCACCCTACTGATTTTAATGCCAAAAGCATGGTCGGGTCTCAAAGTCACCTTAAAAATGTCCTTTTTTTTCTCTATTTTTCGTCATTCTCTTTCACATTCGACGAGAGTTTACTTGCAAGTTTCCAGAACGACGTATTGTACTATAGAGTTAGTTCTCCTTCGTATGGAACTTTGATGAAAAGTGTTGTTTGACTGAGTGTCAACTTCTGCTTGAAATTAAAACTTTTCCCCCAACTGTGTTAAATGTGACTATTTCTTTGTGTAGTTTAAAACCCGTTTGGAATGGCTCAAAGAAAACACAATTATTGTTTGTCAGTGTGGCGGTCGCCACTCACGCCAACAGTTCTTATCTCACTGGAAAATTCTCCAACCTCTCTCCCTCCCGCAATCTAGAATGTCTAGTAGGTACTTACATTTTTCAGGCGGGTTAAAGGGGAAGAACTTTCTTGAAGATTTAAATTTGATCAAGTTGCCATTTAAGGCTGCGGTATAGTATTTGAATTTGGCAAAAGCGCGGGAAAAAGTGGAGATATCTGCTTTTGATACTGAAAGAAGAAACTACAACCACATGTGACACAGACAGATGTCCCCTCATTCATCCTTTGTCCGAAATCCGAATTGTCCCTGAGGCCCGCGGTGAGAGGCCCAACCTTTTGAAATTTGAAACAGCTTGTATACCATACCTGGACCTGGTTACTATGCGTCTATGCGGTGCCTGAGCGCTCAGGCTTCAGCCCTGAATTTTATTACTTCAGCATTCTCTTATTCTCTATTCAATAATATTGGCTGGGCTGAGTTGCATAGTGATTAATGAATGCAATTCGATAATAATCATTTCAGTTAGCTAAAATGGGGAGGATACCTATTTTGTATACTACTAGTAACATAATATGGCATTGTAATGTATAACCTACTGTTATAATTATAACTGTGAAGTGTAAATCTATTGTACAGAACATTTAAGGCTGGCAAATATACATGGCAAATATACATATTTCACTCCTGAGAAACGGTGTGAATTGGTAACAGTGGTCTATTTTTAAAAAAAGTAATTGATAAACCAGAAAACAACACAGAATTACAATATTATCTAGGTATATTTTACGTTCCCCCGTCAAAACATACGATTATACCGTATGTTTTACCCACCACAAAATTATCAAATTAAATGTGGACATTGTTCACTAGAAATACGTAGCCAGGATTTTATTTCGGAGGAGGCTAACTACTAAGGGGCCGGGGGGGGGGGGGTATGGAATATCCCCAGTAAAACGGCGGGTCCGCAAAAACACACAGTTTCAGCAGTTTTAGTGTTTTTAGAGGGAGGAAAAAATTACAGGTGAAACATTAAACTGAACAATGCAATTTTTTTACATTTGGGGGGGGGGGGGCTTCAGCCCCCAAAGCCCCCTCCCTACGTGCCTGTTTCCAAGCAAACAAAAACTATATCTTACACTCTATGCAGTACCAGCCTGCTATTTTATTGTCGGTACGGCCTACAGTACCACAGCATTGTATTCAATTAATTATTATTATTTACAATTAATGTATCATGCATACATATGTTTACAGACAATAGATAACATATTATCCTACAGTTTAGACATTGGCGTAAATTCCCTAAATTGGGGGGGGGGCGGCTTTAAGACCTAGACTTAGATTCATTACTCATTCACTTCTGAAGTCTGCCTGTATCGCATATTATGTGACTTTTATCTTCCTAATGAGATGGCGACCAATGGTTCGACTTCTGGAAAATTCCTTCACAACTTTTCATTTCATGATCCCCTGATCATACAAATGTCTTGATTGATCACACAAATGGAGCTTGTTAACCAGCTAGATCCACTATTTCGTTACAAGATGGCGGCCGATTGAAACCTTATATAATTCATATCACAGTTAATATTGGTCGCAGAGGAATGAATTAAACTTTGACTGAAAACCCGTATTATTAACTACGATAATGGTAATCAACACTTTTTACGACAAATCAATCATTTCAAGATGGCATCCAGTCAAAGTGAAAATAATTTTATAAGTAAAAGCTCATAGTCGGAATTGTGGTTCGAAATTTGGAACACAAGAGTGTTTTGTGTGTTGATGTTGTGATCGGAAAAATAACGAAGTATTTTTTATTTTTTATTACATAAAGTGTGCTTTTGTACGGCGGAAGCGAGACATGGTGCATTTACGAACATGAAGAAAAAAAAAAAACTGGAAGCCTTTGAGTTGTGGTGCTACAGATGAATCATGAAAATCCCATGAAGAGACCACATAACCAACGAAGAAGTGCTCCATAGAATAAACGAAAAAAGAGCTATATGGCCACCATTTCAACTAGAAGAGGCAAATGGATGGGGCATATTCTGAGACACGAAGGGCTTATCAAGAACATAATTGAGGGTATGGTTGAAGGCACCAACTCAAGAGGACGACAGAGGAAGGAGTACCTAGAAGATGTCATGAAGGACCTAGGGTGCGACACCTACAAAGAACTGAAAAGGACCGCACAAAACAGACAAGAGTGGAGGAGAAAAATAAAACATTCGCTGCAAACCAATCCTTAGATTGCAACTCAAGAAGAAGATTACGTAGCGTAGAAGAAAAGCAGGGTCAGCGGAATCTCCCTACACCTGATCGGCCAGAGCCGAAAGGGATTTGTAATTATTTATTTTTTTTAAAATGTATAATACGTACATTATACACTATAATATTCAAGTTCAGTAAGAAAAAAAATTAAACTTTTGTTTTAGAAATTTAGAAATTAAAATTTGCTTTTAATTTCCTGAAATTGTTTTACAAGTTCTCACACGCTCAGCGACCTAGTCTACGCATGACGGCCAAATTGTTGAACCTGTTGAGAATGGTGGTACCAGGCGCGGTGAAAGGGGGCTAGGGGTCTAAAAAAATTGATAAATAGGCCCAAATCAGTGAGGTTATTCATTTTATTCATACCATACCCTGGGGCAGGGGGGCCGGGGGTCTCTCCCGGAGATTTTTTTTTATAAATGGGCCGAAATTAGTCAAGTTTTGGGCATGATATCTCCGGGAAAACGGCGGGTCCCGGGGTCTCCCCCGGAGAAAATAATAGATAAATACGCCCAAATTAGTGAGGTTTTACGCATTTTGCAAGCAATACAGTTGACATTTTACCGACGACTAAACCTACCGTTGAGGGGGCCCGGGGATCTCCCCGGCGGAAAAAATGTTTGAAAAATATGTCTAAAGTATTCTGGTTGTAAGCATTTTGACTAATATATTTTTTTTGAATGTATTTGGTCAATATGTTGATTATTTTTGTCTTTCATGTAAAATAAGCATACCAAGGATTAATTTGTTTTTGTTATTGTGGATACTATGCCTTTCCCCTCCATAACGTCTTTGTCAGCAGAAATCCTGGGGGGGGGGCTACGGGTGCCCCTGGGGGGCTCAGCCCCCCCTTCCCCAGGACCCCCTATTTACGCCAATGAGTTTAGAAGGTTTGTGCATGTTACCTACCATAATTTTACTTTCCTAACTTTAAGTTTATAGCAAAATCGTCTATGAGACAAGAATAGTCAAGAGCAGCCGCCAGTGGCGCCTCAATAGAAAGAATTGCCAGGCTGGAAAGTTTCGATTGGCTAATGCTGTTTCTCAAGTAGTTTTTTATAATTTACAATTTTGAGAAGCTTCTTTCTCCACTGGCCACTGGCAACATTTATGCTTTATTTATTTTTAACATTTGGTTTGTGAGTTATTCAATTAATTTTTGTCGTTTTGCCGCCCCTCGGGAAGTGCCGCCCTGAAGCAGCTGCCTCATTGCCTCAATGGACGGCACGGCCCTGAAGTTCCATGGGATCACTGAGCTATACAGTCTAAATTGTTAAACCACTATTCTTTGTTCCACAGATCTTTTACCTGCTTACATACTTACTAGCTAAATAACTTCTTTTAATTTTGTACTTATATTTTAATGTGTAACTTAACGTGTAACAGGAGGAAGTAATATCGTATCTAATTTTATAATTTATAAATTTTTGTGGAAGAGTAATGATGCAGTCATTAGTAGAATTTTACTGTGGATATCATTGCGCTATTACTCTTCCATAAGATGTTCCTCAAGCTCCACGAAGTCACCAAGGAAACTCTCACAAGGACAAATTTTTGTCTTTGTGCAATGGAATTGGTACTATATAGTACATATTTGTACGATATAAATACATTATTATTACTCCAGTTCTACTTTGTACAATAATTTGCGGCAAAAAAACATTGCGTTTTACAAGTACAGTGTATCATCTTTTATTGCGATTAATAGTAGATGTGGCCATTCATCATACTGTACATTATGGTATGCTACTACTGTAGTAAATCAAGTTAGGCAGCGCCTTATGCGGGTTTGTTAGTCACCAGCCAACAGGCTTATGCAAACAATTGAATGCATTTCGAAAATTATTTGTGAGCACTATTGTAGAAAACTAATACCTATAAATGGCCTATACAGTATATAGTAGAATATACACAGAATGTACCCATCACATCCCGTTGCTGTCGAGAAGAAAAGAAACTATTCAAACAAAATATTGCTATCACCCGAGAAGCACTACTTTCCCTTTCTTGAGTATAATCCGGGATGATAGGCTGTGATCGTTTTGAAAGCGTACTTCCAAGTACTGCCCTGGAAGAATGAAGAACCTGTAGAATCCGGGGTGATGGGCCGTGGTCGAAATAAAAGCGAACTTCCAAACGTTTCGTCAACATCTGCGGTCGACATCTTCAGTGGAACTGCGTAGACTTCAAAGATTGTATCTCGCAGGCTCAGCACCTTTGTTCCTTCTATAGCAGTGGATCATTCATTGTATACAAGCAGATTCTGTGAGAGCCCTCAGAGGTGAGGTAGGTAATCAGTGACTATTCTGAGGTCGGCGTTTACACAGGTCGGTAACTCAAAAAGGAATTTACACAAAAGGGGAGGAGGAGGAGGAGGAAGGAGGCACCCCCCCCCCCCTAGCCACTTATATTCTTATTCACATGTGAAATTAGTAGTAGTGTTCGTCGGGTTAATAACGACTTAGGCCTCATATTAGGGCCCATAGAGCACTCCGACTTGTCTGTCCCATGCCAGCCCATAGGACAGTGGACCTCCTGATTATAGTGGATTCCGAACCACTTGGGAAACACAGTGAAGTCACACGATTAGTTCGGAGGTGACCAGGACAAGTCCTACCATGTTTCCCTACCGGCACTGTGCACACGACCAAGTTATCTGCAGCTTTGAACCTGCTATTGGTCCGCTGGATTCAACTTGGTATGGCGGCCGGCTAAACCACATGTCAAACTACTCACAGTTTTGTATAAGTTAACACAGCACTCCTCCACAGAGGTTATGAATTTCTCTCAGTAAAATATTTTAACACCTTCCTTCTAGATTTGCTGTCCTGCAAGTGACTGTTTTTTTCTTAAAAGATATGACCGTAGTTGCTACTTGGTACAGTTTAGAATATAGGTTGACAGATTGATGGTAAGTAGTGGTCGAAATAAAATGATTGTAGTTTTGGGATGTTCTTTCGCCATTGTGCGTCGCTATCCACCTGTAAGCACAGTGTCCACATTGGGGTCCAAATGAAAAAGTGGCAAGTTTTTTTTTTGGTCATAAATAGCTGCCCCTGGACTTGATGATAGTATCTATCTTTCTTGTTGAAAATGAGGCCTTCATCGGAGATTTTCAAATACTTCAGTTTCCCCGAAGTAATTGCCTCTTCTGGTGTGCTGATTCCTATCGCCGAATAAGGGCACTTTATCTCCAATAGCATGTTGTCACCTATGACACCGTCGGGCGAAGCAGCGAGGAAAGGATAGTCTGACCTTACAACTAATCCAGACCTCTGAACTTTGCTGCCAGTCGCATACTCATACGCGAGTCTAGCCACCTCTTCATTGTCCCTTCCCCATGTAATGGCCGCTGTAGATGGAGCACCCTTATGTATTGATTGTACGAACTTGTTCATGTTTTTTCGCTTTGTCGCACATATAACAGGTCCAAAGTTGCTAGCAGTCAGCCTTTTCTTTCGCTCGCAGTGCCACTCTGGTATCAGCGCTTGTAGCCTAGTCCTAATTTCCAATTGCTGAAACCCCACAGCATTATTTTCTATGCTCTTCAGCATGTCTTCCTTTGTGAGTAGAGGAAATCCGCGACTGGCCAAGTCCTCCTTTGGTGCCCCATATTGGTCATTTTTATAAAAAAATAACCGACGTCGCTTTGAAGTTGGCTCGTCCAACACATTAGTTCGGGCTTTGCGTTTTTTCAGTTTACGGCGTTCATTTATTTTTATAGCACTGCTGGGGCTACGGCCAGTGAGAGCAAGAGTTGACTCGCCAATGAAATGTCCACGACTATTTTTCTGAATTATGGCAGCTGCAGCTCGAACATTATACCCATTGCGCTGGTAATTCATCACCCTTTTTGCCAGGTTGTATCTGTTTAAAATGCTGTTGAATGATTCCGCTTTATTCGTAGTTTTATTTTCTAACAAGGAAGCTGCATTTGTTACTACCCTGGCAAATGCTGTGGATATTTCTGCAAAAAATATTACCCCTGCCTTGGTGGTCCATAGGGAGTTCCAATCGCCTCCATCACATTCACATGAGACTGCAGCACTGCATAACATATGATTGCCCAAACAGTGGCGAAGAACACTTAATAAGCATCTTTGCAAATTTATAGATTTTGCGTCATCTGATTTACTGTCGTCTTCTCGGAAATAGGAAGACGCCTCACTTATTTTTTGCCTCAACTCTTTGATGAATTTTTTACTTTTTATGAAGTCACGGAGCTCCTTTGGATGTTGTTTCTTTTTCCCTAACTCTCGTAACTTTCTATAAAATACCCGGCTTATGTGTATAACGCATTCCAGTTTTTTTGGAATTATGGAAGGCCCATATGGCTCGGCATCTAGGACTGTCTTATAGGTGGAGGAATCACCATCTCCTATGAACTTCACATACCGGAGCTTGTATTTTTCGACACTTCTTGTGAAACACTCGGCCAGTATGGCTGCCTCCATTCCATTTGGGGGTAAAGACCAATTTTTATAACATATATGTGATTTCGGTGACACTTCTTGGCCTAGTTTGAGACGTTTTTTCTCTGCCCTCTCACAAAGCACACAGTATCGATTTTTTACCCCGTAGTCTAAAACCTTTCCTGTTCTTTCACCTATTATGCAAGCAAAACCTGCAAGCGACTTGTAGTGTCCCTGGTAGGAACGAGAACACCAAGCTCCATCCACTTCCACAGTTACATTTGCGACACCATCATCGTCGACGCAGCCTTCCTTTTCTGCTAGACGCCATTCTTCGCCTGCTGCCAGTTCCAGACTTTCCTCGGTGGTCTTCATTAACTGCCTAGAAACCACTTCATAACCTTTTTGAAAGGTATTAATACTTAACGGCGTGATGTCCATGCCAGAAAGAAAATCCATGGCTTGCGTAAAATGAATTCCTGCACCAATCGCAGCATTGGCCACCTTGAAGTTGCTTGAATTATACCCTTCCGTCTTTTCTGACTTAACTGTTTGTTCCAATTTACACATATTACACCTGAAGGTCCAAGCGTTCAATAGACCCCTTTTACTCTCTTTTATAATTACCATGTCCCGAAAAGAACAGTCGCAGGAACCGTGGGAATATGTTTCCTGGAGTTGGCGAAATAGGTAATGTACGTCGACGAGATATATTCGCCTCTTCCCTGAAATAAAATAAAATTATGAGGTATAACTATCATACACATTGTTCGTACTAATGACTTTTTAACCATTGGCATAAATAGGGGGTCCTTGGGGGGGGGGGGGTGACATAGACGCTATGGAGGCGAAAGGCATAGTATCCACAATATCGAAAGGGAAATTAATTCTTGGTATGCTTATTTTACATGAAAGACATCATAAAAAAATCTTCATATTGACCAAGTTACAAGTACTTTCACAAAAAATATATTACTCAAATTGCTTTTTCTACGGGGGAGACCCCCGGGCCCCCCTCAGTGGTAGATTTATTCGTCGGTAAAATCTCAACTGTGATGCTTTTAAAATGCGTAAAACCGCACTAATTTGGGCCTATTTATCGATTTTTCTTCTCGGGCCCAGGGACGGATCCAGCCCATTGGTGGGGGGGGTAGTTGTGGGTCAAAATAGGAAAAACATATGTAGGATCGATTAAATTACAGCGTTATAGATTAATTTACAATAGATTTACTAAGTTTTTGGGGGGCCCCTACCCCCTATAGCCGTCCTTGCCCTGGCCCCCCTTCTTCCAGGGTAAAACATGAGCAAAAGTTCACTAATTTGGGCCCATTTATTGTTTTACTGCACTTGAATAGTTTTGTGTGTAATGTATTTCATAAAAAAAAAGAAAATTTAAATAATAAAAAGTAATATAATTTGCTAGGCAGACTTCAGAAGTTGTGTGAGAATGAGTAATGAATCAAAATCTTGGGGTCCTAAAGCCCCCCCCCCCCCCAGAAATTTTGGGAATTTACGCCAATGGTTTTAACATGTTGGCAAGCCACTACTTTTATTTTTAAATCCAGTACATGCTGTAACTGTGTATAACTAAATTAGGGGCACCATGCGTTAGGATGTGAGTTCCCTTTTCCTACTGTATACGTTACAGTGCATGTCATCGGCGTAAATTCCCAAAATTTCTGGGGGGAGGGCTTTAGGACCCCAAGATTTTGATAGATGGCTCATTCACTTCTGAAGTCTACCTTGCAAACTATATGACTTTTTCATTATTTAATTTTTTTTAATGTGTATGAAATACATTATATACACTATACTATTCAAGTTCAGTAAAACAAAAGAAGTAAAAAGGCAACTTTTGTTTTCGACATTTAAATAATAAAAAATAACGTTGTTTTTTATCTCCTGCATTTTTTTTAAAAGTTCTGACCCGCTCTGCGACCTAGTTATGTATGCATAACGGCCAAATTGCTGAACCTGTTCAGAATGGTGATACCAACCAGGCGCGGATTTAGGCATTTTTCTCAGAGGGGGCGGGAGAATTTAGCCTAAAATTGGAACCTATGTATTCAAGTTCCAAGTATAAGAAACCAATACACATCCTAGGCTATACCCTGGAGACCGGGGGGGGGGGGGAGAATTTTATTACAATTAAAAACGACCTGTCGCATTCAACATTCACAATCTATACCATTGCACCGCATTCACAAAATGGAACTAAGTAGTTTGTAGGTTGCCCTAGAAGATAAACAACATGCCGCAGTCAGGCCGAAAAAAACGAACTTGACAAAAAATTAACACCTGAACTCAGAAAAATCTACCATTTATAGGAATTAGTCAAGGTTTGTAGAATCTAATATTTGGTTTTAAACATTGAATTTATATTGAATTTTTTGGAATATTCTATACTTGCAATTTAAAATAAAAGAGTAAAATCCCTCCATTTTGTACCTACTGTACATGTATATTGAATAAGTAAAATCTGAAGTATTTTGCATACAGAAAATCAGACTATCTCGAACATACAGGCCATGATTACATCCTCGAATGAAAATTCGATCCAAGAAATATTTATATTGAATAGCCTATACGATTTGATTCTGAATTTAGACCTTGCACTTTCGCATTTTTAGTCCACCAATATTTATTGGATCGAATATTCGAGTAGGCCTGTATGTAATAGGGGAGATATCAATAAAAAATTTCCACTGTTTACAGTTCTATTAAATATGTCTTAGTCTGTAGAATCTCTAATGTTTCTCGCTGCCAAAACAAGTCAAAGTAAAACCCCACTATATGGTACCTAGAATTAAAAATGTGTTGAGATCTTTTGAGGCTGCTCTTCTCTACGAAGAAAGCTGTGGCACTCGTTCTAGAGGAAACGCTCTTCTACGTTTTTTAGTTTTTTTCTGACCACATTTATATAGAATGGGCGCGATCAAGGGCGTGCGCAGCTTTTTAAATTAGAGGAGGGGGCATCACCTTAGTTCCCAATCACCCCCGCGTCTTGACACCATCGCGGGGGTTTGAAAGGCAATATGGAGAGGAGATCTCGATAATAAATTTAATTTTGAATATGACTTCGGTCAAATAGAAAAGTATTTCAATAATCAGGTCTAGTGTGTTTCTTGATGGACAACGTAACGCAAAGCACGAGGCCTGGAAGCATGGAAGCATGGAAGGGTCGGGCCGGCGCCCCTAACTACGGCAAAACTTACGAAAAGGACTTTATGTGAGAAGGCCCTGAATGAAAACGAATGATAAACACAACAATTATAATTAATTATGGCCTATAACCTGAATATTTTCGTCAGGGGACGCAGGGAGACAGAGGAATTACTTGCAACTTGCTAACATTGTTATTATATCCCTACTCGCGGTTGAATACATACTATATATAATACCATGGCCCTAAATAATTGAAAGGTACACTCACCGTCACTATGGGTATAAGGAGGAATATTATTGACTGTTGAAGTGGAATCTTCGTGTACCCCTTCGGTACACCAAGTGCTGATGGGCGTACTCTGATCAATGGGCCAAACAATGGGTGTATCAACGTTTATTGTTGTTTCTGGCTCCAGAGATATTTCGGTACTGCTTGGTGGTAATCGAATGAATTTCCCTCGTCCACCTTTCCTGGAATAGTAAGATGTAGGCTATAAATACAGCTGTTCATAGTAATACAATGGTATCTACAGTATAATATTGACACTGTTGACAGTAACTTCTAAGACCGGGGTTCATAATTCTTCACGTTTCAGGAAATATGTTGTATAAGGAATGTATATAAATCTAAGACTTTTAAGGCTGGAATCTTCTATACATAGGCCTAAGTACACATTCAGATCAACCACTCCCATCAGCTCATCTACTGCTTCCTCATGAACTACATTTGACAGATTCTTGACTTAAATTTAATTTAATTTTTCATATTGATTTCTACTATCTCATTGTCACTGATTATGATGGAGATATAAGAATTCCCAAATCGGAGAACTGCAACAGATAAGGTTCTCATTTTTTCCACTCGAAGAACCGTAATGACATATAATAAAAATTATGAAATAACTAATTGCAGCCCGTTCCCACCATCTCGTCTTATGTACCTAGTGTAGGAATTGTTTTAATTATTTTATTCATTTATTCTAATACGAAGACCTTTTTTATTCCACAAGTAACCCATTGCTGCACTTTTAGCCTACTCATAATTAACATTTACAGGTGCGCATCCTCGTATACTTATTTTACATAGTTTACAAAGAAATACCTATAGCTATGTAGCCTATGTTACCTAGGATTATTACCTAGCCCTAGGTACGTGAAGTCGTGATACCAACAAACGTAAGGCTTATTTTAAGTTTTACATATTCAGACAAGATATATTAAAATGAAATAACTGATAAGAAATACATACCTTCTGTTTTTACTCCAGTAATTTCTCGAAGCATCTCGTTTATTTCCCATGATAAGCACAATGCACAAATATACACAAAAGAAACAGATACCTTAGCCTATTGATAACTTAATTATTCCGCGAGCGAAAATAAATACGAGCGAGATTCACCGGCGAGAGAAAAACACCACTACCTTCAAAATTTGGGAAGGTACTGAAACCATGCGCTGAACCGTATTAGGGTACCAACCCCAATTCATTTGTTATGCCTTTCTTGCCTGAATGCACGGGCTTATTTTAATTTTATTTTTTTACGTAATAAGTTTCTAAGTTATTGATATGAAAATTTGAGAGCAAAAAGATGTATTAACACTATAACATCTGTATTTATTTCAAGTTGCTATTTGCATTTTCGCGGGTTTAGTAGGATGGTTTTGTAATTGACATTTTACGCAATATATATATTTTTTTTCACTAACAAAAATGAATGCAAATTAATTCTTAAGATTAAATGAATCTACAGGTAAAATTTTTATACTCTATCTTCAAAATAAAAAATTCTACGGGGCAAAAATGTCAAAAAGTGGCTAAATTCAGACTAAAAATGGAAAAAGTACTATTTAGATCTACTGTACCGTATTCATATATACTGGGCATATAGCCCAGATGATTTTCCATAATCATTACCAATTTTAGAAATTTAGGAGCTGAAATAATATTGTTATAAGCCTAGAAGTGGCAAAAAGTGGTAAAATTCAAGGTAAATAGGCCATATTAGGTAAGTTAGGCCTAATTTTTAGTTTTCAATATACTGGGCACTTAGACTACTCTATTATACACTATCCTAAAAAATTTCACAATTTTAACTATTAAATTAAGAAAGTTATAACTCAAATATGATGGCGATGCTACTATACCGCAGCCTTAATAACAAAAGAAATACTTTATGAATGAAGCTTAAATTCAAAGCACTAATCTGCCATCCTACCTTATTATACTATTATTGCTATCATATTCATACGTTAGTTTAAGGAAATCTTTGTGAAGGTAAATATGTTTGATTTCGAGATTTCAATGGATTCTGAGGTAAAAGTTTTTTTCGAAATGTCAGTCTGGCCTGAAACTCAATTTGATGCCAAACTACTCGATAGAATTTGATAAAATTCGGTATGTAGGTTCACAAAAAATTTGTCCAGGGGTATTTTCTTTTCGTTTTTTTGATAACTTCATTTTAGTGGTTTTATACCCCAAAAAACGAATAAAAAAATCTCAAAATTTCTTAGAAACTCTGACGATTCTTTTTAAAGTCACATACTGTGTATTGTAGTACCGTACTATAGTTATCAACATATACGAACCCAGCTAGCTCGCATCCCCCTTAATAGTTAGGTTCTGGAAATATATTATTATTATTTATTTATTTTTATCTTTATATTTACGAGTATTATAAATATATAAATAATATATATTATATATTACTACAAAGATAATTTTTCTGGGGATCCTTTCTATCGATGCTTTCTAACGTCAGATATGTTTAAGGTGCAAAATAGAGTAACCAATTTTGGTTTAAACCTTCTGGCTTTTTCCATCGGTCTTCTATATCTCCTTTAAAATAATTTACGAATCGTCTTTCGTCTTGTTCTATTGTAGTAAATACTTTGATATACTGCATTACTTATATCCTTTTACAGTATTGCATTATACTTTCCGCCAATAAGTTTTTTATTTTGTTCGTCTATTCGCTGAGCTTTCCTGGCTACCTACTGTATATTTCTGGGTTAGTTACCCCAGCGATACGAGTACATGTCTCCGTTACTCTGTTGACTAGTTAGTTGTTATGTTCAGTGTGTTTCGTGTTGGAATCGGTCTCTAGATGAATTTAGAGTCTTAGTGTTGGAACCCTATTATGGTATAATCATTGTTTTATTATAATGCGAATTACCTTACAGTAGAAAGCAACTCTGGGCTTATGTTACAACAAATTAAGAAACATAATAATGGTTAAAGTCGCTATAATGCAAGTAAAGTAAGTAGACGTTTAAATATAAGATGGAACACCGTGGCAGAAACATTCTCGTTTTTGTGGCTTGCCGTAAATTGTTATTTTGCGATGCCGGTAGCCACAACACAAGGTTTTTTAACAGAAATAGATATTTTGTAATTCCAAACATTTTAATGTTCTAGAAAGAAAATAATTTTATGTACATACTATACTGTACCATTTTGTGATACATACAGTAGTTAAATCTACAATTATTTTAAAATGAGTCATCCAAGTCATGAGCCTCAGTTCACCTTGCAGAATACATTTTTTCTGCGCATTATACATTTTATTCATAGCTGGAAGTGCATATAATTAATGAATCCGAATGATCATGAATTAAATTCAACAAAACTGCATATTGCGTTCAAGCGCGTAATAAGGCTCAATATATGAAAAAAAACGTTGAATTGGAAGCTAGATAAGCATGACTTAATTGCTTCGCTATTTTTGTTAAATAACTGACATTAATTATTTTGTCTAAGAGTTTGAATTTGAATTTTCTCATTCACAGCCACTGAACACCATTTTTCATGTTACTACAATACCGGTAGTTTACTCGCATGGTACGGTAATATATTTGGCGCGAGTCGTACCGAATGTTGCATATTTCCGGAATATTGCACGCCAACGATATTTATCTTGTCCATAATTTGAGATCAAGAGCTCTCCATCCACAACCCATGTCCATCCAATCTACTCCACCTAGTCTGGCTAAAATATGGATTTTCCTCTTAAGTCGTCCCATTTTTTATATTTTTTATTTTATTTCGTTTTTTCTCATATTTAATTTCGGATAGAATATGCTATACCTAGCTTTGTGGGGGACCGCACCATGAGCTAAAGAGCCACACATATAACAGATCAGATTTATTCATATCTACGAATTCATGGGAGAAGGGAAATCTCTATTGTATATAGCTTAATGGTTTTGGAAACTATGTAACTTAAGTTGCATTAATTATTATTTTTTTATTCTGGGGTGAGCCACCACACCTTCATTATCATTTAGATATCAGGGATGCCCTTTCTCACCCTAATCCCTGAGCCTTTTTTTCGCCATATCAGATAGGTGATTACCATACATCCATAGAATCTGCTTCCAGCCAAGAAGGTAAACACTAATCGCATTACCAAAAAATTCTTGAAGCACTGTCAACTGAAGTAAGAATGAAAATTCATCAAAAAATTGTTCATTCTGGTGTAACGGAACTAGCTTTGGGGCATACTCTATTTAAAATAGGGTCTTTTTTTACTGGAAAATCAAAGAAGCTACTTTATGCTAAATTCGATTCCCGAAATTCGTTGTAACGGTAATAAAACGACTGAGCAAGGTAGTATTCAACCTCTTATCTAATCTCTTTTCCTTTCTCAGTGTAATGAGCTGTCACAGTCTTCGAAACTTATTTCCTGGATTTTTGTAATGGTGTTATCCACTGGTAGTTCTCTGTTGCTAAATCTAACCTTAAAGATTTTGGGTCACCTGGCATGGATCCGATCATGGTTAGCATTGGTCGCTGACCGAGTCGACGATTTTCTGTATAAAGAAGAGTTTAAATTGGTTCCAGTATATCCGCGACGAATGCCCTTACTGCGACAACTGCACATCCATAGTTCTTTCATTCCTTTTTGAAAATTTCGAGACAGAAACGCATACAGAAGGGGATTAATAGCTGAGTTGCAATACGCGACAAGGAAAGTTAAAGGGGTAAAAAGAGAGCTGAAAACAGATGAGCCGTCATAGTCAGGTGACCAGTATTGCCACATCTTTCGTGCATGGAAGGGGAGATTGCAGAGGGCAAATGTGAGGACGACTATGATAAGCATTCTGACGACACCCCGCCGCGCTCGGAGAACATTTCTACTCGACGAAACCCGATACGAAGTGGATACAGATCTTCTTTTTGCCATTGTTTGTATCTGAAAATAAAACATCTGTGACAAGTATTAGGTAAGGCACCGAAATAGACAACGGAATAGTGCGGACGGGTAGAGAACTGGACTGTGAAAAGGAAGATCGAGGTTTGCAAAGAGTTGACATGAAACGAAAACAAAATCTGGCAAAAATTGTAATGGGTGCCGTACCTGTAGTTGTAAGGAAAAACGCGGCTGCCGGTCATGTTGCTTACGACTGCATCTCAAAAAGAGTAGTAGTCAATAAAGAGTATTCTCTATCAGTCCTCATAACCCAAGATCTCAGTTGTCGAGCCATTACGTTTAATTTTTTTCGTTTCTTTTTTTTTAAAGAAAGGTGTACAAACTGGTGATCCCTGTATTAGATATCGAAAAGTCTCAGTGTAAAATATTAACGATAAAACGCTATATAGTCTGAACAGTTCTGTTGTCGAGTTCTCTCCCATCACGATTTAATCGCTAAACGATTTCAGAAAATTATGCAAAAAATAAATCTGCTAAGCCCACTATCGGCTTACGCTCGAAATATGAACAATATATACTCTAGTGCAGTAAATTGTTAGATAACATAGTGTATACGGTACAGTATGTGGGTAACTGTAAAAACTAAAAGTGAGAAAACTTGCGCTTCGCACTTTACTTTTATAGCTACTACTGCGGAGTCCGTCGCTGAACTCTAAAAGGAAATCTTGAACTATTTATTAGATTCATGGAAATAAAAAAAAAATCATTTTTGCTCACTAGTATGAAGTTTCAAGATGCATGCCCTAGTTTCAAGTTGATAATTCGTAAATAAGTCCTTAAAGTTTTTTGGAAATGAAGCAATGCTTCATTTCACATTTTTACTGTTGAAAATTTTTTTTTCTCATCAATCATTCTGCTCTATTTTATTCTAGTTTCCTTCTATTTATTTCTATGTCACGAGTGTTTTGTCTTTCTGTAATATTGTGCTTTCGACAAAGGATTTAATTAAATTGAAGAATTACAGAAAGTGAGACTCTGTCAACCGAAAGTATTCCAGTTACACTAAATGCCTCAGACAATATAATGCTTGTCCTTATCTTTTTCATTTACATTTTAAATTGAATCGGACCGTTAGAAACGTATATTTTCAGATTGGACTATATACCCCGTGTCTCTAGTTGTCAAAATCCAGGGGGGGGAGGTTTAGAACCTCAAAACTTATGGGTATTAATATCCAACATAAACATTGACAAAAGAACAGTCCGAAACTCCGGAACTGCCTTTGTAATACATTAAAACATTCGAATTTTCGCACTAACGTTTTTTTTTTTTTTTTTTAATTCTCTGCTACAACAAAAAAATCAATTTTTAATTATTCTTTATTTATTAAGTTTTTTCAATCAATTTGTTTTATTTCCTCGAAAATTCTGGGGGGACTTGACAAGTACCTGGGTGTGGCTAGGCCCCCAGCCCACCTCCCCTAATTACGGCAATGCACTGTTCTGTTTGTTTACTTTTTGAGTTGCTTTCTAAAAGTTTAATGTCGAACCTATTTTAATTGAATTTACATATTTTTTGGTCAAGGAACCTTTGGAGGCGTTTCCAGACCAACCAACCAAAGTTTCATCACTATCTGATCATTCCCATCCAGGCTGTCCAATTGTCACCCTACTTTATATTATTATAATGTGTCTGCCTGTCATCTGCCCTGATGCCATACGCTTTCTTATTTGCTGATGTGTATCAAAGTCTCATTATTATTATTATTTTATGCCAGTCAGTGCCAACTGTATGCTATATAAATAAGCGTAGTGTAGCAGCGGGACAAAAGACTGGCAATTGTATACCTGTCCATCACTGTTCACAGATACCCGACTATCTGTTTGCAATACAGTCTTGTTTTCCAAGTCACCTTGATTTCGAGATATTCGTTTTTGTCTCCAACTGCGGTTGGAACTCTGCAAACAAAATAATGACTTGAAAACAGCCCGAGTTGCAATTTCCTATATCGCCAATCTACTTTGGTATTCTCTCTTGCCTCTCTGACTCATGATTTCACCTGCAGCGGGACTTTCCAAGTTTACAATTTATAGGTTACTCTCGTTGACATTTAATCAGGGCTGCAGTAAGCATGAAGATGAAATGGCTTGTTCTGATGTTCATAACTTTCTTTCTGGTGATGCTGTCAGTGACTCACTTAATGGAAGATATGAGCCCTTAAATTCTCTGGTGAGAAAGCGAGTTAAATACCAAGTCTTCGAATAATAATATGTAACCGTAAGCAACTGTGCTTATCCAGGGCTGCCAGATGTCCGGTATGCGCCCGGACAGCAGTGGCGTAAAAATAATATAAAAAATAAATAAAAATAAAATAATTTAGAAATTTACGTAGTTAATAAAAATATTCAATTTCAATTTTTTATCCATGTTGACTACAATTTTATTCCACTATTGACTATCACTCATAAAAAGGTGAAATAATGATGCAAGGTAGGACGCACAAAAAACCGGCGGGGGGGGGGCAGCAGAAGTTATTTACGCCACTGCCGGACAGTCTAGTTTTTCAATGGTTTGTCTGGCTGAAAATTTGTTGAAGAACCGGACAATGCATTGTGCGGTTTTGAAGGGTTACCCAAAAAATAATATAATTAATTACTAAATTATGTATTAATTAATACCTCAAAATAGAAAATGTTTTTTTTTTCTTTCATTTTTCATTAACTTCGCAATTTTTAATCTAGCGCCAAATTTATTAAAAAATAAAAAAATTAAACTTGGTGAAATTGGAAGTTCAGAAAAAATTTATATTAGGTAAAATTACTTTTTGGCCCTTGTCCGGTTTTGAACTTCGCTGGATGTGGCATCCCTGTGCTTCTCACGGTGACTCCTTCCACCCATAGGTGTAGAAGCGACTTACAGATAAGACCCTTACAGGAGACTAACTTACAGATTTTGAGTTGACTGAATGTGATTGGGTGTGAAAGACCTGATTCGAATTTGTACACTGTGGTAATGCTTTGTATTGTATTGTATGGAAATCAGTCAGTGTCTACATGTAACTAGTGCAATTCAGGGGCTTTGTAAACTATAGTAGCCTATAATTTGAATTTCCACAACTGAGATGGCAAATTAATTTGAAGAAAAAAATACCGACATTTTTTCGTATTTATATTCTCGTTTGCAAATTAGTGGTTTTACTGACTTTGAAAAATTATTTTGAGTGCACTAAAATGCATTAGGTGTGAACATATCTTCGGTTGTTCTATTTATTATTTATTAAATCAGTTGGCTAATCCCTATTGTTTATAATTTTCATAATTGGCTGCTGCACGCAATGCATTGAAAAGTATTAAAGCTGGCCATTCACGAGGGCTCCAAACGGACTCGCGCCTAGCCAAATGGCCCGTCTTGTTCCATTTGGCGTTAGCGCCATTTAGAGGGGTCATCACGACTCCAAATGTTTTTTTTTTTTTTACATTGTACAGTGTAAAAGTACCTCTTCCATATCGTCATACTGTACAATTTGAAAGATTCGGAGCGACTGGTTCAGCGTAGTCGTGATGACCCCTCTAAATGGCGCTAACGCCAAATGGAACAGGACGCGCCATTTGGCTTGGCGTGAGTCCGTTTGGAGCCCTCGTGAATGGCCAGCTTTAAATGTTAAAAAAAAACTAGTTACCGTATGCGAATTATAAAGAAACAGCGTGCAATGTGCTAACGTATAAAGTAGCTATTCCAATGTCTTAATGGAAAAAAGCAATCTGGATGTAGGTCAGCGATTTAAGATCCATTTAGAGCAATATCTTCCGTCTAAAGCCTTAATAGGGCGACCTTACTGTAGTATTCATTTTGCCAATGTACCGTAGTAGCTTGCAAATTCTCTAGAGCTTTAGAAATGAATGTCAAAGGTAATCTGCCCTAAAAAGAATGCATAACTAAATTTCGAATCACATATTTCTGAACCAAAAAGCCCTGTAACAATTTAAAGGGCTAACCAGGTCAAGAAGTTTGGAACTGGAGAATTTGGGATCATTGCAGCTCACTTTGTGTAAAAGGTTTCTCCAATAAGCTTCGCGAAGTTGCTTTAATATTTTTTAACAAACCGGAAATAAGCCCGAAGCGCGGAGAAAATCGTGATATTCGCTTGTAACGCTTAAAGGTCACTGATCATACCAAAACCTTATCCATCTGCTTCCATTATACAGTAAAAAATAGCATTTCAGCTATGTAAAAACTTTGATAGAAAGGCTTCTGCCTCCTGAAAACCAAACTTGCTCAGAGCGGTTTTTATAAAGGTCCTCAGCTGGGCAGAAGGGTTTTTACACAATTTTTTTATTTACTTTTTTCATTTTCCATAAATTGACTACTGAATATCATCTAAATCGTTGTGGAAAACCTCATAATACATTAGCAGAATCTGATCTGCGGGACTCAGAAATGAATTTTTTAAATCAAATCACGTCTCAGTTTCATTTTTTGCCAACCTTTTCACCGTGAGTTAAAGTAAATCTTACAATTTACGATGTACAATATATATTAATTAGGTATACCTAGGTAATTTTATTAGGATGTAATAACAATTCAATTACAGACTTATTGCATGTATACTGCATAGCATTCGTATGTTATGACAGTATTCATGGTATGTATGGGAGAAGTAATTGCTATTAATACCGAGCTTCTGGATACGTAGATAGCTACATACACAAAAATAACTAGACAACATTTGCCTATGCGTCATACTACATGTAATTACATTTGGAAGGGGAGCCCAAATAATCTGACAAACAATGAAATGTTGAGTCAGTATCATTAAAGAATTATATTAGCCTATTAATTGTGAGGCAACTGTAAGATAACATGCAATACAATGTAATTCGTTTGAACTTACCCTTGGCTGAGCTTGTGACATGTTGTAGTTCCAAAGCCTTACGGCAATGAGCGTGTAGAGAACAGTCATTACGCTAAGCGGGAACAGATAGAGCAACACAAAGTTGATCAAGTCGAAAAGTTGAGAGTTGTACTTGGTACGGGGCAGAATGCAAATCGTTTCCTCGCCGCCCCCGGAGAAGTTGTTTATTATGGTCTGGACATAGATAAAGCGAGGTGCCGAGTACAGCATACTAGTCAGCCACACTAATCCAATCACCATCTGCAAACGAACACAGCTGTGTCAAGTATTTCTAAAAAAAATATACAATATTTAAGGCGACCGGTTTCGGTACCAGGCTACAGACATAAAATCAACACTACATAAATTAACCAGTAAAAACAATGGTTTCTGATAAATGAACCATTGTTTTTATTTGATAATTTGTGTATTGTTGTTTGTATGTTTAACCTGGTGATGGCATAGTGCCCAAACCGGTCGCTTTAAATATATTTCAGCAATACTTAAGAGAATTGATTTTATATTTTACTGTAAGTGTTATGTACAAAGTGAATGTGGAAAATATTATTACAGTTGTGCTTATAAAAATATCTCTTGCAAAATCTATACTTCTTCGATACGGTATGTCAAATGTGAATTTTGCGTAACATGAGTTTTTAACCATTTTTTTTTCTTTCGGAATATAATTATGCTCTTTCGGATATTACGATATGTTTCTTTATTTCTTGTGTTAATTGGTTATAATCTGTTGAATTTCTATATTTGGCTACTGCCTAGATGTTACATTCAATCGAGCTCTTGGTGTTGCATTTTGTAGGTATCGAGTTTCATGGTTGTGCTAATTTTGCTATTGCTATGTCTGACGTGACCTCTGGTTTCGATACACTGAAAACGGGAGAACATTTGGCCTTGAATCCCTAATGTAGGCACAGCCAATAACGCTTCAACCTTCATCCACATTTTTGGAGAGAAAAATTATGGACTCCATTCAAAACTGTAATTCGTTTTTCTCTTTTAAAACTTCCTTATAGCCTATGTTTTAAGGGATATTCAGGATAACTTTTACTTTCGTTGAATAATGACGAAATCAAACGCGTTTTTTTTAAAGTTTTGTATTAATATTATAATAAGGAAATTTTAGAAGTGAAATATTTTATTATTAGAGTATGTACATATTTACCTATTTACTATTATTATTATTTATTATTATTATTAAATGGAAAACATGTTCCATCATCTATACCGTTTACTGTGCGAGCCCCCGACAAGTTTATTAATTTGGGACTCACAGGATTTTTGTATTAAAATCAGGGGCGTAAAGTTGGGGGGGGGGGCGCGGTCCAACGTGCCCCCCCCCCCAGCTCCCCCAGCCTCGAGCATTGTATGACGTAGTTCATACGTCATGATCCCCTTTGCAGCAATATTAATATTAGCATTCCTGTTTTAGCGTTGTAAAATCTACAGCTATACTTTACAACTATTAAAATGCGTAAAACCCTACTATTTTGCTCTTATATTTTCAATTTTTCCTTAAATCCTGCCTGATGACGTCATAAGGTCTACTTTTTTTTGCCCCCCCCCCCCATTATTCTAAAGCTTTACGCCTCTGATTAAAATGGCATATTTGATAACTTAAAGTACCGGCTGAAGAAGAAGTAGAAAAAAAAAATTCCGTCCCTTGCTGAAAATGAACGGTATTTCATTTCCATGTTCCTCCATTCAATTGATGGTAATATTTGGTACCAGTTTTAAACTTACCCTTAACCGCGTTGGCGTCAAAATTTGTTTACACTGAATTGGGTGGACGATGGCGAAGTAACGTTCTGTACAGATGACAACAAGAATAAAGATTGACGCTGTGTAGCTTAGACTGTTTATAAACTGATACATCTTGCAGAGAAACTCTCCAAAAATCCAACTGGAAGAACAAGTTTAGTTTAGTCTTCTACAATCGCGGATCCACGGGGGAAGTGGGGTGTCAGGGGGTAATGACCCCCCCCCCCCCCTAAATGAGAAAATTCATAAGATACCTAGTAAAAAACAAACAAAAACATTCTATAAAACTCAACTTTTCAACAAAAAAATTACCTTTTAAACTTAAAAAAAACTTGTGACCCCCCCCCCTTAAATTTTCCGCTGGATCCGCCCTTGAGTCTTCAAAATAGCTTTGTTTTTTTTAAATATGGCTAAACTCTTTATCTCAAAGAACACGCCAAGGGGCTCATTTCCACCATCCTCTCACTTCCTCTGACTGTAATAGAATGAATTATGGAATCCGAAATTCGTCTCCGTTTTCTCTTTTACTATTAGGTACTTATAGTTCGAATTTTTCCCAACTCAACTGCCACAACTGAAAGATCGCCAAATAAGGTAAACAAACATGGCTGCTTTTTTTTCAATGCCCTGATTCTTTATTCGATCATTTGATCTGTTTTCTGGACTGTGGAACGTAGAAATAAATGTTGACTGCTTGGTAGCCTACTTCATCGTAAAAACTAATATTGGTTTTTTATTCACTGATGGCAATTACTAGTATTTTTTTGTTATTGTCGTTTTGAAATACCATCACTTTCACATTAAACCCGACCCTGAAGCGTAGCCTAAAGAGTTGACTAAAAAGCTACTGGGAGAACCTTGTTGCAGTTTAGATAAATTTTCTTCATATCTGAATCTGAAATAAATGTGAGGTTTCATCATCATTTCGATTTCCGAGTCAGCCAGTGAAATATTTATCCCCGTTGTACGGTTCCGGACATCTCTCCTATGCGAAAAAAGTGACAACAGTAAATTGATGTAACATTGCATGCAATTTGTCGCGCTTGTAACTTCCATAAAACAAAGAGATTCTGAGATGTAATAGGTGCCTTCACATCCATTTAACCTGCATAAAAGATGAAAACACCCGCGTGTCTAGTATCGTCAAAACCGCTGTGAAACATTGAATTATTCACGAGATAAATTTTCGTCTAATCCCTTGACTGACTCTGCTGCGGAGAAAAAGCTGAAAGTTTTTAAAAACTTGATACCGTTCGTAGGTATTTAAAATGTTTCCCGCCACATTAAATTTTATTCTTTATTTCATTTTTCATTTTTTTCAAATGCGTGTGTTCGGTTTCATCATTTCCTATTGTAAAAAAATTAAATTACTCGTATATCATTGTAATAAACAAATCAAAAACTTAGTGTTTTAATAAAACAGGATGTTCTTCTACCTGGAGCCCTCAGTCCTTCTATCTTCCCTTAGATTATTAAATGCAGCAGGCGATACTTTTCATTCCTAATGTAGCATATGTAAAGAAATGAAACACTGTCTTTCTAAGAAAATTCAAACCAGGCGCCCACCTTGGAATCAGATAAATTGTAAGATTCTGGAAGACACAAAAAATTCCAACACAGAGATCAGCTCCCGCTAGGTTCGCCAGGAAAAAATTAGTCGTTGACCGCAGACGCCTGCTGGTTGTAACGACAACAATTACCATAAGGTTACCTACAATAAAACGATAGAAAACAGTTATTTTTACCGCAATATACTGCCAGAGCCAGTATTGGGCAGTACATACAGTAACAAAGCTTGTTCGAATGTAAATGGCATAATAACCGCAAAACTCTCTAAAAATGAATATACAAAAATGTTCGTAAAGACGTGTGCTATGTTCAAGAGAAGGCATTCATCATATTGTTTTCTTTTTTATATATTTAGTTTTCAATTCTGTCTCGACATCTTCCTGGGAAGCGATGTGAGTTTCCCTAAAATGAATGTACTATTTGGATGTGGATATATTGTAGTAGGTGGGTCACATGTGTCATAAGGCCTGAGGTGTGGGAGATATTTAAACAAAATGGGGACACCCACACATGCAACACGAGGCAACGGGGAGAGCTTGTAAGTCCAGCGCCGCGCACAGTCAAAAGTGACTGGATCCAACTCTATAAGGCTTCGCTTATTTCCGAAGCCTTCCAAAATGAACTGAGAGAGGTAAGAAACGTTAACAATGTCCCAAAATTGATTAAAGGCCATCTCATATACTGTAGAAAGCTTTCTGAACTGTCGGTGAGGCCCTACAATGACATAACTGGTTATTTGACGAAATTACTTTATTCAAGTTATTCTTTTAAGTTCAATAGAGCATTGTCAGTCGGAATCATTAGAGAGCTTGGATGAATATTCAATCAATTTTTGGGGATTTAACCTTCCAAAAACTAAAAAAAAACTGCTCCAACGATTTTCCTTAAATTCACATATATTTTAGTCGTAATTAATTTAAGCAAAACCCATTAGGTAGCTTGCCACTTGACAGTTTGGTTCTGGACGCAAAAAAATTAAAAACTCGATTTTCATGAAAACTGACTAAAAATATTTTTTCTATTGAACTTTTCAATCGATGCTTTCTAACATCAGGTATGTTATAGGAGATTAATAGAATATCAGAACCAGATTCTTTCCCAAGTAATTTTTTTAAGAATTCATGGATGATTCATCCCCAATGCATTGCTGCATAACCTGCCATTATTATTGTGTTATAATATATGCCCGTTCTAAACTTTGCAATCGCTCCATCGATCAATTAGTGCTTTGGGATAGGGAAAGTCGAGGCCACCAAAATTTAACCCTGGGACAATTATCTAACTACTCATATTCTCTATCTCGGTACCTTTACTAATACCAGTTTTTCACTAGTGGACTTTTACTAGTAAATTTCGTATTTCCTACTTCCCATTCCAAATTTGTTTTGTTTATACTTTCAACTAATAGTTAAACGGCCATTGTGTCTCTGCTTGTAGCTCTATCGTGGTGGGGAGGGGGGGGGTGCGACGGTAGCGATTGAAAGGGCGCAATTGGGTATTGGAGCAGCATACTATCTTTTAGTGGTGGGCGTCTCCCAAAATTTGTTCCTTCAAAAAGTTCATATTAAAAATTAAATTAATATTAAATTCGTCCCAAATTTGTCGGAATTTGTCACCAATGTAGTTTTTCCTTTGAGGAATGGAGTGCTCCAGAGGTAAAATAAACCCCGCAATCGGTAGACTCTTGTTGAATTGAAAGAAAATATCAGCCAAGAACGTTTCCAAAGCCCTTTCCGGCAGGTATGAAAAATTTCAATTCGCGGTTGCTCCTACACCAGCAGCATATTGGCAATGTTATTTAAAAAATATAATATCTCCATTCTCCGAAAATTATCAAAAGATTATTGACTGAGACATCACTTTTTATAAGCATTTAAAGTATGTCAAAACTAATGGACCACACTGTATTTTAATTTACTTTCATTTATGTATTTTTATATATTTTTTGGTGCAAGAGCGTCCATAGAACCCTCTACCAAGCTTCATCAGTGGTTACCGAAAGCATAGGGAACAAACAGAATTTTGTTTTATTTTTATAACTTATACAGTAGGATATAGATTTATAAGATAGATAGGCTACCTACATCTGGACTTGTCTACTTCAGAGGAAAAACAAGGAAATTAAGTAATTAAGTTGGAGTGGAATTTATTCATATTGAACGCGAAAAAGCTCCGTAAGTAAATCCTACAACAGCTTCCTCGCAAAAATTGGAAGCACGCCATGATCTAATAAAAAAAACATTTTCAGCGCATTGTAAAGAAGTTCAGGAACACTGCTGAGACAATTAAAAGCGTGAAAGAAACAATCTGTTTTTTGTAATAAGAAAAAAACTTACGTTATATCAAGGACATTTTTTTAAACACACCAAAATAGTCTTTCCCACTTGTTTGACACTCAAAATAAATCCTTAGTGGTGTTCAGTTTGTAAGGCGGATTCTTAGCAAGTAACTATTGACAAATCATAATATCTAGACGATCTGGACGACGATTTAGAAAACTAAAGAGCTTTGATTGGGGACAGTTTGAAGTTGCAGTGATTTTTCAGTGGAGCTATTTCGGCCCCAGAGTAACCTATAGTTGTAAGATATAAAATACATGGATAGACGAGGTAGACATGGTGGCAACTGAATGCTTCTCATTTCGAAATTTTACTCGAGTGCTTTCGTCAGTTACATCTTACAATACAATATAATAAATACTAGTATTTCCGTTAAATTATACAATACAAGTACAAGAAGGTATAAAATAAAATCGTCAAAATATCGCCAAATCAAAATCTTCTTCCGGGGGAAAGAAAAGTGCAGTGCTACTTGTGCCCCCCCCCCCCCCCCCGAAGAAAATCCTGGATCCGCCTATAGTGGCAAGGTGTGACAATCCTAATCGTGGCGATGCGAAATGTGTTTTTTGTCCGAAATCCATCTATAATAGAAATTTGTTACACAATTTTGAAGTTGGGTTGATTTTGTTTTCATTTGAGGTTTGAAAGTTTCAAGCAGCATCAGCTGTTGGATCTGAAATAATGAATGTTTGAATTATTGTATGTTATTATTTCCTTCGTATTCGTTGGAAAAACAGGGGGTTGCAAGCAGACGTTTGTCTCCACTATCTGGAGAATTAACTATTCCTGTAATTCGGTTTTTGGGTTTTCATACTTTTTTGTTTTTGTTTTAAAAAAGATTAAATCGTATGCAAACAATTTAATGAATGTATCCGATTAACCTCTTCAGTCGCCTCATTAAGTCACCTAATGGGTACTTGTGTCGAGTTACGACACGTCTCCGACCGCAAGGTGAGTAGATACTTGCACAAGTACAAGCACGCTACCTCATTGCCACCGAAAGCGCCTAACTAATTGACAGATTTATACAGTATTTACTGTATGTAAAGTTCGGTGCGTTTATCAAGCTATTTTCGTTAATTATATGGTGACAGTGCAAGGATATAATGGACACCTATACTGTAGCTTATTTCAATAAAATAAAGTAAAGTGAGTTTCGAACTTTTACGAGACAACCTGATACTTTTGTTCTTTACACGGACCGCACTATGAGACCATTTCTGCTAACTTACTTTTTACTTTTACCGCGCCTTATCCTCATGGAGGGACGGCGGCACGACAGCAGCGTCTCCACACAGTTTTGTGTTGTGCGTCCTCGGTGGAGAGCCCCAAACTTCTGAATGCTAAGGGATGTTTTATTTTGGATAGCTTTCATAAGTGAGATAATTGATTTGTTAGGTTTTAACCCCGTCGAATATTTTTTTTTTTTTTTTTAATGTTCAAGCTCTTCGAAAATCATGCTTCTAAAGCTTACAAGCTGAGCCTGAACATTGCGTTGTAACTTTCCCTATTTCCGACCTCAAATTATTTTGGTTCTACAAATTACCGCCCTTTTATTTCTCAAAAATGTATATTTTCCATTTTCCTATATTTAGCAGCAGCAACTAATTAGGTGTATAAAATAACTTTTAATATCCGCGGGCATCACTACCCCATTCTGTGGAATAATGAGTATACCGTAAATACTGAAATGTATTTCAATAGAAACAGCAACCTCTATTATACTGGATTTTAATTTTTTAAACAAAAAATACCAAGTAAAATTTCAAAGGAAATGTAGTTTCTAGAGCTGTCAATGAGGGTATTGAAGGTAAATAGAAGAAATGTTTCTCTACATTTTGATACATGGTATGCGGCCGTCTCTAATCGATCTTAATCAATCAGCTACAAGTAGTATTTCCGGTTGTCTCATCAGGGGCGTAAAGTTGGGAGGGGGGCCACCACCTCCTTTTGGGGGGGGGAGGGGGCCTTGCCCAGCCTCGAGCATTGTAAGACGTGGTTCGTACTTCATGGTCCCCTTTGCAGCAATATGAATACAAGCATTCCTTTTTTAGCTTTGTAAAATCTACAGCTATACTTTACAACTATTAAAATGAGTAAAACCCTACTATTTTGCTCTTATATTTTCAATTTTTCCTTATTCTGCCTGATGATGACGTCATAAGGTCTACTTAGTTTTGCCCCCGCCATCATTCTAAAACTTTACGTCTCTGTGTCTCATAATTAAAACATTAAAAATAAGCATTCAAAATTGATACAAGAAGGTTTCTGACCCTCTTCCCGAAGCCTTGCCGCTTTGCTTCTGCGACAGCCGGAAGCTCTTTTCGTTTTAACAGAACGCGCAGCGTCGCTGCTCACTATTTTAGGTGGTAAAAGAATTTTTCCCGACTGGGACTCGAACCCGCTTCTACCCGGTGCTCGCTGATCATACCACCACTCAAATCAAATCAAACGAATTTATTCCAATTCTTCAACAATACAGGTTTACATAATATGATATTTTGTATCACTAAAGTATATAAAACCACTGGACTAAAAGTGACATTTGAGTGCATGACTGTTTTACCAGTGCGTTGGTACCTTGGCACTTTTTAAATCGGTCTTCATTGTGAGTCGCCTATTCAGAATTTTCAACCAAATTGAGCAAAAAGCAAGAAAGGGTATCCTCTACCAGTACTCAGTTGACAGGCCTAAACCCTAATTTGATTGTCAACTGACGTGACCTCGTTGTTGTTGTTTTTTTAATAATAATAATAATAATAATAAACGTCTTATATTTACGGGGCGAGACTTAAGGCTAGAAAATCTTTTTCTGCCTAACCCACGTCCAAGAACAATACAATTTCCAAAATACATACGCTTAACAATGCATAAAAAGAACTTATTCTAAACGTGGTTATAAAAAGACACACAGTAAATACCTATACGCCTAGACAGTAATCGTATTCTAAAGCTCCTAGCAATTTTTTCAGTAACTGGCTTTTGAACCCACGAATCTTTGGCTGCGATCTAATTTCCTTATCTAGGGAGTTCCACTGGCGGCAGACATTTACAAAAAAAGAACTACCATATAAAGCTGTGTTATGTCGGGGTATTCGCAATTTAGTGGTTGACTTACAAAATAAAAATACATAGGCTAAATGAGATAGATATATGATAGGTCGTGTGGCCACGGGTCCATTGAGGGCTTGGAATTTGGAAAGGCGCCCATTCCATTGACCGGCTAGGGCTATTTCCAACAACGGTGAGGTGGTAGCAGACATTCAAGACTTATGTAGCGTTTCCAACGACCTCGCATTGCAGAATGCAAATGACATGGACGGAAATTAGAATTTTTCTTTTTATAGAAATCTATTAAAATGTTTGTACTTAACATATCCCATGACGCCATTTTTTAATATTAGTTTATTTGTTTGTGATTTTACTGTATGATCATTGATCAATTTTAACTATGGCATAGAGGAAAATAAACATTTCCGTCAATTCTGCAATGCGAGGTCGGTGGAAACGCTACCTAAGTCTTGAATGTCTGCTACCACGTCACCGTTGTTGGAAATAGCCCTAGCCGGTCAATGGAATGGGCACCAAAGAGCAAGTACCGGTAGGTTCAATTGATTATCACCTTGGGCGCCCGAGCTTTGAGCCACATTATGCGGTACTATTGTAGTTGACTCTCTACAATAGGTGTTGGGAAGCCATACCGCTACGATACATCTCTTTATGTAACAGAATACACCTCATTATCACCCTCTCATTCAGTGTCGATGGTCTAACTGAATAGAAGTTGGTCCCTTTGACGGCTCGATGTGTGTGGAGCGACAGCGTTTAAATCCCTCTATACAGGCGGATCCCTTTTTACTTGAGGCGGCTTATACCTAATTGTGAGAGTAGGCGGCAGCAACACAAAAGAATTAACCATCCAAGGGCTTAGTGAATAAACAAACTTGATTGTTAACCAAAAGACTGTTGTTCATATTATTACAATGTTCAACAAGGCCGTGCCCAGGTTTTGATTTCGGGGGGGGGGGGGTCCAAAATTTTTTTTTACGTACCGTAATTTGTTAATGAATTAATGGATAAATTCTTCAAACCATACAGGTTTACAAAAATTTATTTCGGACCCCATGGACCACTCCCCTGGGCACGGCCCTAATGTGCAATATCCTAAATCTTATGTAGGTACTGTACTTTTACAATATTCTTTTTTTTTATAAAAGATCATTCGCGTACAAACAATTCAATGAATGTATCCGAATAACCTCTTCAGCCGCCTCTGTAGGTAATACCTGTGTTGAGTTACGACAGGTTTCCGATCGCATGGTGTGCAGAGACTCGCACAAGTACGAACAAGCTATGCCATCGAAGACCTTATTCATTGTGCCTAAAGCCATACAAGAAAGTAGGTACAAGTACAGTAAATATATACATACCTACAACGGAGTTAAGGTACCCAGATTCTTTATAAAGAAATTGATCGTTACAGAGTCTCTACAAACAAAAACCTGTTTATGTCTCATCTCGAATTATCATAGACAGATAATAAGAAAAAGTTTCAGAGTGTACCTCCCGTAGGAAGTTGACAGCCCGAAATTTAATACTTCTAATTTTTTTTATTTTATTGACTAAGCAAGTTATTAAAGATTTGGCTCGTTTAAGTTGTAGAAAAGGGAATTTTAATTTTTGGTGCCGTAGATTTTTCATAAAAATCGTTGAAAGCTGAAATGCCACGTACAATAGATACCGCGAAAAAACTGCAAAACCAAAAATCAACTATGGGTTACCCTATTATACGTACCATAGTACCTATATTATATGATTAGTATGATGCATGAAGTAGCCGTCTACAACTTAAGTGAGCGAAATCTCTAATAACTTGCTTAGTTAATTAAATAAAAAATAAGAAGTATTAAATTTCAGGCTGCCAATTTCCTACGGGGCGTACACAACCAAGAGAATAGACAAGAGTATGGTCTTACTCGTGGTTGAAACACTGCTTTGGATATGTAGAGGCGTGTGTTCGAATCCTGCCCTCATCCACATTTTCCTGTTTTTTTTTTTTTCGTTTCCTTCATTTTGTTTCACCACGTTGGCGACACTTCAGAAAACATTCTACTGGTATTTCTTATTTAATATTTTATGGGTATTTTCATGAAACTTATTGTAAAGTTTAATTTTACAGTAGAAATATTGTAAATCATAATCTAGTGGTTCGATACAGCGAAAACGTTAAGTAATACCCTAATAAATTCAGTACAGGGGAAGATACTGCTACTTTATAACCGCGGAAGGAATGCCAGATTTCCTCTATTTGTAAAATCTCGCATCCATATATGACCGTCTACGTTATTTACATGTATCTTATGTAGTTGTATTTACATTTTCATCCTGAGTAAACTCGGTATTTTCAAGGTAGGTACTACATGAATTTTAAAAATGTTCACCATACCGTATCTTTTAGAATTTTGAAATAAATTCGGATGTTATGAACACGAGAGAGCTCCGGGATACCCCGTGCTAGTATTGTATCGAATTTCTGATTATTATTTGTTATTATTAGCATCCATGTTTTGCTAAAAATTACGATAGCCTACTAATCACAACTCGGCTGTGCAGATATAAGTTGAATCAAATTTGGAAACTTTAGCGGTATACTTGCTATTTTGGCCATGCTTCGGATGGCATGTAAAGCAGGCGGTCCCGGGCCTTTCTAGTTGGGTGTATGACAGGGCTTTATAGCCCTAACTCCGCTAGGTTGGCTTAGTAATAAATTAAAAGTCATTATTTACTTAATATGTTGCCTTTATCCAGCCAATTTTGAGTCTTTGGCTACTATTTGACTAATCTTTGCCCTTTACACAACACTTCCCTCCCTCTCGAATATATACCGGTAAAAAACCACAGAATTTGTTGCCTGTACTACTGTACTTATGCCGGCTATTTGAAATGATAGTCATTTCATTTCATCATTAAATTATTATCATCATCAAGTATTTTTTCACTCGTTGTATTTTGCCTTTTTTTACTTTCCATAATCAGGCTACATAGATTCTGCTTATGTGACTGTTTCGCCTGTATGTACTGAAAGCTCACGCAAAACACGAAAACGTAGAGAGAGGGTGGGTGATGACCCAAAATGCTGAGTCAGTAATAGAGAGGGACATGAGTTGATATTGTCGCTGAATACTGATGCCCTGAATCTAACTAAAGCGACCTTTGTGGCTCTGTGGTCATGCAAGTTAGAGGTGGGATTGTTCTAGGAACAATTCTACGACGGGGGGGGGGGGCTTCCCCATTACTCCCCCTTTCCTATTGTGGTTAGTGATGCAAGTTTGTTGTCAATATACAGTAACTCTGTTCATTATGGTATAGTGTTTCGCTGAATTTCCCCATTAAGAAACAATCGAACACTCTATTTGTTTGTATAAAATCGAATTTCTCATAAAATATCGATCATAAATGAGTAGTACAAGTTGAAGAAATGTTCTTTTACATTTTAATATAAAGTATGTAACCGGCACTAACAACCAACAAAGGTGTGAAGAAACTTCAACGTTAGGTTTGGTTAAACAAAACGGTGTTAACGCAGGCTATGCTGAAAATTTTGAAGAGCATTTCTTCTACGTTTACAATTACTATTTATTCCATTTAAAGGGTAATTGCATACAATAAATTTATTGAATTGATTGATATATTCAGTCGCCTCACTAAGTAACTTAATACTTGTGTTGAATTACGACACGTCTCCGATCGCATGGTGCATAGAGACTCGCACAAGTAGTGCAATCACGATACGCCTACTACCTTGCCACCAATGCCTATGTATGAGCGATTTATGGGAATGTATAACTGCAAAGGCTTTCACGGCCGGAATCGAATGAAAGTGAACTTCCAAATATTTCGTCAACATCTGCGGTCGTCATCTTCAAGTGGCGCTGCGTAGACTTCGAAGGTTGTACCTCGGTGGCTCCGTAGCGAGTCACTAGTTCGCTTTCATTTCGCCCACGGCCCATCAGCCCGGATTCTACTGGTTCTTCATGATTTATGGGAAGTTTAAAAAAGAAACCGGTTTTGTTTTATTTGAAATATTTTGTAAAAAAAATCTCATTCTGTCTAGTGCTTGGTAAATTTTTTTTCATACTCGTATTAATAATTGGTAAAGGTTAATAATGGCTATGGTGTAAAAACAAAGAGTTGGTTGGTCTTACATTGCCTGCTGTGTTGTTTGTCATAACAATAAGCATAAAAAAATAATTTTACCGTTTCCCTATTTTCGTAGCCATCATGGAAAAACGACTGCCCGTGGGCATTTGCATTTTTTTGTATTGCTAACGTCTAATTAAGCATAATATGCAAATTTGCAGAAAACCGTTTATGGGAAAGGGGTTTTAGTTTTGTAATTTGTAAATTGAAATACCTGAAAATTAAAACGTAGACACATTTTGCCAATAAGTTTATAGGTCGTAAATCGCCGTACAGATATTTAGTAAAAACCTCCATTTTGTTCCTGGCACTTTCAATATATCAACCTCTTTGATTGAAATCTTAATAAAAATTTACACTTCAAAAATAAAAAATAATAATGTACGGTATATCTTGTAGATCAATACATTTTGCCGTCATAAAATATTTAAAATAACCAACTTGGAATGCAGTAATCTATTTTCTGCGCCATACCAAAGGAAAAGTACTAGTACGGGACATGTGGCGTAGTGGTACGGACTCTGACTTTCACCTGAAAGGTTGTTGGTTCGAGTCCCACATTGGCTACATTTTCCGGCCATGCTTCGGAGGGCATGTAAAGCAGGCGGTCCCGGGTCATCTTAGTTGAGTGTAAGATAGGGCTTTATAGCCCTAAGTCCGCTAGGTTGGCCTAGTAATAGAAACAATACAAAGTCCTGATTTATATATGTAATATAAGTAAATATAAGTATACGTGCTGGAGCTACACCATTGACCTTGACTTTTGCTTAGGCGGCTATTCCACCGACCTCGTTTTGCAGCGTGAGCGTGACATTGACGTGAAATGAAATGAAAAAACGACTTTATTACAAACAAAAGGCGAACAGTAAGACTATAAAGTCTTGTTTTCATGCTAACCGTGGACGTGGTAGCCGACATTAAAGACTTATTAATGATTTAAGCCCTATGTCGTAAAACTACACTAAGAATTTAAACTTTTTCCATGAATAATTTTTATTGTAATCATTATCATTAATCAATTACTGACCTATTCATTCCATGGATTCCATATAAAGTATATTATTTTACTATGCACTGTATATAAACAAACAACCCAGGGCCGTGCCCATTTAGATTTCATTTTATATTTAGGGTATACAATTTATCATTTTATGTAAACCTGTATTGCTTGAAGAATTGGAATAAATTTATTTGAGTTTGCACAGAATGGATTTTCATTAATAAATTACGTAAAAAATGTTAGACCCCCCCCCCCCCAAACCAGAACCTTTTGCGCGGCCTTGAAACAACCTCGCATTATTCTGCAGCACTTGACTTGTGACAGCCAACCTTGATTTTCATTATAATATACCAATTTCACACATAACACCTACGAAACACCCCATTCAAATACATACAGACAGCAGGTGCTGCATAAATTCGAAAGAGTCCCGCGCCTATATGAAGTTAAAAAATATATATACCTACTGTATAATACAAATATATTATATGCATACTGTTATGTCATAGGCAACTGTTGAACAAAAGATATGTGCAAAACGTGCCCCAGCAGTATATTATTAGCCTACGTATAGGAAATTATATTTGCATGTACTTTTTTTTTTATTTCCATAAGGTTGTGACAGCAGTAACAATAACCCTTGACGCCGGATATTGGCTGTGTCACCCCAAAGGGAAGTGGAAAGTCGGCCATGATACATATTGTATTACTTTTCTCGTTTTAATTCATTCCTATTGCATATTATAGGAATAATTCAATGTGAGTTGTTGCGCATTATTTAGTTTAAAATTATGTGAGATAGCTTACCACGACTAAGTGGCTCACTGCCGAAATTTTAAACATTTGTAGTTGCCAGATTTAATTACAAAGACCGGAGTTACATGATGAAGCAGTAGGCAGATTGAAATTCATTCCCCCCCCCCCATGGCCAAATTTGAGGAACCTAAAAAATCGCGCCTCCAACTAAACGTTCCTGGTAAATCTACTAATTAATTGGACTATATAGCAGCAGTTGAGCTTTCATCCATTTAATATATCTGAAGCATAAATTATTACTTGGGATATAAGGACGTTGAAAGGAGGGGAAAGAAATTTAGCGAAAAGCTAACGAGAATCATACTACCGTACTAAACTTAAATTGCCTTGTTAAGTTCCCAAGAGTGCAGTAAAAGATTCTGAAATGCAGCATAATATTGGCAAAAGGAACTTGCCTCTCTAGTAACGGCAGGTCTACCTTTTATCCGTAAAGATTTTGATGCTTTTCTGAAAAGAGGATATCTGTATGATCTTCGCGATAGCAAGCGTTGACTAGCTTTTTAAAACATGAAAAATCTTCCACATTTTCCCTCTCAAGAAAGTAATATTCCAGAATATTCAATACAATATGTAAGAACAATATGCCCCAAGGCGTGCCATGTGACTAAATTAATGATGTGAGTAGGCTTTACCGCTTTACTGTAGATAAGATATGCATACGATTGATTTATGCTTTTCCAAAGATTGTACGCTATGGAATTAAATTCTGCTGATGCGTAATATTAGGCTATACAATGAGTAAATGTGAGTAAACTAATTAATCAATTCATATTTTGCGCGCCGATTCCTATTGTAAAACTGTGCATGTTCCTGGAAAGGTGCATTCCTAAACTTTTTCTGACAATTTACATTTCATGCCTGACTCGTTCCCTTACTTGGTTAAGTAAACCTAACACCTGTTACAATGTCAATGGTAAGCATGCCTCAGCTTGTCGATTGTCACTAGTACTCGGTGTGGGTTGACATCGAGGACGTGAACCTGTTAGCCAAAGGCAAAGAATTCCAACAACGTCATTGACCGGGCAAGAGCCACTACATGTAGGCCTACATCCATAAAAAGTCCTTCGAATAGTATATATACAGTATATTATGCATAAGTACCGTGAAATTCAGCAATTTTTTTTTTATATACGAATGATTAATAGCATACAAACAATTTAATGAATGTATCCGATTGACCTCTTCAGTCGCCTCTGTAGGTTAGTACCCGTATTGAGTTACGACACGTCTCCGATCGCATGGCGTGTAAAGACTCGGACAAGTGCAAGCACGTTACCACCTGGCCATCGAAGTCGATGTTAAATGCTGACATAATGGATTGGAAGTAAGCAGTATCGTGCCCATAAAAACAACACCTTTTTTTATTTTCATCACTGCAAATCTTTGAATGAACAGAAATTATCATAGTAGCTGAATGATAAATTAAGAGGATGAATTTGGCTCCGTAATTAATTGACGAAGCTTAAAAGCTGCGAACTTGTAGAGAAATTCCAAGCTCTCAATTTCGTTACATATCATGGGAAATTCTCTGGAACGCTAGACAATAAGGAAAACTAGATGGAAACTTGGCTGGATTCTTGAATGAAAATGTATATTTTATTGTAGTTACAGCATTCAGTAAACAACGTTGTGCATTATCATGGCTTTCCACTTTCCTCCCTATACGTTCCCGCATCATATGTTGCGTAAAACATTATTCTCCAGTATACGTTACTATTTATAATTTGTAAATATTTTATGGTTAGGCCGAATTTCAAATGAAGAGCCTATTCTGAGCTGTCCAATGGGTGTTTTTATATAACTGCTAGTTGCCCTTCCTAAATGTGATATATATATATATGCTTCCCTTTTTGACTGTTAGTATAGGTACCGAAATACTGTAACTAGAATCCTGCCCTTGAGTTAAATTTCGACTGCTGATCGATAAGACAATTGCATCGACTAGAATGGACATACCAATACAGTCCTACACAGTAATAATAGTATTGTATGCTATGCACCGATTGGATTTGGGCGGGGATTAATTCAATAATTTCTTCAAAAAATATTTTTTCTACAAAAATAAAACTTTGGAAAAGCAATCTCTTTGATTTTCTTGCACTATTTAGCACCTGAAACAGAAAACGCATCCCCCAAAAAATTGTTATTTTCACTAATTTTTCTTGAAAATTGAGCCTTTTAAATATTTTTGTACCCTTAAAGCAAACTATCAAGAGTGATACAGACGTAAAAAAACATTTTTTTCCAGGTACCTCTAAACGTGTAAATCCGTCGAAAACTCGAAATCAAATATTTTGACCATCGCAAAGTTTTCCTTATACTAACTTATAAATAGGAAAGCGACAATAAATAAAACCAGGTTGTGCTTCGCTATATATCCCTTTGGGAGACTTCCGTTGACTTCGCACCTCCTTTCGGAATGAACCTTTCGATTTCGTGGCTTGAGCAAAGGAGGAGTTTCCCCCAACTGGGTTTAGGTTTGGGCTCTTGCCGAGGTTTTCACTATTACGTTGTTACGGAGCTTGGTTTCCCTATAAGCCAACGAACGGACTTTTATACTCTTATGTAATTATACTGTGTATGGTGCGATCAGCAATAAAAAGCCACCAAATACTGTGCTCCTTTGATTTCAGCAGTGTACTATTCCTTCTAAGGCAGCAATCTATAAATATTAATTAATATCAACACAACAGCGAAGCCCCAGGTCAGAGCGACACTTCAATTTTAATTTCATAAAGTTTAATTGTACTTTTTAATCTTCTTTGTAAAATTTCATAATAATATTGTAATAATAATGCATAATTTACATTATTATTTTCCAACAAAAGTCTTTACAGTTAAAAATTTATAACATGCTGCTAACATAAAAATATCGTCACGACCGGTTTCGACAGATTGTCATTCTCAAGTGAGCAGATAAAACTTCAAATAAAAACAAGTAATTGCAAGTTATAAACATTAAGTCACGTTATAAATATAAATAAAAATACATTACATATACGATCCTGCTGCCAAGTGTCAGGACATGTAGAGTAGTGACTTTCACCCGAAAGGTTGTTGGTTCGAGTCCTATACTTCCTATATTTTCTGGCCATGCTTCGGAGGGCATGTAAAGCAGGCGGTCCCGGGTTTTCCTAGTTGAGTGTAAGACAGGGCTTTATTGCCCTAACTCCGCTAGGTTGGCTTAGTAATAGAACAAAAAAGTTCTTATTTATTTATTATTTATTTATTTATTTATTTATAACGAGCCAAAAGTTAAAGAGTCAAGAAATATCTGAACTTGACGGGACTCAAACCCTCGATCTAATGTGCCGGACCAACGTGATTTATCACTGTGGAACCCCCTTCCCCTATTTTATGTTATTGTTTTATTATTGTGTATTTGTAAACCTACTCAATACATAAAGAATCGATTCGGATTTGTATCTCGTGAAAACTCACGGGACTTTTAACGCTGAAATCAGCCAACTGATAAGAATTTCTTCCACCTTGCCGAGCCCGATATCCGTCGGCACAGACAGGGGAAATGACTCTTTAGTATTTCTCTTAAACGGCGGTGTTTATCACCATCCTGTATAAGGGTTTCTCATTTTCTTGCCTGGACCTCATAATTGTAGTAAGGCCAATCTAGTGGGTGTTTTCGGATTTCACTTGATTTCCCACTAGAGTTATGAATGTTCCAATAATGTCCGACGAACCGTATAGTAAGCCAACTGGCAAAATAATAATCTAAACATATTTTTATGTAGGTAAGCGCAATAAATGATTTTCGACCCGTAAGAGAGAGAGAAATTAAGTAATGAAAAACTTCAATACCTAACGCCCTGGCGCGACCCCTCCCCTTTAATGAGCGAACGAGTGAGGTTGCAATAATTAAAATAGCAAACTCCCTCAAATTATTGAGCTTAACAAAAAGAGGTGGCCCATTTTTATATGACAGGGTAGCCAGGTTACTGACAGGTAAAAATAATTAAATCTTGCAGTATTTCATTTAAAAAATGTCTGGCATGGAGTGCAGTTATACCACAAACATGCAGCGCCAACCCAACATGTTATCTCCGGTTTTGGATATGTAAAAAAAAAAATCCATCTGCCTGTCTTTTCCATTGCACTTCAGGAAAAAAATAAAAACGGATAAACAGCCATGAAGGCTACTACTTTTTTTTTCATCTTTGTGTTATACCTTTATATTATATATACATATACTGTATATTATGCAGCGACGCTGACTTCTATGGTGGTCAGTGCTCAAGGCTTAATCATCCCCTTCTCATACATAATTTACAGAAAAATTCGTACGAAAACAACTAAGTTAAAGTCAAATAGGGATTAACTGCTCTATCATACCTAGGCTTCGTTTGGATATCGTTTGGCAATACCTATCAGAAATGTATCTTCGTATGGAAAATGTTTATCAAACTAACTTCAACAGATGTATCAGTTCTAGATCCATTTGTAAAAAGCGTAGATAGTTATAATATGTAATACAGTTATAACGTAAGCATGGTCACACTAGCTAACTTATTAACTTCTAATACCATGTATTAATGAAATTATTATTGTAGTTATTTATATTATATATTTAATTATTTTAATTATATATTATAATACTTCAAGTACAGAACACAATAAATAGATGGACCAGAGTCTTATTGTACCGGTATTGAATGTTGTACTATAATATTTACACAAATAAAGGCGAATAGCCGTGTGTTATACTAAAAAAATTCTATTCTGATCTATCAAATACTAGTACTATGATAGTCATGTTCGAAATTTGATCATTGGTGGCGCGGAGCACCCCTAAAATAGTTCTTTGGTACCTATCTGACTTACCGAAGAAGCAAAAGCAGAAGACAATTGTGTACAAGGTGATGAACACGATGCGCACGTCTGCCCTGTCGTAAATGTACTCACTAGCCAGTTCATCATATTCATTTCCACTGTTGTTGGTATTGGTATGGTAGTTGACATCTGTTTGGTTATAAAAAAGCCGAAAGCTAAATTGACCATAATCAGCAGTGTTGTTCATAGTCCCGTCACTGCGAATACACCCTGCTGCGCTCAATCAAACTGTCCCATCGATAAGTTGTTGGCATTTTCTCTTTTGGTCGTGTTATCTGAAACAAACAAAAGAGTACTCGCATTTTTCTCTTAGAAATAAGTCGTAGTCTCGGTTCAAGTGATCCTTTCACTTCTCCATAAGGCCGGGTTTCCATTGACCTCGTTTGTGAAAGCTACCGTGATATTGATGTGGTAGCAGACATTAAAGACAGTCTAAAAATGTCTGCTACCACGTCACATCACGGTAGCTTTCACAAACGAGGCCAATGGAAACCTCGTCTAAGATATTTTCAGTGTCTAAAACACGGGGCATTGTTTCTTTTGACATTTATTTTTCTACGGTGGATCGCACCATGTGGATCGAACCCAGTCCCAATGGACATTGAAACAAACATCTATACGGTAGATATAATGATGCTAGAATCCAATGTGGGATCTCACTTTGCTTTTTTTGCAGTGGCCGAGCGTGTATTTAATTGTGAATGATAATAAATTAACAAACAAATAGGGCAAATATCTCGCCTTAAAAAATGCATACTTATAAAAAATAACTACATATAATTGTTCTGCAAGCATTACACTCGCAAGTATCCCATTCTCCGCCACTGAGATTATTATATAATAAACAAGAACAATCATATCTAAAGAATACAACTCATCTGCTATAGTTAGTTTAGCCAATACTCGTGTCTATGGGCATGCATAAGCATAAGTTTGAACACTTCATAAGAGTTCGAGTGGAAACGATAATTTGCCCTGTAAAGTACTCTTCCGATCTCTGGGTACGGGTCTGGGCTCACTAAACTTGTCAGCAAAGTCATCTTCAAGTTATAGGATCTGCCATTTTCACCCTATAACATTTACCGGACGCTCTGACCTTGAGCGTAGCCCGTATAAATGTTATTATGACACAAGTATGCTGTAAAACCCTTTTACTATCGTCGAAAATGAAAAACATATGAGTTTTGAAAATGGAATAAGCCACAAATTTGGAGGAACTGGTGAAACATTAAATAAATAAAAACCTCTATTCATCACTATATTACACGGAAGACGGAATGGCCTCAAACCTAGTTATGGGGCACGCTGAGAGCTTACAGAACAGTTTAGAAACGGGCAATTTGGCGCATTGAATAATATCGACGAATGCGTGTATGAAGTAAACTATAACGTTATGAGAATCCGCCCTGTGGTTTTCTGCGATAACTCAGTAAAATAAAATAAGTACCTAACTCACAACAGGGGCGTATCCTAATAAGCTAATAACTAGGAACTCCAAATTACGCTCCTGAAGGTTTAGGCATCTATGAATAGAGTGGACTGTATAAAATAATATGATTTGGTAAGAGAATAAGAAATAAGAGAATAAGCCTACCGTACTCTGCTTACTCGGTGAAGGTGTAGTACAGTAGGTAGACCTATTATAATATGTAATGTATAGTGTGGTGCTGTAAGGTGTCTAGGTGTATGTGTTTTAAGTGAATAGGCAACGCTACTTATCTACTGCTGGAGTCCGTGGCTTGCAAAGTATCCGCAGGAATCACAGCAGGGGCGAGCACAATAAACACTATATAATATAAAATAACACGAATGACACTACAACCACAACTAATAAAATTAATGTAATTAACAATAGGTAAATAATTAGAACCTATCGGAGCCGTTGCAATATTAAGACTGAATGCAGGGTGCGGGGATGAGTACCTAGCCGAATTTAGGGGTAGGTAGGTACCTCTGCGACCCGCAACTATGCTTAGCTTTTGAAATGCGAGGCATTCACGGACAGACCCTGAAATGGTTATCTTGTTATAAACTGAAAGTTTTAATGTAACAGCTTCTAAGTTTTGAAATCTCTTTTTGCAATGAATATACCGTAAATCATATCAAATCATATTCAAATTGCATTGACGTCGAATTGTACACGGCAGCTTACTGAAACAGAGCGCTCAGACTTGAGAGGAAAATGCTGATTTTTACCATAAATTCTGTCAAACAACGAATGAAAAATGTGTTGGACCATTTGCAAAGTTATTTGACGTGAAACAAGTCGCTGGAACTAATACTTTACAGAATATTTATCCTTTTGTAAACCGTTTTACGGGCGTATGCCAAACTCTATAGTACAGTAGGCCTCTTATCTAGGCTCTGGAAGGCCTAAAGCAACCAACTAACTTTTTTACGGCAGATCACTGTAAATGTATTAACTATAACTTTTAATTATTTTTACGCATGCATTTACGTTTTGCCCACTGAGAGAATATTTTGCATGTATTTGTGAAATCTTCACTCTTTAACACAGAAACTCGGCTTCTTTATAGTACATATATTTTAAATTTTATGACATACAACCCCCTCAAAATATGGTTATCTCTACAAAAATGTTGCTAACGAGTCATACTTGCTGGAAACTAACTTTTTATCTACGTTTTAGCATCTGTTGGTATGTTTCCAAGTTTATTTTCACTATTCCCATTTATCTATTCCGCTGTCTTATCATATTTTTACTTGCATTTTAAAAAACTGAAATGTCACAATGTGCAGATTCCCCGATGCACGTATTATTTTCGCCACAATTAAAATTTGAAACTTTCAGCTTTATTTTCAATAGGCAATTAAGGTATTTTTTGAAGCTCTTTGATGATTCAGTTTTTTCTGGTACATTTTCAGGTATATTTTCAATTGTTGGGCTGTATGTTGTAACATTAAAAATAAGTTCAGCCAAGATGAGTAAGATCATCGTAAGGAATCTCTTTAGGGCCTAGACCATCTAAAGAACCGGTCCGAGTTTACTCGAACATACTTTCCAATTTATCAAAATTAATAGATAGAGAAAATGAGTAATTACATGGTAAATAATTTTCCTCTAGTTAAATTTCCGATATCTCGGGGGGGGGGGGGGCAGCAATAATAGCAGGGCACGCAATGCATTTCAGCGTGAATTGTCTATCATTTTAAAAAAAAAAAAAACACCTAAAACATGCCTGACGGTAGAAATAATCGATACAAAGGTTTTGCAGAAAAATTATTTTTTAGTCATTTTTCTTTGAAATTTAGTTATTTTTATTTTTTTACCCCCAGAAGCAAACTATCAAGGGGCAAGTGACCCCCTGCATTTTGTCAACATTAATAACGACTACAATATAAGTGAATTTAAAAGAAATCGTTGGAGCCGTTTTGGAGAAATAATTTTTTTATACGTTTTCTTGGCGTTTTTTGAAAATAAAACTCCCCCGAATTTAGTTAGCCCAAAAAAAATTTTTCCCGAGGCATGATTTTTATGAACCTACATGCCGAATTTCATCAAAATCGACTTAGTAGTTTGCCCGGAAATCGACGCACAGGCAGAGCGACAGACATTTCGTAAAAACCACTTTTTGGGTTCCTGGAACCTCAAAACGTGTAAATCCGTTGAAATCTCGGAATCGAAAATTTCGACGATCACAAAGCTTTCCTTATACTACCCATAAATTGCAAAGAAAAAAGCGGAGATAATCGCAATGATTGGCGGCAAGGTATCATCAGACTAACAAGTAACAAAGTAAGTACTGTATACAATAATTGAAAATGTTTATTCACTATAGAAGCATAACTTACTCGTATGTATGGATTGCGACTAGAGGGGAATATTTGCTAAGATAACTGTTAAGAATAGCAATTAATGTTATGTATCAGTGTCCCTCTCTCGATTAACTTATATATGTATATGGGCTCCAGAAGTCCAACCCGTGGCCATGGCGAGATTCGCTGAAGCAGCGGGGCTCGACTAGTGCAACTGGAGGACCAATGGGCCCATATTGCGGCCTGGGTCCCGACTACTACTATATATGTAACTGCCAAACTATATACTGTCGAAAAAGTGAGGTCTACTACCTAAAATATTTGTAATGCTGACAAAAAGTTTGAAGCAACATACCTATAGACCTATACACTTGTAGGCACCACCGCAATACACAACGCTAAACCTGGTAACATTGAGGTAAACAGACAGCAAAGCTTTTAATAGCGGCACGTTTCTCTGCAAAGGGACGCTTTTGCGTAGAATCAGTAATTGAGCAGAGTGTCTTCTTGACGCCTCCCAGAGGCATTTTTCCTAGCTCTTGGAAAAAATGTGTTTTTATACAGATTAAAAACATAATGATGCAAGTGGTATTCGAATAATACATGATTTTACTCGTACATTGACTTATGTTGAAAATGGAGAGGATTAAAAGTGGACCATAAAACGAAAAGACGAGGTTTGATACTAGAAAAAAAATCAAAAATATCCACCCCTAATAGGCACCTTGCCCTCACCGGTGGGGATGGGGGGAAATGGCTTCCGGACATGTTGCTGACTACATCAACCCAAATAGAACCATGGTCAAGAGAGAGGATCCTCCAACAGTCCTCAGGGCCTCATTTGACGGGATAAATTGTTTTAGCGGCTTGAAGCAACATATCCAATTATTTAACCACCCATTTTTGTACTTTTTTTATCACTTCCAATTGCAAAGATTAAAATGTTAACATTCAATGTTGACTCATGTCTGATCATAGTATTTACTCTAACCTGGAATGGGGAACAATAATATTATATTCAAGTGTTAGCCTTACAGCATAGATCCATTTCCGTGAAAAAGAATACCCGTATATTGAGAGCCCTGCCAGCGGGACTACTATACTATGCCCTTTAGTGTTAACTTATTCTTGTGGTTAAAAATTGAAACAAAGCCATTTTTTAATAGCACTCACCATTCTAAAATTATCTTGTAAACATTTTAATCACAGGTTAACATTGTAAAAAAATATTTAAACAAAATTACGTTAACAATAAACTAATATGTACACACCGCAGAGAATACCATAACCACGGGTCTTCAACACACAAAAATCCGGAACTTCCGAAAAGAAGGCGCAATTGTTAAATACAGTAGATAACATAAAACAAAATTTGCAGTTAGATAAAGATTATAAAATATAAAATGATTGGTAGCCGACATATGAAATTCGCAAACAAGAGCTTCAAGAAATGCCATCGCTTACAGCAATATACACGTACGGTACTGTAGGTTAAAGCAATGCTGACAATTCGGAATTTCGTTCAGAATTTTCATCTCGGTAGGTACTCAGCTGTATCTCAAATTAGAAGGAAGAAAGGAAGCACCCTATGGGCCCATCAATGCTAATGTAAAAAAGTTTATGCTAAAGTCAATGCTAATGTATGAGACGTTAAGATGTATTTATTCAAGGGCATTTGGCGTGTACTGTGCTATACAATAGCTTAGTTGAGGAATATTACCATAAACTAGTCCTCTGCCTGCACAGTACTGTACCTACCGATAGATACCGGTACAATACCGAAAAGCATTGTATCATACACATTAAATTTCTTGGCGAGTCCACGTAAATAACGACGCCGTCCTTAGGAAATTCAGGTAATAAAAGTCCTACTGCCTCAATCGCACGTATGAGAGCCCACAGTGGTTCTTGTTGGAACTCGACTTGCAGCAACTTGTCTAGTGAGCAATCTGAACTATGTGTTAGCAGGGCCTGATTTACCCACTGATGGGCTAACTGGGCTACAGCCCAGAGCGCCAGATTTTGGGTGGCGGCAAAGTCTCGTTGGAGTACTGGAATTATAATTACAAAGGCTTTTACGGCTGGAGAGCAGCTACGTGACGAATCAGTAGAGTCCGGGATGATAGGCCGTGGTCGTTCTGAAAGCGTACTTTCAAACGTTTCGTCAACACCTGCAGTCGGCATATTCAGTGGAACTGCGTAGACTTTTAATAATGTATCTCGGAGGCTCTGCAGCAACAGTTCCACTGAAGATGTCGACCGCTGATGTTGATGAAACGTTTGGATGTACGCATTCAGAACGACCACGGCCTATCATCCCGTACTCTGCTGATTTGTCACTATAAGTCCATTAATAATCAATTTAATAAAAATAAAATAAAAGCAACACAATGAATTAAAAAATCAAGAAGAGGAAAAAAGTTTTTCCTATTAGTCATGAAATAATTATTTGAAGTTGGCGCGTTATTTGGCTTCAGAATTTGACCGTTGTACCGTCGTCACTTGTCACCATTATCGACCCTGGTCGCGTCAGCGGCGTCAATCCTTGGTTCGTTCGCAATAAATTACTTAAAATAAAAAGATGAAAACAAATCCCAGACTTGGTTCGGGGGGGGGGGAAATTCTGAGTAGCCCAAGGGCGGATAATTCCTAAATCAGGCCCTGTGTACCAGCTTCCAGCTAAACCATGCAGACTTACCTGGAAGTAATGGCTGTTAGAGGTAAAATAATTACGGTAATTGAATGCTAATTCATAGATAAACATACTGCTGTGAGCTGTGATCTCAACGACTAACTTATGTGTATAATAAAGTGATTGCCTCTAAAACCTGTCAGAACACTCAACCGAACGATCTTTACCTACTAGCTCCATCCAATGTCTTACAAATGGCTACAACGGACAGTCCGGAAGACCTATTTCGAAGATTAATGTTATTTATAAGACTTGTACGACCTACAAGTGTAATATAGCTATAGTTAGGTTGTTTATTATCGTTACCGTATACTCGAATATGTGCGCTGTAAATCTCTGTTATGTGGGGTAAGTGGCAAGAGGTAATCAAGGCAGAGCTAATAATCACTCGTTTATGACCGTTCAACAATTTATCAGGATTTAATCACGGAAATAATGGTAGAAGCTGGGCGCAGATATAATGGCCATCATTGACTATATCAGGGATACAGTGTTCCACAACAGTAAATATTATATCAGGCTTTTCCCAAACATGGTTTGCGGTGGATGAGAGGAGCCCAGTTTGTTATTCATTACAGCTGATGGGTGTTTTTGTAACGGAATTACGATTACCTAAATGCTATTAATTCATCACTATATCACATCACATACACTAAAACATGTAACATCCGGTTTGCCAGTAAGTATTATCCTTATTACAGTATCAGAGAAATTTCAATCCAGAGCAGAAGGTCAATATATTCTAATCATTGGGGGATTTTTTAACTGTACGCTATATTGTCCCAAAATCATGCGGAAACAATACTCATGTTGTTGTTGTCATTTGGCAAGATTCAATGGGCCACAGGAGTAAGTCCGTTGAAGGCCTATAAAACAAATAGAATCCCACCTATGTTTTCGTTAAAAAAGGTTATACATCGCATATACACAATTTAATGGATGCATCTGATTGACCGCCTCAGTCGGATTCACCATACTAAGAAACCTGTATCGAGTTATGACACCTCTTCGTTCACATTGTTTGTAGAGGCTCGCACAAGTACAAGCATTACTATTCCACCTATTTTCAAATGGGTCTATCTCAGTTTGACCTTACTTTTCATGGAGAGCTATTAAATCGATTCTCTCTCAATTCCTTATCCCCCTTAACTCGTAATTACAATAATATGTGCTGGGAGTCATGTTTGTTATTGATGGCACATTATCGCAAGGCGGATGCTGATTGGCTGCGGTGCAGCTAAGACGCTTTGATCTAAGTAAAGGATGGAGATAGATTTTCTTAAAAATAAGTCTAACTTTAGAGGAGCATTTAACATAGGAGAAAAAAATGTTTTACGCCAAAGTGTTATGTCTATCGATAGCCTTTAAACAAGGAAACCAACCAATCAAAAAGTCATATTCGAAAAAAATGGAGATTGAAAACAGGCAACTCACCCTACCTCAGACTCATCCTGACCTCTGTATCTAAAGGATCATGTGTATACAACTGGAAATATATCGCAACATGCTTATTTATCAAGAGGTAAAATATCATATTAATCATTAAAATTCAATGTAGATTATGAAGTAATACTGTATATTGTAAACAATCCAATATTAAAGACTCATTAGAGCTCATTTGCCCTATAGAAAATTTGCTATAAGTAACCATTAAAATTAAATGAAAGAATCTTCGAGGAAAGCATTCATTGTGATGCAGGAGAGACTCAGACAATTAGAGAGGAAAAGCGAAACGACAAATGAAGACCTCAGGCACGTTTCCCCATTAAAAATCACATGGAAAGAAAGTGTAATTATCTTGATGATTTTACTTTCAAACTAGGTCGGCATTCTTATAAATTGCTGACCTACTGAAAGGCCGCTGCTAAATTCAGAAAATGTTTAATCTGAAACTGTACCTTTTTTCCTTTTAAATGCCAACCTGTGACCCACAGGCTACGTTATAAAAAATTCTCTCCCTCGTTTTAAAGACTCTCTATCGATTGCTTGGTAACTTGTGTGCATTGCATCATCAGCCCCACTCAATCACTTTCACATATATTCTAGTCGTTCTTAATTTTACCCCTTGATAGTTTGCTTCTGGGGGTAAAAAAATAAAAATAACTTAATTTTAATGAAAAATGATTAAAAAATAATATTTCTGCGAAACTTTTCTATCGATGATTTCTACCTTCAGGCATGTTTTAGGTGTTAAGTTGAGTAACAAAACTGGACAGTTTGCTTTCCCAAAAACCTATTTGCTTTTGCGCAAAATTTTTTTTTTTTTGAAAAAATGATAGAAACTTCACGCTGAAATGCATTGCCTGCCTTGCCATTACTACTGTGTTGTAATGTGTTTTAAATATATTGAGGCCACCTCACCTCCAGTGACGTCAGGTGGACACCCTCCCCCCCCCCCCCCCCCCCCCGAGATATCCGAAACTTAACTATAGGAAAATTATTTACCATGAAATTATTCATTTTCTCTCCCTACCAATTGATAAATTGGAAAGCATGTTCGAGTAAATTCGGTCCGGTTCTTTTCGCTTATCCCGGATGAAACTCGGTCCCTTGTCTGTTCAATCGCCATTTCGCGCTTCTTTTAACCACAAGGAGGTACAGATTAGAGATATTCACCTCGGAGACCATCATAGGGCATTATTCAGAAACTCAGCTACCTTGAAGACTACTGTATTTAGGCTAAATCTATCTATAAATATTATATTATAGGCATTATTAAGAAATTCAGCTACTTTGAAGACTACTGTGTTTATACTAAATCTATCTATAAATAATATATTATAGGCATTATTCAGAAACTAAACTACTTTGAAGACTACTGTATATGTAGGCTAAATCTATCTATAAATATATCAAGTTAGAAAAAATTCGATGGTGGGTCATCGTGACACTAAGTCCCTGCATCTTCGCTTGAAGAGTCACGGGAACGAATACTGGATGACACCATTATCTATCAATCAATGACGGTGCCTATGAAAAATATTGACTTTTCTGTTCTATTACTGAACCAACCTAGCGGAGTTAAACCTATAAATCACTCACTTACACTCAACCAGGAAGACCCGGGACCGCCTGCTGTACATGCCTCCGAAGCATGGCCTATCAGTATTCCCTGCCGAGACTTTTCAAGATATAATAATAATAATAATCACCTTTATTTTATTTATTAAATGTAAATTAAATGAGATACCTAGGTCATCCCATTCACAGTTTACATGAAATTGCGTTACAAATTACAGTTACAGTCGAGAGAGTATCGCTATGGCCAAGTAAACGTAACTCGATACAAGTACCATTAGGTTACTTAGTGAGGCGATTGAAAAGGTTAATATAATAAATTCATTAAATTATTTATACGCGATTAACCTTTTAAAAAAATACAATAAACAAAAATAATAATAACATTTGAACTCTAAATCTGCCTAAAGTCCAGTCGGTCACCTCCATACACCTTAGGCCCTCTCGAGTTTAGTTTGCTGTATTATAATTTTATCTGTCACGTCACTTTATTCTACAGTTTGATCCTGTGAACCGCGTTCAGGAGTACAGGCGGAATCACGCTTAGCTTGTAGAAAATATAAATTGGAAATTCTACTTCCATATTGCTATGTAGGATTGCGGCAGCGGATTAATTTCGACAGAAATCAAATTGAAAAAGGATAAGAGGCCAATGACATCACTTAGGTTGGCCCAATAGTCAATAGTACAATACTCTAAGGAAATGTAATCAACTTCCAAGTTCACGAGGGGGGGGGGGGATCTCCCTCATGCCAAAATAATGGGGTTTACGCATTTTGAAAGCAGTAGATTTAGATTTTACCGGTGAAGATTTATGTAACACTGTAGACATGGGGGGGGGGGCGTAGTAGACATCTTTACACTTATTGGAAAGACTCCAACTAGGGGGGTGGGGTTTTAAATTATGGGTACAAAATTGAGGTGGTTTGTAGGCCTATACGCATTTTGGCAGGAAAATATTTTTTTCCTGAGAAAGAGTTAAAACTGAGTGCCCCTCGTGGGTACGGCTTTGATAATGAGTGTTAAAACGCTTGAAATTTTTAGAAGAGACAATTTATAGTCCAGGGTAGATATTTTTTTTTAAGACATTAAATTATAGTAGAATGAAACCCATTGGAAATGGAAGATAATATGGCAGACTAATAATAATAATAATAAAGGAAAAATAAATTACGGGAGATCTGAGGTCGGGAGGCAGGTAGGGGTGGTTTTTAAGGGTGAAATACGGTACATCTTCATTTCCGACAAAACTACAAGTCCTATGGAAAAACGTTTAATAGAAAAAAGGTAGATAATAATAATATGTAGGCTACATCTTTAGTGATTACACTTTTTTCACATAACCTCAAATTTTATGAGAAAAATGCCAAAAACCAGGGTTTTGGTTTTTTATTTTTAACTTTCACAAAAAAAAAATTGACGTGAAAATTGGGGAACGCTTACTTTTGTATGTACCTACTTAATACACTGTAATTTTTTTGATTTAAAATATTAATTTTTTCCTACTAATTTTGACTATATTATATGGAAAATGCACCCTAATTTTCAATCGAAAAATCTCACGTCAAAATGTCATTTTTTTTTTTTTTTTTAATTAGGTAGGCCTTTTGTTTGTTGAAATCTCTACTTTCCGATGGAATAAAGAACAATATACACTACTGCGAAAAAATTTCTAAAAAAATGCAAAAAACCCAAATCGAAAAATGATGTCTCTAATATTTATAACATAGGCCTATTCCGATCAATTTAGTTTATCTAAGCCCTATATTTATATCTGAGTCAATCAGCTCTGAAATAAAAATAGTAATATTTTCGTTCTTAAATGGTATGATTAACGTTACACAACGTAAAAATATAAAATCGAATGATATTTTAGTACAATATTAGATGCGAGTTATTGTAATTTTGGATGACTAAATTGACCGGACTATATTTAAATATTAAAGACATCATTTTTCGATTTAGTTTTTTGCATTTTTTAAGAAAGTTTTGCACAGTAGTGTATATTGTTCTTTATACTATCGGGAAGTAGAGATTTCAACAAACAAAAGGCCCACCTAATTTTTTAAAAAAATGACATTTTGACGTGAGATTTTTCGATTGAAAATTAGGGTGCTTTTTCCATATATAGTCAAAATTAGTTGGAAAAAATTAATATTTTTAATCAAAAATAGTTACAGTGTGTTAAGAACATACGAAAGTAAGTTTTCTCCAATTTTCACGTAAAAATTTATTTTTGTGTAAGTTAAAAATAATTGACATTTTTCCCATAAAATTTGAGGTTATGTGAAAAAAGTGTATTCACCAAAGTTGTACATCTTGTTATTATCTACCTTTTTGCTATTTAACGTTTTTCCATAGGACTTGTAGTTTAGTCGAAAATGAAGATGTACCGTGTTTCACCCTTAAAAACCACCCCTACCTGCCTCCCGAACTCAGATCGCCCGTAATTTATTTTTCCATTAATGTCTGTCATATTATCTTCGATTTCCAATGGGTTTCATTCTACTATTGTATAATTTAATGTTTTTTTTTCACCATTTTTCAGGGGATCTACCCTGGGCTATTAATGCATGACGTTCATTAGACAAGGTCCATTCAAACGCCAGGATAAACCTGGAAGCCATATTTTCATATATACGGTACCTGCTGTTCGTAACTGAATTGTGAGATTTTTTTTCAGTCGAAAAAATCTGCATGAATGTAATTACAGTGGACGAATAGATTAATGACTACCCAATGTCGTCTGTAATTATGACCAATGAGTTTTCGCTTAGAGAAAAATAACAATTTATTTGAGACTTTATATGAAAACACATGAATCTGGAATGTATAGAGGAATTCGTGAAGAGGGTGTTCATATTGGAAATACCGTGGCCTTTGAAGTATGCATATTGTGTAGACATGTCGAGTAATACAGAGACAGACGTTATAAGGATCATTACTGGAAATGTCCTCTGGCAGTTCATCTCATGAGAAGAAATCTTTACCATGCATCCGATTATTTCTATTTTCTGTTGCCTCAGAAATATTCTGTGCACTGCTATATTAAACTAAATAACAGATATGCTACTTACACATAATTTTATTTGAAATTCGAATGCATATTGTTTTGGATACGTTACCGCTAGGGCTGAACTGCAGATATGGTGGCTAGCTGCGAATGTAACGAATAAGCAGTTCCCGACCAAGCAGCAGCATAATCGGAGGGTGGTGCAGGCAAGTCTAGAAAAAGATGGGATGGCCATGTGACGAGGCGAATAGTTGCCGCCACTAAATATGCAACCTCCACTTTCTTCAAGGAAGGACATGGCATTTTCTTTGCAATGATTTCAAAATGTTTTTGCTTTCCAATTTATACGTAGTATAAGGAAAGCTTTGTGATGGTCGAAATTTCCCATTCCGAGATTTCAACGGATTTACACGTTTTGAGGTCCCAGGAACCCAAAATAGTGGTTTTTACGAAATGTCTGTCTGTCTGTCTGTCGTTCTGTCTGTCTGTGCGTCGATTTCCCGGCAAACTACTCGGTCGATCTTGATGAAATTCGGCATGTAGGTTCAAAAACATCATACCCCGGTACCTTTTTTTTTAATTTGGGGCTAACTTAATTTGGGGGGGTTTTATACTCAAAAAACTCCAAAAAAAACGTCTAAAAAAATGATTTCTCAAAAACGGCTCCTACGATTTCTTTTAAATTCACATCTATTGTAGTCGTTATTAATATTAACGAAATGCGTGGGGTCGCTTGCCCCATGATATGTTGCTTCTGGGGGTAAAAAAATAAAAATAACTAAATTTTAATGAAAAATGACTAAAAAATAATTTTTCTGCGAAACCTTTCTATCGATGATTTCTACCTTAAGGCATGTTTTTGGTGTTAAATTGAGTAACGAAACCGGACAGGTTGCTTTCCCAGAAAAGTATTTGGTTTTGTAAAAAAAAAAATGTTTTTTTGAAAAAATGATAGACAATTCACGCTCAAATGCATTGCGTGCCCTGCCAGTATTGCTGTGTGGTAATGTGTTGGTCTGACCTATCTAGAATTTACCTCACCTCCAGTGAAGTCAGGTGGACACCCCCCCCCCCCCCCCCGAGATATCGGAAATTTAACCATAGGAAAATTATTTACCATGAAATTACTCATTTTCTCTATCTACTAATTTTGATAAATTGGAAAGTATGTTCGCGTAAACTCGGACCGGTTCTTTAAACCAGGAACGACTGAGTCTTTTTTGTCGTTCAGCTTAGATACAAAAAATGCTTAAAAAGAAGCACAAGCTTTCTCAAAACGCAAACTGATGAGTTGCTACTATTGTATTAAATAACCTCAGTATAAAACACTTTAAAATCGTGTTTTGAATAGACTATTAATATTTCCCATGAGAAAATGTTAATTTACCGCGAAAGCTTGTCATTTTTATGAATTTTCAATTTTTTTTTATTTAAGTACCCACCCACTCAACAATACGACAACTTTACTGCCTCATTAAAAATTTTCTTTCTTCTGGCAATTCCGGAAACATTTTTTTCCAACTCCTTAGCTGATAAAGATCGTTCGTCACAGTAATTATTATTATATTTTATTTTCATTATTTTAATTGCGGTGATGATTTGAGCAAGAGCGAATTAATTATAGCCTAGAACCGCATTTTTTTCGTGCCAGAACTTTCCTACAGTCTCAGTCCCTTTCAGATAAATAATTTTATTTTTAGGCTAATCAGCTTGTTAACCTTCAGATTTCAATATTTTAACTACAATACCTACTTGTACTGTGTTGTACTTCTTCTTCTTAAGGTTACAATCTTAGCGATTGGTTGGCAGCAACTCCCTGCATATCGTCCTCCAGTTTACTCGGTCCTCGATCTTCCTCTTCAGTTCTTGATATGATATTGCTCCTGCGTCCTCTTTTACTCGATCCATGAATTCCTTCTTCGGCCGTCCTCTTCGGTTATTTCCCTCTACTGTGCTCTCGATAATAGTGTGTACCAGATTTTCATGCCTTAGCAAATGCCCCATCCATTTCGCTCTCCTGATTCGTATCTGGGCTACCAACTGTCTTTCTTCCCCGATAGCGTCTAGCACTCTTTCATTTGTCACATGGTCCCTCCAGCTGATCCGTAGCATCCTTCTGTAACACCACATTTCTGTTGTACTTACTGTCGATTAATTCAGTTTAAAATTCTATTAAACTGCTTAAACTAGCCTATACTATACAATACAATAAGTACTGTTAGTGTTGTCTACAATCCTTTTACTGAAGCACGTTTTAAATTTATTAATTGTTAATTGTAATTCGCCCATATGGAAAATAAAGACAATTTTCTTTCTTTCTTTCTTTAAAACTTATTAGCCCTGAACGTTGGAATATAATGTTGAATATACGACCGAGCAGCTAATTTCAATTTACATGAAATCATTATCATTACCTACAGTATAAAACTATTAGTAATTTGTCTTTGGCATTTAACCTGCAATACATAAGTACTCATACTCTTACTAAATTTCATGATAGTATTATCATGCTTAAACAACGCGAAGTTAAGATTTTCACTCACCGGACGCTTTCCTTCTCAATAATTCATGAGAACAGGTAGAAACAACTGCCGTGCAATAGAGAGGCTATATTTTTATATAGGTTGGCGGTTTTTTTTCGTTTGAACGTTTAAAAGCATAAAAGTTCAGTGGGTATTAAAAATCAATCTCTCCCTTGAGCGCGGATGGTAATTTCATCTTTTTTGCAAACTTCAAACTTGCATAAACTTTAAGTCAGGGAGAGCTTTGATTTGAAAATCAAATATTTAAAAGGTTTTCTTAATCTTCATGTTTCTCGTTCACCATGACATATTTTACTCCTACTACAAATATACGATAATAGCTCCAAGTCATGAATATGATATTGCCTAGGCTATATTAAAACTTTGTTTTCGCATGTTGTTTTTAAATTATTTTTTCCTCATAAAGCCTGTACCTACCTCATATTGCCATTACTTCAACAAAAAAATTGCAGATAGTGTATTTTGTATTGTAATTTATTAATACTAACATTAAAATTATATTATTTTTCGAGTCTGAACGCTTCACAATTGGTGGCTTCCAAAATTCACTAATTAGAGTCTTAATTAGAGTATTAATTTAAATTGCATACAGTACGTATTATTAATGAATAAAATTATTTATTGGACTGGAAGAGGAAACTGTCAATGTCACAGACTGACTGCTGAGTCCAGTTTTCCCGCGCAAATTTATCAGCTGATTAATAGGATTTACAGGCATTGGCAATCCCATCCATCCTCTTGCTCGAATAGTGCATCCACGCGATAATCCATCTCCAATATAATGAGAAATGTCTTAATCCCACTTTGTTTCCATTATGAAGCAATGGCATATTGCGCAGAGAGAGGGTAGGATGAGCATAGTTGTTGGAATATAAAGCTAAAAAAAATTGCAATGCATTAATTCCCCCCCAAATTTGGTACATCTGCTGTAAATTAATGTATTATGCTCTGATTTCATCGATCCTACATATATGTTTTTTTTCTATTTTGACCCACTACTACCCCCCCCCCCCGGGCTGTATATCCGTCCCTGAATGTGGGTGTAAGCCATGTAAGGTTTTAAAGTTTAAGAATCGGACTGATCGTTTCATTGCATTGTTTCTTCTCGATTTACAAATGTTATTAACTTATAATCGTGGAAATCCAAAAAAGCGATGGTAAGTGCCAGGACGCTTCATAAAAAGACAGAGTCACACAGATGCAAACACTGTGCTAGTTACAAAATACTTGTCGGGTCGCTGCCGTCAAATGAGAGTTTTATCGCTTCAGAAAGTTCTCTTTTGACCGAAATGGATACTCAGACAGCCATTGCGGCAGCTCGTGCAATACCTGAGGTCAGATAGAGTCAAGTAATTGTTAGATAAATTCCTTTCTCGTTGTCAAATGTATGCTTACGGCTTGATCGTGTTCTGAATATGAATAAAATGGGAACCCCATGTAAGAAGTTCTCTCCCCTGACGACACAGCGCAACGGGACTGTGAATCGCATGCATATTTGACGGATCGTAATTTACAAACTACGGTATTCTCCTTCTATAGTTAGCCATGTAATAAACGTCATCCCTTGGCTACATGCAGTCGCAAAGAGCTTTATTAATAATTATACAGTAAATTTACTATATAATAAAATGTGTTCCTTGCTTTAGGTCATGGTGCGGAAATTTTCATGGGAAGCAAGCAAGTTAGTCAAACTTTAACTAACTTATGAGACAAATATGTATGCTTAGTGATACGCTTGCCTTGTAACTTTAGATTGTTTAGAAATTGTTTTAGACTAGGGTTCAAGTCCCTATCTGCCAAAATTAGGAGGTCTGATATAGTTGCTGGCAAGTTTGCGAGATGGTCGAAGAGCAAACGCTACGGGGACGAATAAGACCCGCACTGACTATAGCGAAGCAAAAACAAGACGTATAGTAATAAAGTCCTGTAGGACTTTCAATGAACCTAGGCATACATATAGGGGCCTATTGGTCCCTTCTCCAATGCCAACGACCCCATGGATTTCCGACATTATTGCTTTCATATATAAGTAGTAGGTACGATAAGGAAAGCTTTCAGATGGCCGAAATTTTCGGTTTCGAGTTTTCAGAGGATTTACCCGTTTTGAAGTCCCAGGAATTAAAAAAATGTTTTTTACGAAATGTCTGCGACTGTCAGTCTGACTGTATATACGTCAATTTTTGGGCAAACTACTCGGTGGATTTTGATGAAATTAGGTATATGAATTTAAAAAAATCATATCTCGGGATATTTTATCAATTTTTGGGGGATTTTACCGAACCGAAGTGACTAAAAACAATTTCCTTTGAAAACGATTTTCTTTAAACTCACATGTTTTGTCACTAGCCCCTTGATAGTTTGGTACCGGGGCCAATTTTTTTTTTTTTAACTCAATTTTCATGAACAATTGTACTAAATATAATCTTTCTGTGGAAGCTTCCTATAGATCTATATATAGCATCTATGCTTTCTAACTTCAGGCTTGTTTGATAGATAGGTGTTGAATAGAGTAATAGTATAATTAAACCAATCAGGTAACTTTACCAAGCATAGTTTTGGTTTTGGATAAAAAAAATTATGGACAAGTCATGGGCCCAATATACTGCATTCCTTTCTATCTATAGTCGGCCATTATTATGTAATATATTGGTCTGCCCGTTCTAAACTATTCAATCGTCCCATCGATCAATTCAGTGCTTTGGGATGGGGAAGACTTGAAAATATAACCCTAGCACAATTATTTAGGTACCATGGAACTTTTTTTTTAATGTTAACCGCATACATACAATTTAATGAATGCATCCGACTGACCTCATCAGTCGCCTCTGTAGGTAAGTATCCGTGTTGAGTTACAACACGTCTTCGATCGCATGGCGTGTAAAGACTCGCACAAGTGCAAGCACGTTACCACCTGGCTATCGAAGTCGTTAAACTACTCATAATATCTTATCTTATACTAATTGATAAATAGGAAAGCATGTACGAGTTCACTCGTACCGATTCTTTAAATATTGTTTCCGTATGAATATTTGGGCATTACCTACTGGTAAAAACAGGACTTCTTCTAAGTACCTGTACCAATACGCCAATGGCTACAGACTGTAGCCCTAAACTGTAGCCTACAGTGTAGGGGCTACCAAACCCGACCGGTGTAGACCTAGGAGAAAAAAGTCCTTATACAACTGTAGGTATATTATTCCTTAACTGAACTCTAAATTATCCCCTAAATTACTATTAGAAAACAGAGACCCCCCCACAATTACCAATCCGACTACAATTGCGAAATCGAAACAATTTCTAAGTTAGGTACCCATCGGTATTGGTTTTTGCAGATACTGTTGATAATGCCAACATGATTGAGTGAGCATGTAAGACTTAATCGTTGCCGAGTTTTTGGGCGTAATGATCCTTCCAGCTGGGATGTTTCTCACAAAACAACGCTGTACCAAATTCCCTCATGCGGATCAAGTTAGCGAAACGTATAAATGAAGCAGGTGGCCCGGAAAATCACTGATTGGCTTTGTTACTTGTAATGCGCCTGCTGCCTGACTCCCCCTCATCATCGGAAATCAACTTATTGTCATTGGCATTTAAAAGTTAAAAGAAATTATGGACAAAAAATGTAAATTTATTCTTTTTATTTTGTAATTTAGTTCAGCAAGAAACCTTGAACCGTTGACAATTAACAGTTTTGTATGTGTTGACCTTGATATAGTTGGAAGGTTTAGCATTTTCCCCTTAGAATTATTCTGCTTTTCCCTCTACGAACTAGGCGCCTGCCCTATTAAACTTGTTAAGCTCGGAATAAACTATCATTAAAGTTATTGCCAACCCATGTCTGTCAGGATTTAGGCTACTCTGTATTTTGCCCGAGTTGGCAGAAATTGGAATGGGTCATAAAAGAGGTGGATGGAGCTTATAGAGCCTCTACGTTTTCCCTATTATTCTATTTATTATTAGGTTTACTACGTGTATTAGATTTTTTATTGTTTTTGATTGAATATAAAAAGGGTATTTTGGTCAATTATCTACGGCAAAGTGAGTGCTCCTAACATTGTATGATACGGTATAAAATGATAAAAAAAACTTTGTACGAAAGAATAGCATCTTCAGTAGGGTGCAGATACCTAAGTCTCAGCTACAATTGCAGCTTCTATTAAATAAATAAATAAATATTGACTTTTTTTGTTCTATTACTAAGCCAACAAAGCGGAGTTAGGGCTATAAAGCCCTCTCTTACACTCAACTAGGAAGACCCGGGGCCGCCTGCTTTACATGCCCTCCGAAGCATGGCCAAAAAATGTAGGAAGTGTTGGACTCGAATCAACAACCTTTCGGGTGAAAGTCAGAGTCCGTACCACTACTCTACATGTCTTGACTTCTATGTTCTGAGTTTCTATTGTATAACAATATTAATTAATTAATTAATTTACAGCTGAAATACTGCATCGTGTACATAATTTTGCAGTTCTCTATTGTGATCGTAGCCTACCCTCGGAAACGTTTTGCTCCGAAGCGTCGATTGAATGTTGTTGAGTAAAAAAAAGTGAGTTTATGAATGTTCTAAAATGTTGTAGCTGAGTACAGAAATTACAATAAATGGATAGAAGCTAATAAAAATGTTACATAAAACGATACGGTAGGGACCTTAAGAAAGATGTGAATAAAAGTCCTAGAAATTCTTTAAAAAATAAAATTTTTCGCTCCGTTTTCATTTAGATTTTATCCCATTGAACACCCGTGGTGCCCCGTGGTGAGAGCAAAAATTAACAAAATCCTGATCAAAAACGTTGCCTTGAAATTGAAATAACTTCCTAGACATTTTTAAAAACACACTGTTGTGCGCTTTTAAGTTGGTTTCTATCATTTTCCTGGGATATTTTCAAACTACTGTGGCACATTATGATATTGATTCCCGCTCCCAACAGTTTTTTTTTTCATTTAAATTCATTTTTTCATTAAATTTTACTGCACCACTACTGGCCCTACTTTTCAATTTGATAAGTTCGTTGGGCGTTGGTGCCATTTTATTCGGCCAGCAGCCGGGATTAATATAATACCGCGGGGTTCATTCAATTGTTTTAGACAAAATGAGTGCAAAATGCACGGGAAATTCAAATTGATAAATTAATATGTTAGGTGAGATTTTAATTTTTTTCTCCCTTAGATGTGGACACATAAATGAAAATTCTTAATATAGGTATATCTAAATAATTGCACCTGTAGGCTTACATTTTAATGTTTATTAGTATTTCCTTCAATCATTAAACAATGCAACCATTCTCTTGTATTCTAAAAATTTATTAATTTGAATCTCCCACTCATATTTTAACACCGTCACGTGACAAGTTACTACTGCGGTATTAAAAAATAAACTCCGGTATTTTGATAATACCAAATCGCCATGATTGACTGCAGGAATTGAAGATATACGAATATCCGATATACGATGTATTCATCGATTATAAGCAAGGTTGACATTAATGTGGGAATCTATCCAATAATATACTCATATTTTTATAAATATGGTAAGTTAATTTTCATTTAGCAGCAATAAGTTCATTGTGGAACAAAAGTTAGGTAGATAAGCTACGAAAGTACAATATCTTATTGCCGTGACATAACTCTTTTGAAACAAATTAATAATGAAAGGCTTAGCTTTACAGGAAGTCCTTTGGCACCGTACTTGGAAGAACAAATGCAAAAGCTTTTAGTTACTAGCTAGCTTAACAAAGCCTTGGAGATGATAGAAGCCCCACTGCCCCAGCCTTCATCAAAAAGACTTTAGGGACTTACTCCACGCATTTTCAGGCTCACAATATCTTTGACATTTTTAAGATTTATAAGGAAAAAAATCCGAAAATATGTTTTTGTGTTGGGATTAAACAATAATACAATATGCATATGTTTATTTTCCAGTGAGGCACTATATACCCGGGTATTGTCATCCGCCATTTTGTATCCTATAATTCCTATATGGTAAGAATTGTAAGAAAGTGAAAGATTGAAAAGAACTAAAACACTTTTAGTATTTTTTTTATTAAACACTTCCCTAATTGGTAGAACGTTTTTTTAAAATAATAAAAAACAAATAACGATGAATTTCTAAAAATAAATCGGTAAACACCCAATGCTTTGCTTACAGACCAGACTTAAAACGGATACAAAATGGCGGATGACAATACCTGTCTAATATAGAGACCTATTTTCCAGTATGAAATTAAAAACAACATTCTTTCCTTTTTTTCTTTCCTTCTTATGTATAGCTTAATCGATTACACCCATGCTTTCAATTAAGTTGGTGGCAAAAAGCTCGGTAAAGTATTTATAGCTTAAATACCGAATTGAATAAGATTTGTCACAATTCACTCCATATTAATTCTTGTTTACCATAGCCTATATCAGTTATGATCGATAAAGTAATAAAATAAAATTAATAAACAATTAATATAGCCTATATTTATCATTTTAATATACTTAGTGCTTTCAAACAATGAGTTTAATTATTGTATCTATAGTATACATGGGGGAGGGGGGTTTTCACTAATCAAACCACTATTTTTTTTTTTTAAGCCACCACTTCAGAGGTCTATTGTTTACATGGCGTACCAACCTGAACAGAAATGCTCACCTAAATTTGATAAATTATTCCTTAATATCTGCTAATTATTAAAAAAATGTTAACATAATATGCACCAAAAAACCTTTAATGTACACGCGCGCGGATAGGCCTTAGTCTCAGTTGGAAATTGGTAAATCCGCCACTGCTGGTAGGCCTATATTCATTAAAAATTCTTCTTTTGATGTTATAATCTTATCGATTGGTTGGCAGCAACTCCCTACACATCATCCTCCAGCTCTCTCGAGCCTGCGCCTTGACACGTTCGAGCTCCTGCGTCCGCCTTCAGTTGATCCATGAATTCCTTCTTCGCCGCCCTCTTCTGTTGGTTCTTTCCACTGTACCCTAAATGATGGTGTGTGTACCAAATTTTTGTGTCTTAACAAATGTTCTACCCATTTCACTTCTTTTGCTTTTGATATGATGTAGCAGCTGTTCTTCGTCAATAATATATAAATAAATAAGGATTTTTTATTGTTTCTATTACTAAGCCAATCTAGCGGAGTTAGGGCATATACTCTGTGGTTCTCAAACAGTGGTGGGCCTCACCACCCCGTCAGGGAGGAATATATAGATATTTATGCATTTCGGGAAATTCGTGGCGTATGACATTTCAACATTGGGAACTAAGGCTCAGAAAATATTGATTCCATTTCCTTAGGTTGAAGTCGACGGGCCGAAACAAACTAAAAGGCCTCGACGAGGAGCTTAGAATGGTTATTTCACAAAATATTCGTTGTAACATCAAAAAATATATTTGACGCATTAAAAAAACCAACATACATTTTGATATTCATTTATTTTTCCATGTAAACTCGATAGAGATGGCTTCTTTAAAGGTGGGCCCTAAAAGTTTGGGAACCACTGCTGCCTAGCACATTTCAAGCGCTTCTAGCCTTTTCAGTCGATTAATATTCATTAATAAATATTCCGAGGAAATCATTGGCGGACCGTACATTGTCCACTGCCAGTCCCTAATTAATGGAAAATATTTATGAAATCAAATTAATGTATTCTCACCGACAACCCATTCAAACGTGTTTATAATTTTGTAAAGCTCAATGATGCAAATGGTCGGTAGCGTATGTACATAGTACGGTACACTGGTACAGTATGAACGTTAGCTCCACACGCAAATTATTATCCGCAACTTCGGTGGTTGATATTAATTGGCCTGCAGATCGTTGGTCTAACTTTGTCATTATCGTGCTGTGTGTTTCTAAATTTAGTAGGTAGACTACATGCGTAAACTGCCAAAAAATGCCTGCGTGGTTTCAACCAACCATCCATAGTAAATCATTGCTAAAAGGACTATTTTTGTTTTTCTATATTTTCCCTGCCCCAAAGCATTGGAATCCTCCATGACATGGTTAACTGCGTTTCTGTTTTCAATTGAAAATCAATATACCGTATATACTGTATGCCATTTTTATGGGTGTTTATTTAAAATAAATCAACGCTATCAGTTGTAGAGCTGTACGAGTAATTCTGGAGTTTCAGCGGCCCGATCATGGCGATTTTAATACCGGGGTAAATATAATACCCTGGTATTAAAAATGTAAACAAGATAATTTTACAATGGAGAGTGCTATTCAAAATTTGTTTGTTTTAACCCCATGGGAAAGTTAATATAATACCAATCGACCCACAGAAAACTGAAACTGAAACTTACCTAGATCCAGTCTCTGGTATCTTACTGTGGCAGAACGCATGTTATATAAGTTTTTCCCAATATTTTATTTTCGTGCAATATTTTTTTTCATTTTTTCCTTTAGTTTAATTTGCGGTTTATGAATTTAGGGGGGGGGGAGGTTTGAACCCTCGGGACTCCCCCTAGCTATACCAGTGTCTTTTGTATACAAATCCATGGAGAAATCCCAATGTTTTGATTGGCTGGGCTCTGTTTACCATTTGATCTGATTGGTTGGTCGCATAAGAGCATTTTCCTATACGAAAGAGGTCCATTAATGCCATACAAATTAGTTAATAAGTTCTACATTTCAGAAAGTTTCCATTACATATTATATTCGTGGACTGGTCTGATTGTATAATTAGTTTATTACATTCACCTGTTAAAATGAAAATGTAAAGTAATTAATAGAATTGTGAAAGAAATCCTCCAAGTTTCTAACCATCCGGGGCACCATATAGCTGACAGGAAATTTCATCTCATTTTATAATATTTATAAGTAATTGCCCTGCTCCCCATAATATATATCATATTCTACTTTGTATATGTAATGAGATGACTGTAGATAGTAGGTACAGTTGAGTGAAGTAAAACAAAATGGAGGCCTTTAATTCCACATACCGTACGATAATGAAAATTGAATGCTCTTCATTTTGTTTGGGAGACACTCGAATATTGAAGTAATCTCCATGCATTCCGTGTTTGGTCTGCTCTTCCTGTTTTACCAGATTAGATTCAAATCGAATAATTGAATTAACAGCATGTGGCAACCTAAAATCTTATGAAGCTATAATTTTATGTCTGTCACAAGGCAAAAAAACAAAGGCTACGTATCAAAATGGGTCTTATTTATTTTTTAGCTGTGGGCTACAATAGATGCCGAAAATGTAAAACTAACTTCTATGGAGTAATTTAATTAAATTAAACGTTAGGTACCTACTTACATTATGATTATTAACTATCTATAACTAGCTAGTTATTGTACTATTATGACAGAATTTAAAGAACGACTGACTGACTGACCGCGGCTGAGGACGTGGAAGTGCCATTAAATAAGGTACCGTACCTGACACTGGATAGTTCACAAATAAGTGTTTTATTAAAATTAGAGTTAGTAATCCCCAAATAAACGTTATAAGTTAACTTTGTCATAGAAGCCCACTAATGTTAGTAAAAAATTAAGTAAAAGTAAGTAAAGTAAATTTTATCTATCGAGAAATACATTCTACATACATTTCGTTAGTGGTTCAGAGCAGTGGCGGCGCTACGGGGGTGCCCGAGGGGGCCTGCCCCCCCCCAAACAGTTTCTCCGGCCCCTCCATGCCCCCCCCCCCACTTTTGTGATATTGTACATGTTGTTCAATTGCAGAATTATTGAACGTTATACCTACCCCCAATGAAAAATGTTTTGTTTCTTCATTGGCCCCCCCAGATAGAAGTCATGCCCCCCCTTGGCCCCACCACCTTTAAATTTCTAGCACCGCCACTGGTTCAGAGGGGCACCTTTGGGAATTCCCGTGATGGGCCCCTCGACCTAATAGATAACATTTATATTAAAACTTATTCTAAACACTTAATCTACAATACAAAATAAATTCTTTTAAAATTGTGTTACAAAACAAAACAATTAACTTCAGGTCGTGTTATTAAAATACAACGTACCTATTAAAATTATTAAAGTTAGTAAAATACATACGTGTTATTAAAATACAAAAATAAAATATAATAAAATGAACTTTAAAATATAGAATATAGGCCTAGAAAAATAACCTGAGCGTTCCGGCAATTATTTAATTAATAATAATAATAATAATAATTTAATTATACTATTCAATATTATTAATATACTCGTATACTATATACTATTAATACTATACTATTATACAGTATACTATCTACAGAAAGAACTCCCTAGCACAGTTACGCCTCATCAACGATCTTAGACTTGTTCACCCACAAGAGATGATGCAAATGCAACTGGGTTGAGAAAGTACCAAATCGTTGATAAGGTGTCTCTGTTATAGTACTGAGCTCCCTCTGTAAATGGCCGTTTTCGTCATAAAATAAAACATAAAATGGTTTCTCAGACAGAGTTAATTTTTTAGCGGTTATTTGGGATTTACCAACTCCAATTTAAATAACAATTTTCAATAAACACTTGTTGTTTGTTTATGAAAATGATGAAATACCACCAAGTCTTGAGTAACTTAATTTTACCTGCCACGCCTAATTTGAATTCGTTATCTTATTATAATATTAGCCAGTTATAAAATTCCAATATTTTCATCGCACAATAATAACTGTACCTTTGGTCTACACATTATTCAGAAAAAATTGTTTCCGGGTTTGAGAAAGGGTTTGAGATTTTGAATTTATATTACCGATATTTATAATTAATTTTGACGATTAGGCCTGTAATACCAATGAACCTATTATATATTGCCTATCTCGTAATCGATGGATCACTATCAATTTATTATTATCTACGTACCTATTTCTTTAAACCCCATAAAATTGATATCGTAATAATATGATGGCAATGGAAGTGGAAATATAAGGGCCTTATTTTAAAAAGTTCCTTCTTGATAAGATAAAATTTACTGCAGCCTTGCAATTTGAACGAAATGAAACTTTTCCGGATTCAAAGGTTTGTAAATTACCTTTGACCGAGTTGCATAGTCTGCTGGATTAACGAGGCCGGTGCTATTTCCCTGATTACCTTCCCTTACAGATAACCTGTTCATTAATAAGTCAGAAGAGCCTACAGCATTACAAGCTGAGTTAACAAGACATTGGTTTAATTCAAGTCTGAAGTAGAATTATTGTATTTAACAGAAACGTGTCTTGATAATAAACCAGCAATTTATTCTCTTCTCTTGACCTAGTTATACACTAACTTTGACTGTTTTGTATGGTTAATTTTATTTATGATTAAAAGGTTGATTCAAATTATTTTTATTCCTCTGTTGTGTGGTTGGTAACTAGATTTATCTATCTTTCTTCGTCATGCCCTGCTAGTTGTATTTGGCTTATCACTTCTTTTGTGAATACTGTGAAGTATAGGAGCATCCCAAAATTATGTAATAAGTTAAGTGTCGCCACAAAAATACCGAATACCCTAGACAATGCTATAAGGAATGTAGGCTGAGCTAGTTGGCTGAGTTGGCTGAGCTTACTCAAAGTAAACTTACATTTCTACGTAGACGGATACAGGGGGGCAGGTTGGTAGCTGCCCCCCCCCCTCCCCAAATATGGTAAACCTATTGTAAATTAATTTATTACGCTCTGATTTAATAGATCGACGTTTTTCCTATTTTGACCCCAAATGGACTGCTGGATCCGTCCCTGCATTTCTAAATATTGGTTCAAGACATAAGAGGGTAAAAAGTGTGTTATATTGAACAATGTTATTTTTTCAATCTTCATTGAAAGACATACCGTAGCCATTATCTCATTAAAATCTGCCCCTCAGCACTTTTTGGTCACGGTGGTTAAAAAATCCTCCGCTGTCAAAATAAAAAAAAATAACCGCAACGTTGTCTCGAAAAATATTTTCCTAATTGAAGTCGAACACACTTTTTTTAACATTCGAGGTTCATAAAGTAATCTAAAGTGAGTTATTGTCCATTACTCCAAGTCTTTTTACTTGGAAGTTTTAAAATGTTCTTAGCATTTAGTCCAGGAGGAACTTCTCAAAGAATGCAGATTTATAAGATTCTAGACAGAATAGCGAATACATCAGAGAGACATGAATTTTCTTTAGCGACTTCGGTGGCAGGGTGGCAGCGCGCTTGTACTTGTGCTTTTGCTTCACACCTTGCGATCGGAGACGTGTCGTAACTCGACACAAGTACCTATTAGGTTACTTAGTAAGGCGATTGAAGAGGTTAATCGGATACATTCATAAAATTGTTTTCACGCGGCTAACCTTATTTAAAAAATAAAAAATAAACTTACAAAAAGCGTTAGTCTAAAGTAAAAATATTTTCCTTTTAAATATTTGTGTAAACATTTGTTTATTAAACGAATTCATGAAACAATGAATGGGTAATTATGTAGCCTAAAGGGGCTCTCACCGTTAAATAAAAAAATGTGCGCCACAGCGAAAGAAACGTTTTGGTTTCGTTAAAAGGCATGTACAACCATAATAGCTTTTATAAAATGTAATTACAGAATTACAGAGACTTTCACGGCTGGAGTTACATGATGAAGCAGTAGAATCCTGGCTGATAGGCCTTGGTAGACTTGCACTATTCTTTCTTTGGGCTTACCAGTTACCTTACCTAAATAATCTAACAACTTCCCATACTTAACCAACATTATTAATTGTAATGGTAAGTGATCGTGTTGATTGAAATATGCATTGAAAAAAAATGAACTACAATAGGTATGCCTTTATTTACAACTCATATATTCGTGAGAAGTCCCCCTAATTGCCGTGTCTGTGACATTGATTCAAAGAATATTGCGTGATTGTGTGACTCATACGTAAAAGTTTTGAGGAAAATGGCTGAGAATACCCCTTACTGTGCATGCTTACCCGCAGGCGCTACTTAAAGGGGGTGACCGGGAGTTGTAAATACTTTGGAAAAAATAGTTTTGTGACAAAATTGCATTAATTTAATCTAGTCTGCGAAATATACTCCGTTTTTTTTTTAAATATTATGATCAACAATATATTGGCCATCATTTTAGAGGTAAACGACAGTACGTGGTATAATGAGGAAGCTTACAAAAAACCAAAAAATCCTTTTCGGCTCTGGTTTCGCGGGACGGCGGTTTCTCCTTCTCTAATAAATGATAACTTATTGCACTATTAAAGTACACAAGAACACATTCTGGTCCCTTCATTTTTATATTAATTCACTAAGTCGGTCAATCTGTGGCAACCAATCTTATTTCCTATACCAGCGGCTCCACCAGATTTTAATACCGGGGTTAATATAATACCCTGTTACTAACAATGTAACCAAGATAATTTTACAACGGAAAGTCCTATTCAAAATTTGTTTGTTTTTACACTTTTAACCCGAGGAGTAAGTTAATACCAATCGCCATAATTGGCCCACTGGGGCGCAAAAACAGACATTTTTCAGGAGGGACCATAAACCATAAACTATACTGTTGAATTTTTAAATTTCTTTCTTTCTTTCTCTCTCTCTCTTTCTTTCTTTCTTTCTTTCTTTCTTTCTTTCTTTCTTTCTTTCTTTCTTTCTTTCTTTCTTTCTTTTCCTTGCCCAGTATCCCCTGGACAAGGATATCAATAATAATAGGTAATCAAACTTTCCCTTACCTATTTGCGAGCTATACAATAGCCGCAGCCAAGAATTTTCCGAGAGGGTCTTTCATGAACAATGATCCTTAAGAATATATCACATTATTATTTTATTTATACACAAAACAAAAAATAGTAAAAAGTCAATATAGAAGGACATTGTCCCTTTTGCCCGGGCCGCCACGAGGTCTGAAGCGAAAAACAGAAATTCATATAATTACAAATAGAGGGGGAGGGGGCTCTCCCCCGTGTTATGGTCTATTTGAAATGGGAGGCTATGATCATAAAGGATACTTGATATAACATCTACAATATATATAATATAATATGACAGAACACTTACCCTAATAACATCTCTACTCTCTCTTTCTCCGAGTTCTCTGGTACGGTAGTCTCGAGTCGTCTCAGAATTGATCTCTAAGTCATTGTTACAAGTCTTTTATCACTTCAGGAGGTCTACCCGTCAGTAGTCATGGTAGGCCCATAACACATCTGATGGATTCTTTAAACTAATATGGGGGGACCCCGCCATGGCAGCAGGTGCAAGGCTTCTGAAGGAAGCCTTGTTATTTATCCTATAATTGATCATGCACTGCCACTACATCAGTCCATCAATTTTGATTCACACTCCACACCCTTTTGAGTCTTGTTTCCCTTCCCACTACTGAACGTATGGACCCTAAATATATACTAAATAGCAACGTTTTGATCAATATACGTCATCATGCGTCTGATGCCCTTGAAATTATCTTTTTTTAAAGCATCCAGTTGAATGCCAGAGGCATTGAGAAATGTCACTCCGGCAGTAGCAATAAATTATTATTGCCCGGTAAATTTTTAAGTGCACCAGTGAATAATTGAATTTCTCTAATTCCGTATCCTGCCTGCATCATCCGACCGCCAAGTGTAAGGGATGCAATGTAAATTTGCATGACGACTGGCGAGGCCAGCAACAAGGCATTTGTGTGTACCTTGGGTGCATGACTCACCCTCGCCTAATGCATTACTAATCAAATAGACGCTTTATCTCTCTCCCTCAACTGTCTTATTTTCATAGTGTGGCCGTGCGCGGTCGATTAATTCATCACTTATTTTCAGTATATACTGATGACATGGATATACAAAGAATAGAATAGATCGCCTATAAATATATTATAAGTTATAATAATTTACAGCATTATAACAGTAAAATTATTACATTAATGGTTTAACCCATGCTGCGGCCCCATATTAATTTATCACCGTTCAGAATGTTAGAATAATGAATAATATAGTTTTTTGTTTTGATTGTTTAAGTACGGTAGCACTTGAATTTTCCCAAATTTTCTCTTTTTTCCACTTCTATAAAGTGGTAAGCTATCCGCTATGTTCATCCAAAATTCAAATTAATAAATGATTGGAATATAAGGGATTTGTTGCCTGAAGGAAATACTAATAAACATTAAAATGTACAGGTAGAATTTTGAAATAACTTATATATTTTAATTAAAGTGTCTATATACATCTGAGGTGGCTATTCCACTTGTCAATTTTTCTTCAATACCGTAATTGATGAGAATTTTTCTTTACTCTATGTCATCTCATCAATTATTGATGCACAATGACGAAATATTGACAAGTATAGCCGCTTAAGGGAGAAAAAATTGAAAACTCACCAAAAATATTAATTTGTCAATTGGAATTTCGCACACATTTTGCTGCTATTTGTTTAAAACAATTGAATAAACCCTGGTATTATAATAATCCCAAATAACCATGATCGGGCTGCTGCTTTATTTTTTCTTCCTGTTCCTCAGGAAGAAAAATGAACTTTTATATTGAAAAAACCGATGGAAAATTTTCAGTTGATGCATCAAAGTGTTGGATTCAGGGTTATTCCCAGCCGGCAATTAAGCCATTGATTTTTATATCATTTTATTTTATTTTTTTACTCCATGGAAACAGGCAACAGCTTAAATCAAAGCTATGCCGCTGTTGTGTGCACTTTATTTTGATTTTCACGAATGTTGCTATGTAATCTGCTCAATTAATCTTCACAAATTGAATTTAGTCTCATCAAAGCTCAATGAAAATCCGATACGACATGGCAACCATTCGCCGGGTTCCTCATAGCAAACTGACATGTGTGCTTCCATGTTAAATTACAAGTTGCAGGCAGCCCTGTGTACCGTGTCACATAACAAGCTCTCGTATATGTCTGTAAATTGGAAATTGCCCACTCATGTTCCAATTTAGCAGATGATAGGTCAGTTATCCACTATACATGTGTCGCTGGTAAGTTCGTTGCAACTTAAGTAATATATAATTTAGAACAAGCCTGCGAACGTTATTATTTATTAATTAGGCTGCTACGAATGTGCAGCTATATATAATCTATAGTATAGAGCAGTGGTTCTTAAACTGCGGGTCGCGAGATTAAAGAAATTTAAAAAAAAAAAAAAAAAAAAAAATTACGCTAAGATGTACCTATTAGGGGTATTCACTGTGTTTGGTTTACCCTAAGGGAAAGTAGGAATCTGTGGGAAAATAGCAGATGTTCACAAGTTAATAGCAAAAGGCAAAGAAACGTTGGAGGTATACATCCAGTTATGGTTGGCGGAGGTATCCTCATGCTGAGATATTTCTCTATTTCCCATTTTCCCTTTCCTACCAACAGAGTGAATACTCCTATTGTATAATTTTGAGAACTAAAAGTATGAATATAATAAAAAGGATCAAATCAGTGAGATGGATGAACTTGCTTTGTACGTTAAGTTGTGGTCCTAGGTTTGCAGGCAGATTCTCTTTTTGGTTTTAATAGTAACTATTGCAGAAAATTCAGCTTCACAGTCGTATGAGCCATGAACGTATGAGGTACTTAGAGTGTTTTTTCTTGCATGAAGGTCGCGAAACCAGGCCGGAATATCAAAAGGGGTCGCAGCCACAAAACGTTTAAGAACCACTGGTATAGAGCATAGCTATAGTATGATGGAAAACTCGGACCATAAGTACCGTAATTGGTTACTCCCGTACGTTACTCCCGTACGTTACTCCCGTACGTTACTCGCCGGTTTCGCTAAATAATATTACTATAACATATATTACAAACGAACGGTCACATGGGGGTAACGTTTTATATGTTCTTTCAGTCCAGTCATATCTTAATATATACTGTATATTTCGACTGTCCGTGTGTATGTTCCGGACCTCCTCTCAAACGACTGGACCGATTATGATGAATATTGTTGTGTGTGTTCAAGGAGGTTCGAAGATGGTTTAAATTAACACTTTCATCCGCTGGAGAATGTTTTTGTAATTTGATTTTGGAATATTTTACATTGGTGCGTGTACATGGCTGCTGGTACTGCCGACATCAAACGACATCTAGCGGCAGACTGCGCTACATTTAATTTTCGTTTATCCCGACAGTTGGCGCTACCATCGCCAACCGACATCAACTGACATCTAGTGGCAGACTGTGCTCCCGACAGTTGGTGCTGCGTGTGTGTTGTGTGTGACCACAATTAATTTACATGAGCAGTGACCGCGAGGCTGAAGGCCGAGCTGCCGCCCGCGGCAGGCGCAAGCGGCGGAGGCGGAGGCGAAGGCTGCGCCGGGAACCGCTTGTAGTCATACATGTCAGTCATCATATGAACTATGGCTACTCGTACACACTTGTATTGTATTGTATGGTAGGTATTTATTTTACGTGCATAGGTGCTATTCGTTTCATAAATCGATAAGATGTTTTTTTTTCTCCTCCTTCCCAATTTGACTGCTTGTTTTATGTTGTAAGTTATGTCGTTTTTGTACTTTGTCTGTTGGCAACACATAAGCTTATTTATTTATTATTTATTATTCTTCCGTGAATTGGTGGTACGTAGGCATAATGAAATGAATTAAAATAACATTGCTTAGTCCACAAATAAAATCCATTGTAATGAACTACCAGTTTCGGCACTAAGTCATCGTCATCAGGTTGAACGGAGAACAGAAACAGAGAAATTAAATTAATTAATTAAATTCAATCAACAGTGGAAGAGGGCGAGTTTTATTGCCTCTCAAAAATTCCTGACTCTAGCTACCTATAGTAGTAGTAGTATGGTTTGACACAGTCCCAGGCCACGGTGTGGGCCCATAGGACTCGCTACCTATAGTATTACGGTATATAAATACAGGGCCTCAGACAACATCAGTGCTGGGCCTTGGGCCAAGGAGAAATTTGGGCCCCTTTGGTTCTGCAGCAGCAACAAGAGAGTGTTAGTACAAACTATAGACTATGACAGTGGTTCCCAAACTGTACACCGCGGTGCCCTAAGAGCTCCGCGACATCTCGCTAGGGGCACCGCGGCGCCATGGGAATTTAAACTAGGTAAAACATAAATAACGATCATTTAAAACTATAAAAGTATTTCATTTTTTTATAATTGAAATTAATTTTACTTTCCCGCCAATGGTTATTTATTGTATGTATATTTGTGAAGTTGAATTTTGTTAGGGTAGGTAGGATATGCTCTTTTGCAGGCCTACATGTACATGTAGGAACTGAATATGCATTAGCTGTTAAACCCCTGTAAAAAAGGGCACCGGATCCAAAAAGGTTAGGGAACCTCTGGACTATGTCAACCCCCGGGAAGAGGGTCGGGGAATTTTTTTTTAAAATAAATTAACTTAAAATATAACTTAATAAGTTACTGTTTTTTAGTGACTGCTGCTGTAGTCTAAATGATGTCATTCATTTAGGAAAGTAAAGTTACAATTTTAGGAAAAACATATATTTCAGTTAAATTATACAATATTATACTATAGTACAATCGACAAGAAAGTATAAAGTAAAATCGTCAAATAATCAAATAATAATCCATATAGAATTAAAGTTCGGCATAGGTGTCAGCCAATGCGGCAAAAGGAAGGGGTCAGTTCTGAAGAAATGTCCTATTGATTTCCCATAACTAGATAGGCTTAGGTACCGATTATGATAATGGGAATCAAGTTGCTGCGTCAGCTGAATCGTGGGCCAACTTATCGGGTCGTGAATAGCTCCAGCTTTTCTGTTGCACGCACTGTTAAGGCGCTTATTCCACCAACGTCAATAGTGATAGTAAATGTAGTATTGACGGACATTCCAATTTTTCATTGATACACGCCATTCCACATGTTTTTCAACTAATGACCACTTTTCTTCTAATGACACGTATGCGCCAAATTTTTGAAATTTGGCGCATTTGTTTTTTGAAATTTTGTTTGTATTTGTTTTCTTCGTACACTTATTATTTTTGATTAAACCTAATAATAGTAGGAGATCCAAAGTAAGATCGACCTTCACCGATCTGTTTAATGGATGAAAACTGTTTTATAAACAATCTATTAAAATTTTTGTACTTAACAAATTCCATGACGCCATTTTAGTTTGTTATTGTTTGCAGCGAGTGATTTTACTCTATGATCATTGATCAATTTTAATCATGGCATAGAGTAAAATTCAAATTGCCGTCAATACTACATTTACTATCACTATTGACGTTGGTGGAATAAGCGCCTTAGCGGGTATACATGTACAGTAGATGCCTGAATACTCAATAGGCTACCTACCTAGGCTATCTAAATTGTTAAAATTATAAATTATTTTTTGAATTGTGGTTTGTATTGCGTCGAGTACCGTACGATACTAGTTATACTACCCTATTAAAAATGAAAATTACACACAAAGGCAACTCCATCCCCTCAATACCCATCTCTGGGCCTCAACTTGCCAAAGTTTGCAGGTATGACCGGATGCACTTTCGCTTAAAGATAAATAGCCACATGTCTGTTGCCTGTAATCTGTATATATACTATATGTACGATCATTCAACCCCTCCAATTTATCTGAGGGACTCTCTTGCGGTCTGTTGCTCTAGGTTTAATGCCTCCCCATCCAATTGTAATTGCCTCATGCGGGAATTACCATCACGACCTCCAAAGTGGGTGTGCTGGCAATAGGACGTTTTTAAGAAAAAGGCGCAAAATCGTGATATGATATAGATTGTACGGAAAATAATAAACGTCTTGCAGGCCAAAAAATGGTATATTCATATGCTGAGTATGCCTAGATATTGTTGTCAAACTAAAATTGCGTACCTACGTTTAGCCTATATCTATATAGATATATTAATATAATATTCATCATACTATAAAGGTATCCAAATCCTAATAAGCCTGGCCGTACCATTGCTTGGAAAGTATATGGAAGAAATACTGGGTGGCACCGCCATCTAAGTGATCTACCAATGCATACGAGTACCGTGTACAGTGTACAGTATAGTGCAATGCAGGATTCCTTTCCACGACTTATTTTCAAGCGATGGTGGGAACAGTCCCATCAAGTCGCATGATTTACTAACTATCACATGAAAAACCATAGGCGCTATGAAACATTTCCTCTGTATGCGAGAAAGAGATTTGTGTTGCAAAAACAAAACAAGCAGCTAAGTAGCCTATTAGAGGTAACTATAGGCATCGGAATAAATATATATATATAGGCCTACCAAAAGGCGCCCAGTACCACTCCAGGGTTGGTTTGATCATATAATATATTTATATATTGTAATTAGACTACATATTTTTTGTATTGCATATTATTATAATCGTTCACTTCGTAAATGGGAACTATACCCTGTACAGTACGTTCTTCTTACCATGATACGCATCATTTAAAAAGAAATGAAATTTCTCAAAATTAGGTATAGGCAAGGCCTTAGGCTAAAGCTTCCACTCTTAAACTCACGTAGGCTAACCTATGTATGTTGGCTAAAGTAAAAATGTAATCGAAATATTGAACAATGTATGTACATATATAGTGCAGACCGACTATGTTTTCCTCCTTTTAATTACAGTAGCCTATAACAGTCAAGCCGTCGTATTAGGCAATAGCATAGATAGAAGATATACCTGCGGAACCTTTAATTTAAACATTTACATCACATCACATGCGGATGATACGATACTAATATGCAGAGGCTCCACAAGAGCCGAGCTATATGAGTCTGCAAACAATGATCTGAAAATTGTAAAATCATGGATGAATGACAATTTACTTACTCTAAACTTAAAAAAAACGTATTATATAGAGTTCACTAATTCACAAACCAACATACAAACTGACAACTACCGAATTGAGGGAATCCAAAGAGTAGATAGCGCAAAATATCTTGGTTTGATAATAGACAAAAAACTAAACTGGCAGGAACAAATTAATACCCTTATATTGAAACTTAGAAAATCTATTTACAAATTCGTCCAAGTTAGGAATATAGTTGATGAACACTTACTGAGAGCCATATACTTTGCTTTAATACAGTCACACTTACAATATGGGATTATAGCATGGGGGGCTTCATATAAAAATGAACTTGAACGGCTAATTAAAATTCAAAAGAAAATCCTTAAAATTATGTACAAAAAGCCTAAATTATTCCCCACTGAAGAGCTTTTTCATATTGCCAAAGTCCCAACCATCAATAAAATATTTACCAAACAATCTCTAATACAGTTATACAAAAATAAGCTTTTAGGCCTGCATCCCGAAGTCTCCCACGAACATGGCACAAGATATAAAGAGAGAAAACCCCTACTGCACGAAAAACCAAGAACAAGTAAAACTAAAAATACAGCGCAATACAAGGCACTCTCTATCTATAATGATCTGCCCAGAAACTTGAAGGATGGTAAAAGCCTACGAGTATTTATAACCAAAGCTTCCCAGCACTTGAATCTCTTTTAAGAATATGTAATTTTCAACTCCCCCCCCCCCTCCCCTTCCAATAAGATTCCATTCATTCATTTACTTATTTCAATTCTTTTCAATATTAAACTAATCAGCATCAAGGACAATTTTATTGAGTGCACTGTGAACTTTTAGAAAATAAGCAACTAACCTAACCTAACGTAATCTTTAATTAATTTTAATTTTTTTTTTTTAACTAACTTTATTTTTAAGCTTGACTAACATCCCTTTAACTAGCCACGCACGGCCTTGGCCTGTGGCAATACCTATGTATCACTATGTAATGTTTATGGGACTGAATAAATATAATAATAATAATAATAATAATAACATTTAATCGAAACATTGAGTAATGTAAGTATATAATGTAGATCGACTGTGTTTTCCTCCTCTTAATTAATATTGTTGAGTCAGCATGTATAACAGTCAAGTCTGCGTATTAGGCACAGATAGACCCATAGATAGATGTACGTACCTTTGCATACGGTTCGCGCGGGGAAAATGTTGACGAACGAGTGCAGCGCCTTCCAAAACCGAATTGTGGTGAACTGCCCGCTGTTGTCGAGCTGCCGAGCGACTGACACAATGGCTCTAGCAATGAACTGGCAGCAGCGCTACGCACCTGAACTTGCTATCTACTGCCAGAACCAAAGTACGGTACGGTATAAGCTTGCCTACCCTTCTTCGGGAAGGTACCTGCAGGCTATCAACTACCAATATAAAAGTAGAAATTAAAAAATTAAGACTAATTATAGTAAATCCCCATGAGTACGATACTGATCTAACTTAACCATTAAGAGGATATATGCTACGTAGAAAATGAGCACCCCAAAATTTCTTGTTTTTATTGACATTTTATTTTTTTACTTAATTAACAAAGCAAGTCATTAAAGATTTGGCTCATAGAAGTTGTAGAAGACTGCTTCATGCATCATGTAATAGGAAATATTAAATTTTTGGTACCTTAGTTCTTTCATATATACCAGAACGGACTAAAATTACGCGTATTCTGGGATTTTTGGAAGAACTACAAAACCGAAAAGTAAAAATACCCGATTATATGATGCACATAGTAGTCTTCTACAACCTAGATAAGCCAAATTTGTATAACTTGCTGAGTTAATTAAATAAAAAATGAAAAGTATTTAATTTGGGGGGCCAATTTTCTACGTGACATATCCTCTTAAGCTAGTTATGCTATAAAGATAAAAAACATACTCAGTCGCATTCATAAAAAACATAAGCCTATACGGTACTTCATATAATTGGAGTATATGCTTGTGTTTCTTTTCATTATAATCTGGAGCAAGAGTATTTCTATCAGGGGAAAAAAAAATTTCTTCATGAGTAAATAGTTGGCTGAATTCGTAAGATAAAGCATTTACCGGTACCTACGTTTATCGCGCGTATACTCATTGTCCGGAAGAATTATAATGCTAATAAGTAATAGTAATTTGCTATGAATAGGCTATGAAAACGGGCATACCCTGACCTCTTACTTCTACTTTTTACTCTGGAAGTAAATACTTCTATTATGAATCCGTCGGCTGACTGTATTCCAATCAAGGTAGCCTATACGTTTCATTAGGCGGCAATTCCACCGGCAATTTTACTTCATTTGTGGTTGGAGATTTTTTGTTTGTTTTGTTTTAAGGAGACTATTACGTCTAGATACTTAACTTATCTATTATAAATTAAGTTATAATATGGTAGACTTATTAATGATGTCTGCTACCATATAATAAATTAATTTATAACAGATAAGTTAAGTATCTACATAAAAGTCTCCTTAAAACAAAACAAACAAAATATCTAAAATCACAAATGAAGTAAAATCGCCGGTGGAATTGCCGCCTAATCTAGGTACTGCAGCGAGCCTACCATCTCTTTAATATGAACTTATTCTGTGGTTGAACATGAAAACAAGACAATTCTAGAGTGCAAAGGGTTCTGTTTATATTTTTAACCCCAATTTAAGTTATTACTGTAGTAAACGGTAAACGGCATGGTAAGCTTAGGCCCGCTCGGCCGCTCCAGGCCTTTTATGATGTAGGTATTGCCGTTTAATAATAAATAATTCTGGGGATAAAAACGTAAACAAAACAATTTTCATATTGTGTTATAGGCCCTACTGTATTGAAGTATTGAATTGAAGAATTGCTTAGAAACCATCTCTTAGAGAAAGCTTTTTACACTGTCACTGAGGCACTAGCAATGACAATGACAGAACTACCTGATTTGGACGATACTCTGACGATTTTATCTTATACTATACATGTATTGTATAATTTAAAGGAAATATATATTGTATTGTATTGAAGATAATAAAAATTGAATTAAATTGGTACAGAAAAATGAACTCTACCATCTTGAACGCCTTGTTTTTTTTTGTTTTTTTTAATTTAGTGTACCTACTAGTTAGGTAGGTAGACTTCTAAGTTTCAGAAAAACCTATGGGTAGATATAATGAGATTATTCCCCAGAGGCCAGAGGGTAGGTATTGATACATATCGAGTCCATAATCGAGAATCGAGAGGTACGTCTTATCACCTTATTCATGCTGCACCCCTTCGCTAAGGCGCGGGTTCCACCGACCTCTAAGTGCAAAATACACATACGGTGACGTGGTAGCAGATATCATTAATAAAGGCGAGGTTTCCACCGACCTCTCATTGCAGAATGCAAATGACATTGACGGAAATTTTTGTTTTACTCTATGCCATAGTTAAAATTGATCAATGATCATAGAGTAAAATCACAAACAAAACAAACTAAAATTAAAAAATGGCTTCATGGGATATGTTAAGTACAAACATTTTAATAGATTTCTATAAAAAGAAAAATGCAAATTTCCGTCAATGTCATTTGCATTCTGCAATGAGTGGTCGGTGGAAACCCCGCCTTTATTTGTGATATTTGCTTCCACGTCAGCGTATGTGTATTTTGCACTTAGAGATCGGTGGAAACCGCGCCTAACTGAATGATGACACGCCGCGGTAGCCGACATAGCGGTTAACATCTGCTTGTTATGACATAGGTAAGAAAATTAAAACCTGTACCGGCAGTTCAAATTTCATACAGTATCATACACTAGGTATTAGGCAAGTGCTCAATAAAAAATCAAAATAATGATTCAGCCGGATATATAATTTTGGGGCTTAGGATTTACAAGCTTAGAATAATATGCTTACTAGGACTTATGAGGCTTTGGTTTTATTATTTGTAAACAGGTAACTGAACAGGAAAAACATTTCGACTAGACTTGTAAAGAATTACAATAGTACACTTAAAAACATAGAATTAAAATTTATCAACTATTATTGATGAACCTCTTTTGTGTAGAAATCCGTAGAAAAATGACGACAAATCCCAATGTTTTGATTGGTTCGGCACGATTGGGCCAATGATACAAATCGTTGGGCGCGAATATTTTCCTCTACGCGAGAGGTTCATCAAAAATTTTAAACTATAATAAGTAAACTTGTGTGCCAAATATTTTATTCACTGGTACGTACAGTATGTACCTAAAATGGTCCATCTTCTAATAATAATCATTTACCAGTGATTGGGTGATTCCCATCATTCCATTTCATAAGACTTTTTTAATTTAATCACGTAGACCTAGTAAGTCCTATACAAATTATTTTATTACAATTAAAATCATGCTTGAGAGTTGGTTTCGCGGTTACCTTTCCACCATCTAGATAAAATTTCATAAAAAATGCTGAACCTACAAAATTATGGGAACACACACACTATAATCAACAAGACTTAAAATTTTATTTAAAAAAAACTTTAAAAAGCCTGGTAAGGTCAGTAAATGACGAACACCTTATTAAGTTAATTAAAAACAAATTTACATGAAATGTAAAGCTAACATGCATGGACCATTGATGGTGATAAAGCACAATTTCCCTTAATAAACCAATTTAAAACAAGAGAAAATAAAATAGAGGGCCTGGAGTCTAAAATCTTAAAAAATAGCCTTAACAATACAGTATGGAAAATACCGGTACGTCTTTTTTTTCGTCCGCATCATTTCACATCATAAAAGCACTAAAACTGCCATAGAATGATCAGCGAGTGTAAATCTTTTAAATGTGTAAATTTCTGCACAGCATCCATAATGACTGGTTCTATAAGTACTATAGTCTTCAAGGAACGAAATTCATTGTCTTCGCGTTTTTTTTTCTTAATTTGTATTCGATTGGGTTGTATTTTTCATACATTTCATATAGCCTATTTGAGATTGAGAAAGGACCCATAGCATTCATTGCACAATATATCGCTTTACATTATGAACAATTGAACATAATATTTCGATTTGGAATTTTTGTTATTGTAGGAGTATCCATTGACTTCATACAAAAGTTGTCATAGAAGACGCTAATAAATTTTGCAATATTTTGTAGCTAAGTAATAAACAAACAATAAATACCTATTAAACGGTGAATGAAGCTAGGCTATAATCCTTACATTGTAATATTGACTTGCTAAGCCAAACTCATGCTATTAAACACGTACGGTACATACACATGGGCTAAAAAAGCTAAGTACTGGACCATACTATTACTAATAGTAAATTTCACGAAGACAACAAGCAATAGGGCGTTATGAATCGAATGTAAATTATCATCCTTGGATGCACTTAAATGCGTCGCATGCATCTTTTAAGGAAATATCCATTTTAGAGCTAACAAATTTCGCATACTTTGGAGAAATACTATATTTTGATATGCCACTAACATCAATGGGCTACAATTATTGATCTTGGTTTATAAGAAACCACGGAGAGTATGAATGTCGGGAGGTCCAAAACTGGGCCAATCGGCCACATATCACATATCCAAATGTAGAGGACTGAAAAATCGATTCAATATAATCTAGACTGGTTGCTAACGAGGTTCATTTGTGACGTCATTTTGTAGATGGCAGCACCAGTTGCAATGATATCAAAGCGTTGATTTTTCCATAAGCCTCAATACTATTTTAAAATGATTTTTAATTACGTATTATTTTAAAATGATATTTTTCTATAAATCATGGAGAATATATATATTAAATTGTATGCAGCGAAATAAGGTCCAGGCATAGTAAAAATATTATAAAAAATATTAAAAAAATTAATTAGATGCTAAGAGCTTAGCTTTCATGCAAACGGCGGCCATTTTGAATAATATGGATATCGGTTTGGGAATATGGTTTGACGAGTCGGTCAGAGTAACACCTGTGTTTGCACCATTTGTTTGCACTGCGCATGCTCATGGACTCATGGACCACAGAACATCGTATAATTATGTATTAGGGCTGCCATATTCCGTGGTTTAACTCAGAAATCCGTGGGAAATATTCCGAGAAATTTCCGGGATCAACAATTTTTGAGGTTTTTCTGTGGATTTTTGGGGAAATACCTAGGCCTATGCATACCAATATTTGTATGCCAATTTATGGAATCATGTCAATTTGTGATGGTTGAATCTGAAGCTAATGGGTATTTTTTATCGGCTGCAATTTAAAGTTACAATTAAAATTTAAAATAACCAGATAAAGTTAGGAACCAGGGCCATGGACAGATGAGAGTTAAAAAAATCATATCATATAAAGGGGACCAACATTTTAAAAAATTCCGGAGTATTCCGTATTCCGTGAATTATTTAAAAATTGTTAGGAATACGGCTGAAGTCGTTTGGCTACCCAGTCTGGTACTCATCGTAGCCTACCATCATTAGTATTTAGTGCATTAAGTTTTTTTTCTACTACTGCACCTAATAAGCTAAATGATGAAGCAGTGACACACCTAAATTTCAAATTATGTAAATAGGATTAAAGAAGCTTGTGTTTTGATATTACTAAATAATTAACGGAAAAATTAAAATTCCACAATTAAAAATTAATTAGACTTAGCCTATATTGTGTTTGCAATTGAAAACTTCACTGCACTTTACAGAATAGTCAGCAGCACAGAACACCAAAATAGCATGCAGTACCGTAGGCCAAAAGTAAATTACAGTATTACAACCCTTCACATTGAACTGTAGCCTATACGCACCTACAGTACCCACTGTTCTTAGGTACTCAAAAATTGTTGATCCCGGAATAGAATTATTTCCCACGGAATTCTGAGGTAAATCACGGAATGTGGCAGCCCTAATATATAATTATACGATGTTCTTTGGTTCGAGTCTATGAGCATGCGTAGTGCAAACGAATGGTGCAAACACAGGTGTTACGCTGACCGACTCGTATCGGTTTGTCGTCAGCGAACTTAGTGACCAAAACTGTCCCTACAGAACCTCATTACATTGCAGCATTATATGGTATATAATACTAGCATTAAACTAACGTATGTTGAAAAGGCAACTTCCTCTTCAATAAACGAAATTAGAGGATTTAGAAAAATCTGGACTTGGTGGGATTCTAAATTCTCTAATTTCAGTTAGATAGCTAAATTAATGTACCCGGATAAACCGACAAAGAAACTGAAATTGAAGGAAAACTTTAAGATTCCCGGAGGATCGGAGGGTTATGGGTCTCTGTAGAAGCGAATCAGTATTTGTTCTGGGGGATGCGACATTTTTGATAGTTGTACAATGTGTATTTGTGAAATTCGACTTTGTAAAAAAAACTCGTATGGGAGGATGTCCAATTTACTCTTTTAATCTCATGATATTCCTACCAACCAAATTATCGAAGACAAAACAAGGTGCTCACAGTTCTTGCAGAGAGCCCTTAAATGTGTACGCCAGAAGCTCAAACACCGACTGAGTCTTCCTGATAGAGTGAGTGATTGACGTGAAGAAGCACTTTAGTGGGTTCATCCTGCGTCCCGTACGACCGCGAGATCTCCTCGTCGCCATGCGGCCCGACCGCCTGCACGTTCAACACGTCAGGCACAAACCACCGGCTGTCGCCCGCACGCACTGGACTCGTTTGAGATGAGCCTGGTCTTCTCTGAAAATAACAAGAAAGTTTCAGATGCTGACTACTGACTTTACCATGTAAGAAGCTGACTGGTAAATAGCTTTGAGAATTTGGTCATTATGACTGGAAGTATACGCAGCCTAATTCGCGCATTGGTCATTGCCGTTGGCTTAAAATATCTCAATTTATTTTATATAATTGTCATGCGCCACATTGATTTCATCCTTTTATTCCTACTTTATTTATAGAACAAGATTTTATATTATATTTACTTGTTTACATAATTACCTCGTAACTAATTGGATTAATACCCTTGCAGCAGCTAAAGAACACCATGACGACAAACAGAAATATTGTCACGCTGAATCCAATGAAAGCGACGATAGTGACGGCACTGAATCCAGTACGAAAAAACGATAATGTGAAGAAACTGGCCTGCACGAGCACAACGGAGAATATTACACAGTTTATGGCTGTAGCGTGTATCTCAGATCCAATGGCGCTTGGGCTATAAGCGTAATACAAGTTGTGCTTGTCCACAGCATGTTTGAGAAGCATATAAAGTAATCCTGGAAAATGAATTCATTAAAATTTTACAACGCAGTTCAATAAACCAGAAAGACGCAAGCCATTGAACCATGAACTATGGCAACGACCTCATTGAATTTTCGGACATTATATTGGTATTATTTCCGTTACATATTACATCCCGCTACTACGCCACTGGCAAGCTGGCAACTGCCCTCGTTATCAAACCGACATTGGTTGCTTTACATTGATACATTGTATCATGTGTATACCAGACTTAACCAAGCTGTGTGCAAGTCAGCTTATATATACGTAATCGTGTTTAATTTAATATCCAATGTGCGGATCTAGAAACTATACAGGGCGCAAAGTGTCATATCACTACGCATGTAATTATCAGCTCAATGCAGCCCTTGCAGCAAAACAATAGCTAAGAATATAAGGTGAAAATGTATACTGCTGGAATTAAAAAAAAATGAAGGATTGAATTCCAATCGCCTAGCTTGATTGATTATTTCTGATATTAAATATCCACGACTTCTTCCCATGATATTGATATCTCTCTCTGAAACTACCACTCCACGCTATTTCCATACTATACAAAATGCTCCGTGACAACATGAAAATGGGTATTACACCCGGAACACACGGACGATTCCAGTGGGGGATACAGAGGGGGGAGGTCAGGGGGTCACGACACGATACAAAATGACGATAAAAAATATTTATTAACGTTTAAATTTTAAAAAAAAATCAATAATAACACGTTTTGCCAATCGACGAAAACATTGAAGGGTCGACTTTCTTTTATAGGCTGAAATAGACATAAAATAAAATCTACCTTTCATAATTACATTTAATTTTGTATTGCTTTCAATTAAGAATTATTATCATTTGTTACATTGTGGTTAACCTTTAAATGATTTGGATGTGTAACTTAAGGAAGTAAAGAAAATTTTCAACCTGCAACAGTATCAATTTTTTAATAGTTTTTTCTAGTATCTGTAGGAAGTAGGTAACGACGTGAACAGCTACATGCTGTACATGTTGTCGTATAGTAGTTTGCCAATGGTCCACAACAAAGAGCACTAGGGACAATACTATGCGGGGGGGGGGGGGGGGGGGGCGGCAAATTCGACTGTGACCCCCCCCCTTTAAAAAAAACTCTGCATCCGCCTCTGGACGCTTCATACAGTCGCAATTTGCCGACGTCTTTTCCACTGTAGAAATAGGGCAAGCAGACGATTTATTGCCAATTTCTGAAGCTATTTCAGAAGATTTCCATGACATGGCGTGTCTAATGGACAACTGTGCACTTTCATACGGTCGGTTTCAAGACAGCATGAGAAATCGACAAAAAATCTTCTGCTAGCCCTATTCCTGCAATGAAAATGACTTCGGCAAATCGCGACTACAAGAATATACCGGACCTTATAAAAAGAAGAAAATAATGAAATCAGACTTACCAAAAGGGGTAATTAGCGGACAGAACAGGCTGAACATTGTTGTCATAGCAAAAATCAGCAACATCCAGGCATATTGAATTCCAAACGGAAAGTCCCACACCACTTCTTTCCGTACACTGGATAGCTCAGCACGGGAGCGAGCCAGGCAGAGGCGTATCCCGTAAAAAAACAACTCCGACAGTCGTAAAAGGTCAAAGGCAGTGCCAAGAAACGATGAGGTCATGACATAATTGACGAAAAATGCCCCTTTATCGGGCATAGAAAGGCACTCCCAGCGGTATGTTTCATTTTTCATGTGCCACGTCCATTCGACGAATGTTTTTGCACTGTAACAGAAGTAAGTCATTCCAAAACTGTCTTTCATTCTTAGAATTAATATACATAAAATATAGTTATTGGGCACGTTTAATCGTGCAAAATTTGAACTTGAAACTTGTTGTATAATCTAAAATTAAATCTATGCCTTGCCTCCTTTAAATTTGGCATGACGGGTAAGCTATACCTGAAGACAGAACCCCTACTTTTTTTCGCCAACATAGGTTAACTTGCAGCAATACAAACTACAATATATGCAATAGGTTGGTACCTGGTAAGACCGATAGCAGGTAGCACGAGAACCATGAAAAATAGGAGTATAAAGGTTTTCAACATAATAGAATGATTCTGCTCAGAACGAGTCCAATGGCCGAGCCATCTATCTGAGAACGAAACTACGGCCGGAAGCAATGCGGCCACGCTCCAGAGTATTAGTGTAGGAACGAATTGCGCTAGAATTGGATTCTGTAATAAAAAGAATGGAAAACTTCTGAGTAAACAAACATTTCCGAAATTGTTCAAAGATAGCCTAGCATGAATGCATGAATAAATTTGAAAAACAAAATTTTTACTTCGACTTGCCTTGATATTGTTCAATTGCAATTTTCGACTACACATGCACATACCCGTCATTAATACAAATGTATTTAACAGCCTGAACAACGTAGTAGAACAGCATGTTTTTACTCACCACTTTGACAATAGTTTCTTTGAGAGGAATGACGTACACCAAGTTCATTACATACACTGGCGTGGTCAGGAAAAATAAGAATATAAACAAGAGAATATTAATCAGGAATGCACGAATGTACCAATATTTTAAAGGCATCGACAGATTCTCCCTGTAAATAAATACTCGCTCGATTATTACTATAGCCTATCTAAAGAAATGATCAGTCATTATTATGGGCTAAGCAAGGGTCAAAACCTACAGTAAAATTATAAACTGGCAGTTTCACTCTTTGTTTATTAAGGCCATTGGTTTAACTTTTTGGTCAGAATTTAACTACTCCAAATTTACATAGAGTTATAATAAAAGTTGAAATTGATAAAAAATATTTCACAAATTATCAAGTCAACTTTTATTATAATGTGTTCGAAATATTACAAAGTTACAAAGGAGAGTATTTTATGTATTTGCATACAGTATATTCTACACTAAAAGACTCGTACCCGAAATTGGTTAAGTTACATTGTGTAGTCTTGTCTCAGCGTGTCCATTATCGCGTGTATCCCGTGTAGGTTAACATCGAGGACATGTACCAGTATGTTAATGGCCAAAAATAAATTCGGAAACAATACCAATAATATCCGAAAATCCATGGGGTCGCTGGCATTGCTCAATGGGCCTACTAAATAAATATATATAGCGACGTACCAAAGAATATCAGAGCGAGCGGGAGCATAAGACACCTGCCACCATTGCGGGCGAAGTTGTTGAGAAAGTGTCGAAGCATTTAGGTTGCCACCACAGAAACACCCGGAGCGGAAGTCATACATAAACGCTCTAGCGTCATCTACTGTCTCGAACGTGACGAACGCTATTCCGAGAGGACGCTTGAGTGCGGCAGTGCGCGCACAGTCGATGGCGTCAAGAAGGCGCTCCTCTTCCGACTTATAAAACTCAATCGCATCCACCTGTCATACGAAGGAAACAACAATTTTCAACTTTGACGAAAACTGAATTCGTTAAAAAAAAATTCACTGCAATGACACCTTGGAGGCTTTGTCAAAATATGTAACAAGTCAATATTTCAGCCTGTAATTGAAAAATTGGGCTTGGTGAGTAAAAAACGTCTTTCGAACCTTTTGCTTTGATCTGAAGCGTTGAATTCGAAATTAGTAAAATAAAGGACACTGACTTAAGCCTCGTATTTTCTTATTATATCAGACAATAGGGAAATTCGTTAGGTATATTGTACAGCAATGTACCTAACGAGTTTCAGTACCTTGGCACAACAGATAACATCGCAACCGCCGCAAATGTAACCAAACGGATTCGGTCTTATCAGCAATCGCTCGCGTTTTCGGCGGTAGTAATCTTCGCAGTATTGTCTAGCAAGGTAGACTTTTTCCCGCTCCTTGTCCAATTTGCTAATACCAGTTATATCAAAGGCCAATTGAATTTCTTTCACAGCCAGCTCGGGATATGCTTCCCTGTAACGAAGGTAAAACAACACCATATTGGACTATACCACATGCATATTTCAAAAAAGAGAAATATTATTAGAATCCAAGGACCAAGATGCAACAAATCAAACTCAACTTCGGTACAGTACTTAAAAGAATACCTATAATGCAGATGCGCCAATAGAAAATTATAAATATAATCACATACCGTGTTCCTCTCTGGTACGGTATCGAAAGTATTTACCTTAAGTAATTGTGCAGGTCAGAAACCATATAACATGCTTCTTTTTGTACACTTTTGGCGGGGTGGCGGGGTCTTAAAAAACAATTTAAATTAAAACTTTTGAATATGACCCGATCTAACTTTAACGAAGGATTTTTCAAGTAGTCTACCTAAAATACTGAAAACCTTTTTATTTGAACAGTTCTCAAACGTTACTTTTCCGCTTGTTGACGTTGATTACCCACTATGTTGTAATTACAGGCAGGGTCGATTTCAATTAGGAGAATAACCTTGTCATTTTAAATTAGTTTAATGTGGTCGGTAGTTGAAGGTCGACTTTTCTTTTAACTGCTAAACTAGGCCTTTATTACGTACGATGCATGTATGCTTTATATTTTACTAATTAATTCAAGAGCCTTGTCGCAATACAGTTGAAAATTAGCAGAAATCTGTCGCCGGGATACTGCTTTCTGGTGCAAGCAAGGTGCTTCCGACAGGCATACAACGCAGAAATCGGAAATTACCTGAAATGACGATGAAGATCGGCGGTGTCGCAACTCCTTCTAGGAATGTTCAGTATCATCACACTGACAGTCTCGGCATCTCCTTTTTCTTGCACATTCGCTTCCACTGACCATCTCCTCATGACTATAATGGCTAATGGTAAGTATAGAATTCCTAAAATAACATGTGTCCACAGCAGATTTGATCTACAACAGTAAACGTCAGTTACATAACTATTGAATGTTATGCCCACAATACACGATATTACGCTTAAATTAGCAGTTTTAGTGCTTGAGTGGTACTACAGTAATTGCACCACTTCTCAAACTGATTTGTTTGTTTGTTCTCCATCTAATTTAAACTAATAATCCGGCAATTGAAATAATACAGGCAGTTTTAGCAAAGGTGGCCATAGAAATGAGAGGGACATTTTACTTACGTAGGTTCGAGATTATTAATAGTAGTATGACCAAAGTTAGATTCATCTCCCTCAAGGTTGCCTTGGAAATTGACAGGTAGAACAATACAAATCGATGTACACATCATAACAAACATAAAAAAAATTATGTGCCTTTGAAAAGAAAGATACTGCATAGCATTCGGCCCACATTTTTGCACAATATCTTCCATTCTGAAAAAAATAGGTTAGTATAGTAGTAGTAGTGTGTGCAGAAATAGCACAAATGCTAATAAAAAAACATCCACTTCCACTATGAAGTTCTCGAATGTTCCACTTCGCACATCCTCTTGTAACTGTTTTCTAAATTTCAACACGGATGAAGCCGATTTGATATCCCTTCGAAGAGAATTATATTTGGATAGACCGTCTTGGAATATGCTCTTCTTTAAAAACTCCGACCTCTGTAGCACCAACACACCATCGCCAACAATAGGCTTTAATATTTTACAGATGGCGAAGACATTAAAGCAACCATATCGAAATTTACAATCAACCTAATACACGTTTCTTTCCAAGCTCTAGCACTATTGTCACGGATTCACGTTGACTTAATTGAAGCTTCCTTTGACGGAGGATCGGCCAGCAATTGGCAATAATATAATCTGGTAATAGTGATTTACTCAATGTAACATATTTTTAAAATCTAGGAGAGGCTAGTGGGACAACAATGTATATACACGTAGTGTAGGTATGTGTTAAAAACATAATAGACCTAAATAATGAACAATGACTGAGAAACAAAGCAAGGTGCAATGATCCCTACCTGATGCGAAAAATGGCAGAAACCCACGACAAGGCACCATTGTCATAGTTGCGCGAAGTATCTGCGGAAGAAAGAGACGATGATTCCGCTTGCTCTCCAGTACCCGTATCTTCGACCGTTGTATAAAATAGTTGGGTCCAACGCAAGCTGCGATCGACAGGTCTTTGAACCAAGGCAATTCGTCCATAATTTCCAGCTCTCTTTCTCAATATAGTAAATACTGTTATAAGAACCTATAAATAATTTATATTTTTAACACACATGTAGATCAATTGAAATAGTGGAACAAAACTGGGTAAAGGTGTAGTTTAGCTTTGGCTATCTAAATCTAAAACAAGAACCTATATAAGTCAATAGAAAAAAAATGACTCAATGCAGGTTTAATAGGAAGTGCTAAGCAGGCAGATCCATATATATTTGATATTGATAGTACATGAGACCACTGTGATGTTATCCTCAATAGAAAATACCTACTTACCAGCCACTCAACAAAGTTCAAAATAAAATTCTGAGGTATTCCTTCGTAAGTGTCAAATATTATTTTATGTTTTGTCGAGTTGATATAATTGCAGTTAGTGTTGTCATCAAGTGATAAGCCTGACATAGAGGGTTTTGAATTGTTTTGCCAAAGAGAGTCCATTTTAATATATTCGAATGTATTCAGTTTCCATTAAAATCTATTTAACATTAAAGAAAGACACAGCCAAAACATTTTTAAATCCACTTATCACATTTTTAATATGTTACACAAATGTCAAATAAAATACACATTTTATAAAACATAAGCAGACGACATTATTGTTTTACTTTTATTTCATGCCGTCTGTTGACACGACTTTTTTATTCTTTTTATTTAATGCATATAATATGTAAACAAAAAAATAAATCTCTCCCAGTTCCAAAAATCAAAATTGTTGTAGGTTAATTCTTGTTTAGTTATGTCCATTAATATGTCCCATTTTATAATCATGGTAAGCTTTTTTTTAATCTGCTGAAATAATAAGACGTCTAGCCATATTATGGCGATGAAATGTTAAGAAAATCGTCGATTGGCATGGTGATCACGTTCGCCAATAAAGCAAGCATGCCGGTAGACATAGGTATCGACTGAAGACATCGAGGCTTATTAAACTAATTCGTTATTTGGCATTAGCGCTGCAACATACGCCTTGGTCGTATAGTTATGGATCAATGCCTCTTCGGCCAGTGAAAGTCAATTCATAAGTTTCATGGTCACTCCCTTACCAAAATCGTAGATTCGAAGCCGTATATAAGTGCTGGGCCGCTATAAAGTAAAAGGGTTTCTGCCCATACGCAGTCAGCAAAGACTCTGAGGCGGAAGACTAATGCTGTAACTTACCCGATACACATTGATCAGAATTTATTAGGCTGCTGTATACAATATTATACGAATGTCTCCTGATGGGTTTACGTATTAAAGCAACTGCCTCCGGCTCTCTAATCAATTGTTTTATATTCTTATTATATGTTATACATTGTTATATTATATATTGTATGTTGCAGGTATAACATTGGACCAAAAGAACTGATTTATCATGGGAAAGTTCAAAGCAGTTGACTTTGGTGTTAATAGAGAATTGGTCACTGTAGAACTGACAAGTGATAAAACTATACTTTGGCTTGTTAATGCCATTCAAAATGGTCCTGAGGACGATAAATCATTCCTTCTGGAAAAGCTTTCGTCTATAATTATTCATAAAACGACAACTGGAATCAATATTTGGTCACCATCATCGGCTACTGTTTTGACACTTACCAATTTGATTAAAAATGAAAGTAGCCATGGCCACACCAAGGAGTTCAAAACATGTGTAAATGTTATATTACAAATTGCGCCCGTCGTTAAATTATTATGCGAAAACCGTAGACTACTGTCAGAGGTGTTCGTCAATGTTTTAAAAATTGCCGATACCATTCCTACTTCTGAAGAATTTGCCATATTTTTATGCCTGGAAAGCTTTTACCACCGGCTTAACACCCGTGAAGCAACTGTAGAATCATTTGTCAAATTGGCACTACCAACCCTGGGAAATTTCTATGCGGCAGTACTTCGTGACGAAAATGTGGAAAATTGTCAAAGGAGGAAAAGAGTGATCAATTTTTGTGAAAACATGATTTTTACTAAAACTTTGATTCCTGAACTAATTACATTGATCGGCAATGTTTTTGAGGGGAAATCAGAAAACTTTAAGTTTCCCCTGTTTCACTCTTTGCATAGTTGCCTTCAATCAGACCTAGAAGAAGAAACAAAACTAGCACTCGTTCGGCTCATCGTAGAAGCCTTAATTGCATCAGGAAAGATTGATGACATTGTGATCATTCGATTTGTAATTTTACTTGGACATCTACTATCCGTTGAACAAATGGTGGCTGTTGCTTGTGATGGTGACTCCAGACCTCTTCTCGACGCCAGCCATGTGTCGGCGATATTGGGTGGTACGTCAGAATCTCCTCCACTAATCACAACCTTATGTTAGTCTCATTGTAAATGCCAAAGGCCTACTTTTTATTTATATACATTATTAGTACCCCCTAGGGTGACTCTTATTTGTACTTGGTTAGGTTATGCTTTCGCCTATTACCTTGCGTCAATGGTAAGCTTTTCCATGTTCTCGATGGACGTATACCAATTCATACGGATACTCGTATCTGTACTTGGTTAGGTCATGCGTTCGCTTGTCCATGATCGCATGTAGCCAATGTAGCTTGACATTGAGGACGTATTCCGTTTTGTCAAATGCCCAAAATTCATCCGGAAACAATATAAATAACGTCCGATATCCAAGGGACCACTATAAGTAGGCCTAGGTACATGAGAAATCCTTCAGGGTGCCAAGGGACTCTCAATTCATACATAACACAATCTCATATGTGCTAATATTTACAGCATCAATAGGGAACCGGGTCCCTTCAAGGGTTTTTACATGTATTACGATTATTTGGCAGAAAAATCAATGAAAATACAGCCTACACAATATCGAACGATTTGATTTGTAATATTTGATTGATTTTTTGTATTTTCCTGACCACTTTTTAAGTCATTAGATACTTTAGCTTACAGTACCTACTTGAACTATTCTTGAAAACGTCGAGAACCTACATTGTATTGTACCTTGTGGTTACAATGGAAGAAATATATTGTCTATTGGAGTATAAAAGCTAGAAATGCTTATTTGTTGAACTAATGCCTGTGTATTATCCTTTGCAGTTGAAGTAACATTAATGGAGCCGAACTTTGCCATTTGGAATTCTGTTTTAAACTTAGTTTCATCCAAATCGTTGATTCTAAGTGAGAGTCTTCCTCGAGTGACAGGCCTGCAGTGGTTTCAGGCTTTGACAGCGCACCTTGTATCACGAAGGAAGAAATTCAGTCATTGTCATATTCATGCTCTCAAGTGTCTGTTTCACCTGGATTCGCTTATTATTGAGCCGTACCTAGCGAAAATATTCAGCTGTGTTTTTGCCAAGAGCTCACGACTTTCGAAGCCATTGTTTTTGAATGAATTTTCTGATTTTATGGCAGCAGCACTACACATTTTTTCAAGATTGCAGCGATGCCATAAATTCTTGGCCAAGTAAGTAAATATTTTGAGGTTGTGCAATTTAGACAATATAATGAATATCTGTATTTATGCTATACGGAGGAGATAATTAGCGGCAAACTTCACCTAAAGTGATCTTTTAAAATTAGTTTCATTTGAATTCATACCTTTCTTTAGGCGCCCATTCCATTGACCGGCTAGGGCTATTTCCAAAAACAGTGACGTGGTAGCAGACATTCAAGACTTATGTGGCGATTCCACCGACCTCGCATTGCAGAATGCAAATGACATTGACGGAAATTAGATTTTTCTTTTTATAGAAATCTATTAAAATGTTTGTACTTAACATATCCCATGACGCCATTTTTTAATTTTAGTTTGTTTGTGATTTTACTGTATGATCATTGATCAATTTTAATTATGGCATAGAGGAAAATAAACATTTTCGTCAATTCTGCAATGCGAGGTCGGTGGAAACGCCACCTAAGTCTTGAATGTCTGCTACCACGTCACTGTTTTTGTAAATAGCCCTAGCCGGTCGGTGGAATGGGCACCTAATTTAAAATACCTGAAGTGATTGAAATTAAAAAAGAGCAATAAATTAAATAAAAGGAATGACGTACCTTTCAACAACATCGCTTTTTATTTACTTGACGTACAATAACGGGATGAAAGTAAAAAATATTAAAATAAATTCTGGCATTTTTTTTTAGACTTTTACGTTCTTTGACAACTGTAGCTAATATCGACCCAGAGAAAATTCTGTCACCCACGTTCTTAGACGATCTTTCCTCAACAATGACGGTTTTACCAAGTGCTCATAATCTTAGCATACTGACGGCCCTACTCGACCACTTGGAACAAGCTATTGAAGATCTGGACCACGGAGAAGGTAATGTCCATAAGTTTTTTGTTTAATATCTAACATATTTCTGATAATAAGGCGCCCATTCCATTGACCGGCTAGGGCTATTTCCAACAACGGTGACGTGGTAGCAGACATTCAAGACTTAGGTGGCGATTCCACCGACCTCGCATTGCAGAATGCAAATGACATTGACGGAAATTAGAATTTTTCTTTTTCTAGAAATCTATTAAAATGTTTGTACTTAACATATCCCATGACGCCATTTTTTAATATTAGTTTATTTTTTGGCGATTTTACTGTATGATCATTGATCAATTTTAACTATGGCATAGAGGAAAATAAACATTTCCGTCAATTCTGCAATGCGAGGTCGGTGGAAACGCCACCTAAGTCTTGAATGTCTGCTACCACGTCACCGTTGTTGGAAATAGCCCTAGCCGGTCAATGGAATGGGCGCCTAATGGAGAAGTAACCTAAGTTTGTGTTTAAACAGGTGCAAGACCAAAAATATCGGGGTAAATAGACCTTTGCTACTTTTCCTTTTCTGATGACTTTTTTTGCCTTGTTATGCATTTAGTCAGAAACCAGTTATTTTTAGTTAGTTATTTACTTGAAGCGTGGAAATAAAAACCGGGTTAACCGCCAAAAATTCGAAATTAGTTTTATCACTTAAATACGATCCAAGTGATATGGCCAATGTCCTGAAAACGGCACACAGTGGCAAAATTGTAGTTGAAGTTGGTAAATTTATTTAATTTGAATTAAATAGAAGGCAAGTGTGTCATATGATGTCATGCATTATGACATAGGAAAATCGTGAAAACTCAAAATAATGATTTTGTTAACCCGGTTTTTATTTCCACGCTTCATTTAAGGACTTTTTATGGATCCAGGTCTACTTATAGTGGTCTTTAGGTCCCTTGTCCAATGCCAACGACCCTATGGATTTCGGACATTATTGCTTTCCAATTTATACGTAGTATAAGGAAAGCTTTGTGACGGTCCAAATTTTCGATTCCGAGATTTCAACGGAATTACACGTTTTGAGGTCCCAGGAACCCAAAAAAGTGGTTTTTACGAAATGTCTGTCTGTCGCTCTGTCGCTCTGTCTGTTCATCGATTTCCGGGCCAACTACTACTGAAATTTAGCTTGTAGGTTCACAAAAATCATACCTCGAGACTATTTCTTTTATTTTGGGCTAACTCAATTTGGGGGGGGAGGGGGGGTTATTCTGAAAAAACGTCTAAAAAAATTATTTCTCAAAAACGGCTCAAACTATTTCTTTGAAATTCAAATATATATTGTAGCCGTCATTAATGTTGACAAAATGCCGGGGGTCGCTTGCCCCTTGATACTTTGCTTCTGGGGGTAAAACAATGAAATAACTAAATTTTAATGAAAAATGACTAAAAAATAATTTTTCTACGAAACCTTTCTATCGTTGATTTCTACCTTCAGGCATGTTTTATGTGTTAAATTGAGTAACGAAACCGGACAGGTTACTTGCCAAAAAAACTATTTGGTTTTGTGCAAAAAATGTTTTTTTTTTTTTAATTATAGAAAATTCAAGCTCAAATGCATTGCGTGCTCTGCCATTATTGCTGTGTGGTAATGTGTTGGTCTGACCTATCTAGAGTTTACCTCACCTCCAGTGACGTTAAATGGACGAAATGAACTGAGTGACAAAAAATACTTGAATGAATTTTAACATTTTCCTACAGCTCTTGCGGGCATCTTCCCCATTCCCTCAAATGACAAGTCTGCTTTATTTAGTAATTAGTGATTGCACAAATCTTTGGTATACTTCACCTGTTACATTTCACTGTTACAGTTAATACAACGCTCCTGCAAGTTGTTGGGAACCTGCTCTCTTCATGCTTTGGGTCGTGCCGCCTTCTCAGCTACATATTTCCACGTTCAGTTGTAGAGGCATTTATCAGACTGATTGACAGATTAAAAGATTTACTTGCCCGTTTCAGCGGTGCCATTCTTTTACGGCCTCACGTATGTTTTTCTTATTCATTTTTATTAGTGTTATATGTTCAAAGTAACATAATAAATAATAACAATTCGTATATTTCTCTAAAATGATTGGCGTAACAAATTATTTTGTAGGCCCCCTTAACCTGATGGTGTGCGGGGTAGTGATCGAACTGAATAACTGTATCTGCTTTGATTTTTTTCTATAGCAATTTATCTGTTGCCAAATTAATATCATCCACATTTTAATTTGATACATTGTATTTGGTGTATGTGGCCACAAGTATGGAACTTGACTTGTATAAAACCCGAAATTGGTGGTTTCCGGTGGTAGGAGTTCCAATCGGTCTTAGTGACGGCCACGTGCTACATTTGAAAATGTAGAGAAACACAGGTTCATTCATTTAATACCCCAATGATAGCACCGCAATCGGTATTTCCTGTGAAATTGGACTTAGTGCAAAAATAGGTGTCCGGTTGCCTATTAAGTGTAGTTTTTCGAAAATCATGTTTGTTTTGTTTTCCCACTTAAATTAGCAATCTTGACAACAATCCCTCAAAGACATCTCTGTCATTTTGACAATAATTCACACTGATATCAAAAGTGAGATTTAGCATGCAAATCTGAAAATAAATCATGTTCTTTTATAATATGCGAAATATATGTTCTTTAGGATAGAAGAATTATGCAGCCCTTCCTGCGTGCCTGCTTGATCTGGGGTGAATTACAAGTTCTTGTCAACTGCTATGCAATTGGCCAAAATCTTCCTGAACTGCCCGAGGATTCATCTCCATGTGATCTTTCGCCTTTACTCAATTTTGTGAACGGCGAACAGTGGAGTGTCTTTGCAGAAAGAATAACTAATTTTGGGGACGAACAATGTAATCGTTGTTTTGTGAGTTATTATTTTATTTTCTTCATATAGCCTACTATACTTACGTATCCCTAAATTACGATATTCACGGAAGTCAATATATTGTTCATACGATGTCCGTCAAGTCGTACGCATACGATGCACAGGCGAAATGAGGGAGTGCCGCGAGTGTTGAAGCATGTAGTAGCGTAGGCTACTACAAGTGTGTTACTATAATTACTTTCACTTATTTATAGATTTTAGCATTTAGGGAGTCTTGAAATTCCTTAAACAAATAATTTATACAATTACAGATGAAACTAATCCTTCAAAAGCTGAAGGTATCCCAGTTAATCGGGGGGAAAAGCCAAGTGAATACTGTCGCAACAGCAAAATATGTTTTGACTAGGTTCAAAGTTGATATTCATGGGCTGACTGTGGCGAATGTGTTGACTCCTGAGGAATTGAGCACTGTGCTACATTGTCTACCACATGATGAGGCGGAAGCGATGGTTTCAGTTTTATACGAACAATTGAATAACGGCGACTCAGAGTCATTATCGAGGTGAGCAACTCTAAATTTAAAACTACCCATCATGCGAAAGCATGGAAGTACTCCTGTTTTGAAAAAAGTGAAGTGATTCGAGTCGGGTGTTTTAGGTTAAAGTCGTTTGAGCAGTCATAAGTTATCACTTCACAAGTCTGTAAGTTTCGTTTTAGTCATGAATACGGCCAAGTTCTCCAAGCTGATGGCCTTGACTGGCAGGAGATCCGTTAAGAAGACAGCCCCTGGCACTGGATTCTCTCCCTCCAGAGAGCAATACACTTGCAGAGAAGGTGTTCCGCTGTTTTCTCCTCCAGTCGACAGCGGTGACAGTCCCTTCTTGTAGCCAAAAAAACTGCCCATGGAAGTAAAAGGAATTGATTGATTCAAAAAATAATTTTGGTGCGCTCGAATGCCTCATCACCCTTGTGTAGAACTCTAGACGACACCTCTATTAATTGGAAAATGATAGTCCCCTCCTGCATTCCACTCCGAGACATTTCTAAGGGTTGGCCTAACCCTAAAACTGTCCGAATTATAGTAGGTAACATTATTTGGAAAATCAACGAAATTTCTGTACATGCTTGTGGAACAATCCCTCCTATGAAATAAAATCCTGCAGTGTAATTTTAACACTCGCGGAGCATTCTGGTTACTCGAGAGAGATAACAATAGATTTAAAAAAAATTAAAAAAACTATCAAATTTCTTTTTTTCTTTCAGGTGGCTTACAAATCCAATTTTGTTGGAAAACAAAAAGTTTGTTTTATTCGTTTTTTATGCTGCATTCAAGTTCCTCGTGCATTCCATTCCAAAAGAGTCAATACCGACAGGAGTCGATAATCTATATAGATCTCTTAAGGAGATAGGAACTTCTTCCTTATCAACAGTTCATGCGGACATGCTTAGAGAAGAAATAAATGAAGCCTTTAGAACAGTTTTAAACCAGACCCCTAAACCAATTGCTAATGACCATTTAGAGCGTGTTTTGCACGGACTCAGATCTTTGCCGGTCCCATTCATAGCAGGCACTTTAGAAGGTGCCTCATTATCCAGCTTAACAGGTGAGTAATGAGCTCTGACATTGACCCTTTTTTATTGCTCCACGAAACTATGAAAAATTATCAAATCAGTAGCATTGCGAGGTAATTATTCGGTATTGATTATGAACAATGTTTTAAGCAAGTTGGTGTTGTTGAAAAATCTCGTTAATGGTTTCCTAATATCTCTCCGAATTATTTTCAGCACTTTTAGTAATCTTAGATGGTGCAGAATCCATCCTTCCTTTGTTTGAGAGTTTACTAAAAGCGACTTCAGACATATCCACTTGTTTCGATATTGGTCTCTGCATTCACTGGATTATGACCCGCGTGTCTGATAGTACGATTCGCAATGCAATTATTGAATTGCTTGTCATCAAGAGTATGTCTTCAGAAAATGGTGTGGCACAATTCAAAAAGTTAATCAAGTCTTTCAAGGAGAGTTCTAATCTGCCGTATCGATTAGAAGTTGAAGTCATTTTGTACAACTGTATTCGAAAGGTATAAATGATTGTTTTATGTTTTATTACATTGTTGGATTTACTTTCAGTCCTAAAATATTGTTTCGTAATTAAATTACTTACTGAATTTATTCAATGGATTCCACTTCATTTTACAGTGTTGGGGGCAAGGAAAGAAGAACGAAGAAAAGAATACAATGCTAGCTGCTCAAAGAAAGCACCTCGTTCGACGGCTGCGGTGTGGGTTGAGTGAAAGTAAATTAGATGACGGCAGTTCATCCGTTTTTGACGCCTTTGCGATATTATTAATGATCAAGGACCGGCAAGGAAAGATAGAGGATGTCATCGATATGAACTTCGATGGACATCTTCAAAAAGCGGTAAATTTTATCAAATTTCAGTTGATGTAGAGAGATTTAACACGGCTGTTAGTAAATTATTCTTTGTATGTATTTTCAGATTTATATAGATGTGTACATACACATTTATCATAGATATTTTAATTGCTAATGCAATGTCTACATTGTTTTAGGATTGCATTAACATACTAGTAACATACTAGTAGTAAAAGCATTCCCTTCCTTTTCTATTGGAACAATGCTGATATGGGTATTTAGCTCTAGTATGCCTTGTGATGAGGAATGATAAATAACGCTTTCTGCATGTAATAATCCAAGGGAAGATAGAAGGAATGTGGGCTCCCGGCAGAAGAAGAACATACTGGCTTAAAAATTGACTTCAATGGCCAGGTGGTAACGTGCTTGCACTTGTGCGAGTCTTTACACACCATGCGATCGGAGACGTGGCGTAACTCAACACGGGTACTAACCTACAGAGGCGACTGAAGAGGTCAATCGCGGATACATTCATTAAATTGTTTGTATACGATTAACCTTTTTTAAAAAAAAATAAACAAAAAACTGAGGCAGTGGTTTGGCTATAGCACGACTTTCCTTTTCAGAGCAGGAGTCTCCAAGGTCCATATTGCTATGGCGCCCATTCCACCGACCGGCTAGGGCTATTTACAAAAACAGTGACGTGGTAGCAGACATTCAAGACTTAGGTGGCGTTTCCACCGACCTCGCATTGCAGAACTGACGGAAATGTTTATTTTCCTCTATGCCATAATTAAAATTGATCAATGATCATACAGTAAAATCACAAACAAGCAAACTAAAATTAAAAAGTGGCGTCATGAGATATGTTAAGTACAAACATTTTAATAGATTTCTATAAAAAGAAAAATTCTAATTTCCGTCAATTTCATTTGCATTCTGCAATGCGAGGTCGGTGGAATCACCACCTAAGTCTTGAATGTCTGCTACCACGTCACCGTTTTTGTAAATAGCCCTAGCCGGTCGGTGGAATGGGCGCCTAAGATGATGGCCAATTTTTGATAGAAGAGAGATTTAAAGAAGAGCTAATATGCATATATCACAGTTTAGTAATTTATTTATTGCCGCATTTCACACGCAGTTACAATACCTGTCTTTGAAATTTAAAAATCAAATTACCTTTATTTTGTTTTGAATTATGCTCCGCAGATTGATGGTGTTAAAACGCTGCCCACAACAGGAGATAGTAACCGTGCTTCTTGTCTCAACTTTTTACAAACCGTACTCAAATGTTCTGCGGCGTTGCGACCCGCTGTAAAGTATAACTTAGTATACAAGATTTGGTCTGAGCTGAGGTTAAGGGACTGTGACAAGCTGTGGACACTCATCAGCACAGCAGCCACGGATGAGGAATACCGAGACATTTTGGGTGATTTAGTATGGAACATTAAGGTAATTCCGATTTGTTAATCCAAACAGTATTCTGGTTGTTACTGAAAAACGGAAGGGATGCTTTTTAAATACATTGTAGTATTATATGGTATATATAACACTGACATTAAATTAACTTTGGTTGAAGAGGTAACATCCTCGTTATAACCAAAATTAGAGGATATGGAAAAAACTGGGCTTGGTGGGATTCGAACCCACGATGAGACGACGACGCCCCGGTTAGGCGTAGATCGTGGGTTCGAATTCCGCCAAGCCCAGTTCTTTCCATATCCTCTAATTTCGGTTATGTTTTTTAAAGCTCATCCCGTATATTAATTCTTTTTTTAAGATTTGAAATTGGTCGTGGGTCAAAGCGTCTTAGAACATCTAAGTGGAACTGGGAAAGCATTATTGAAAGACTGGTGAACAGCCTTTAAGAGAAACTCGGAGCACTCCCACTGCTCGTTTTTTGTACGGAGTCGATTTTCACAGGAAATATCGATCGTAGAGCCGTTAAATTAGCAGAAATGCTCCTCTACATTTCGATGTGTGACATGTAGTCTTAAGTCTTCACTAGCACCTATTACCTGCGGTTGTGTTGTGAAAAAAAAATCAAGAATAGCTGGTAATCTGTGTTAAGGCGCGGTTTCCACCGACCTAAAAGTCCAAAATACACATACGGTGACGTGGTAGCAGATATCATTAATAACGGTGGGGTTTCCACCGACCTCTCATTGCAGAATGCAAATGACATTGACGGGAATTTTTTTTTTTACTCTATGCCATAGTTAAAATTGAAATATGATCATAAAGTAAAATCACAAACAAACAAACTAAAATTAAAAAATGGCTTCATGGGATATGTTAAGTACAAACATTTTAATAGATTTATATAAAAAGAAAAATTCAAATTTCCGTCAATGTCATTTGCATTATGCAATGAGAGGTCGGTGGAAACCCCGCCTTTATTAATGATATCTGCTACCACGTCACCGTATGTGTATTTTGCACTTAGAGGTTGGTGGAAACCGCGCCTAAGAAGAGGTACAAATCACATATCAAAATGCTCACTGAAAAATGTCTTCTGTTTGCCCTGATTTTTTTGACAGCTCTACGATTGATATTTCATTAGATGCTTACACTTCCCCCCTTTGACTTGACGGACTCTTAAGAGGACATGCTACGTAGAAAATGAGTACCTCAAAATTTTTTTTTTATTGTCTTTTTATTTTTTATTTAATTAACAAAGCAAGTCATTACAGATTTGGCTCATGTAAGTTGTAGGAGACTACTTCATGCATCATATAATAAGAAATATTAAATTTTTGGTAGCTTAGTTCTTCCATAAATACCAGAACAGACAGGATAGGACTAAAATTTCGCGTGTTCTGGGATTTTTGGAAGAACTACAAAAACGAGAAGTAAAAATACCCGATTATATGATGGCTGAAGTAGTCTTCTACAACTTACATGAGCCAATAACTTGCCGAGTTAATTAAATAATAATGAAAAATATTTAATTTTGTGGTGCCAATTTTCTACGTGACATATCCTCTTAAGCCCTAGCTTTAAAAACCATTGTGCTTTTTTCCCGAATCATTGGATTCAAACTGTACTTGTATGTTTCAGGCAGCGTTAGGGCCTCCTCAGCTAGAAGATGTTGAGTGGATAAATGGCCCTGTTCTTCCCAAAAGACTCAGACCTTTATTCGTAAAGGACAGGAGATCTGCAGATGCATGCCCATGGCCAAGGGCATTTGTTGATGTCTTTAGATCACTTTCTACGCAGGCCACAGACAGTAAATTGTTACTTTGGGAAAAAGCATTGCTCGTATTATTTGATCAATCCGATTGTATTCTCCCACACTCCCGAGAGAACGGTGATATTTTAAATTGGCTTAAATTCCTCAGTTTTGTGTCAACCAGTGCTAAGGTAAGAAACCTATTGTCAAAATTCTCATGCAGATGTCCTCATAAAGCTGATGGAGAACTCAAGCTGAGGTTAAAAATTATTAGTAAATACATGGGCTGTAGCGCCACGGGGCATTTCTTTTTTTTCTCTGGGTCGAACCCGGTCGGGTTTGGTTGCCCTTTGGGTTATTGTAACCCGGTTTGCCTTGTTACTTGCGTTTTAGATTTAGGTACCACTGGTTACACGTTTTCTTTAGCTCAGGTGGCTGTGTGTCTGCTCCTGGACTAAGTCCTGTTTTAGCTTCTCTGTGGTCCGGGTATCATTCGGTCCCATACCTGTCTCAAAAACATATTAACTCCTATCAGACCTGCACGTGTTTTGCATATCTTGACAGGTTTTATGGCAGTCTATATCATGGTCACGGTTATTGAAACCATCGAACGTAGCAGCAGCGTCAGTGGGATGCGCACCATTCCAATTGTTCACTTTGACAAGTTGCTGCAAGTCAGATTCGGCGGCAAGGTGGTAGCGTCCTTGTACTTGTGCGAGTATCTATACACCTTGCGGTCGGAGACGTATCGTAACTCGACATAAGTACCAATTAGGTGGCTTAGTGAGGCGATTGAAGAGGTTAATTGGATACATTCATTAAATTGTCTGTACGCGATTTAACCTTTTAAAAGAAGTAACACTGTGTTTTCACAAGCTGTACCGATGGTAGTAAAAGGTCTAAATTTACAGATTCTCGCCAGGAATATTATTAATAGGCAAAAATACTACTTTACGACTTCACTGAATTGTAGTTATTCAGTTATGAACTATTCACAAGTCTATACTGTATTCGCTCTGCGAAACGAGAAATTACTATTACTATAATTTCTTCACGACTCGACCACCCTTTACTAACAAAAAAAAAATGAAAACGCAGCCTTAGGCAAGCTCTGCTGCCCATTAATTAATAAGCTACGTAGTTATTTTAATTTTTAATGATTATATTGCATCACCTACCTTTCAACAGTATTTCAGGAGTATGGTGGCTAATGCGCATTTGCTTTTTATTTCATCTTATAGGTTAATTCATGTTTAGACCTTCCATGTTCTGTTTCAGGTAACAATGACTTCCGAAATCCAAGATTACATACTGGACGTTCTCGTAACGGCGCCCACAGATGGTGTTCCTTTTCTTGAGCATTTTGTCGTTCGAACCGACATATTAGCTGGTTTGATTGGTCCCAGAACCACATTGTTTCGTGAAAAAATTCACCTGATTTTCCAAATATTTAAAATACTATTGGACTGGCTCGTGGGGCAAAGTGATGCCAACTTCAAATTTTCTGACTCTGAGGGAGCTGATAGAGCGCAAGCCGCCTTTCATCTTGAAAAGTAAGTATTACTTTACAGTCCCAAGGTAAATGTTGCAGTAGTCTACTCTAGTTGGTAGCTTAGTCGTACTGGCTATGTGACTATGTGACTCACCATGTTTTCTAGCACCTAAGCAGCCATGTAAAAAACCTCAGGGAGTATTTTACTGCAATCTCCTGCTTGCCTGATTGAACGTGAAAAAATACAGTAACTTTATCTTTATACTTACATTGCCTTAATTCAGTGCCTTGTGGCAAAGAAGGAAAAGTCAGGGGAAAGAGAAAACGTATAAACGTTTGTTTATTTACTTTTTTATTTATAGGACAATTTTCCCTTACTCCCCATTTTAGCACACTATTCACGTTTCGGAACGATTGTAAATTATCAATCAAAACACATTTCCGTTTTTCATAAATATTATATGAATTAAATAGACATGTTATAAAAATTGCTTTAGTAACATTGAAATTATCGCAAAACAATTCACTTAGGACAGCTCCAATGACGTGTAGATAAACCTATTGTAACGGATGCTGTATGTAGCAGTCAATACTAAGAAATACTAATTTTAAGTAAACATACTGCGAAAAATACGTAATTTTGTGTGAATAACTGTAAAAACAAATCTAAATTTACCTAACGTCTTCTAGCAAGTTTAGAAATAGAATAAATACTGTTGTATTGCAGATGGTGTTCAATATTCATACAAAAAGACGTGGGACGAGAAATTACCCTGTTCATTATTGAAATAATTACATCACTGACTGCGGTTGCTCTTTCGGTTCCGGTTAAGGTAAGTTAAATATTTATTTTATATGTATATACATTATTATTTATACCTTACTTTCACGGGTAGGGAAAAACGTAGCTGCTGACCATGTTGCTGACCACAACAGAGAAAGGTTCCTCTACCAGTCCTCAGGCTCTCATTGTGTTATCGTGCCACGTTTTTTTTTTTTAATGAATGGTCCTAAAAATTAGTATTAGGACGTTACGTTTCAAATTTGAAATCTCCTCTTTCATAGAGTATCGATCACCTCTATACCAAACCTTGTCAACTGAGAAATATAAAGTCTGTCTGTGCCTTCCATTCGCAATACTGGGACAGTAAAGTGAAGGTGTTATCTCATATCTTTGTTTCAGATGCATCTAAACAATGCGGTTTTTATTCTTCTTCGGCAAGCTGATGAGTACGCTGTTCAATTCCTTATGCGGATGCTACCTCAGGGAAGTCAATTCATATTTTCCAATCTGTATTCCCAGTATCGACGCTTTTACAAATACAAAGGGAAAATTTAAAGGTAATTGTTTTACGTTGTATTGTTTAAAAAGTTTCCATGCAGTCTAAGAATTATAAAACCAATGAGGAGAGAATGCACCGTTGTTGATGAAATTTCAGCGTTGTTGGATATACTTAGTTCTTTGGCTATTGTATTCACGTCTATAGTTTCTGAAAACAGATAAAGTTGTTAGACAGAGGTTAGTAGCCTAATTTTTTGGACATTGTTATATTGTTTCCGGATGAACAATGGACTAGCTGAAAATGCTTTACATTGACCCATTGTAACAGCAGTTAGCCCAACGTAACCTCTCCTATTGTTTAAATTGTGAAAGTTCTTCCGCGAAAAATCGCTGGAACAACGTTCTTACATTAAATTCTCTAACTGTCTACTCACCCAAATCGAATTCCTCTGGTTCTGTTCCTTCATTTACAGTGGTAGCAACTTCCCCTTCATCTAGAAAATGTAAAAAAAAAAATTTATTGACTTACATTTTAATTACCTTCTATCATTTCATCAGGATTTCTGGTGACAAAGACGTTATGGAGGCTAAAGGCATAATATCCACAATAATGAAAGGGAAATTAATTCTTAGTATGCTTATTTTACATGAAAAAAATGTACATATTGATCAAGTACTTTCACAAAAAATATATTACTCAAAATGCTTAAAACCCCAATACTGCAGAGCTATTTTTTCCTAATTTCCCCGGGCCCCCCTCAGTGGTGAGTTTGGTTGGCTTGGTAATAGAACACCAAAAAGTCGAGATATATTTTATTTATTTATTTATTTATTCGTCTGTAAAATCTCAACTGTACTGCTTGCATAATGCGTAAATCCTCCCTAATTTGGGCCTATTCATAATTTCTTTTTTCTCCGGGGGGACTCCCGGGCCCCCCTTTCTCCAGGGTAGAATATTCGTAAAACCTCACTAATTTGGGCCCATTTCTCACTTTTTTTTCTCCGGGTGAGACTCCCGGGCTCCCCTTACTCCATGGTATATTATGCGTAAAACCTCACTAATTTGGGCCCATTTATCGATTTTTTTCTCCGGGGATCAAGGTCTTAGGGTCCTAAAGCCCCCCAGAAATTTTGGGAATTTACGTCAATGCCTTCTATAAATCTAGATGAGTTGCACGATAGCTGAAGCTTTGGTTTTCTTATTATAATTTCGGTGAATAACATTTCCTCAAATACAAAGGTGACTAGATTTTTCAAGATCTTCGCCTCATAGGAATCTTTTAAGAAAGAATGAAGGAATGTCCACTGTGTAGTAAGGAAGAATTTGGGGGAATAAATTGGGATACCAAACTCCTCATTTTTTTTTTTTTAGAATATGATATATTTTTGGACGCCGTCTATCCCACCTTGATGGGTCAGAGACTAAGAGTGATTGATTGATTTTGAGGGGTAAATGCAAGATGGATTACCTGGAATTGGTAGTTCAGCCCCTTCTGTTGCAAATAAGAACGGGGCCGATGGAGCGCTCCAACCATAGCGATTTCTTGAGCACACCACCACTTCATATCTAGCAGCCATCTGAAATAAAACGCATTTATTTAAATAGTGGGACTGTGTTCTGTATAAAAACCCGTCTACTTGCTTTAGAAATATGGTCAGTTCTCTGCCATTTTATACTAGGCTGCAAAGGATTTCTTTCGTGTTTTTATTTTGGATAGCATCCACTAAAGTTAAAAATAATAATAATTGGGCTGTTAGCAAATTCCTGGCGGTTATCCATGTCCATAGTTGTCGTTTACTGTTACTTGTGGTCTGTGGTCCAGTGATTTGGGAAAGAGAAGTGAAGTGAGATATGCATTCACTGCAGACTACACCTTTGAAGATGATTTGCCTGAGAACCTTAGGGTTTGACAGATGTACAGTCGACTCAGACCTTTGGTGAAATTCTTAGATTACTCAGTAGAATGCTCCTTACCATAATTATGGTGAACATATTGAACAATAGTAAAAATATTAGAAGGTAGGTTTGCACAGGGTTAACATCCCGGCAGTGGTTTCACATTTTAGTTCGAAAGATTTCACACAATTCTAAAGTATTAGTGTAATTTACCTAAACGTTACCTTAATATTTCATACTCTAATATAATTACGAAGACTTTCAAGGCCGGAACTGACTAGGACTAGAAACTAATATAATTTCATTCATCCCTATAATTACAAACAATAAAAATGTTTTATCTAATCAATCAGCACTAAAACATATTTTAATTCTAGTTACATGATGAAGCAGTAGAATCCGGGATGATGGTCGATCTGAAAGCGTTCTTCCATACGTTTTGTCAACATTTGCGGTTGAGGAGCCTCCGAGATACAATCCTAGAAGTCTACGCAGTGCCACTGATGATGTCGACCGCAGATGTTGACGTTTGGAACTACGCTTTCAGTTCGACCACCGCCTATCATCCCGGATTCTATTGCTTCATCATTTAATAGCCTTCCCACACACTAACTATTACTGGCTGTGCGTTATTGGAGTGAGTTTTAGTCAAGTAGTATGCTATAGTAGTTACCTGCAGACCGGAGAGTACGTAGGACTTGGAGTGAATGGGCCCTGGGTTGTGACCGTCAGCTGGCACGATCACCGTTACCCACTCCGAGTCATCAGGAGCTGTTATCTGCAAAAAAAAAAAAATTGACTACTTTTGTCAGATGCAATATTGCACAGCCTGATGTAAGCTAGGCATGAAATATTGGTAGTCAATTAGGCTTCTTACATGACGAAGGCGTGAGCGTCAATTGTATGATTATAACGTGCAACTGTACTAAGAATTTCAATTATATGCATATATTACATATCTTAAAGCCTGAGGTGTTGGAGAAATTTAAATAAAATGGGGACACCTGCAACACGAGGCAAAGGGGAGACTTTGTAAGGCTAGCACCACGCACAGCGAAGTGTGAGCGACTGGATTCTATAGTACAAGACCTTAGAAAACTCCATATTGAACTGAGGGCGGCGAGAAATGCTACTAACTTCCCTAATTTGCTTAGAAACTATCTCTTAGAGAAAGCTTTCTTTACTGTTACTGAGGCACTAGCACAATGACAAAACTACCTGATTTTGACGATTTTACATTATACCTTCTTGGTTGATTACTTGATTGTATATTTTAACAGAAATATATACAGTTTTGCCAGAGTGTAGGTTTAAAAAAAAAAAAAAAAAGTAAGTTTCACAAAGTTAATAAGGAGTCTAAGGAGACTATTATGTAGGCCTATATGTTTGGATAAATTCCCCGTTCGCATTCATATGCATATATATTTTTTGATCTTGTAACTTATTGGTTTTAACAACGCAAATAATTTGTCAGCTGTCTATCATAAAATATCTGTTTTTTATGAACCCTCCTGTACATTACCTGCATTACGCCTATTGTACAAATATATTATCATTACCTCTCTAAAGCGCAATGAATATTCAATGATTGGCGTGTAACTGTCGACTTCCCAGACTATGTTGATGCTGTCATTCCATTGAGATATAGACTGAGCTTTCAAATGCGCGGCTTTGGCCTGCCCTGAAAAGTGAACGGTGCCATAGGCGCTGGTTCCACCAATAGTGATATTAAATGTTTTTGACGTGGTAGCAGACATTTTTAGGTAGTCTAAAAATGTCTGCTACCACGTAAAAAAACGTTTAATATCACTATTGACGTTGGTGGAATCAGCGCCATAGCAAAATTTCACCAGAATTAAATTTACTGAAAGAGTCTGCTCGTTCAATATCGAATTGAGAATTTAATCTTATTACGGAAGTCAATATCATTGTTTATACTGGGAGAGATTTCAAAATATTTTGTTAACATGAAATGGCCGTGGATTTTTATTTAATTAATTCACTAAGCAATTTCTCGTTCCACAGCCGATAAGTTATGAAAGTGGTCAAATTAAAAATGCAAGCTATCGAAGGGAATTTATATTTTCTCATTTGAAATATTATTAGGCCTACTTCTGAAAACCCCCGATAAAGTGTATTAAACCGATTTTAGAGAATATAAGTACATCAATGGGGAAATAAAATGCATTTTGAGAGAGCTTGAATTTTTTTTTAATTTGTCAATGACTAGTGGTTAGATCAGATGACAGTTTATCATCTGACCACTTTCATATCTTTGTGGCTGTGGAACGAGAAATTAGTTGATTTCGCCCAAAATATTTTCAAATCTGTCCGTTAATGCTATTTTAAGAACTCAAAGAAGCGGACATATTGGCGTGCATACGGTACTTAATTGCTTAAGATCAAGTAGGTACCATTCTCCATAACATTACTAGAACCTCGACTTGCGGTAACTACAAACCTGACAGCTCAATTGCAGCCTCACTCGTTCCCTCAGTATTGGTAGCCCTGCAGGTGTAAGTTCCCAGGTCAGCTTCTGTGATATTCTTGAAGTGAAGAGTGTTCCTCTGACCATGGGCATGCATTGACACCCGTGGAGTGCTTTTCAGGTCCACTGCAGCCCCTTCATAAAACCACTCCACCGTCGCCTGCGGCTCGGCGCTGACCTTGCATGATAGTTCAGCGTGAAGTCCAAGAGCCACATGTACCCAATTCGATTCTGTTTGGATGTGTGGTTTATCTAAAGTGAAGAGGAACGTTTAATTTCTTACAAGAAACATCCTATGCTCGAAAGACTTTCTGGAACTTAAAGACTCTCGATTCGTCTGATCTACAATTCGCCTGCTAAATTCCTCAGAGCTGTGCAAATAGATAAGAGGCTTACAGTATGCCTGTAAGAATCAATTCTCACTGCTAGGTCTAATCATTCTAGCGAATTCAGTTTGTGGATTCTTATTAATTAATATATTCACTTTCGGTAGCTACCTTACAAGTCTGTTGTATAGAGTACGTACGTACCCAACCCAGCCCGTGCTAGCCCAATCATGACCATTTATAGGTTAGGTACCTACTTAGTGTTTCAGAGTAATATTTAATTTAATTTAAATGTTGCAATTATTTTTTATTTGAGCCTGGTACGTAACAAAATTGATGTAGACGTCTGGTGAACTGTAGGAGTGATGCGGATTCGAGAAAATTAAAGGAAAACAGAAAGGCGCTGTTGCGTATAATTGTACTTTGAACTTACGAAGAGTTGAAACCCGGTGAAATGTTCAATGAAATTATGCAACAAAATATTAAGCCAATTTGTCTTGGATTTAATGCAGTGCCGTTTAGTGGAAACTAAAATGAGTTGATAACTTTGAAAGGAATTATACCAGGGCTACACATTTATTTCCATAAATGATTTGGAATTCAAACAGAAAGTAAACTTTGCCACCAAGCGAGAATTGTCTGCCTTCAACTCGAGTAATGTGCAACTCCGCGGCTCGTACTCACGTTTTCATTTGTTGCGCTTTTCGATATTATGTGAAAATGAACGTCATTTAAAGCTATTGTTATACCTAACTGTTGGAGAAAAATATGCATCAGCAGTGAGTCAGTCAGTGCATTTCAGCGGAAACTCACCGCAGTGGTCCTGCCGAAATTACCGCCTCGGAATTTTCCTGTATTTGGAATAAATTTTTAGAGAACCCTCTGTAAAGAACGAGCAGTTGAGCCTACAACGCGGGTCCCGTTTTTAAAAAAATTCTGCGAGCACGAAGCGGCGAACTGCACTTACGCTATTTTACAACCTGCCACTCACGTATACAAATGCCTTATCATGCAATATTGTTGTTGCTTCCAATCCATCTGTTTTTATTTTTTTATTTGACACTTAGCATTAGTTTGTTTAAGTTTAGAGTAGAGCTGTACACATTTAGCTCCAAGAATGTCCATTGTGTGGGCGCATATTACGACCACCCGCACACATTCTGCTCTTAAATAATTTGCCCTGATTCGTTTAATGAGGCGATTACTCTGCTGCCAACATTTGATGTATTTTATGCTGCAGTATTTCGTTTGAAGATTGCTGTGCAGTTTCTTCCATGAATTGGCATTTTCCAATTTTCACATAGTTGAGAGAACTATTGAGGAATTTTTAAAGTACTTACAGCGCACACTGACTCGAATCTCAGCGGTGGCTGGTTCGCCTACCCCATTATCGGCAATGCATTGATAGGTCTGCGCCACTTTTGGTGAATTGGCGGGTATAATCAGAATGTGTTGCTTTTCTTTCTGTATCGGAAGCTGTTGGCCCTGAAAACAACAAGTACTCTTAGAAAACCCATCAAAAACATTTTATACCTTTGTGTTTAAGCTTCGTTATGTACCTACTGCAGAGGTAAATCATGTTGTTGTTTCTAACGCCTGCTTTCAGCATTTCTGCTTTAAGCAACCCTGTGAGCCTGGCGGGGGGAGTGAGTCTGTTTGTTAACTTGAGGCACCCTAAGGGCAGACTCTTTCACCTCGGGGAAAGGGGAGTTGACTAACAGGGTGGACCTCCTGATTATAGTGGATTCCGAACCACTTGGGGAACATGGTAAAGTCACACGATTAAATCGGAGGTGACCAGGACTCGACTTATACTGCCTGAGCGAGTTATCATGTCCCACCAGGTTCCCCTGCCAACGCTGTGCACACTACCAAGTTGCCGCAGTTTGAAACATGCTCTGCTCTAATGGAATCAACATGGTAAGGCCGTTGGCCAGAGGTAAATCATGACTTTTATTGATTATTCAACTGTAATTTCTACTGTCACTTGCAGATTTAGATCTAAAATCACGTATGAAAATATCTTTGGAAATAAGTGTTTTATTCTACCTGGACATTCCATGTAACATTTGGTGTGGGAGCGCCTTTTGCAAGACACGCTATTTCTACAGTTTCCCCCAACTTGACATCGACGAAGCCAGTCTCAGGCTCAGTGAAAATTTCCGGTTGATCTGGAATACAATGGATTGAAAAAATAATATTTATGGGCTGTTTTTCTTTATTGGAAGCAAAACATTAGAATTACGACCGTTAGTCCAGCAAATATGTACTTTTTCGCAGAAAGTTTTTCATATCAATAAGTGCAGTATCACAATTAATATCGTGATTGTAGACTAGTGGTTTCTACTGGTATAAATGAGATACAATATATTGTAGTATAGGCACACCAATGTTTTAAGGTAAGGCCTAACCTAAACGCTTTTAGTAACTTACATGAATTTTTTTATCCACCCATAACTTAACCTAGCTCCGACAATTTTCTACAATTCAAACAGAAAGTACCCAATCAACCTCTTTCTAAAATCATGCATGTGGCATGCTTAAAAACCTAATATTTCGCACCTGTATTTTCCAAATTTCCCCCGGAGAACCACTGTACACTCTCCATAGTTTTTGATGTATAACAAACCACTTGAGCTCTCTTTAGCCCTGCGTCATGCACATACAGTATATTCTCATTGCTCAGTGGCTAGCGCTCGCTTCACTAACCCGCGAAGTTCTCTATTAAGAGGATAGGCCTATGTAAAAAAATTGGCACCCCAAAATTAAATACTTTTCATTTTTTATTTCAATAACACAGCAAGTTATTTAAAATTTGGCTCATTTAAGTTGTAGAAGACTATAGCCTACCTAAGTAACTTTGAGCATCATGTAATCGGGTATTTTTACTTTTCGGTTTTGTAGTTTTTGAAAAAATCATATTTTACTCGATATTTTAGTCCCCGCTGGTTTTTATGAGAGAGCTCTTAGGTAGGTACCAAAAATGTAATATTTCCTATTGTATGGTGCATGAAGTAGTCTTCTACAACTTACATGAGCCAAATCTTGCTTTGTTAATTAAATATAAAATAAAAAGTCAATAAAAACAACAAATTTTGAGGTGCTAATTTTCTACGACGTAGACTATGTCCTCTCAAGGTACGGTATGGGTATATATTTAGTATTTTTAATCAAAAATATTCTGCTTATAATTATTATATAAGTTATATCCACCCATATCTAATAGCCTGCATGTCAAGTCAACCTTGGCATAGTTTTCTTATGAATCCAAATCCAAGTAATTACAAACAATTATATCCAAATTTGTGCATTCCTTACTGTTGTAATTGGTTAATTGCCGAAGTAAATGTTGAAAGGGTAAATGTTGGCATGCGATGGAAGAAGTTGTGGGGAAACAGGGCGGGGTTCAAGACAGCACGCAATGCTCCAGCACTTGTCCATTAGTCTCTGGAGACAGATTGTCCCTTTGCGTTGAAATTTCTTACAAGGATGAACGTAATAATCGGAAAGCTTGGGAGTGGTGCCACAACAAAAGGAATTCTGTCTAGACCAGACATTTCAAAAGAAATTTGTGGTTCTTTCATTTTTCATTTTGCTCATCCTTGCCCTCTTAAAATGATTGTGAAGACATTTCGCAGTTTTATCGCATGATTTTTGGAACGTACTTTTTCGCTTCTGCAGCAGGCCTAAGAATGATGTAGGCTGCTGTGTACTACCCAAGTCCTAATTGAACTAATCGTTGGATTGCTGAAGCCTACGGGGCTGTGAATTAAAACTCTAATTTGTTTATTCTGTTTCATAAAACTGACTGGTAGTTGGTAATTCTATTTGCTGCAGCCCGATCATGGCGATTTGGGATTATTATTTATAATACCGGGGTTATTCAAAATGTTATAAACAAATGAGTGCAAAATACGCGGGAAATTCAAATTGACGAATTAATATTTTTAGGTGAGTTTTCAATTTTTTCTCCCTTATAGATGTAGGCTAGACGCATTAGTTAAAATTCTTTTTATATTTCAAAATTCTACCTATACATTTTAATGTTTATTAGTATTTCCTGCTTCAATTATTAAACAATGCAACCAATCCCTTGTATTCCAATGATTTATTAATTTGAATTTCCCGCGCATATTTTAACACCGTCACGTGACACCTTACTACAGCGGTATTAAAAAATTTACCCCGGTATTATAATAATCCCAAATCGTCATGATTGGGCTGCTGGTCTGACTTTAGGCAGCAATTAACTGCTCTTTAGTGAATATGTTTCCCCTTCTTCTTTAATCTTGTATATACGTATACGGTACGATACTTGCATAAAACATTAAGATGGTGAGACAGCTGAAGAGGACGCCATGGCTCCTTCCTCACCACCTGGCACATGTACACCCCCACGTCATCCCTCTTCACTTCTGCTATCTCCAGAGTATTGTTCGCCCACATTCTCATGCGAGGTGGTCGAGGGTGAGTGTGGTCGCTCGAGTCTGCAAGCAGTATTCGGCCTCTCCACCATCGGATCACACTCTCTCCTGTGCAACATTCCTTGAATTTTACTATACATAATCGCTCTAATGAGGGAGTACAAGCTGATGTTATAGTAAGGCGGTGTTTCCACCGACCTCTCATTGCAGAATGCAAATGACATTGACGTGGTAGCAGACATTCAAGACTTATTAATGATATCTGCTACCACGTCAATGTAATTTGCATTCTGCAATGAGAGGTCGGTGGAAACCCCACCTATGGCCTAATGTAATATAGAGGAGAAATATCATACCGCTTTTTTTTAGATTTAAGAGATCAGTTTGTTACGGGCATTTTTCAATATAAGTTGAATAGTTGAAAGATGCCAAGATTAACTAAGTATAGCCCAGAGCCCTATAGTGGCTATAGTATACGATCGTGTACTTAAACATGTGCAGATGATAGCTGTATCGGTCGTCACTCGTCATCCCGCCATTTTCAAAGGCTCACTACCAAGTACCATCGCGTGGCTGTAGACCGTTATATATCAATATGGCGGCTAGTGTTGATTGCACAAGATAAGTACGCAATTTCGCTGGGTAAATAGCCTGCACAGCTAAGTACAGAGTTTTGACCGTGTTCAGGTATCCGTTCTGCTATGCTGCTCCAGTTAATATATTTCTATGCTCACTACGGTGTACTGCCGCGCGATGGTGGGGGGAAAGATAGGAACTAACTACAACCGCGAGGACCAGACACTTGACATCTTGACACAATCGATACGCGCCGTTCTTAGCTATAGGAATCGGTTACCATATAGGTTCTAGGTTAAGGTGACCATATTTTTCTGAACCGAATCCGGGACGGACCCCAAAAGGGTCGGGGGGATACCCGATAAATTAACCTATTGGATAAGACCTACATTATGCATAAAAAGTACATTCTAAGTTGGATTAGAAAGTTTTTGTAATCACCATAATGACTAAGTAGGTACAAATTATTATTATGAAGGCTCTGCCTTAATGGTAATTTTCAGAGGAATGAACCCTCTTAAGTACGTCTTTGTTAGAAAGTAGCCTAACATTTTATAAAAGTCTTGGCAAGACTTGTGAAAGTTAACTTTTGGCACCAAAATGGATTTCTAAGTGTCAACTGATAATTGTGTTTTTTCTGACGACCACATTCATTATTTCATTCATTATTGAAACACTCGTTCAGTTGGTGCATTGGTTCCAGGAGGGCAGAGCAAAATTTCAACAACTTTTAACATAATTTAAACTTGGAACGTAATTTTTACTTAAATATAGTTAAATTCGGGACAAATATTTGGATCCGGGACAAATGACCGGCCCCAAGAAATCCGGGACTAGACCTGAAAAATCGGGACGGATGGTCACCTTATTCCAGGTGCCCTCCAAGAGCAAAAAGCACCATATGTTTCACGCGCACGATCGTGTCAGTGCTGAAAAGGATAGTAAAACCCCTGGACAATGAATCTTCCAAAGCCGTGCGGGAAATCAAACTAATTGATACAAAACCCGTTACATTTTTTAACAGGCCCGTACCCAGGATTCAATTTTGGGGGGGGGGAGGCAAGAACAAAAAATTTTATAAATGATATGTACATCCGTAGTGATTTTAGTAGTTTTACCTAAACTCTTACATTATTTATTATTTATTATCAAATTTAGGGGGGCCATGGCCCCCTTACCCCCCATTCCCGATGGGTACGGGCCTGCTGCCTAATACTTCCTGGTGCGATGCGTTACAACTTACCCAAATTTCCCACTGAGCAAGGCAACCACACCGTCGAGTGTTCAACCAAATCCACGGACAATGAGCTGTCAATGAAGTAGGGCTGTGGAATTGGGATGTGTCCAATAACTAAAAATAATTGCAATAAGTCATCAGATCAATGAGGCATTATAAATGACTGTTTATTGTACCTACTTTTACTTTTATTACGTCGCCTTTGTCCCCAAGGTGGGTCGGTGGCAAAGCAGCGGCGTTTCCAGAAACTCGTTCAGAACGGAACATCTTCCCTGTTTAGGGCGAAAGTTATTAGAGGCAGGGGCCTCACAGTCATTGGAGCAATTAATGCGGAGCCCATTGTCAGGGGAAGGGGGCGTCATTTCGGGAGTGGTTGCTACTCCCATCATCAGGCTAAGTCCTGAGAAGGACTGATGGTTTCTGGACGATTGACTCATTGCTCTTGTATTCTACTCTGAATTATTGAGTCAATCCGATCCTTGAAGTTTCGAACTACCGTTCTCCGGACTGAATAATGCAAGCTCTCTAACCACGGCCCTCGTCGAGTTATTAATTATTATTATCATTATTAATTTACGTATCAAAACAGTCAGAATTATTTTTTAATGAACTAGTTTGAATGCGGGCGCTAAAGTAATTACTATAAAATATGTATTGTAGGTTATAAGGGTAACGAGGGAGCTAATATCAACTAGTGGCGCAGCAGCGGGGCAGTATAATTAAACAGTTATTACCATAACCACAGCTCCTCCCCAAGATAACGACTTTTCGTGACTTCTCTCCGTTATTTGTAAGCTTCCTAAGTTTCCTACAAATTACTAAGGTGGATAAATTGAAGAAACCTTGGAACTTTAATTCCCCCATATCGTACTGTCGGCAATGTTATTTTCTCTTCGCTCCTTACAAATGTGTTCAATCTCCAGGGTTGTTTTTCCATTTTTTTTTCCTTTCTACTCTTAGTATGACCATGCCCAAGGGGTGGTCCACGGGGTCCGGATTCCCTCCGAAATAAAAGGGATTTACACTAGATAGAATAGACTTTCATTAACAAAATACATAAAAAAATATTTTGGACCCCCCCCCCCCCTCAACAAAAACATGGGCACGGTCTTGACTCTTAGTGTATCGATACTTGACTTACGTACTACAGGTATGTCTACGTTAAAGTACATTGGACACATTGTTTGCAATGACTGACTCATATTACAGACCTCTACTTTGAAATCCAATTTTTGCTCCACCCCACCCTCATATACGTATATGCACATGCCAGTGTTTCAACCTCCCCCCCCCCCCCCCCCCTCGGACGCCCCATTTATCTCAGTTATTATGGAAAAATAAGAAATACAATAAAATATACTGTATAGCAAAGTCAGGGCCAAACTATCTTGGTAGAATTAAATTTTTCTTTGGGGGTTGGAAAGCGAAGCTTTAGGGGGGGGGGGCATACACGGAATCTGGGAATTTTCAAATGTTAACTATGTCAAGTTACACACAAAATGAAAGCTCTATGTGGGAGCTTCAATTTGGTATGCTAAATTTTTCTCTGGATATTTTACATGAAATTTCCGTAAACCAGTCTGTTTGGGTCCCCGCATCCCTCATGAAAATTTGGTTCAGGGGACAACATATCTAAAAAGCTCAATTTTCTTAAAAATTACTTACAAATATTTTTTCTGGGGAACCATTTTATTGATGCTTTATTACAACTGGCATGGTGTTATAGGTGCTAAATTTAGTACCTTAACCGAGCGTTTCTCAAGCGAAGGAAAATTATTTTTTGAAGAAATTATTGCTAATGCATACCGTCCTATTATTAGCATTATTGTAGCATTGTATTGGTCTGCATTATTTTGTCCTATTGATTTTTTTTTTTTGTGGCTTAAGGGTATACAGCCATTACCGAATGCATCTGGCAAAAGACTGCTATCGGGAGCTCACTGAACAGCGAGGTTGCCCAGGGACCGTCTAAAACAGCTTGCCCAACGTCCTACCACTTTTGTCCGATACTCTCCAGGAAGCTGACCACCTCCGTCAACACTTCTCTGTCCAAGTCCTGGAGCACATCCATATATGTGAATGGCGGAAACTTCCCCTGGTCCTGCAACCTGCTAATAAGCTCTGTCCTCTCCCGGCTGTAGAGGGGGCACTCAAAAGTGATGTGGTCCGGAGTACCCTCTTGATCGCCACACTCACACTCCTATTGATCAATCCAGTACTTCATACTTTATAGGATAGGAAAAATCTAGGCTATCGAAATTTAACCCTAGGTCAATAATTTACCATAGAATAATGTATTGATAAATAGGAAAGCATGTACGCTACTGGTTTTCTCGCACTGGCTCTTTTTTAATAAGTGTCTTAAGGTTTGGGGTTCCCGTTCTTTTCAAAAATAATTAATCACGAACCTGAAGACGCAGAATCATAATTTGTTTGTCAGATGACAGACTTCAAGGACTTTTATTCGTACCTATTGTACAACACATGATATTGTTACCGTATCCGTATCCGCGATGATACCTGGCGCGCCTATACCTTTTAAGTCAGATCAGACTCAGCTTCACGAAAATTTCATGGAATAAATTGAATTCGTAATTTACTGTATAGGTCTATCACATGTCAAAATTCAATTAAGAATTTCCAAAGAAAAGGCACAACCTTAACTAAGACGTTTGAGCTGAACCTTAAGGCTTATAGGCTCATAATTAATTAATTTTTGTTTCTGTTACGAATGTTAGACACCAACCACTTGTTCTGTCCCCAACAATTACTCCACTTCCAATGCATTGCCATAATTTATTGTACATTTCCATCTTGCGAATTAAGATGGCTATGCGTGGGAGCGTAGACCAAATTAAACATGCATTGGCCTTGAGCCTTTAGCTTCAACATTGTAATCTTCTTTTATGTGAATTTAAGATACACCTCAAAGTCTATAGATATCGGGATATGTACTGTATACATTACCCTCTATATTTCGATTCAACAATATTTGTTAATAATTATTATAGATAGGTGAAAAAGTTAGTGTGCTAATGACCAAGTACTACAATATATATGCGCTGTATAGTATTTCGTGTGATATTAATTTTTCTTCCAAGCAATGTATTTTGAATCTTGGTATGTGAGTACGCAGTACGCAGTGTACTCAGTCAATATTATGCTTCGGTTTCTGTATCATAATCTCTGGTCCTTGGGGAGTAGCAAGCTGGGAGATGGAAAAAAAAATGTTTTTTGCAGTTAAAATGGTTGGCAAATCAAAGAGCGACCTATGAAATGCCAAAGTACAAAACTACCTTAATACAGAGACAAACAGAATTCACTGGATTACATTTCTACAACAAACTTCCCCTTGAGATTAAAACAGCAAAAAATGTATCCATCTTTAAAAGAAATTTAGAGAAATGGCTGCGAACAGAAATTAATTACTAACAAACATTACTAATTGAATTAACTTTTACTAACTTACTAACTATCTACTGATACAACTAACCTGATTTGATTATTACTACTAACCAATAATTAATTATTTAACTACTATATTGTATTGCGATTGAATTACATGTACTGTTTATCCATTTAAGCGGAACCGCACACGGGCTGACTGAAGCCTTGCGGTATATGATTTTATTGTATCAATATAATGTATTGTATTGTATTGGATCTATATAATAATAATAATAATAATAATAATAATATGGTCGAAGTAAGAATAGACTGGCTATGTCTATTATAGCCGAGTTCTACTGAGTAATGTGAACTTTCGGTTGAGTCTAAAAGAGATTCGATCTATATTTACATCATTCGCTGGAGCAAGAAGCCAACGGACGAAGGTTAAAGTAGTGTATCGCCTGGAACCGGCACTACGGTCCGTGATGTCACGTCTTTCCATTATATCGCCTTTGTACCAACACTCATTTTTCAATTAACTTGCTCAATTCTTTATTAGATTTAATTTCGGATCGGCCCCTATATAAAGAGTTACCGCTCGTATAGCTTTTGATCTCTTGTGTCTCATAACAACCTTTGACTCAATTTTTTGAGACTTCCTTAGGTCACCACTATAGCCTTCAGCCATACCACATAAGTTCTTTCACTGCTAGACGTTTGCTTTTGAGTCAGATTATAGATACTATTCTTCCATTTACTGGTTCACTAGACTAGAGAGCTACCTACAAGTAGTGCCTCTACAGGGCCGGATTAACCCCTGGGGTGGGGGGGGGGGCACAAGATATGTGGGCGCCGTGGGTGCAACTGGAAACTCCTCTAAAATTCATAAATTTACCAGCAAAACAAAAGAAAAACACATAATTTCCCACCAATTTCAAAACTTTTAATGTTTTTATATTTCTATCTAAAAAATCTCGTTTGGCCGGAATTATAGGCATTTCTGGGGGGGCCGGGGGCCTGTGCCCCAAGTGCCCATGGGTTAATCGGGCACTGGCCTATACTTACTGTTATGTTTCAGGATGTGGAGTGAAAAGAATTGGAATAGGTATTTGATTTCTGGTACTGTAGGTATGTTTCCCCTTAGCGGAGTTATATATATGATATCATCTTAGTTACCAATAGGGTAAGCAAGAAACGGTTATAGTATATTACATTTGAGTATGAATCATTTCGGAGACAGCCCTTAATAGGAAAAATTATTTTTTTGTAACAACGGTGTAAGATTCACATAAAAATATTTTTGTACAACTTTTAGGCGTTTGTAGTGGATTTAGGTCCTATAACGTTGTCCTATTGGAGATTTCTCTTAGGCAGCAATTCCACCTTACTTCTTACTTGTTGAAAAAATTATGGATAGGCCTATACAATAATTCATACCCCACCATTTTTACTGTTTTAATATATTCCAGAGGTACTATGAAATGGTCCCATCGAACAATTCAGTGCTTTGGGATAGGCAAAGCCGAGGCGACTGATATTTAATTCTAGCTGACAACATAGAACTAGCCTGCTTACATAATATAATATTATCAATTATAACATTCTCAGTACCTACCTATATAATTATAAATTCATAAATAGGGAAGCATTTTACGGGTTCATTAGGCGGCAATTCCACTGGCGATTTGACTTCATTTGTGATTTGAGATTTTTTGTTTGTTTTATTTTAAGGAGACTATTATGTAGATACTTAACTTATCTATTATAAATTAAGTTATAATATGGTAGCAGACATCATTAATTAGTTTCTACCATTTATTATAACTTAATTTATAATATATAAGTTAAGTACCTGCATAATAGTCTCCTTAAACTAAACAAACAAAAAATCTCAAATCACAAATGAAGTAAAATCGCCAGTGGAATTGCCGCCTCAGTAGCAAACTCTTTTTTCAGATGTTTAACATTGTTATTTGTTGCGACACTTTTGGTCCCGCTTTTCGGCTTTAGCCTAATTTTAATTTTAGAAAAATCTTTGCCTTTAAATTAATTTAATGCCTGTGCAGGGCAAATCTTTGTTAGGTGCATAAGAAATTAATATGGCTCTTGTTGGCTTCTTAGCATATATAATTTTATTGATACAGTAATATTTTTCGATTGCCATTATTAATGGTGTGACTGTGTCTTATTTATATTATTTTTATCTGAATAAAATTAAGTAGCCTAGGTACCGCCTGAAGTTATACGTACTGACAAAATATCGCATTACCATTTGTATCTTTTTTCTAATAATTACGATATGAAGCCCAGGACCCGTGTGGAGTAAATGCGCTTTCTGATCAAGGGCGGATCCAGTGGAAAATTTAGGGGGGCGGGGTCACAAGTTTTTTGTAAGTTTAAAACGTAATTTTTTTGTTGAGTTTTATCCACACAAAAAAAAATTTTACTAGGTGTCTTATGACTTTACTCATTTAGGGGGTTCATGACCCCCCCCCCCCCCTGTGGATTCGCCACTGTTTCTGATATGTATCTATCGTAGTAGTACCTGACTGCAAGTCAGAAGCTGGCAAGTACCCACCATTTGCTTTCAGAAGCTGAATTCCTGTATGTTTAGTAGGTATTTAGTCACAAGTATGTAAACCTTTTCTGAGAGCGTACTCTACTGCCTACTTTGCTTCTTGACGTGTCCAAAAGAATAGAAGTCATAATGTGATGGCGACTTGTGATTTAGGTACCTACTATAATTTCAACCCAAAAGACTCATGTTGATGGCGTTGTAAACTGACATGTTCCGAAGGGTCATTTATTATTGTTAATACCCGGGGCCCGGGTGAAAGGTGAAGGAGGGGTAATGGTGTGACCTTTTGCTGTTATTTGCTGTCTTTCCCTGCAATAATTAACTTCATTCCCACACGGCTGCCGTTTTTTCTTTTGTAATTTAATAGCCGCCTCAATTACCAACCGTGTGCAGTTGATAACACGTCATCAATATTTCTCCTCGACTTTAATGTAAGATCTATATAGGTCGAAACTCAGGATTTCTCAAAAGAGGGAACTCGTCAGTTAGCTGCAGGATACCTATTTTTTTTTTAATTTTTAAGTGATGTTTCTTGTACCGTGGCCTGCTGAAGCTCCTAAGAACACGTGTATTACATGGTCAGTCACATTATACGAAGACATTGTGCCTTTATATGACCCAATACAACTCGGGTCAGGTCTGAAAACGCGTAGGTAACCTCTCGAGGTCTCTGTTTCTTGACCATTTACGAGTACTGCACCATTCACTCCTTTCCACGGTGTTGTATCCCAAGACCTTCATAGTAATTAATTGATAAAAAATGCTCCGAAACCTCTCAAAAATCGATCACAGCTGTTCTTATGCTCCCTAATTCCAAATTTCGGGATATTTTCGAGCAATCGTCTTATATAAAGCCGAAACATCAGTTAAACCACCTCCTTCTCCACTATTGTAATTATCAATTCAATTACCCCAATACCCAATTTATAATGAGAGGAAAAACAATTATTTTGCAGTATCTTCCCCCAGAGACTAACGTCCGAACCCCTTCCCTCCCTGTCCATTGTGATTGGCAATTTTCTTTAAGCAATGGCAGAAAAATGGTAAAGGTGTCAATATTCATTATGTAGGAATGTGATTGAATACTGCTTGTGAAGTATGAGACCACTACACAAAGGGCAACATACGTCGACTGGAAAAATACACAAGAGATTTTTGAAATGTGTGCACTACATGACAAACGGGTAGCTACCCTCAACAAATGCCTTATAAAACATTGTTAATTCGATTTTAGATGCCTACTTCAAAGGCTAGTAGATCGATTATTGCAAAAAAAAGTCCTCTATAATATATTCCACTCTCACATTGATTCAACGGCGATTTAAGGCGCCCATTCCATTGACCGGCTAGGGCTATTTCCAAAAACAGTGACGTGGTAGCAGACATTCAAGACTTAGGTTGCGTTTCCACCGATCTCGCATTGCAGAATGCAAATGACATTGACGGAAATTAGAATTTTTCTTTTTATAGATATCTATTAAAATGTTTCTACTTAACATATCCCATGATGCCATTTTTTAATTTTAGTTTGTTTGTTTGTGATTTTACTGTATGATCATTGATCAATTTTAACTGTGGCATAGAGGAAAATAAACATTTCCGTCAATTCTGCAATGCGAGTTCGGTGGAAACGCCACCTAAGTCTTGAATGTTTGCTACCACGTCACCGTTGTTGGAAATAGCCCTAGCCGGTCAATGGAATGGGCACCTTAGTAAACCTCCTAATATAGAAGATCCAGAAGCAGAGTTCATCAGCCTTCATGCAAACACCCAAAATAAATGTATCTGCCTACAAGTACGGTACACCCATTTACAGGTTAAGAAAAATATTTAATCTAAACGTTACTTTATTAGACGTTACTGACACTAAAATAAATTACAAATAAAAACATTGTTGCAATTACATGCTTCCATCCCATATTATTGTATAATAAAATATCCAGAAATCACTATAGCCTATTGAAAAATTTCCTTTCATTCCATTCTTCTTTTGTTCTCTTTTTATTATTTGATTGTAATTTCTATAGATCTATGGACTGCATGATATGTTTTGTCTCTATACCTAGGTAGTTTGCTGATTACTGGCTTCTGTATTCTTTACGTACCGTAACTTAGTAAAACTAAAGTGTACCATGAAGGAATTTAAATTGCCCTGCATTCTGCATAAGATTTGCAGATGTATTTGGACGTTCTCTTTGCAAATAAATGTTTTTATTAATTTTTAAACTACCTCCCTAGAGTGCAGTTACTACGTTATTTATAAATTATAATTTATGTAAGAAATGGCACTCACCACAATGTGTATAACAGAGGTACACGACAGCGAAGATTTTCTTAGACATGTCTCCTCTTTATTCTCAAAATTCTTCAATGAAATTTCCGGTATCAGGGTATGATTCTTTTAGATTCTCCGAACGAGTTCGGTTACGCGTGACAGGTAGCGTCGACCCTGGTAGGCTATCAGTACACCTATACCTGCTAGCTCAACTGCCAGCAGTACTTGCAGGTCGACTTGCTACGCACAGCACAGATATTTAAATTAAACCATTCTGATTTTTTTTTTTAAATAAATTTGCACATTTAACGCAATAACTTATTGATTACTGAAGTCCGAGTATCTTTATTTTTATTATAGAACACTGACACTTGACTGATATTATGTTACTGCCGGTACCACTGGACGTGTAGTTCTTCAGCCATGCGTTACTCCCCCACGCAAGCGCAGTGTTTGTTCATAAAAGTTGGATGTTAACCCGCAGCTTGTCATTAGAACTTGATTGGAGTCAATGAGATGAACTTGAAGGAGGTGTTTCATATGGGGGTATAATTCTTTCCCACCAATCCAATGTCAGGCGTGGATTGTGATCTTTTAAATGAACTTTCCACGTGCCTTCGTCAGTAACCTGAAGGTCATTGCTTGAACCTTTAGATTTAGGGAATGTCCACACGCAAAATTTATAGCTGTAGATCAACAACCTTAGATGTGTTCATGGTTGGTTAAACTTAGTTCTATTCATTCCATCAAACACCAATCAAACTTCGCAACGAATTCGCAAATATTTTTAAGTTTTCTTGATCTTGATTAGTGGACGGAATCTTTAATATTCGCATGTGGCTGTTTCAATATTAAAATAATAAAATTACGGGTCTTCAGTTCCAAGCGCAAAAATTTATAAATACACAATATTGTATTATAAAAATTCATAAAATGATTCAATGAGTTAAGGATCGTTTAAAGTGTCAGGTAAGGAATTCTGCTCGGCACCGCCAAGCATTGTAAGATGGCGGTGCTGTCCCGAATTCTTTACCTAGACGTTTCAAGCGATGTTGGGACCCGGACTAGGTATCATGTGCACGAGTAAAACTTCCTGCCATGTCCCCTTTAAATCGGCCACCCCACCCTTGGCTTGACATAGCCTATCTCTTTGTACCCTTTGACAGCCATTAGGGGAAAAGTGAAAATATAGTTTCGCTGCACACTGACGCTCTTTTCTTTGCTACATTGAGAAGCATGTAGTGGGGTAGATGGTTCAATATATATGCAATACTTTTGGGGAAATTCAATATAGAGATAGAGCACGAGCGGAGAGAATTGATAGCAACATCTGGGCTCCCAATGAAATGGGGACAGATGCTTTTGCCAATAGAAACTACCATGGGAATGCTAAATCAGCTGGTTTCCAGAGTGGCTGTCATGCAGCATGTTAGAAACATTGCATTTATGAGCTCTCAAAATCAAAATGAAGTTTACCGTAGTCTGCATTTACTGCTGTTAGCCATTTTTTAAGCTTACTGTGTTATAATTAATAGTTTCCACTGTGACTTGGTACATATAGTAGGCTGTTTTGGCATGATTGCCTACCGCGAACTTGTTAACTGAAAATAATTTTATCGAGTTTGTAAGAGTACAAACACTCACTCACATAGATCGATGCGGTGGCGGAGCGAGTGCGTAATGCTTGCACATAAGTATTTATTTATGTCGTTAAATTAAAGAATCATTTTATATAGCATGTTATATCTTCTTAAAAAGTAAAAATTTAAAAACAAAAAAGAAATAATTTGAGATTCTTAATTTTCTTAGACTGCGTCGATAACATCATGCTCGTACAATCTTCAAAGTCCGTACTCCTCCAGCCGATTAAAAAACTATAAAACATCCTGTAGCTATATTTGGTAAATGCCATGTGACGGGCACTCTTGTTCAACGGAGTTTTATGCGCCAGATTTGTATCTTACAACACTAAAAAAAAACTGTGTTGTTAATAAAGCTAAACGTGGTCGGAACCACCTTAAATTAGTGTGAAACTGAAGAACATATAGGTACTTTCCATCAATTTTTCGGATTGTTTTTATATGTGCTTTCGTGCTAATCTGATTGCATAAGCGCATTATTACAGGCGTAAGGGAAGATATGTACGCCTTGTTATCCAATGCACAGTAAATTGTGATTGATTTGTATTGTAGTATTCAGGGCCGGATTAACCCCTGTGTGGGCCATGGGCACAAGATGTGTGGCCGTGGGGGCTGTGGCCACTGGCCTGTGGGTATAAATCTGTCTACCAACATTGGAGCATAAAAAACGTTTAATTTCCCGCCAATTTCAAAACTTTGGAAATTGTTTTCAACTTTTAATATATTTTTATTTTTTAAACAAAATCTCGTTTTGGGGGGGCCGGAATTTTAGGCATTTTTGTGAGGGCCGTGAGCCTGTGCCCAAGTGCCCATGGGTTAATCCGGCACTGGTAGTATTATTATAGGTATGGCGGCAATTCCACCGACCTCATTTTGTGCCGTGAGCGTGACATTGACGTGGTAGCAGACATTGAAGACAGTCTAAAAATGTCTGCTACCACGTCAATGTCACGCTCACGGTACGAAATGAGGTCGGTGGAACTGCTGCCTATTGAACGCAGGGTAAGTAGTTACCATGCCCTGAAAGTCCATACTCCTTATGAATTGAAACTCTCAAATTTCAATACTCCCCTACAGTATGTTAATACCTAATATACTGTAGGTGCTTTCCCTTGATAGAAGCGGAAAGGGAGATATCGCGTAAGGCATATGACTTGTATTCTTTCGATATTTGTTGACTCAAAATCGCATGGTAAGGAAAAAAAGTAGTACTAAATAGCCATAAATACGTGAAACACTCGTGGTAAAGTGTGAAGAATTTCCCAGATTTCATATCGTGAATAGCAATAACAACAAGCCAAAAAGGTGCGGGCTATTTGAAGAGAACGGTTCAAGGAGCAATATTTTGAGTTTGATTACATTTTAAATTTTGACAGCACACAGTGTAATGTCAGCAGTTAATTTTACATTCACCGGATGCTTTACTGTTGCTTCAAGCCAATTTAATATGCCAGATGTCCGGTTATCGGTACTGTATATGAATCATGATGTCATGAATAGGCAGAGGCGTAAATTACGATATAGCCTTAGAGCTACATACAGTATATAAATGCCTTGTGACGGACACTATAGTTCAACGGAGTTTTCTACGTCAGATTGCCCGAATAGGACACTATTCAGCGGAGTTGTACACAAGGAACCCGAAATATTTAAGTTGTTGAAAACTTAGGCACAGAAGTAACGTCTGTTCTTAAGTAATAATGTTGCATTTCTATATTAAATACTAGCCTGCTACTACCCGATCACGATAGGATGACCTTTGGAGCACTTATAAAAATATAGTAGAACCCGGTGTTCCACTTATTTTTATAATTTTATTTATTTTGTAAATTTTATGAGTATGACTGAATAATTTAAGTTTTTTTAAATTGTATACCTTAGATTTACTAGTAGTATTGTATATTTGAAATGTATCCCGCTCACACAAGTCCTATTGAGGAACTTAGGGCCGGGATAACTAATAGAATTGTATAAGTGTAGTTTTTTTGCAAATACTCTTACTCTTTACTCTTACTTCTGCAAGTTTTCGAATTAACAAAGTATTCCAAATGTCATCCTATTGTGGTCGGGTAGAATTAGTATAGCCTATCTACTATTGTAACTTAAAAGCATTATTGCGCAATTAAAATCCAATTTGCCCTTTTCCTCTGATACGAGCTATTCAAATTATGAAACTCCCGTAAATGTAGCCTAAGGAGAAGGGCAGCATGCATTCAAACTTTCAGGTAATTTTCTGGAAATTTACACGGTCATTTTGGAAAGTTTCTTCTGAAATTAAAGTCAATGGTATCTTTATTATGCACCTGATTAATTATAGAAGTTGTATCGCCGGAGGTAGGTGGTATTCATCAAAGGGAAATAGTACTCAGATTTCCATTGACTAATAAGGGTTTCAAGAGGAATAAGTTAGTCTAGTTGATATTATGAGATATTGAAAGTTGAACCGGTGAGAGGGCAAACTTTGAAGTCTCATAATCAAGGCTCTTTGGGCGGTAAATTGCATCCTTTGATATAGCGCTGGTCGAAGAAAGCCTAGGCCCGACTTTATCACCCCCACACAAATTTGAAGCGAGTAAATTATTCGGGAAATGTACCTTAGGGCCTTAGGCTGTTTGAATTTCTCTTGTAGGGATTTTACTGGTCTGGTCAACATACCGGCTCACCACATTATGGTAATTTTTGGAATGGAGCTCGTACATTTGCATTAAATAATTTATGATGGTTATTTACAGGTATATTTTCTGTATATGTACCGTACTCGTATATGCGTCCATGAATAGTTACCGTACTTCAGTTACCGTACTTCAGTTACCGTACTTCAGTACGGTAACTATTCCCCCCCCCCCCACCCCCCCGAGGAAAGCTGTTGAAAATAGATGTGCGAAAAGATAGTATTAACCGTATTTTATTTTATTCCTGGCCATCTTAATAGCTTGATTTTGGCTGTATTGGGCTTATAGTCAGAACCACCAGCTTAGTTTACATTAGCTTTAGCTTACCAATTGCTGCTGCTTCACTGCATGCGCTGTGGATGGCACCCAGGTATATTATATTAGCCTGGTAGGCTGGCAAGGATATGAATACTGAATAATCCCTAGTTATACTCAAGGACGGATACTGAGGGGGGGGGGGTATGGGGGATGGCGCCCCCCCCCAAATTTGGTAAATCTATTGTAAATTAATTTATTACGCTCTGATTTAATCGACCCTACATACGTTTTTCCTATTATGACCCACAACTACCCCCCCCCCCCCAAAAAAATGGGCTGGATCCGTCCCTGGTTATACTGTATAGACTTTGGTATATTGTTATAATATATGTTTGGAATGTGGATTTTGTCTTTCGTTATGGTAAATTAAAAATCTGGAAATAATTTCATTCAGCAACACAATTCGCTTGCGGGCACTTAGCACTGGATTTTTTTTTTTTTACATGTATATATATGACTTGGCAATAAATACAGTATATTGATTAATTCATTCATAGTATAAAGTTATATAAATTAAACAATAAGTGACACTTACGAATAGCACTGCGTTTGAGTAGGATACATTCGTAAAAGAAAGGCAGCATTTAGGCTGCTTTCATTATCGTGGAATGAGGGAATATGAGCCAACTCAAAGAGAAAAGAGAACAACAGAATAATCATTTCCATCACTAAGTGAAAACTCGTTTAGAAGGACGGACAACTTAATTCAATAAGTAACTCGCCTTTTATGTGATGGAAATTGACAGTGTTTCATATCTTTTAGTCAATTCCCAACCCAGTCTTCATTAATGAAGACGTTGAGATGTTGTCTTTATTAATTTTTCTTATAAAATGTCATTTTAAAATTTTACATAGTGAATATAATTATGTACCTATGCTTACGGGCCATTATTATTAATTTTTTAGTTTTTTAGAGTTAAGAGTAAGGCGCTTATTTCACCAACGTCAATAGTGATAGTAAATGTAGTATTGACGGAAATTTGAATTTTACTCTATGACATAGTTAAAATTGATAAATGATCATAGAGTAAAATCACGCGTTGCAAACAATAACCAACTAAAATGGCGCCATGTGATATGTTAAGGCGGGGTTTCCATATACGTCAATGGTTAATGAGAAATATGGTTTTGACGCGGTAGCAGATATTTTTAGTATGTCTTTAATGTCTGCTAAAACGTCAATTTCATATTTCTCATTTACCATTGACGTATGTGGAAACCCCGCCTAAGTACAAACATTTTATATTTTATTGTTTATAAAACAATTTTCATCCATTAAACAGATCGGTGAAGGTCCATCTTACTTCGGATCTCCTACTATTATTAGGTTTTATTAAAAATAATAAGTGGACGAAGAAAACAAATGCAAACAATTCTTCAAAAAACAAATGCAAACAAATTTCAAAAATTTGGCGCATACGTGTCATTAGAAGAAAAGTGATCAATGGTTCAAAAAACGAGTGGAATGGCGTGTATCAATAAAAAATTCAAATTTCCGTCAATACTACATTTACTATCACTATTGACGTTGGTGGAATATGCGCCTAACTAATGTATCCCAATTCGTTATGATTTTCAAAGTGTATACGAAGCATATGTACAGTAGGTAATATATAGTAGGTAAAGTTAGCATTACCATCGATATTCCCTCTTAGTCATTGTCAATAGGTCATAACGCACTTAAACCTTGGCCCGAACGTTAAGTTCCTTTGCCTTCTACCGCAAATGATATCACTGCTGGCTATGGCTATCGGTCAGGTAGTAGGATCAGGATGAGTAGGTATATTGCATACACACAATCTGGCTAGCTGATGAGCTGTCATCAGCCAAACTGTGCTGATGACTCAATGGGAATGATGATGATTAGTATGGTTGCTCATATCGTATGAGTCCAACAGGGTGTCGGGAATTTGAAGAAAATTTCAAAATGGACCATTTGCGGTGCACCAAATGGTCAGTATGCCGCGAATCAGGCCCGTAACCAGGATGTTATTTCGGAGGGGGGGGGGGGCGAGGTTGCAATCCACAATAAGTATGTATTGAAATGTCGCGCATCTAGACAGTTCAATTCAATCTAAAATAAAATCATTTCTGGCAGCCCCCCCCCCTCCCCCCTCTGGCTACGGGCCTGCCCCGAGTATTATTAAGGCCTGACCCAAAACAAGAGAACCGGTCCGAGCTTACTCGAACATGCTTTCCAATTTATAAAGAAGTAGATATAGACATGTGTAATTTCATAGGAAATAATTTCCTTATGATTAAACTTCAGATCCCTCGAGGGGGGGGGTCCACCTCAATATATTAAAAACCCCTTAAAACTTAATTGCATATTCTGGAACGAACAGACCAATACATTGTAACTGTAGTACAACAATGACACATGGCAATGGCAATGTATTGGAGCGTGAATTTTCCATAATTTCTCAAAAAATAATTTTTTGCACAGCAGCAAAATAATATGTTTTTGGGAATGCAACCTGTCCGTTTTTGTTAGCCTATTGAACACCTAAAACATACCTGAAGGTAGAAATCCTCAATAGAAAGGCTTCGCAGAAAAATTATTTTTTAGTCATTTTTCTTGAAAATTGAGTTATTTTAATTTTTTACCCCCAGAAGCAAACTATCAAGGGGCAAGCGACCCCCCGCATTTTGTTAACATTAATAACGACTACAATACATGTGAATTTAAAAGAAATCGTTGGAGTCGTCTTTGAGAAATAATTTTTTTAGACGTTTTTTGGAGTATTTTTAGAATAAAACCCCCAAAATTGAGTTAGCCCAAAATAAAAAAAATTTCCCGAGGTATGATTTTTGTGAACCTATATGCCAAATTTCATCAAAATCGACCGAGTAGTTTGCCCGGAAATCGGTGAACAGACAGACAGACAGAGCGACAGACAGGCAGACATTTCTTAAAATCCACTTTTTGGGTTCCTGGGACCTCAAAACGTGTGTAAATCCGTTGAAATCTCGGAATCGAAAATTTCGACCGTCACGAAGCTTTCCTTATACTACGTATAAAGCAAAAAGACATCAACAACTGTACAATGTGTAAATTAAATCTTAAAAAGGCATACAATACCTCGTTGGCCTGGGCATACTTAAACACACTTAAAAGTTTAATTGTACGCAAGCATTTAAATTTAATGCATTGTTTCGCTAGTCCGGATGTGACCACTTGAAAATCCTAATGGCGGCTGTAATTCGTGGAGGAAGACAGGTGACTCACTCGAGCTCGGGCCCATAAGTCACATCTTTAACATACAAAAATAATATACCTTTGTCATCAATGATAAACAATGGAGCGACCGGGCCAGTGGCCTCGTAAATAAAATACTTCTTTAGATGGCTATTGACTATTGTTCTTATAAGAATGGTTTACGGTTTTAAGTTCAAATTGTAGGTTTATTATTCGACGAAGCTTTGAACTATTGTATATAGGACTTGACCTTAACTTAGGGTTTGGACTAATAATAATGTTCTAAAGGACTTTTTTTATGGATCTAGACCTACTTATAGCGGCCCATTGGTTCTTTCTCCAATGCCAACGACCCCATGGATTTCGGGCATTATTTGTATTGTTCCTGTATGAATTTTTGGGCCTTGGCAACTGGTGTCAACCTTCACCACTGTACAAGCGATAATGAGACAAGCTTACCATTGACGCAATGAAAAAGGTGAAAGCATGAATTAACCAAGTACAGATACGCGTCGGGGCTAGGACTACGGGCAAACAACTGAAGAAGGCTCCAAAAGTAGCTATCAAACGTAGACATGAAGCTTTGTTTTTAACATTAAAATTAAAACTCCCAGTGATAATTTCCATTCCAATCGTCAATATAATGGAGAAAGTCTTTTATAAAAGAGGACACGCAAAGCCCCACACCATGTATAGAAATGTTTTCGTATGGAATGCATTGGAACACGGTAAATAATTCTGAATTCAGTTATACTGTATAATAAATAAATATTGATTTTTTCGTTCTAGTACTAAGCCAACCTAGCGGAGTTAGGGCTACAAAGCCCTCTCTTACACTCAACTAGGAAGACGCGGGACCGCCTGCTTTACATGCCCTCTGAAGGATGGCCAGAAAATGTAGCAAGTGTGGGACTCGAACCAACAGCCTTTCGGGTGAAAGTTTAAGTCTGTACCACTACTCTACATGTCCTACATGTCTACATATTATGCAGCCAGGCGGCATGCTCCAATGCATAGAGGTGTGCTAGTATTCCTCACGAAAGCTTTTCTAAGCGTGGTGAAAGTGGGATTTTCCACATTATTACTTTTGCCGACATGCCAAAATAGGAACTCGTGTGTTAATCAAAAACTGAAAAAGCCCAGTGCTATGTGTATAGCCAACTATGCTGGTGTAGGTGTGCTGGAAGTTATCCCAGTTTTTTTTTTCTTTTAGTTTTGACGACAGGATTCGCACTGATTAAAGTGCGGAAGTGCCATGGTAGATATTGATGCCCCAGTAGATATTGCTACCTACTGTACATCCTGTATTTGCGATACTGTAAGAACGAAGGCTGTTATCATACGTACCGTATCTGCAATCACTATTTTTTTTAAATACCTATCTATGCTTCCGGTATTCGAACAATTCAATATTTTCAAGTATATTTAAAAGCTTTTTTATGCTGCTGCAGCCCGATCTTGGCGATTTGTTATTATTATAATACAAGGGTTTATTTTTTATACCGCAGTAATTAGGTGTCACGTGATAGAATATGCGCGGGAAATTCCAAATAATAAATTATTAGAATACAAGAGAATGGTTGCATTGTTTAATAATTGAAGGAAATGCTAATGAACATCAAAATTTACAGGTAGAATTTTGAATTATAATAATAATTTTAATTAATGTGTAGAGACATCTAAGGGAGAAGAAATTGAAAGCTCACCATAAATATTAATTTATCAGTTTGAATTTCCCACGAATTTTCCACTCATTTGTTTAAAACAATTGAGCAAAACATTATAATAGTCCCAAGTCGCCATGATCGGGCTGCAGGCTATTTGTAGTATCCAATTGTTAGACTAGCCAAATAAAATCAGATTGGCAGACAATGTGAGTTTGACCTTCTGTGGAGAAGATCTTATTGGTTGGGTCATTAGGCTACTATAAGTTTCTGAAGAAGCGTATTACCAATTCGATATGCACCATTGTCAATTTAGTCAGAAACTGCTATAAATGCTATAAATTTTTTCTAATGCAAATAAGTACATGGGTCGATAAATTTGTGTTTCTTTTGATTTCTTTACGGACAATGATCAGTGGCGGATCAAGAAGGGCCCGGACAATGGAAAGTGTCCATGCGAACTGTTTAAAAACCAATAGATACATACCATATCGCACCTATGACCTGTTCCTGTAGGTACCATTATCAAAATTTTCCCTCGGACCTGGGAGAGTCCCCATGCATTCCCTACACATGGGACTTTTCTATAGCTTATAACTGATTTCCCCTTGACTTTTGCTTCATGTAGTCTGAGACTGATACACAGCGGAATGAGCGGTCTCTTTAAGTAAATGTCTCCCCATGCAATACTTTTAGTTCGATTAGTAGAACAACCGTCATGGAAGCGGAACTCATGTGGAAGGTTCACAGTCAATCATTTCTTGTTTCAACTCGTATAAGGGGTTCTCTCCAATCAATGACCATGCTAACGCCTTTCAATCTTTCAACCCCTTTATAACGAAGATATAAAACTGACCTACATACAACGACAGGCCAAGTAGCCTACGTAGGACTAACGCACTACAACAGATTCCCGACATACGTAAAAACTATTAAACAATTGAACGTATTTCGAAAATATCTAAAAACAAATCTCAACGAGTTAACACCGACAAACGAAGAGTGAACAACATACTTACTGACTTATTTACTGAACGTAGATTAAGATTTTTCCCAAATTTAATCTACACACGGGCTGAACCCTGCAGCATATTATATACTGTGTAACTTAACTTTTTATGGAAATATAAATTTATTGTATTGTATTGTATATCTAGGCGTTTAACGTTCCGATTTGGTCAGGTCAACGAAACCGCAATTTAATGCATCTACCCACGGAATTCTGAGAGAGATTGCATAGTACCGTACTGTGAATCATTATATGCAGTCATTCTGATTCAATGCTGCCAATGTCATCATTCATGACTCATAACAATGTAGATGACACAATATAACATTTAAATGAGAATGCCTATATACGTATTGTATAGTGACAATTGCTTAGTAAGTAGGTATCAAGACCGTGCCCATTGGGGTCAGTTGGTTTCTCCTCCCTCTCGAAAAAAAAAATTTCTTCCAAAATGCGTAAAAACCCACACAATTTCGCCTATTTTGTCATTAAGTTTGCCAATGGGAAACCCCCGCGTTCACCCATATGAAATATGAACAATATGTGCATGAATACATCTTACAGTACACCTGAACAAATATTTACCTTGATAACACAACATCTATCTGAAAAAGTTACCCTTTCTTATATAGCATCCACATCTAGTTTCCGCCGCATGAGTCACGAAAAAACAGAGGGGACGTCATTTCGGAGAATGTCAGTCAGATGGTGACGTGAGGGCAGCCGAATTGTGAATATGTAGAATATAAACTGCAGGTCACGCCATATAGCTGAGTCATTGTGCTCTCTTGCCTCACTAACTAATCTGTTATCACAATTAATTTATTCTGAGGCGCAGTGTATACATAAAACATTGCATAGCAGCAGGAACATATTTAATGAGCCAGTTTCTCTACTCTAACTTTAGATGACTCGAGCTTCTCTAACCTATGTAAATCTGCTGTGATAAAAAGAATTGGACACATGTCTTTTTTTATTGTTTAAAACAGTACACTGTACCAATATTGCTCAAAAAATTAATTATAAAATTAGATACGGTAGCCTATTACTATCTCCTGTTACACGTTATGTTACTCATTAAAATATAAGTACAAATTTACAGTAAGCTATTTAGCTAGTAAGTAAGTATGTAAAGAGGTAATAGGTCTGTGAAACATAGAATAGTGGTTTAATTAATGTATGTACCTCATTAAAACCCTGCAACTTTCACGCTTGGATTGTTTAAATTTATAGTGATAAATGTCTACACTCAATTTGCTAATTTTGAGCGTTGTTTTTTTCACTTTCTCGCTGATGAAACCATAACAAATTACAATATCGAAATAGAGTAAAGCATGCCAAATTCGAGGATACGTTTTAGAACAGTCAGTTATCGGTGAAGATTTTTTTTTTAAGTAAAAGATTAAACGTAAGGTGCTGAACCTCGCAAAGGCAAAGGACTCTTGTAATTCCTCCCCCTTTCCCACTGATTCTCTTTTAATGATCTGATGTCCTTTTGAGTTCCATTCACAGCTCAAAATGATCATTAGTGTTCCAAACTCTTTGACAAGTACAAAGTTCGAAAATGAACCATGAAGCGGGGGTTAGTTGACTATTGTCGGATATCTAAACTCTTGAGCTGAAATTGAAATCCATATCCGCGGCTGTATCGGGATGAAATTGATTTCTTTATTTAACAGGAAAATAACAATTGAGGGCCTTTCGCCACGACGCTTATAATCTCTTCCCTCTTCGTTTACCAATAAGCGTTATCATGGCAATACAGTCATTGAAGAACCGTAGCTGGCAGAAATGGCAAAAAATAATTAATTCTTCTCTCAGCACCGCTGCTGCTTCCCTTTTTTCCAGATCAGCCGTCTTCTTGGAAAACGGAAACTCTACATTGTAGTTCATAAAGTCCATGCTCTGCACTCTGTAGATCTCGATCTAATGCAAGATCATCCGCTCCCAAATCCTTAGGGAGTTAGCTAGGCTACATACTTTCATTTTCGTTAACTTGATACAACAGTAGAATCCAGACTAGTCACTGGGCAAGACTACTTCCAATTGCTTCTTCAGCCTCCAAGATGCAATCTTCCCAATCTTAGAAGTCTACGTAGTGCCACTGAATTGTAGACTCTTTCAGATAGACCCCGTCTTTATCAGTCTGGGGCACTAATCTGGACTAGATGGTACAATTAAACAAATCATTGTTGTTTGTTTTCCAACGTCTGCTTTTAGCATTTCTGTTTTAAGCAACCCTGTCAGCCTGGTGAGGGGTGTGAGTCTGTTTGTTAACTTATTGAGGAACCCTAAGGGCAGACTCGGGGAGAGGGGGCGTTGACTCATAACTGACTGGTTGAAACAAATGATGAACAAGATTTAACAGCGCATAACACTAATCTGGACCAATCTAACCTTATAATCTATCCTAAACCTAATAAAACCTATCAAATTCACCCGTATTTCGTTGAGTCTAGTCGTTAACCAGACCAGACTATTGATCAGATTGTGATGAAACTCGGGTATGCTGTTCTGCGGGGACGCTTTAGAGAGTTACCAACCCAAAAAATAAATTATATAAATGATGAATTTGTTTTTTGTAAAGACGGTTATTCCACTTTTTTCTTCATTTGTGCATTAAAAAATAATAATAATAATAATAGCGTGTATTGCAACCAACAGACAGCTCCAATATAGGTTACATTACAATACAATACAATACATTCTTACAATCTAACATTTAATCAATTATGGCTAACAACATTGTCTTAAATACACTCAGAGAGGTTCCAAAAGGGTCAATTTCTATAAACGTGTCTAGTAGCCTAAGACATCAATAATAAGTCTCTACCATATTATAACTTAATTTATAATAGATAAGTTAAGTATCTACATAATAGTCTCGTTAAAACAAAAATCTCATCATTTCTTAATGCACAAATGAAGAAAAAATGACAAGTGGAATAACCGCCTAAAATTAGTAGGCCTATTGAAGTAATGTATGTTGTGATGTTTGTTTTGATAAAATGTCGTGCCTGGAGAACGTGGCAGGAGACAGTCAATAATGGAGGATGGGAATAATAAAGCATCGTTTAAAGTTCAAGTATAATTTATTTAAAACATGGTGTCAGAATTGATTTATTTGTAAAAAAAATGCTGGCTAAGTGTGAAGCTTCTGGTGATGATCCATATATGGCTTTGTTGCAATATCGGACAACCCCTAAAGGTATGATTGATTCCCCATCGCAACTGTTAATGTCACGGCAGCTACGTACATTGATACCGAAAACTAAGGAAATGTTAATGCAAAAGGTAGTTGATCTCGAAAAACATAAAAAGAATACACTACTTAAGCGTATGAAAACAAAGAATTACTATGATAAAAATTCAAAATTATTGCCAGATCTTAATGTAGGAGACAGCATTATGTTTAAAAAATTTCCTGATGGTGTATTTTTACCTGGTAGAGTTATAAAAAAATGTTCTGAACCTCGTTCGTATATTGTTCAAGGGGAAGGTGGAGGACAGTATAGAAGAAATAGGCAGCATATAATACAGACCAATAACAGAAACCAAGAAAATGTATATTCTGATAATGAGATCATTGAAGTTGAAAAAATGCCGGTCGTTAATTCTAATGATAATAATGTTACTGTTACTGAGTCTCCAGCTGCTCCTGAGATCGGAGAAGGTCGTCCCTTAAGAGTGCGGAATGCGCCTCGAAGGTTTACCTTCTCCGAGTATTAGTTTTAAGAAAGGAAGATGTTGTGATGTTTGTTTTGATAAAATGTCGTGCCTGGAGAACGTGGCAGGAGACAGTCAATAATGGAGGATGGGAATAATAAAGCATCGTTTAAAGTTCAAGTATAATTTATTTAAAACAATGTATACATAACAAAAACACAAAAATTAGAAGCATAGTAAACAACTCAAATAATTTTATCATCACCAGTCTGTAGACTGAAAACCACATTGTAGGCAGTTTGATAATTTTTTAGTCATACTATATACGATTAGCTCAATATCCCATGCACACCATACCATACAATACATGTTAGCATTTAGCTGTACATGCTGATTATTGATATTAGTAATTTTGAGCATAGCACGTGATTGCACTAGAATTTCCTCCAACTGGGTAGCCGTATTGCCCGAGGTTACAACGTAATGGTTGTGTGTCACGGAACTTGTTCTGAACTATGTGATGAACACTACAGACTGCTTGTCTCCACCAACTTCTAAAGGGCCAGACTTTAGTGGTTAATCATGGTAAAAATTAACAGTCTTACAGTACAGTTTTACATCATAATCTAAAATTTACGACAGATTTCGGCTCACGCTATCGTCAAATGCAAGAAAATAAACAAAAAACATAAGTATGCTAGGTGAAATATATACATAAACTCGTTGTCTAGAAACAGTATCCAGGCTACGGACTTGCCCTAGATACAAATGATACAATAATTGTATAATAATATAATATATAAGTATAATAATAATAATTGTATAATTATTATACAATTGAGTTATCAAAGAACATTTTTACACTGGATAGGATCATAATCACAACAGTGCCACACCCCCCCCCCCTGAAAAGTCGTTGCTACGGCCTTGACAGTAAGCATAGGCGTAGACAATTATGTTTTTTTTTTTATAGAATATAGGCCTAATTTCAAACAAGCAATTTGTGAATGTATTCGAATAAACCCTTCAGTCGCAGTCTGCAGGTACCGTACGTGATACGGTAAGTATAGCCTACATGTCGGCTGTCTTTATGTTTATGTACTAGTTATTAGTTAAAGTTATTACTCATGGCAACTTACTTGTATATTAATTATATTGATAAATAGTGGACGTTCAGTAATATTGTAGTACCTACTGTATACCTGTTTTGTATATGATTACTATTGTATAGTTTCTACATAAGGAACTTAGGCAGGCGCCATTGTATCATTGATAGCATTTGTCAGTTGATATGCGGCAGCCCACAATAAATAGCAGCTATACGTGAACGCCAATTACAGCAAATCGCATCCTACAGTACTTTTTATAGAAAGCTGGAAACAATTAATGTTATTTCGTAGTTAGGTCTAACCCCGTACCCTGTACAGTATATAGTATTGTCAGTATTGTCACATAGTTCATCAAAAGTCGTCATAAAAAAAACTACCAAAGCTTGTTGCCTACTGCTCATGAAGGTACCAGAAATACTACAACCAATCAAAATGCATTCGTCTTGACAAAATTAAAAGAAATATTAGCTGTTCCATTTGTTGCATTTGATGGCAACATACAAGATGGCCTACATACGCGGCATACGCCTATTTCTATGCAGAATCAGTGGATAACATAAAAGACATTATTATTTTTAATTCCCACTGTAAACCCATTTTTATCTAGTGTCAGTTCCAGACCCCCTGACCCCCCCCCCCCCTTAAATCCACCCTTGCCCAGCAGTGTAATTTTATAAGACACCCTGGTCCCCTATGTTTTAATAATTTATATGCCTTTGGCATCTGACATGTGAGATTATTCGCGCCCAATCTTAAAATTTTCTTTTGTATTTATGTGGTTTGGATTTTGGCGCCGCGGAGAAGGAAGCGCGGCAGGCCCGGCCCGAGGTATTTTCTTGAGTGGTGCGAGTTTACATTTTAGCGCCCCCCCCCCCCCCCCTCCCAGAGACCGTAAATTATTCATGAACGCTTGAGTATGGGAGACATTAAAAAATTGTGCATGCTTCTTATAAAGGGATTGTATTAGGCAACTGTAACTAATAACTAAATGTAAAATTATTGAAATTTCTCCTTCCTAGCTTTGATGCTAGCAAATTTTTTAATCAAATGATCATAGGAGAGATTGTTGGCGATCTCATTTTCTATGGATAATATGGCTAAGTCCGACAATTTCTCATCAGCTAAAACAGACCTTAGGTAGGTCTTTATCAATTTTAGCTTGCTGAAGCTCCTTTCTCCCTTAGCAACAGTGACCGGTATAGTAATGAAAATGCGGAGAGCTGTCCAAACGTTTGGAAACATATCTTTCCAACAATGCTTTGCCAAAAACTCAAGAACCCCCTTTGGATGCCCATCGTCGCCGCCTAAGAACGCACTAAGGCTCCTTATTTCTTGGGCTAGCTCGGTACCCGAAATATCACTGAGAGCGCCATGGGTTAAGACAGATTCTAAATCTGAGCAGGCCGCATTCAAACCATTATGGTCGATCTTTTTCAAATCGTACATAAATTGCCATGTACTATTAATGTCACTTAATTGGGAAAAGCGCAACTGCAATGAATTAATGGCTGTGTCAATCATTGGATAGAAGACAGAGGTGCGAAACGCTGTTTCTGGGTCAGTAGGAGATTCGTCTTGATTTTCATAAGAAAACATCTTCTTTTTCCTTCGCAGACGGACAGTTTCAAACTCCTGAGTGATTTGTGCTTCTTCAGCGATTTCTTTGGCAGTGATGAGTGCAGAAGTGAAACCTGTACTTCTGTATTCTTTTAAAAATTTCAAGCATTTATTCATAATTTTTGTAGCTTCGGACAAATCCATGGTTTCAGATTGCATTGTTTTGCTTACTAGATTAACCTGGAATAAAACATCGTACCATATGACTAACGCCATTAAGAACTCGAACTTTTCCAAATTTACAAGAAGCGATTCAGCCTCTGAGCTTGCAACAGGGTCCGTTGATTGTTCATATTCATCCTCCAGAGCCCTTTTAACTTCAGCATACTGATACCGCACTGCTTTCAAGCTGTTGATCCTGCTTTCCCAGCGTGTGTCACAAACCTTTTTCAGGCTTAAATTTTGCAGATGCTCTGAGACCACCTTCCACCGCTTTGTTGAATTTGAGAAATACACAAACAGCCGTTGCAGCACACCAAAAAGAGACACTGATTTGATAGAAGTTTTTGCTGCATCGGCAACCACAAGGTTGAGACTATGACAGCCGCAAGGGTTAAAAAAGGCTCGTGGATAGGTTTTAGCAATGCGACTCTGAACTCCTTTAATGTGTCCAACCATATTAGCACCATTATCATATCCTTGGCCCCTGCAGTCATTCATGTCAATACCATATTTATCAATTATTTCGTCCAAAAATAAGCCCGTCAGGCCGGCTCCAGTTGAGTCAGCCACTGGCTTATATGTCAAAAAACACTCACGCACACGCGCTTCATCGACGTCGAAAAATCTGAAGGTGACACTCATTTGCTCAGTGTGGCTGATGTCAGGAGTACAGTCTAAAATTATAGAAAAATACTTGGCACTTCTTATTTTAGATAATATTTGGCCTCTTACTTCGTCAGCTAATAATTTAATTACTTCGTTTTGAATATTTTTGCTAAAATAAAAATGCTTGGATTCCTTCTGCATCACTCTTCGCAAGTGCTCCATCATGACGGGGTCGAATTGGCCAAGTAATTGTACAAGGCCTAAGAAATTCCCATTTCTTGGAGTGTATAAAGTGTCCTTGCTACCACGAAAAGGCAAATTGTGTTCAGCCAAAAACAGCGTGATGGCGATCATTCGTTCCATAACAGAAGACCACCTTGCTTTTTCATCCTCCAATTGCTTCTGAAGCCCTTTATCTATGCCACAACATTTTTTTAACCTTTTAGCCGTTTCAAGCCACGTTAATAAGGCTTGCTGGTGGTCGTCAGAAAACTCATGGCTCGTTAGTAAACGAGACAAATGATGCCAGTTGTCAGAGCCAACATTGGAAAGATGGCAACGACTTGTGCGCTTGAAGATGTGACAACAAAAGCAGTATACTTTCTTTGTTGAATTGGAATAAACAAGCCACTGCCGCTCATATACTTCTCCGTTGGGCATGCTTTTTTTGAAATGGCTGTTGGAAAAATGCCGGCCTTTCTCATTTTTTGGGTATTTATCATCATCGAGTTTCCCGTTTTGCGGCCCCTCTTCAACGATCATGTCAATAACTTGTGAAGACAAGTAAGAGGGCCACTTGGCTATGTCCATAGAAAAACTTCTTTCTTCTTCACTGCAAGGCAAGTTCTCAAAAATGGCCTCGTCCAGCGCAACCGCCTGGGCCTCACTCTCAACCGTACTTTCCTTGCTTGTACTAGGGGGCTGGGTTGGGTCTGGATGTGGACCTGGCCGTTTTAGAAATTTGGCCATTTGCGCCGCTTGCTTTTCATTCTCAGCTTCCCTAGCTCTTCTTTTCCTCTCATTTCCGGCGCCTGACAATTTTTTCCACATTGCCTTTGCAAAGTTGCTAAAATAAAAGACACATAAATTACCTTAAGTCTAAATAAAGTCCAAAATAAATAAATATACAATAAGTTGGACATACAGTAGACATAAATTCTCTTATTTGATATTAATAACAAACACAAACCATTCGCAGAATTGCAAGCCGAGCCACTTCTTAATCTGCTTTGTAACTCTCTTATTTATTATAACAACAACTTAATACAAATACCGCTATAAAGCATCTGCGTCTGCTTACCTTAAAATTTTTTTGTTGCCAATTGCAATTATTTATAAAAATCTCACAAGAGATACGAGTGAAGCTGAAATTAGTAACCAATAACAATGCTATGATCTGCCATTTTAGTTAGGGTGGCCAACATAACCACTCGGAGTTGTCGTGGAAGGAGTTAACGTTCCACCACGTTAAACCGGTTGGCGCCAGATTTAAAACAAGTCTTCTATAAAAATTATTTTATTTTTATTTTTTTTAAATTATCCCGCTTGAAAACACAAAGCCGAGTCCAAGGGGGCGTCTCGCGGCGCCCCCTTGGACTCGGCGCCTGGTGCGGCCGCTCCACTTGCCCATAGGACGGGCCGGGCCTGAAGCGCGGGGTTAGCAGATCCGTCGGGGCAGGAGGGGGGTGTCGGCTGCTGTCGCGAGCGCGTGGTTGTGGTTGTGTTGTATATTGTCGGCGTTGAAATAATATAATATTTCCTTTATTAATTAAACAACAATTTAAAATATGCTTACTGGGTCTATGCATATGCTGCATTTCACAATACTACAATATTATTATTATTATTTTTAAACTAATTTTATCGTCGTTGAATGAATATGATAGACTAAAGTAAAGTTAATCAAAGTTATTTAAATTCCTTTCAAAGCCGGGTGTTGAAGTGGTGTGAAGAGTAGCAAGTTATTTGCCGCCAACATGCAGCCGGCCGCTGACGCCCCCCCACCTAAAACAGTCGAGCGCGATCCTTGATTGAGTGTGGGTTGTGTTGGTTGCGTGGTCAATTCGTACGTGGTTTGGTGATATTCTTGTGTATTTTTGGATCACTTCTCCCCTTCACCATGGATTCTAGCATCCGGAAACTTCTGTGGATTGCCGGCTTATTGCTCGTGCTATTTGAAAAAGGTACAGTAGACCATGTTTATAATTATCTTTGCAATGAATTAGCCAGTTAGGCTAGGTATTAGTTTTTCTAATCCTAGTTGGTACTAGGTAGCCTACCAAGCACTGGTATCACGCCGAATCTGTGCCTCTCCGAGCATCTGCCGGAAAGTTTAAGGCGACTGTTAAATTTATGTTTTGGGACGCATCAGCGAAAGAAACCTGCATATGTAAACCCATAGACCTTCTAATGCTTATTAATTATTACATGGTCTAAGTGTAAACCAGTAGGCAGTAGACAGTACCTAATTATTTAAATTAGCTGCCACATCGTAGTTTTCGGATTTTTTTTTAAAATTTGGTATTTTGGCTCAGTTCTTAACGAGAAACTCTGATCCGGTTGCGCAAATTCGATAAGCAATAGTTATTCCAAAAAGCAACGACAACGTTTCCATTGCTTACCGCTGAAAATTTACGTAAATAACATGACATGGCAGTTCTTACTTATACTAATCATTGTTCTCGCATTGTATATTAACATAAAATCCACAAACCCCCACATTGTTTAACATTTTAACTGAATAAAAATTATTCAATTTTGGGAGCCATGACTGCCATGTTGTTTTCTAGTGTCACTAGTGAGTGATGTTGGTAGATTTAGGCGCTTATTCCACCGACGTCAATAGTGTTTGACGTGGTAGCAGACAATTTTTACACTGTCTCTAATGTCTGCTACCACGTCAAACACGTCAATAGTGAACTATTGACGTCGGTGGAACGAAAAGTTTTGTTTATCCCGCCTGAATTTTCGAAATTTGTTTCAATTTTTTTTTAAACAAGAAACAAAATTCGAAAAACTATTCTATTACTAAGCTTATCTAGTGGAGTTAGGGCCATAAAGACCTCTCTTACACTGAACTAGGAAAGCCCGGGACCACTTGCTTTACATGCCCAGAAAGGCAGAAAATGTAGCTAATGTAGGACTCGAACCAACAACCTTTCGGGGGAATGTCAGAGTCCGTTCCACTACTGTACGAGTCCTGACAGATTTTGTATACAGTAAGGAATACTGTATCTCATTGCATGGTGAACTGTGCAAATATCACATCGTTGTGTCTATAAAAAAATTATGTGTTCTTGGCTCCTTTCCTAATAAGCTGTCTCAAACGTACACTAGATAGAATGGAGTTTTAAACATATACCCTCCGGTGACGTCAGACCCCGCCCCCCTCCCGAAAAAAAATTCTGGCTACGGCCTTGCCTAAGGGAGCAAGGTTGAGTCCCCAACACTTAAATTGGAGCACAATGAACCAATAATGGACCTGCACTTAGGTTTACTCTCCAAATTGGAGAAGTAATTACTAAACTTCCAAGATATACAGATAAAAGAACAACACAGACGTTTCCACTCCGTTTGCCTCTGTCAGTCGTATCTGATGTACCAAGACGGCTCCAAAGCTCCTAATGAGACCAACCGGAGTCCCGACTCTTGAGTAATGATTACCAGAGGTCTCCGCACAAATAATCCCGGTCTTAGCTTAGAAGTTAATTAACCGGGATAATGACTCGCCAACAATTAACGATCAAGTTTAGCTGTCCACTCCAAATTGCGCTCTGCAAATTGGTTTAATTTTCTGGAAGAAATTTTCAAGTTTTGGAGTTACTTCTAGATGAGGCTTTGTTCAGACAGAATGGCCATTGTGCTCATAAACTTCGGATACACAATTCAAATTGCAATACTTAAGAGAAAAAATAGCTTTACTATCCAATAAGTCATAAAAGTGGCATTGTGGTGTGGCAAGGAAGTACTGTCCGTGCAAGTAAACTCACTCTGATTAATTGAAAGCTTTTTCAGCAATATTTGATTGAAAATAACCTTGCCAGTGCCAGTTCGCTGACTTGAACAATTAACAGATTTTACTTGAATGCGGTCTCCTTTGAGTCCTTTCTGTCCAATGAAGTCTACATCAACAGCACATTCATTGATAGGTAGCCTGTTGAACATACCGAAATCGCTATTGATAACCATTGAGAACCCTGCATGTGTAAATTATATACAATACGGTACTGCATTCAATTATCGAGCGGATGCCAAGTTCTTATCGAGTAACATCTAAACAAATTGCTCTATGTTAGCATCTAAACCTCCCGTCGGGAAATTACGAATGAAATCCGGCCCATTTTTGGTATACGGGATGAAAACTAAGAAACGCACCTCCATCCACCCATTCTATTACACCTTCTATAACCTTTAAAACGGAAATCCACACATTCATTAACATAATATTTTAGTTCAATTCAAGGCTTGAATACCAACGAAATTACGTGAGCTCGGGGGACCCCCGACTTGAATATAGTGCCTGAGGGTTCCCCAAAACCTAACTCTGTGGCTGCCAGCTGGGTCCATTCACCAAGACTGTCAAAACTGACCATCCAGTGAGGGGTTTCTTTGGTTCGAGCCCATAGGTAGTAGTAGTAGTATGGTTGGGCACAGTCCCAGGCCACGGCGTGGGCTCATAGGACAGGGGACCTCCTGATTATAGTGGATTCCGAACCACTTGCGAAACACAGTGAAGTCACACGATTAGTTCGGAGGTGACCAGGACAAGTCCTACCATGTTTCCCTACCGGCACTGTGCACACTACCAAGTTATCTGCATCTTTGAACCTGCTCTGGTCCGCTGGATTCAACTTGGTAAGGCGGCCGGCAACCCATAGGTAGCATCGGAACTCTATCTCACATTGATTAGGGACAGGATGTTGGGCTAGGCTGAGCTGCATTAATTACGTTAACTCTGTTTGGTGTGCGTGTGGTTGAAGAAAAGGCAGCTATAAACAGATTAATGGAAAAATATGGATAATATGAAATAAATATCTTGTCTCTACCATCAATTTCTATGGGGCATAGTCACTTTTGACGAAAACCCGGTATTTTTCTCTTAATAAATAATAGCTTAGCATTTAATGAATTTATGTGCATTTAAGTGTCTTATTAAACAGAGAGTTTCCTACGTACGGTACAGTATGTTTACTTGGGGTGAATAAGAACCCTGGATGGTCTAAAACCTAAGTTATGAAATTCAGACTATAGTGATTGACAATTTTACTTTATACTTTCTTGTTGATTACTTGATTTTATAATTTGACAGAAATATATACAGTATGTATACATTTATTTATCTTATTTAGTCTTGAAAGCATTCAAAGACACAATACCTACAGAAAACCTTACTACTACTTATGGCCGATGTATACTGTATATATATATGTATATATGCAATATACAATATATTGTATAGCCATAAAATTGATACACATGGATACGTGGGCTATTCGTCGTCAAGCCTGCCATGTTTTCACAGCTGTTGGCAAGGAGTTATTAATTTTATTGATACAGTTCTCTTAATGACTTAATACCTACCATAATGTGTAAGTCATTGACCACCTAAGCATTGAACTTTTTGGTTAAAATATGCTAACTTTACAGTTCTAGAAGATATTATAATATATTGATAGTATTATTGCGTATTTGTGATAACAAACATGGTCTTCATAAAAATCGTGTTAGCCGATATGATTACAAAGGCTATCACGCCTGGAGTTACGTGATGAAGCAGTAGAATCCGGGATGGTAGGCCGTGGTCGATAGAGCGTATTTCCGAACGCTTCGTCAACACCTGCGGTCTTAAGTAGTACTTTGTAGACTTCTGATAATTGTGTCTCGGAGATACCATCTAAGAAGTCTGCGCAGTTCCACTGAAGATTTCGACCGCAGGTGTTGACGAAACGTTTGAAAGTACGTTTCAGATCGACTAAGCCCAAGGACGGTTAAAGAGGGGGGCAGGGGTTAGCTGCCTAGCTGGCCCCCAAACTTAGTAGGTCTGTTGTAAGCAAATTAATTACGTTATAATTGAATCGATTCTAAATGAATTTATTCTATTTTGACCCACCACTATACCCCCCCCCCAAACAAAAAAAATAGGCTGGATTTGGCCCTGACCACGGCCTACCATCCGATTCTACTCCTTCATTACATTTGTGCGGATATAGCTTTTAGGACAATATCGAGCGTACGAATGTAATACCTCTATATTTTATTGTCAGCATTACCAGCCGCCTGCCATGGTGGGGTAATACAGTTTAACAGGGGCAACAAAAACATTCGTAAGCGCTCTGTTCATGTAAAAATAACATGTCCTACCGGTATGTGACAGTCATGGCCGTGCCCAGGAGGGTGGTCCAAGGGGTCCGGACCCCCCCCCCCCCGAAATAAATTTTCTTATGTAAACCTGCATTGTTTGAAGAATTCATCCATTAATTCATTAATAAACTACGTAAAAAAATTGTTAACCCCCCCCCCCCCCCCTCAGAAATCAAAACCTGGGCACGGCCTTGGTGACAGTAATGTTATATTATCGAAAGTGTTACTTAAATACTTAGTTAATAAATGCTACATTTTAACAGTAGACATCGGTCTCCTCTCCCCATTTTATCAAAAAAGACTTATCACTTCTTTAAAAATGTCCTATTGATATTGACCTACGGTACTACATGCTGTTTACTTTCTCACTGATAAGCTTCAAAAATATAAATACTTTCCATATTCATTTTCACTTCGCCACTCTTACTTTACTTTTTCGTGTACACGCGAACATTCCTGAATTTTGTAGGTAGCCGCCCATTCCACCGACCGGCTAGGGCTATTTACAAAAACAGTGACGTGGTAGCAGACATTCAAGACTTAGGCGGGGTTTCCTCCGACCTCGCATTGCAGAATTGACGGAAATGTTTATTTTCCTCTATGCCATAGTTAAAATTGATGAATGATCATACAGTAAAATCACAAACAAACAAACTAAAATTAAAAAATGGCGTCATGGGATATGTTAAGTACAAACATTTTAATAGATTTCTATAAAAAGAAAAATTCTAATTTCCGTCAATGTCATTTGCATTCTGCAATGCGAGGTCGGTGGAAACCCCACCTAAGTCTTGATTGTCTGCTACCACGTCACCGTTTTTGTAAATAGCCCTAGCCGGTCGGTGGAATGGGCGCCGTAGCGCCTTTGGCCTTCCACAGGTCGTCTTTCGTGCATTGGGTTGGACATAGGCTGCATTGTAAAGCATAATGTTGACATGATGTCTTGGTATTTCATTTTTAGATATTGCAGAAGCCAATGACTTGCTTATGGTGCGTGGTCGGCCCGATTTGGCGTTTATACCCCTTTCTTATCTCCATGGCGACTGAGGAGGGAGTAATAGCGCTGCCTCGGGGCCAAAATTTACAAAATAAAAATTACAACCATAAAAATGTAATTTACTCAACCAACAAAGAATATTTTAGAAATTTAATAAAAATAAAAATAAGTAAGCAAAATAAGTTATTGATGAATACAAACTAAAAACGTTGGTCGGTGCTACTTTAAAATAGTATGTTGTTGTGTGCAAAAATTTAAAACTAAATTTTTTTACTACAGCAAACACATTGAAATATATACGAAAGATGGGCTCATCAATGTTTAGTAGTACAGCCGTACATATGTACATATGACAAATGGCATATTAGTTAATAGTAGTCTATATTCTCCAAGTCTATGGCAGAAGGAAATGTCACGTAAAAAAGCAACCTTGATGTAAAAGCCATAGCAATACAAAGCAGGCCACAGCCGCAGACATCTGCTGGGTGGGGCAATGGGGGGGGGGGGAACTACTTTTGAATAATGGATTTTACTATAATACCTTACCTTATCTTTCCCTAATACTGTTGTTTAACAAATGCTAATGAATCATCAATCAATCGGAGGAATTGGTAAAAAGAAAAAGAACCTTTTACCGACACAGATACGATAAAGGGCAAAGTCAGCTTGTATTCATAAAATTTATTAGCAAAAATTTTGATTCAGGAAAAGGTTTATTTAATTCCCGAAGTAATTACTTCATCTTAAATATTATATTTCCAATAAAAAGAAATCTACAAGTAGCTACGGTATTATCATATCGTGTTAAGCATGCAGACAACGGTTTTAGTATTCTTTACTAAAAAATGCCTCCTCATTTTGTCCGTTATTAAGAAATTATCTGATTATGTTTGTGGCATATTTTTCTAATTTTCTCTTACGGTGGTGCTTTATTTCTAAACTGGTTATCACACGCAGGTGTACTTGAAGGAGTATAATATACAATGGAGGTAAGCGGGGCTGATTGCATGTTCATCTGTGATGAAGCACTCATGAGACTTGTAGTGCTATCCATCAATTAGCGAAAGCTTCTTAATCAGGTTGGAGAGGTACCTAACCAACTTGTGTTCAAGTGGATTTCAAGGGAATGGGGGTCTCTGTCTAGTATTGGAGCCTGGAGCGGAGTTTGATACTTAATGTAACCATGGTAATGTTGCTCTCTGCTACACTTTACACATTAACTTGTCTGCTTGGTATTTTATTGTGGGCTATGGTAATAATCCGGTTTGATGTCTACATTCCTACATTGTATAGTGGCGACATATTATGTGATGTTCCCGGAACTCAAAGGCCGCATATACAAGCAAGTGGTGAGACCGTGTATGACCTACGGAGAGGAGTACTGGCCATTGCGGAGGGACGAAGAGCAACTGCTGCATGTGACTGAGATGCGAATGTTGCGGTACTGTCTGGGTTACAAATTGACAGACAGGAGGAGAAATGAGGACAACCGGGCGGTGATGCATGTAGCACCTATCACCGATAAAGTCAGGGAACGAAGACTGTGTGGTGGGGCCATACGATAAGAAGAGAAGATGGACACCTGCTACAACGTGTGAGGGACTACACGGTGGAGGGCACAAGACCTATAGGACGACCTAGGATGTCCCTTGAAACGAAAGTGAGGGAGGACCTCAGGACCCTCGGGCTCTCGCCGGATGATACCCAAACCGAAACACCTGGAAGATCAAGATCCGTGCCGCCGATCCCGTGGGAGGGATAAGGCGCCGTTAAGGTACAGTAAGTTCCCGGAATGACATTCTTGGAATGTCAAATCCACGAATGGCACCCCCACTCATGATGCTTCTAGAATTCCAAACAAAATGGACAATTCTCCAGTTTCTATTAACCAGTGTTTAATATTTAAAAACCTCGAAAGCCCCGTAAAAAGTGGACGTAAAGTTTCTGAAGAGTAAAACATTTTGTTGACTCAAAAACAGTTTCCCTTCAAAAGTGTCGTGCAAAAAGGGGCCATGTACAACATTTCGTCTTGTTTCCAGGAAGCAAGGAATTCGGTGGCAATTCGAATGAGTTGAACACTTGAACGTCCACTTCAAAACCTGCCGTTTTGCTCACTAACCTTGCGTCCTGAAAGGTGACATTCTAAGAATGCCATTCTGGGAATCATCGTGTATGAGAATAAGAATTTTCTGTTTTCTCACTTTCTCACTGTCTTCCAAGTTCCAGAGCAGAAGAGCTGGGGCAACAACGAACTGGTGAACCTTTTTGGTGCTGAAGAAACATTTGCGTTATTAAAAAAATTTAGGGTATGGGCTGTCTGTTATCAAATTTTCACTTGTAGTCAGCTGTTTAGTACCGTAACGACACTTAAATAAAATACGACTACGAGTAGCTACCTATATTGCGAAGAACCTTTAACTAGTTACAGTAACCAGTTCTTCAGCTTGACAGATGGATATTTCGGCTCGAATCTTCCAGTATTTCACCGAGTACAGGCAGATGAAGGTGTACGCTCTTACCCACATATCCTCCCCTTCATTTTATAACAGCAGGTTGTTGTCAGCCTCCTGCTCAATGTGCCAACCTTTTCACTTTTTGATAACTTGAGAACAGGAGGGAGCAGTTATAAAATAATTCCTGTTTTTGAAGTACATATTCTTAATGTACTTTGATGAGTTTGTTTTCTATTATTTTCGTCTATTGTTTATAACGCTTCCTAGGTGGTTATTTTAGATTAAATGAGCATTTCCCCGCCTATCTAGCGTGTGTTTCAGAGATCTGAATTATGATGTGTAGTTATGTAAACATTTTGTGAATCAGCGTGTCTTATCTCCATGTTCTGACCACCCAGTGGGCCACTTGATGGCTCTGCCTTTGATCGCTGATTATCTGAGTTGGATCACTGGAAACAGACGCAGTGGCGTATATAGGGGTAAGGGCCCGGACCCCACTCTCGGGAAAATGTAAGGAAATGTAATAAATTCATGTTAGTTTGTACATACATAATACATAATTTGCCAGACAGATCAAGGAAAACTGTTTTAGGTGCCTGGGCAACCTCGGTGTCCAGCGCGCTCCTGATAGCAGTACTTATGTCGAATCAAGCAGACGTAGCAAGTTGCAACTGTATTTTACAAATGTTAGTGCAATTACTATACAATGGCTATAAGTGCTATAACCGCGTTTGACCTGGAAGTATGAACTAATTGTTAGTGTTGTTAAATCGTGGGCCCTACATCTCGTGATGCGTTGTGCGACCCACGGCCTTGCTCCGCGCTTTGTCCTCATTTTTTCCAGGTTGCTCCGAGCCTATTGTCCGCAATCTCCACGCGTAATTGAATCCTCGGCAAGATTCTCGAAATCTCAAAAGCACTGTCCACTGCCCACCTGGGTCTTCATTGAATCGACCCAACACCGTATTCTTCTCTTTACCTGTTATATATTTCAACCCGACTTTTGTGTTTTCCTTGACGAATATCATGAATTTATGCTTTTGGATCTTTAAAAAAGCCGTCGTATTTGTCATTGGAACGCTCTCCTGAAAAGTTAGTATTTTGCAGTTATTAGAACAGTCAACAAATCAAGGAGTGATATATTAGTTTTCTTTCATAAATGTAATTTTGAATTTTATTATTTTTATGCAAGCTTACTGAAATATCAAAAATGATGCCGCGATTTCGCGGTGTGATTTTGAGTCCAATATTTCACATTCATCTAATTTTGCATTGCCTCAAAACTCCATCTCAATCAGTGTGTAGAACACGAGGATTTCATTTCTGATCTTGCCTTTACATCTTACATAAAGTTTTCTTTCTACCATCTACGGTATTGTAGCCTACTAGTATTATTGTTAAAACATAATATTTTTTTTCGTCTATGAGAAACTGTGAATTCCTATTAATGAGTGCTGCAGAGTGCAGAATATTTTCCTCGCTATGTCCGCATTCTATAATGAAATCTCGAAATCGAAACTTTTGACCATCATAGCTTTCCTTTTACTACGTATAAATAGAAAAGCAAAAACAGTCCGATTGAATATCTAGACGGTGCGATTGTTGGTGATACCACAGCCCCATCCTCAAATCAGGACTGCAGAACTGCGTATTCCGTACTTGTTTACCATTTTTTTCAGGGACGCAATACTGAATAATGCATAACCCTTCTTGGAATATCTTAGTGGAATCCGTAATGCCACACTGGTTTGAAAACTTTGTGTAGTTCTTCTTCTGACAGTTCATTCTTGTTTTTACCTTTCATGCTCTCTCTTGTTTTATTTCTAATAGATCGTGTTCACTGTTTTCAACCGATTTTTAAATTGGGTAGGTCTCGCATAAATTTTTATAAATTTAATGGGCCTATACTCTAGTCGGTGTTGAAATCAATGGGTTAAATTGTTTTTTCCTATTTATGTTATTATTTATTACTATCTAGGCTACCTACCCTGCCTTAGGCACATTTTTGTCATGGGATTAAACTGACTGGCAGTTGGTTGGCTTTGTTGATTCCATTGTATGCAATAAATAAATTGTCTTTTTTTAGCTCTTTTAGTTTCCATAGGTTCATGTTCCAATCATGAGTTTTTCTGTATCTCACTTCATTCTAATTTTCATTGCCTACTTTAATTATCCTTGTTTCCTATCGGTGAATTACGGTGAAATTCAGCACCTGTTGTGCATAAAGGCTTTCTTATGGGTAGCCATCTTGCATTATTCTTCTTCTAACGAAGATTGGTGATCATCATGGCAATTGGAGACTGCTGCTCTGAAAGGGGAAGTAGGGCTCTTCCCAAACCACTGCCTCAGGTTTTTCAACCAGAATTTTCTTTTTCCGTCAGTCTTCCATCTACCCTCGAATTATAACATGCAGAAGGTGAGACGTTTCGTTCCTCATCACATGCCCCCCTCATGTTCCGTTTCTTAACGGTCATCTTGCATAGGCTATGATTATTGCTGAACTTTGGGATTGAATGCTCCTTGTGTATCATACAGATGGCCGGTTCGTAAGACTTCCTTTGATATGAAGGGCCGACAGCTGGAGGCCGGCATTGAGTCCCACACTTGCCTACATTTGCTCTCGATTAGTCTATAAAATTGAATAATTTATAATTAACCGACTTAAATGGACCTTTCAGCGGTGGTGACGTGTTAAAAGGTTTCCTTGGTAACTGAATCCCACATGTCAACATGGTCCGTGGGACATGGCGGCATACATTAAATGTATGTATACAAATTTTGTATATGGCCGCTCGGCAGGTCCATCTATAAGTAACAACTTCCTGTACAATTCTCTTTGACAATGTTAATACTTGTTAAACAACCCATTCCTAGTAAACATACAAATGCTGTATTGTACACATGAATTGCCTATTTCCAAAAGGGTCTATCTCCGTTTGAGCTTACTTTTCAGGAGAGCTAGAAAACCGATTCTCTCTCAGTTCCATATCCCCCTTAACTCGTTATTAATATGTGGGAGCCATGTTTGTTATTGCTGGCACGTGATCACAATGACGGACGCTGATTGGCTGAGGTGGAGCTAGCTCGTTTTGGTCTAAGGGATGGAGATAGATCTTATAAATAGGTTTAAAGAAGCATTTAGCATGGGAGATTTTGACGCCAAATTGTTATGTCTATCGATATAGGCCTTTAAATAAGATATCCTATGCAAGCAAAAACTCGTATTCGAAAATATTAGAAAATAGGCAACTCATATTACATACTGTATGCAAAGTTGGAAAATCACTGTTTGTTAGAAGTCTCTACAAACTTCGAGGTTGCATATTTTGTTTCTAAGAAAGTACAGTATTGAATATTAACTGAAGGAGCCAGAATTTTAAATTCCTAACTGGCGGTTAATTTGACTAGGTTACCCTCGCATACACAGTCAGCGCTCAACTTTTTGTTCCCTCGGAGGCTCAGCAAAAAGAGAAAAATGAGGGTTGAATTAAATTAAAAATGTTAATCTGGGCCTCGGACTTATAAATAAACTTGCCCTAATGTAAAGCTACAATGAAGTGGAGGGCCAAATAAAGTTAAGACTGAAAATTGAGATAGAATTTTAAAAGTTTTAATTGAAGGACACTATTAGATTATTTGCGAATTTTGCATTAAATTTGTTTACATCTCATTGATTTCTTTTTGTATCCTCTTTGCATAAATTATGTTAGGCTCGGTTTTATTTGAGAAATTTATTATTTGGTACTTCATTAAATTTGTCGATTTGATTATCTTAATTTTATAGCGTGTCAGCAGTGTTATAATGATCGCATAATTGCATAAATAGTTTTATCCGAGAATTTTCATGATTCGCATTAGAGCTGCTTGATAATCATTATAATACAATTACTGTATAATTTTTTTCTATAACAATATTTTGCAGATAGATGCCGTGTGCATGTAGCTAAAGTATTAATGGTTGGCGTACCAATTTTACACACTGTGTCATGTGTGCATATTTTATTGCTTGTCAAACATTGGCTTCTTGTTCACCCACCATTGCATTTATTTGCAATGTAACTCTTTATAATTGTAGTTCCATTGCTCTGTGAAAAACGGTTCAACAAAATTAGGACAACTCCGACTTTAGAATCATGGCGATGTGGTATAGCCGAAGATCATTCAAATGTTTAAATAGACACAATTTGTATTTTAGCGCTTAGCACTCTTTCGACAATTCCCACCATCAAAAATTAAAAAATTCTGAAATTTAGTGTTCATTTATTTTAAACAATTGAAACGTGACATGGTATAAAGCGGCCCCTACACGGTCATTAATAATGCCATTATCAGTAATGATGGAGCTGTGATCAGAAAATCCGGATCCACATCATTATTTTTCGTCATTCCAACTTTGTCCACCTTACACGATCATTATCACTAACCGTGTAGGTGCCGCTTTATATTACCCCCGGTATTATAATAATACCACATCGTCATGTTCGGGCCGCTGGTGGGCAATTGAAGTGTTCCTATGCTTCCGTAAGGTAAATCGCAGGAATCGCCGTAAATAGGGCAGTTTATAGAGAAAATGAGCCGCTGACGGATACTTTTCTGAACATAACATCCAAAATAATGCAGTAGCCCAGAAACTAGAACTCAGGCCTTTTATTTAAGTTCATTGTCTTGGATTCTGAAAGCTGGTGCTGTCCTAACATGGCGTAGTCACTTAAAGTGAGCTAGATCGCTGAGTTGAGAATAGTTGTAGAGTTACCGATCAAGTGTGCAAGAATTTGCTGATTCGTCGGATCTATCTCAGCAGTGGCTGACGCCAAAGGCTAGACGTGGGACAAGGCCTGCTCCTTGGTATGTGGTTAATTAGTTCTGGAAATTTATTTGCTGATTGCTGAGCTAACACAGCAATTATTTCCTAATGCTAGCTCGTTGGTGCCAAATAAGTCAGGACCTGTAGAATAGTGGTACAGACTCCGACTTTCACCCGAAAGGTTGTAGGTTCGAGTCCCACACTAGCTACATTTACTGACCATGCTTTGGAGGGCATGTAAAGCAGGCGGTCCCGGGGCATCCTAACTCCGCTAGGTTGGATTAGTAATAGAACAACAAAAAGTCACGATTTATTTATTTATTTAAATAAATATTGTAACATATATTATGTTCTATAATCTATGCAATACAAGACACTTGACAACGCTTAATTTTTAATGCTCTAAAAGAGTCCAAGTAATACCTAAAAGGGAAAATGTCTTCTTATCTTTCTCATTATAAATTGCCGTCATCAAATGTGGAAGTATACTACTAATGAAATCATTCTTATCCTTAATAATATGATGAATATGTCTTATCAGTATTTAAAAAAAAACCGCCAAGTGCCTTCGTACTGTGTTCGGCTGGTAGCAGCGTAATTCTGCCTAATTTTAAGAATGAATGAACCCCTCCTCTCTTGCCCAAACAATGGAATAGTTGTCCTGTCCTCACCCCAGTGGAGTTTTGACCACCTGCTTCAACCGAGCGCAGTTTGCCTGAGGTAAACGCAATTTCCATGGGTAAACATCTGGATCCTCCCCTCCAGGGGAACAAGGGGCCGCATCGTCTCGAAGTGCATCAAGATATGCAAATCGCGGACTGCTATATTACCGGCCGCAACTCAAACTAACTATCTCCTGCTATTGCTTCAACAGCTTTGGAGGTCACTGATAGGCTCTAAGATAAGCACTGTAATTTAGTTTACCTACGCATTGTCCAGAGGGAAATAGGCAGTTGCTATATTGTAGCTGTACTGTGCCTTACATGGCAGTATTCTTTATTTACAAAGCTTTGCAAGGGTCTGATGGGTGCCGTACCTATGAAATTTGTTGTTACGTCGACCATATGTATAGGTTATTTTTTTAAGTTCCTTTTGTGAACTCGGGCCTACTTATCACAGGTCCCTTGTCCAATGCCAACGAACCCATGGATTTCGGACATTATTTGTATTGTTTCCGTATGAATTTTTGGCCATTGGAAAACTACTATACGTTCTCGATGTCAACCTACACCGGCTATACAAGCAATAATGTACGAGCTGAGACAAACTTGGCATTAACGCAATGAAACAGGTGATAGCATGACTTAACCAAGTACAGATACGAGTCAAGGAAACAACTCAATGAATGTATCCGATCGAACTCTTCAGTCGCCTCTGTAGACGCCCACCATAGTAAATAAAATAAAACTTTGTAAAGTATTACTAAAATATTATATTAAAACCGGTCGCTTTTAATATAAAATTTTAGCAATACTTGACAAAGTTATTTTATTTTATTTACTATAACGAAGTATTACAAAGTGGATGTGGAAAATTTTACTGAAAACACTTCCACCATGTGTGCATCGTTGTCTGGTACGTGCATTATTCTCTTGTAGGTAATTTGGCTACAACGAACCAGGGGGAAATTATTATTATTATTTTTTGTTTCTTTACCATTTCGTATTTTGTAAATTAATAATAGGGGTCGGTCTTCACAGTATTCTTGTTATCGAGTTAGGTGTGCTATTCAAGTTAACACACAATCGTGAATGGACCTCGGGAGTGAGTTATCATGCTATATCGACAGAGTAAACAACGTGGTAGTAGTCAGACGTTCGTGGCATGGGTTTAAAGAAAGTGGCAGAACTCTATTCTAGTGCCACATTTGTTTATATTTTTTGTTCATTTTGGTTATTATAATTTTAAGTATTTACGGTAATTGCTTGTGATAATAGATTTTAAAAATAAATTTAAATACTACAACATTTTAAACGCGTGTTTCAAATCAATCGACAAAAACAAATATGGCGGCGGTGAAATCTGAGCTATAGCAAGGTGAATAACACGTTAACCAACTTGGAAGTGGGTTTAGGTTAGCACGCTGGTTAGCTGGTTGTCGGGTTATCGATGTGTTAACTTAGCTTGATATAACACACTTAACTAGGCATAACTCGATAACACGAACACTGTGAAGACCCTTAATATCGAGTTGGGTGCAGAATATCTTCCCTAATACAATTTCTGCTCACCCCCTTATTATCTGTTTTGGTTGAGCAACTGAAACAGGTTTTTATTGATTGTGTAATAGATTTAATAGCACATTTAAAAATTATAAACTGCCCCGTAAAATGTAGCAAGTCGTTAAAATGTTTATGATGAATTAATTTCTAGCGGTAGGCTGTGAATGGGGTTAAGTTACGACTAACAATTTGTTGATGTCTGCAGCTTCTGTTTTTTCGTCACATGTTGTTTATAACTTATAAATAAGAAATATCGTCTGATTGTAGTCTTGTTTACATGTCTTTTCTAAGGCCTAAGGTCGTCTACACACGGGCATCCTACTCAAAATGCAACGCAACGCGGGTCCGTGTCACGTCGTAGACACACTGCAGACTTGGCTCCACACACGAAGCGACTCATCAGCAACCCAAATCTCTCATGTTCAGTCATAATCCAATTCTACCATGCCTATATCAAAACCGAGACTTTCGAGTAGATACCGAGAACAGAGCACTTTTTCAAGACCGAGACCCCGTAGTAGTCTCGTCTCGGTCTCGGACAAACACTATGTGATACGAGTATTATAATAATAAAAGTTTGAACTTTAAACACACCTGGTGATTTTACGACGTTCCCAACTTCTGCCCACGCCTTCCCCGTTTCGTGTCTTCTGGAATACCCCGGTAGGCTAAAGTTGTATAAAATGGAGTATGTTTCTACTTCTCCCACAAGCAACAAGTTCATGCGTTGGTCACCCATCATTCGCGTTCGCAACTGAAATCCCTTGTCGACTCGACATGCGAGTCGCAATGCAACATGTTGCAAAGCGACTTGAGTAGCGTCGTATACTAGTAGCACCGTGTGTGGTGTACCATTGAATTACACAGGCTGCGACGCAAACTGGCTTGTGATTCGCGTCACATTTGCGTTGCATTTGAGTTTCCCCGTGTGTAGACGGCCTTTTATTAGTTGTCTATGGAGTTGCAGGACATCTAATGAATATTTTTTTCAATCTTACATCCAGACCTTGTTTTTTTTTTCTCCCTAAGATGCTGAGTTATGATCTACGAATAACATTAAGGTCCACTACAACTAGGATTGCCAACTTTTTTTCTCTTGGAAATAAAGTATATCTGGATTTTGGGAAGGTAAAAAAAGAGTTCAGTATTACAAAAAAGAGTACCCAGTATATTACTATTTAAAACAATATTTTTTCGATGTTTTAGCTGTGTTCAACAAATATATATATATATTTTTTTTAAAACTGGGAAAGCCTTTGCACACTCAAACTAGAAATTAAGATACAAAATAGCTCATTTCTGATTAAATTCAAATATGCCCTATTCGTCTCATCCCGTCGCACCATTTTTTTTGTTTCTTTCATGTTCCAGAAAAAGAGTATTTTTGCGTAGGCTACTCAAAGTGACTTCTAGTTTGTAGAGTATACATGCATAAAATAGAGTACGATACTCTGATACAGAGTACGGTTGGCAACCCTATAACTCCAACCATGGGACGGAAAGCTTACGAAAAGCGGTTTCCACTTTCCAGAACATTTCAAACGTATGCAAAAAGTTGTTGCTACTTCCGACCGTCCGTTTAACTGACAATTTGTCAATTAAACTAAATTGTAATATTTAAAAATAATTTTGACGTTTTTAATGTGCCATAACGCCAAAATTAATAACTCGAGAACAATTCTTAGGTCTGTTTTAATATTGCTTCCGTGCCTTACTCTGTACCACTTCAGAAGATGATAGACAGATGAAACCTGGGAAGTGGCATTTTAGCGTCCTGCTGCGTGACACCAATGACACAAGACAAGGGGATGTTGTGGCGCTTTAGTCAACTGTTGACATTGGGTAGAAATACTGTTGGGATCGAGGCTCATAATAATCACAAGGATTGTAATAACTGGAGTTACCTCTAATTCAAGAGACCTTGTCATTTCTACTGCCATTCAATTGCACAACAGTTAATCCGACAATGGACACCAGGACGCAAGGATACAAGGACGGACGCAATGCATCTCCATCACTGCCAAGTCCTAGCGGACTCTGAGAGAGTGGTAAGCAAACGTGATAAAACAATGGCATCCCTCTACTGATAAACGGCAAGAGCGAGCGTTGGATAAAGTAAAGTAAGTACAGTTCTTATGCCGTACTAAAATGTACTGTACTGAATGAAGAGTGCAAACCCAGTACAGGTGCATGGAGAGGAAACTGATACAGAATACAAAGAACTGATTTAGGTACGTATAGGAAACGAAAGGTGGCCCCCAGAAAGGAAACGGAAGAGGGAGCTGGAGCTGTCTCCTGTATTATCTTTAAAGACTAAATAGTGCACTCGGGTGGAATGTTTGTGCCCAGACTATAAACGGAAAGAAAATAAAGAAAGGTAATCCCGGACGATTTATAACGGCCCAAGGACAATCGTAAGGAGTCATAAAAACTCGTAAAACTTGTCGCAAAGGTAATTGAACCCAGTGCACATGGTAAATTCGTCTAAAAACAGTTAACAATAGGAATATACATTTGTACAGTAAGTTATTTAGGACTGTTGTTTTGTTAATTTCTCGTTTTTACTGTTTTGTGAATACAGAAAACGCAAAAATTGCTGTCATTTCACTACAATTCTTCTATTTCCTGCAAGCTCCGACTTAAAACAACCCCGAGGCCTTCTTGCAACCCTGAAAGAAATACGCCGCATGCCTCGGAAAATTGCTAGGGAATTGCTTTTTGGCTTGTCTTTTAGTGCAACTATGTGAATTGCCTCAAGTAATCCTATACATTACTTTTTTATGTTCTTAGTTCTAGGCTATTCTACTTTGTACTTTTGTAAGCTTTTCCAGTTTTCAAAGATTTCTTTTTAACGGTATGTTCTTTTGATTCCGAAATCCCCAAGGAAAATCCAAGTAAGTTAGTTCGCAAAAAACAATAGTTACATTTAACTACTGGAGGGACTGCTTTTCTACAGACGCGATGCATTGCCTTATCGTATATTGATTAGCCCACCGTATAAGCTAGCAGATTCATTCGAATGGACCCCATGTTCAATAAAAAACTGTTAACCATTCATACCAATTTGGTTTTTATATCTTTAAGCACAATCCGAAATGCGAAATTATACCCTAATTTAGTACTATAGTCTGAAACCTCGCATGATTCGAGCAAATTCCAGTCGGTTGTATCTGCGGGAGGTCTAATTAGTAGTTTTTACGTGATGGGCCCCACCCAGTGTTTTCCGACTACTGTCCTGCGGCAGCCTTCCTCGCACAATTTGCAATTATCTTCCCACCTGTTCCGCTTATTACCCTGGGGGGCAACATGTGCGTCCTATCAAAGAAAATAGTCAAATACGGAGTAATGCTTTTACATAAATATCAGTTTAGAGGTGAAGTACCGTATGTACCTCCCTGAACGGCAGCTAACATGATCATTACAGTTTGCGAAATTGTTGGACTAGTACTTAGTATTTTTTTTTATTCAGTTTTCCACGCGCTCGAAGCGTGTTTGGTTGTATGTAGTGTAACCACAAAAATGTTAGTATTACAATACAATGTAATATTATGTCTCCATGTGGCATGTAACGAACGGTTGGTGCCTCAAATTCATTATTTTAATGTTAATTGAAGGTTGTCTCATTTTTCCTATCCCGGTGGCGTTCGTTTGCAAGGTTGCAATTTTTTTCAAATTTATGATTCTGAGTTAAAGTCATGTTTACATTTCATTAAGGCACTATATAGAGCCCTACATTTCATGAGGCATCATCATCCCGTGGTTGGAGGCCGTTATCAATATCGCTGCTAGTGTAGCCTGCACAAGAGTAGAACACAATTTGGCGGCGAAAATAGCCTGCACAAGCTAAGTGCAAAGTTTTTGACCGGGTCCAGGTATCCGTTCTGCTATGCTGCAATGTGTAAGACTTGGATATTTTTTGCGTTGGTACTTATCTCTGATAGTTGGCTTATGGTTAACGGGTGCCTCGTAAGGCATATTATGGCTCCCGCCGCTCCAGTTAATATATTTCTATGGGCAACATGCAAAAATAGAATATTGAAATGTGACGTAGTTGCTAGCAATCATCATACTAGTAGATGTACAAAACCAAGTCTATAGAACAGTTACAGTTTTATGATTAAATGAGCAAGCTCAGGGAATAAATTTCAATGTGTATAATTTTTTAAAAAGGAAGCTAATGAAGTCGTCATATCGCACCCTGATTTTAATAGCGTCATACCCAATAGCGAGACTACTGGCACTTTTTCCGTTATCATCCCACATAGTTTTCTTTCGGGGTTTTCTATAATATACATAAATAAATAGAGTATTGAAAGCTTGTTTAAAGTTTTTTGTTTACATTTATTTAGATATTATTAGATTTATCCTTCAAAATTTGTTCGAATGCTGACGCATGTATCCTTGTAGCGTTGGCGCCACATAAATTCGCACAAATAGCTGTCGACCACTGTCCTAGCTGTTCCCCATTGCTTTTTGTTCCTCGCATTAGCGCCCACATGGATTCGTCCTTTGGAGTATGTGAGTATTAAGACATGATCCAGCATGCAGCGTTTGCCTCTAAAACCATTCCAGCTGTGTGGGTTGATAACGGAAAAGGTACCACGACAGATTCCGAAACTTGGCGATCAGTGATTTAACAAATGAAACTACCTTCATACAAAGCTAACTAGCTATTGTATATTGTTAGACCTCTATGTCATATTTCTAATGTGCAGCACTGCTTTCCCAATCGTATGGATGAAAACAGTGACCGAATGGGTCTACATGTATATACCTGCAAGCAATCAAACATACAATATTAAGCCTTTCATTGATGTACCATTAGCGCTGATGTTTATCAGTACATTGAAGATGGCCTTTGATTATTTCGACGAGGACGTAAATGCGACGTTGGTTGCATTGGACTTCACATTAGGTATACACTCATTGTCATGCACGGTAATTTGTATGCGATTGCAAACTGCAATTATTGTAGAACTCCTCGTACACGTGTTACATGGACGCTAATGACAAAATCAGGACTACCGATAATATCAACCAATATTATCCTGTCGATTACTATTCCTGAATACCATATTTCATCCATATGTGATCTGTTATTTGTTTAATGATCGAGTTTTACTCAATGTACGCACCATGTGAATGCATCATAATATGTTGTCTCTATATTTGAAAGAATGGAGTTGAATAGGTTCACGAAATTATTTCGCTTCATGACGTAAATAAAATGGAATACCATATTCCATCCATATGTGATCTGTTATTTGCTTAATGACCGAGTTTTACTCAATATATATGAATGCATCGTAATATGTTGCCTTTATATTTGAAAGAAAGGAGGAAATTAGTTCTCTTCATGGCATAAATAAAATGGAATGCCGAAGAGGTAGAGAATGAAGGTGTGGATAGTAATAACATTTTCTTCAAAGCGAAAAGTGGAAATAAGGAATACGTAGTGGTACCGGAGATAATTGATTGATTACTGAAAAGCACATCACTTTAATTTTATAACATTAAACCGGCTTTCATTGTTCATTATGTCTTGTGTTCTCTTTTGCTGTGTTTTATCACTTAACAGATTCAGCTAAGATTCTACTGTATGATTTTCTTTTTTCAGGTAAGTTAACAATCCTCCAGACTAGATGGAATTACAGAAGTTCGAGTTTGTTTGGTACCGTATCGAGTTTTTATTATGATTTTTTTTTTTTTACTTCTTGATTTTTTTTTCTTGTAAGGTTTCGTTGCATCCTTTAGGGTGACTTCCACGACCACTTTAAAATTGTGTAACTAATACTAAACAGCACCGCCATCTTCCAATGACGTCTAGTACTCCTTACAGATAATTTTCAGGTGATGGTTCCATCTCTTCTTACTGCTCATAGCCCATGCAGTCAGCCAGCCATTATTGCTGCTGTTGTAAATTTTATGCACACATTTTATGCACTTGTAACGGCCTTGATGGCCTCAGTGTTGGCCTTATGCACGCTGATAAATATACCATGGCGAATTGTGCATTCCAGCGTGTTATTCCAGAGGTCGGCTCACTCATTGTCGCCACTTAGTCTGCATTTGTTACATAGCTTCTCCAGAATGGGGTCAGTGCTGTTGCCTCAATTACCAAAGCCTGCGTATACGCTAGTGTTGTATTAATTATTGTCGTTTGCGTGAATATTCACAAGAGAACCTAAATGGTAGCAATGTAACCTACTATCAACATACCTAGTACTTAAGAAAAAATACTGCTTGGTGTCATGCGCCCGTCGAGTCTCCCGTGCTTAGGCGCAGAGAGTACCTATTATACTATATTTTCCGGGACTTTCCATTTTCAGTTTTATCAAGTAATTATAGCTAGTTGGGTATCGTACCCACATGCCTATGTTAAAGTGGGAACAGTCCGGGAAAATAAATAAAACTGCAAATAGTAATAAAAATTACATTGTATTTTTTTCGATTTCTATTTCCCTGACTTTCCCACTTCACCACAGGTAAGATATGTGATTATCCCTGGTATACACTCCATGGAACCGAATGGAAAACACTATGAAGCTTTTAAGATATGTCAATTTCTCCATAGGGTAGTCGTCTTTGTAAGGTGCAAAAAAGTCGTTTGACCCTCGGCGACGTAATTATTACGTCTGTTTGCGCCCCCGTCCCTCAGTAGACATACATGTCTCATATTTACCTACTCTCACGCCCAGATAAAACTGGAATTATGTGTCTGACCTTCCCGTTCTTTCTGTTGGTGGCGCCCGACATAACATTACTCCTTTTTGACAAGTCAAATATTTGTCCATTAAAATCTCGCGATTGATGAGGTCTTTGTGGTGACAGTAAACTTAATTTTCGTTCACATTGGCTGCGGAGTGAAAACGGTATGATTTGGTCTAAAAGAAGAGCCAAACTGTTTTCTAAATCCCGGTGAAAAAGGTCAGAATTTTATTATGTAAAATCAGACAACAACGCCTGGCCTCGGGCCTCCAATGTTTTCTTTGTGTGTCCAAAATAAAATGTAATTTTTCCTCTTCGTTTTTCGTTGTTTTTATTTTGTAGATCGCTTATCACTTCTTCATCATGTGGGCTAGAATAAGAAAAAAGGGGTCGGTAAATAAGTTTTTTAGGTGATATTAAAAGTTTTAAAATAAAAATGCCCTGTAGAAACTTAAAGAAATTTAAAAATTTAGTTATACCATAAACAAGTACCTACTAGTCTTTAAGTCTTTCTCTGTAATAATATTGTGCACCCAAATCCAGCGTCCGAAATCGTCGAGAAATTGAAAAGAAATCCACTGCTACCACACAATGGAAAAGACATCGGCAAATCGCGGCTGGGAGAATTGTTCGTGTGTACCGGGCCTTAGTCAGTTAGTAAGGTTAGTCTCCACTTTGCACTATTATTGACTACCATGCATAAGATACAAGATTATAAAATCGGAAACTGTGTATTTTGAATATTCCGTGGGGTGGCAATTTTCAAACCCATGGAAAGAGGGATCGGGTGCGGAGCAAGGCTTTTTCGGTCCCCTTTATGGTTCGTTTATTGACTTAGCGTTAATCGTTGTTTTGACAAATAGTTGGATTAACTTGTAAATGGTTTTGTTTTCCAGCTATTTCGCCAGTTTGACATCTTTATGCCCATATATTTAGCAAGTTATGTACATTCGGTTTTGTTTGCTCTTGTTATATTTCATGCCTTTCTTCTATCTTGGTATAATAATTTCTTTAGCAATGATCTAACTTAGTATTTTCGTTCAGTTCAATTAGTATAGTTCACGCAAAATGAGAAAAGTATGGACATGGAATGTTTTGATCCTGTACAACACTATAAAAATATCCCTTGCACCATTTTGTGTTACCTTGTTGCATTGGATGCATGGCATAACAAAAATTGTGCAAAGAATATTTTTACAGTGTTGTACAGGATCAAAACAGTCCATGTCTATACTTTTCTCATTTTGCGTGGACTATACCTACATTCACTTTCTTTCCGCCTTCTACGTATTTTGAATGTAGTAATAGCGACGCAACTAAACTTGCTTTAATTCTAATTTCATAATCATAAATTGTATTTGGAGTTGATTTTGCAATAACCTCTCCCCTTTTTTAAATTAGCTGTTCTTCGTGCTGTGCTATTGCTACTAGCCCGGGGGGGGGGGGGGGGTTGTCAAAGTCGTATCCCTAGAATTAGCTTATACGCAGCAGTGCAAGGATTAGTATAATTTATACGGCCTTTTCCATACAGAATTGTATCTTGCGAATTGTTATGTTTGTGCAATAAATCCTTTATATTGCATGTATGTAGATGAAATTTCACGTAACACTTCTTGTGACAAAAGCAAGTTAAGTTTATTAATAATAATGAAGCCTTTCCCGTCAACGTTTCAATTGCCTTCATCATCACATCAACACTTGAATTTTCAAGAGTGCCACAGCCTTTCATTACTACCGGTTGATTCTTGTTTTCCGTCTCTCACATGCAAACAAGCCGCAGCTTCTGATGGTCTGAGGAATTTATGAGGTTATCACCCACAGGTTATCATTATTTGGCTATTAACTTGCTGACTTCAGGCAGTTAATTGCCATATTGACACGTGGGTAGGACTGTGTGGTAGGAACGATATTACATTCAATGAATTTATCGAAAACTGTAGGGATCGTTGTTTACTAGCCTAGATGAAATGTCATGATCCCGTGTAATAGATAATTGCTCCGTGTTGTTGCAACTGCTTAGGCTGCAACAAGTTACGTCTGAGTAGTGGAAAATTTGCCCTATTTAGGATTTTATCAGAATAAGAAAGGAAAAATTAAAACTTCTTCGAATCTTACTCTGTCAGACATTGTTGCATGAAATATTGGTAGCTTGGTGAGCTGTGGAACGCAGGGTGCTGACAGACTCTCTGAGGTCATAGAGCCAGTGAGTAGTCTTGATTTAGTTTCCACCCGTTTGTTGCGTGCATTAAACAACGGTGATTTAAAACAGAAAATTTTAAAGATAGTGGCTCTGAAAAGTCTGTTGAAGTTGGTTGAATAAGAAGTATTAAAGTCTTTTAGGCATTCCTCGTATGTTCATATCCCCAAATATTAAGAACCAGCGACGCATACTAATCCCTGATTAAGTCTCGGCGCCTGTGACATCCTCCGGCCGGATATTCTCAACTGATGACATTATGGTACTTCAGGTCTATTGTTGAACCTTACATTGCTTAAGCGTTGGGGCATACTGCGCTAGATGCTTTCATGTTAGCGTAGGTACTTGGTGATCAAAGGCATCTTTTTTTAATTTTACCTTAAAGCGGTTCAACCGTTGGAGCTCGCGTCATTGACTTCCAAGTGATGAATGCCGATTAATGTCAAGAATCTCATGGCAGCGTTGCTGCTTCATCATTACCACATCTCGGGTTCTCAGGTGATTTACTACAGATGCTCAATTTGCATTGTAACTAGTTCAACTACAATTTATACCGTACAATGGCTTAAGTAGTCAAAAACATTTCAATTCGTAAGGGCCAATGATGCCCTCAATCTTCCAGTGTGCGGTCAAATTTCTCATAAAATATAAATATGATATAAATAATTATTGTGCGCGTACGATTAGTGGAGGCAACGGAATTGGGTAAAAATTGAAATTATCGGACATTTATTGACTGTTAGACAATAGCCTACTTGTTCAAATTCAAGTTTAAAATAGTTGAGTGGAAAATTAGTCTTGGGTTTTAGTTTAGATTCTGAGCTTCAGATCGTATCTTCAACCAAACTTTCGTATTGGTTAGGTTGAAATCATTCGAAGGTCCATCAAAGGTTATCCCTAAAGCTCTTAAAGTTATGTTTCTCATCTTACGGATTATTTAAAATTAATTCTTATACTGTTCTGGTCTTAATGTTTAATTTGTATTCGGCTATAATTACTTCATTGAAAGCCATATTCTCTCAAGATTGAAATACAAAAACAAACACCTCCTGTCTAATTTAAAATTTCTTAAGTTTTTGATTAAATCTTTGCATAACAGAACGATAAACTGAAGAAGTATTGTTCCATGCCTGTACTATCTCTACCTACTCGGAAAATTCATCTTGCCTTGCAATTCCGCTATTACAGCGTTAATGCCAGAGCTTTACTATACGTATTGCCCTCCTCGGCATGCAATTCTTTATACATCTTTCCCAGTAAACAGGTTACAAAAACTTTTACGTTTTGAATGTGACATTTAGGTATTGCTCGTAAATCGGGTATCAATTATTCTAACTACGTTATAGGCTCTTTAATTGAATAAGATAAAAATATTCTGAATATAAGCGTCTCTTGATCCACCCATCCACAGAAATCAACTGCCCGCAGCACAATTAAAATTTCAATACGTGTTGATAGGTTTTTGGTTCAACCATTAGCTATTATATTTCTCAAAACCCCAACTAAAAAGCATATTGTACACTGAATGCCTCTGATATGATATAATATGATACGATTTAAATCGCTAGAGTTTTATATGTTTAAACCCTCTCTGTATTTGTCTAAATGTCATTATTACTGGTTGAAAGTACTTTAACTCTGACAATAATGTAGCTTTATCTCAGTTTGCTGATAGTTGAACACAAGTTCTATCTACTTTAAATTGTGATAGATGGGATAGCGTGAGGTGTCCTGGGAAGAGGGTAGATAGTCTACAGTGGCGTCTTTGACGGCGTCGTTGCTGTTTATGGTTATGGCTGGCGGCTTGCGTGACTTTCCCACCTGTGGGAATTTCCACCCCCGTGTCACCTTGACAACATTAGACGGCAAATAGCCGGAAAATGGGGCACTTTCCCAAGGTTGTTGGCTTTCGAACGGATTGGAACGAGGTAGATGTCTGACGCTATTTTCACACTTAGCATTTTCTTTACCGGCCTGGACGAAATCAAAGGTATTTTAAAAATGTCATTTGCTTTGACGTCCCCATGACTTAGGAGCCAGTAGCAGTGTATTATATAGGTATTGCTATACTGGGTGCTATAATACTAGTAGCACTAAAAATTAGTATACCTACTATTGTTACATGCATGAGCTCGAAATGTGCCGTGATCTAATGCTGCTCGACTTTTGCAGATATATTAAGGGTAAAGGTGACTTTCTTGCAAGCTGCCCCTCGAGAGATTTTAAACAAGGTAATGCACACTGACCCCGTACAGCCCACGAGCCCCTGTCACTCTTCAAGCTAGGTCATAAACGAATGGATAACAATACGATACAGTTCGATAAACGTAATATAACAATATTAGCACACACAATTTCCAAAATTTGCATAGTGTCCGATAAAATGTCATGTTTTATTTTTATTTTAGCTTTGTCTTTCTGTTCTATTTGATTCTCCAGTTCAACTATTTTTTTAATGCTTATTGTGGGTGTACTGATGTATACTGCATTTCGAGCAATACGAAAATAATCGGAATAACAGGTTTTCCCTTTCTGTCCATTTACTTAATTACGAATTACCTCAATCATGCGTGTTGAATTGAGTGAGCACTGGCCGTGCATGATTGCTGAACTACATACAGTACTAATTATGATTAATTCATTTTAATAATTACCTACTTAATTTAAAGAGTCATTTTAGGGTTCGTAACTCTCAATTAAAATATTTATTCACCCAGCATCAGTAATGAAATTGAAATGGATGATGAGGCTGCAATAACTTGTTAGTTGAACCCATTCCTCTCTTCCGAATTACCATAAAATGTAACGCTATATTGATGGGAATCACACCATCTGTGCTCTGTTTCAATGGGAGACAGGTACATAAATAAGCACAGAATTAGCTTGAAAATGCATTATGTAGTAGGCGCAGAGAGGGGCGTTTTCCATTTCGACTATCTCATGTTCAAAACAGGGCTAATTGTTATGTGTTGTTATCTATTGGATATACAATAGTAGGCCTACTGCGTTCCAATGTGAGAATTGTTTGTTAATTTTTTCCGCACTGACCACCATGCCATCTAAGCGGAAGTCTGTGTTACTCTGGCGACCTAGTTTCCATGGCAACAAATCCTAGATGGACAAACCAAAAATTAGTGTTACAATAAAATTTGTTATAATAACTAGAGTTAGTAAAACCCGAATAATCCTTAAGAAAATAACTTTGTCAAAGAAATCCACTAGTGTTATAGTATAAAACCCTGAGCGCATTCAGCAAGAGCTGCCATCTACAGAGGGAAACCCACTAGCACATTACACCATATCATCGATGGAAGAGAAGAGACAAGGGGTTGGATTAAGCAAGGCTCAAATCGTTGATAAGGTGTAACTGTGCTAGTGGGTTTCCCCCTGAATATAGCAGTTCTTTCCGAAACGGTTCTGGTTTATACCTACACTAGTGGGTTTCTTAGACAAAGTTAATTTCTTAAAGATTATTTGGGTTTTAATAACTCTAGTTATTTTAACAAGTTTTATTGAACCACTAATTTGTAACAACAAAGGCTTTCACGGCCGGAGTCGAATGGCTGAGCCTCCGAGATACAATCGTAGAAGTCTATGCAGTTCCACTGAAGATGTCGACCGCAGATGTTGACGAAACGTTTGGAATTCGCTTTCGTTTGGATCACGGCCCATCAGCCCGGATTCTACTGGTTCTTCACTAATTTAATTTTTTTTTAAATTTAAATTAAATACCACTATGACACGAGTAATTTAACTTTTCCTAGTTCTGAGATGTCCCGGGCTCTTGCAGTATCATCCCAGGTTCCTACTTTGCAGTACCTGCGTCCTGTATGTATTATTACTTAATCATCAATTTATTAAATTGACTTAGGTAGAAGAGGCAACCTCCTCCAGTAGCGACGCTAGAAATTTTATGGCGGGGGGGGGCAATGAAAAAACAAAACATTTTTCATTGGGAGTAGGTATATCGTTCAATAATTCTGCAATTTAACAACATGTAAAATATCTCAAAATTAGGGGGCCCAGGAGGGGCCGGAGAAACTGTTGGGGGGCCAGGCCCCCCCGGGCACCCCCGTAGCGCCGCCATTGACCTCCTCGTTTACAGAAATTAGAGAAATTCTCAAATTTAGGTTGCTGTTATTTATTGCTTAGGTATTCGCACTGAAACTAATCTCTACCATTCAGTCCAGGTGTTATCATCATGCCTGTCTACCTCGGTGCTCAGGCTTTACTGTTGAGTGAGTAATATTTTCAAACCATCGAGGTCACTAGTGCTAAGTGCATAAGATAGTCTACCTATTGTACACGTATGCTTTGATTTTTGCATTCAGCTGTGCTGTGCTTTGCTCTGGGCAAAGAGCTGTACTTATGCTATAAATATTTAACTACTGACGTGCGTGCAGTCCATGCATTCTAAACGTGTAACTTTCGTGTGACACACGAGTCTGAAATAATAAAAGAACAGTAAAAATAATCGAGAAAATCAAAGGCTTTCTCTTAGTACTGTACAAACGGCAGTAAAATGTTAGCTGTCATAAAGCCAACATAATGTTTAACGGGCTTGGAAACTTATCTTAACTGCTAGCTAATGTAGTTTACATTTGAAAACAAATGTGGGTGTCAAAATAAGGAAATAAATAGTATTAACCATAAAAATAGAAAGTATTAACCATAACAGTTGTTCTGGACCCATCACGGACCACGGCCTATCGGGTCCACAGTATTTTTTGTCTCTCAAATGTACATATAGTATGATTATATTAAATTGATTGATTGATATGGAAATAAAATGTGACTTAATAGCTCGAACGTATGCATGGTATATAAGAGGTATACCTTTGATTGTTGTATCCCATAGTATTTTTTTTATTGTATTCTTTGCAATATAGGCCTACTAATACGGTGAGGGTAAGCCTTCTCCCCAATTCCGTCTTTTAGGACGAGAAATTGCCAGAGAAAACGTGACAGCGCCAAATTTTGAGATACAGTGTATCGGCAAATTTTTATTCAGGCAATACGGTACTCGTACGTGCTGAACAAATTTTTTGCATTTTTTGATGCATAGTAAAACGTTTTTAGCAATCTTTCTTTAGTGGAAAAAACGCAGTTTTGTCCTTTTTAGTACTTGCAAAATTAACCTAGTTTTAGATGGTAGAAATTAAAGACATCTAGAAAAGGGCATGCATGGGAGTAGTTGTACCGAGTGAAGTTTGAGTATGGCGTATTTAATTTTTTTAGTAGGACTAAAGCTGGAACAGATAGGAATGAGGGACCTTAAAGGCTTGATCAGATTAAAAGCTTGGGTAATCAAAAACCCAGCAAGTTATTTAGCTAAAAGCATCCTTAAAGCAAAGACAGCGGTTTAAGAGTCCGTGAAGCTTTTTGAGCGTTACTAAAATGCACTCAGCAGTTTCAACTTCATGGATTATATATTTTTTGAGAAAGTATAAATTCAGCGAAGCGTTGCTGAATTTTTTATGAGAGCGGCTATGAAAGGACTCGAAAATCAGACAGGACGTACGATAAACCCTGTTAAATTACAGATGGAGATATCCAATCCTTTCCACTCAATGACGCGGAAGATTTTGTATATGTGATCATTTGGGTGCTCAAAGATGTGCAAAAGCGATACGACATGACAGGAAGTCCTTAGTGAGTAGATATGCAGCAGAAATTCAAAGAGGTAAATAGAAGCAAGTCGTGCTTGCCAACGAGATCCTTGGCTTGGAATGCGAAATGAGGTAAAAGATGGAGTTGGAGCTTACCATATTCTGCTATCACTGAAATTGTCACACGTTGTACGGCAGAGGGTTAGCATAGCTATAAGGTGCGAGCACGTTCTTGTATGAACTTCATTGTAGACATATTTTCATTGAGGACTCCCGTGAGTTCCCGTTTCTCGAGGTCTTGTGATATTATATACCTACTGCTGCTGTTTGTCAATTTTCTGCTCTTAATCGAATAATTATGTAGGCCCGTATACGGGCTATACCACTATAGTGGTCAACTTCTTTTCTTCTGTTAAACAACAACTTGCTCCTTTTCTTCCATTCCCTTCCATCCGCTGTTCGTTTCAGATTCGCATACGTTGCGTTGCTTCCTTAATAGTTGTTTCAAAAACTCTTCGGCTTCTCCCGACATCACCCTACGTCTGGTTCTCCAGGATCGTGTGCAGCAACCCAGTAAGATGCAGCTTCAATAAAATAAATAAGGACTTTTTATTGTTTCTATTACTAAGACAACCTAGCAGAGTTAAGGCTATAAAGCCCTCTCTTACACTCAACTAGGAAGGCCCGGGACCGCCTGCTTTACATGCCCTCCGAAGCATGGCCAGAAAATGTAGCCAGCTTATATCCAGGCCTGTAGGCAGTAGTCGCCCCTGCATACACTGAATGAAATAAAATCTGTATTACTCATTGTCATGACCCATAAAAAAATTTAATTCTCATTGTGATAATGAATTTTATTACAAAATAGAAAAAAGCAGGATGCGCCTTCATACTGTAGAGTATATACATACATTTTACATATGAGCACCAGTGAAACCTTTTTAAAATCAAATCATATGATCATACCGGTACTTTTTTTTTTTTTTTTTTTTATTTTTTTTTACAAAAAGGTTAATCGCATACAAACAATTCAATGAATGTATCCGATTGACCTCTTCAGTCGCCTCACTAAGTTACCTAATAGGTACTTGTGTCGAGTTACGACACGTCTCCGATCGCATGGCGTGTAGAGACTTGCACAAGTACAAGCACGCTACCACCTGGCCATCGAAGTCGATAAGTTACTTAATTAACGTGTCCGGGCCTAGGACACCTTGATCCAAAACATTACGGCCTGGACGGCCTTGTCATTGGCGTCTGAAAGATCTGTCTGGGACACAGCTTCTCCTAGTCTCGGGCAAGCCAGAAGGTGACCCTCGTCTCGTGTTGTCCGCATTCGCCAGTCGGGTCTTCCGCCAGTCCCCATCTACACAGGTTCGCGGGGCATCTTGTAACCCCCGTTCTTAGCCTATTGAGGCTTCGCCATGTTGGGTACGGATCATACCGGTAACTGCAGTCTGCAAGTACAATATTCCTACTAGTCGAAGAGGGACAGTATAGCGAGTAATAATTGCTTTCCAATTTACACGTAGTATAAGGAAAGCTTTGTGATGGTCGAAATTTTCGATTCCGAGATTTCAACGGATTTACACGTTTTGAGGTCCCAGGAACCCAAAAAAGTGGTTTTTACGAAATGTCTGTCGCTTTGTCTGTCTGTCTGTGAGTCGATTTCCGGGCAAACTACTTGGTCGATTTTGATGAAATTCGGCATGTTGGTTCATAAGCATCATACCTCGGGATAATTTTTTTATTTTGGGCTAACTCAATTTGGGGGGGGGGGGGGTATTATTTTCAAAATACTCCAAAAAAACGTCTAAAAAAATTATTGCTCAAAAATGGCTCCAACGATTTCTTTTAAATTCACATATATTGTAGTCGTTACTAATGTTAACATAATGCGGGGGGTCGCTTGCTCCTTGATAGTTTGCTTCTGGGGGTAAAAAAATTTAAAATAAGTCAATTTATTTTCATGAAAAATGACTCAAATAATTTTTCTGCGGAACCTTTCCATCGATGATTTCTACCTTCAGGTTATGTTTTAGCATTGAATATATAACACTATTGTTATATATTCAATGGTTTTAGTTAAGTGTTGAATAGAGTAACCAAACCGGACGGGCTGCATTCGCAAAAAAAATATTTGGTTCTGTGCAAAAAATTATTTTTTGAAGAAATTATGGAAAATTCACGCTCCAATATATTACGTGCCATGCGCCATTGTTACTACTGTTACAATGTATTGGTCTGTTCGTTCCTGAATATGTAATTGAGTTTTAAGGGGTTTGTAATATATTGAGGTGGACCTCCCCCTTCGGGGGATCTGAAATTTAACCATAGGGAAATTATTTACTATGAAATTACACATTTTTTTATCTACTAATTTATAAATTGGAAAGCATGTTCGAGTAAACTCGGACCCGTTCTTCAGTTTGCGATTGTTTTAATTTTGACCGCAGAAGGTAGAGCACCGGATAGATCCATTCAACAATGCAGGCTTATATGAAACGAAGGAATTAGGGGAACTGGTGTTAATTACACTATGGGCAAACCGCTCAGAGGAAATTAGTTTAACATAATAATTTTGGACATTATGCTCCTCCTCCAGTGCCTTTTCTCTGGTGTTAAGTAATTTATAATTCCATAGAATAATGCCTCGTGCATATAAATAACGTCATTTGCAGAGAAAATAATATGTTTCCCCATATTTTCCCAATTAGGCACCTTTTGTTAAAAATAAGGTGCCACGCTCCCATTTAGACTAACTGCAATTGGATGAGAACTAACCAATGTTCATCAGATTAGTCAGGGTTGTATGGTTATTGTATACTGTACACCGTTTCCATTGGAACATAACGGGTTGAATAATAATTAATCGCTTTCTAAATACTGGTTGCGCATTTCTAGCTTGGTAAACCTGTCAATTCCAGAATACCTATACTAAAGTTGGTTTATTTGATTTTATACAGACCCCATCACTGGAAACGAAATATCAATTTTCCATACATCCAGCACCGGAGGAACCAATTTTATCATTTCATTGCTTGTACCAGTTGAAACAAGTTGAAATGTTGAATAATAAGGGTCTTATGTGCAGTCTATTAAGGGCTTATTCAATTAATTCAAGTTCAAAATCTTTGGTGAAAGTGGCAATGTTGCATTTCATGCCTTATTTCAATAGGCTGGGTACGGTCATATTTAGATAATTAATTATAGTTAAGAGGAAGCTGGCTGTACACATTGGTCACCCCTGGATCACCACAAAATAGGTTGGTTTATAATTTTTATTTAACTTTCTTACTTAAGTTATAGAGATTTGGTACACTCAATTGGTAGAGGGCTCATACTCGTATACCATATTATACCCCTACCTATTACACCTATTATAGTATAAGGTGTTTTCATTTTTACTGTTATAATTTGTCCATCAATTGGATAATTCGGTAAATTTCTGTCTATTATCAGTTTCACGGAAAAACCCCTGACCCAAAAACAAAAAACTTCTTCGTAGGACTATGCATGAAATAGTCCTCTCCCCATTGAGTAGACCAAATCTTTTTAACTTCAATAAAAAACTGAAATAAAAAATATAAGCCAGCCTATTTTGTGGTGATTAAGGGGTGGCCAATGTTTACCGCCAGCTTCCTCTTAATGATATACGAATACAATGAATTTAATTCTTTCTTTGTTTGTCATTACCATTAGGGATGTTCATGAAGTACGCGTTTAAACCATGGAAAATTGTGGAAGTACATGAAGTGTGTTGTTTTGAGGGGGATCATGGAACATTTTAAACAGGTAAATAAAGCACTATCAGTATGGATATTTCGTCTGAGTGGTACAACAATTCGAAATGCTGAACCACATGAATACCCCTATTCCCTTCACAGTTCATATTATATTCTGTGTTTCATAACTCCACAAATATTATTTAAAATTTTCCACTATCAGTAGACATAAAATTCTATACTTAGCTTACTGGTTAAAATGCACACCTGGATTCTAAGAACCTTGTTTACTAGAAAGGGAAAAATGGAATTTTACAATTTAATATGATTGTACGTTATTTTCATTTCATTGTAAACCCCTTTTGCGTTGCCCATCCACTCCTTTATTGTGCGATGTGGGCATTATAACCTTTGTACGGATGACTGCCCCTCCCCTGCTTTGTTTATTTAGTATTTCCTTTTCATCACGTGGACTTTCCCTCCCTTCCCTTGTTGAACTTGCTATTCTTCCATAATTAATCGGAAAGTACTAACAAAAAAAAAAAAACTCCTTCCGCCTGTCGCCTGCTCTTTACCTTCATTCTATCTCTCTTGCTCTCTTAATACTCTACTTTTAAAAATACTCAATTTCCATTGCTACGCTAAGCCGGCTATTCCTTATGAATGCTATGACCTTATCAAAATTGAACAAAAATTGACAAGTGGAATAGCCGCCTATGGTATTACTGCTAATGTTCATACTATTGGACTGTCGGACCATTAATTATTGATGATAATGATACATATCTTTTTTTAATTTCAAAAACTAGCTTATATATAAATTTATAAAATTAAAGAAACTCGGTGTTTTGTTATATTAAATTCCAGGTCAGGTTGGACATGAATGCAATACCTCTGAGTGAACAAAATTTCATATTAACCGTAGGTACCCAAAAAAAGTAATAATTGGGCGTAATAGTAACATAGTAAAATATTAAATTAATCATAAAGGGAACCGTTGCACCTTATCAACGATCTGAGACACTTTCATTTTCACATTGAAAGAAAGAGTTCTGCTTTCCCAAAAGTCTTAAATTACTGCACATGGTACACTGTATACTGTATACTGTATACTGAACTGTATTACGGCTTGACACTGTCAAAGGACACCTATAGGCTCTACATTAAAAGGATATTATATTTTCATTAGTTCATATGGGCGTAACATCGATTACCACAAAGTAGTATCTTAATCATTCTGACAGGAACATTCCACTACGCCTACGCGATATTCCTATGCAGGATGCAGTTGCTGCGAATGCACTTTAAAATACCACACATCACATGTCTGGTTTAGTTCCGAATAATCTATTGGTGGTTTTTATGCCTTGGGCTGGTTCTTGTCTTAAGTATGATTAATGACCCAAGTTGCCCCTGTTAGTCCTGTTCCATTCATAATATGCTTCATTTGTTCTTAGTAGGTAGGCTAATTTACCTATAGCGTATTTTACTAAAACCTACCTACTTTCATTTTTTTGTAAAGAGGTAATATTGTAGTGATTAGCCTGAGTACTGTTGCAAATGTAGGCTAATTAATATTACGCATCACTACTGATGGTACAGTAGACGCGGTACTGCTAATATATTATCCTTTGACACTTACTTTTGGTCAGTTTAAAAAAGTAAGCTAACTGGCTAGTTGTGGCGTGTTGGTGACGTCATGTAATAGGCACATTTGTGTAAAGCTGTTTTTCAAGCGGCAAAAGCTTTTTTAAGATATTATGTTTTGTAGACTAATAAATTATGAGATTATGAGTCATAATCTTTATATTCGCACTCTGCCATAGTGGTGTGAAATGGACCTGCGCTGTAAGGCTTACATTTTTTTTTTTTTTTTTTTTTTTTTAAGGCGCGGCTTGAATGGTTTTGTATACAGTCTACAGGTGGGGTTAAAAAATTAATAAAAAATAAAGAAATAAAAAAAATAAAAAAAATATTGGTTATTGGAACACTGTACACAGTAGGTAGTAATTACGTTTCTAGTTGTGGAGTCCATTTTTCCCACTTCCATATCCGTAGGTACGCCAAATAACTTCAAGAGAAAAATGGGTTTAACAGCTTGTGAAGCAACATATCTTTCTATTTGTGTCCTTTTCTATCACTTCAAATAGCAAAATAAAATGTAATTACATTCAATGTTGACTCATGCCCGTTCATAATATTTACTCTAACCTGGAATTTGGAACCTTAATTTTTTTTTTTCAAGCCTTTTAGCCTTACAGCGCTAGTCCATTTCCCACCACTATGGCGGAGTGAGAATACTCGTAAAGTACATAAAGAACCCAAATAATAAGGAAACCCTTTGCCTTATGTAAACATGTGCAATCTAATATTATGTTTCTGCCGCTCGAAAAACCGCTTTCTCTAAATGGGCTCTATTGGTTTTGATTAGATGGCTGTCAGTTAGGTTACTTGTTAATTTACCAAACTTCAGAATATGTACAGTCGAACTTCAAAGCAGCTAAATGTAAATTATTCCGATGATACACCCTAAATGGTGATCTAGAGACTCCGATAGAATAACGTTGACGGAGAAAAATTTATCCTTTTTTTGCTATAAGTAAAATTTCACATAACAAAATCTAACGCAGAGCTATTAATTAAGTTGAATCCATTAGAAAAAGTGTTCCTAAACGTTTTGATGCAGTTCCGGAAGGGGAGAAGATTGTAAGGTTGGTAAGGTGCACACATGCAGAAACTGTGGTCAACGATGTAATGCCGGCCGCATACTACCTACCACCAATTGGTAGATGAACACTTTTCTAGGATATTTAACCTAATTGGTTACAATCTATATTTTCTCAGAATTTCGACTTAGTAAAATAAGCAGATATTGGGGGGGGGGGGGGGGGGGCTGGTTGTTTCTTTAGGACTGACGCCATACCAACAGTTTTTTGTACAAATCAATTCTGAATATTGTGGCCAATCGGCGTTAGTGCCGGTAACATATCTTTTATCAAAATGTCGAGAAACATTACTTCTAATGGCTATGATATTTTTTCTAGCTCTACTATGAATATTTACTGTGAAATTCTTGTACAAAAAACAAGTGTCGTTGGTGTCCCGGGGGAGGGGGGCCGATTGGACCTTAATAAGTTACTGTACAACTCACTGTAACTTGATATGCATATGCCTAGTATACCTTTGGTTGTGCACCGACCATGGCGTCAGGTTGGCAGAAACTAGAAGTCTTTACCTCGGACACGAAAAACTAAACTAACTAAACCGACACAATAAAGTAATACTAATTTATGATGATAATATTAACAGTATGAGTGTTGGCCTCCTCTCCGGCCACCTACTTGAAAGTTAAAAGTGATGCGAATTTGTCTGCTGCATGCGGGCAATCTAAGGCGCGGTTTCCACCGACCACTCATTACAGAATGCACTTACGTTGACGTGGTAGTAGACATTCAAGACTTTGGCGGGGTTTCCACCGACCTTGCATTGCAGAACGCACATGACATTGACGGAAATTTTTGTTTTACTCTATGCCATAGTTAAAATTGATCAGTGATCATAGAGTAAAATCAAAAACAAACAAATTAAAATTAAAAAATGGCGTCATGGAATTTGTTAAGTACAAACATTTTAATAGATTGCTATAAAAAGAAAAATTTAATGTCATTTGCATTCTGCAATGAGAATCCCGCCTAAGTCTTGAATGTCTGCTACCACGTCAACGTAAGTGCATTCTGCAATGAGAGGTCGGTGAAAACCCCGCCTAAGGGAAATGATTGTTGGTTTAAATTTCGTATACATGGTTGGAACAGCCGTAAGAAATTAACAAAAGACGTTTTTTAACGTTATATTTTCTTACTGGAAAATACAACGGCGAGAAGAGTATGGGAGCAGTGTCGGAGGAATTTCTTTTTATTGGTCTTGAGGGAGTGTTTGAGAGTTTCGGCACCCGAGGTGGTCATTAACACTCGGGCATTAATCAACCGGTTACTTTTTCTTCCCTACGTGATTCTTTCACCTCCCGAGTCTCATGATCCAGAGTGCTTTTGTTCCGTGATCAAGATGGGGGTTCGTGACCATGTAAATTTATTATTTATTTTATTTCTCGCGTGAGTCCCATCAGTAATCTATTTTTTTTTTTTACTTTGTATCCGCCCACTCTGCTCGTTTTTAGAAATAGGGATATGGATTAAGTTATAGCTGGTAAAAACTATTAGAACATCAGTGGACCGATTATGGTGATAGGTATTAACTTACTACCGGAGTTAAAACTGTAAACAATCCAATTTTGAATAGCACTTTCCATTGTAAAATTTTATATTTTTAATACCAGGGTATTATATTAACCCCGGTATTAAAATCGCCATGATCGGGCTGCTGATCTCGTTCCTTTTCTAGTTTCTTGTTACTATGAGTTTGCCTAGCAGGTTTTTAGTCGTTTGTAATTTCTCACTAGTCTTGAGTTATTTAGTTGAACGCACTCATTAGGCACGTTCTTTACACTAAAGTTTACTGTCCCTTTTTATATTATCTGTAAATATCTATGTTAGTGTAATAATTTACTCAGGAATTTTTTTAAAACTATTTTAGTACGGTAAAATTAGCCCGCTTTTTCATGATGGTACCACTACGCCTACGCCTAGCATATGCGCCATGAACAGCTAATCTCTGTTGGCAAACAATTTCTATGGTAATTCTTATTAAACCTTATTCCCAGTTAAGTTACTCCTTTCACCTCGTGCTATGCCTGCAGGCAAATTAGTAGTTTGCTGATACTCCTGGCCTGACTCGGAAAGAAAGATGAAAAGAACTCGATTGCAGACTCCTAAACTTCAGAAAATGTTCTGAGCGTAAGGACTGAAAATTTCAAGCAGGCAGTGCCTTTCATGGGAAACTCACGTTCACCAACGAAGGCTTCCTTTTAAAGTTTTCTTTAACGTACAATTAAAAGTTGTAATAGACTTCCAAGAAACCTACTTTTCCTCAATGCACAGCTGGAGAGTATTTTCCGTACCGTACTGGGGTTGAAATCAAAACGGAGCTAATTAGGGGTGATTGGTACAAGGTATTGTTCTCAGAAATTAATCCCGCATTGCTTACCTATTGTCCGCATCCACTCGACTGACTTGATTGCAAGTTCTTCAATTATTGTTCCTTCAATGTTCAGGTCTTTTCGATTTTTGTTATTTTTGAATTCTCTCTCCAAATTCTCATTTTATTTTGACTTTTCTTTCACTGTCTTAGCTACGGTATCTATTTCCTAACGATCCTTCGGTGTTGTAAGACAACAGTTTTTGGTAGTATCGATCCTTCTACATTCTGCAAGTATTGCTAATGTAACAATGAATTCATTATGTATTTCACACGGTGTTCTTCAATAATGATCGCATCAACGTTACAAAGGTATTTGGCTGTATGGGACGCCCTGATTTTGGCTTAATATTGGATAGTCGGCGTCGCCCGCATAGCTTTTTCTTTCTGCATAACTTATCCACCAAAGCATATTCCTATACCTCAAACTATTCTGTAAATTTATGCACAGAACACCGCCACATCACATAACGTATTTGTAATTTGGTCATTTGTCACATATGTTTATTTTAGTGGTATGTAAAGAAAATTACCCCTTATTGTTTTGTTTCAGGTATGTTGAAAGCTGAAGATTTATTATGTCTTGCAAACTTGGACTGTTGGACTGAAAAAGTAAGTAGGTGCTTACTTGTTACGAGTTTACGTTGTAAAGAACAGCTGATTCCGTAAGGATGTTTTCCATCGTAAAGGTAGATGTGTAGCTGAGATAATTTTCCTGCTCATTAACAGTCTGTACAATAATTGGGGAAGATTTTTGTAACAATTGTGAGTAGTCGAATTTTTTATCTTATCTTTGGTATTGGTGCTTTCCAACTGAGGTTGAGAAAAACAAAAACAAAAAATAATAATCTCTTTTTCAATGTTGATGTTCCTCAAGGGATATGAACCCCGTGCACTAACGGATTTGTTCCACAACTCTGAGGTTCGAGCTAGATTATAATTTTCACACAAATGAATTTGCCTATAATTAATAAGATACTAGCCTACAATTAAAAAGGAATATTGCGACTAAACATCTTTCAACTAGAACACTAGTCCCACTCCCACATGTTTTTAGGTTGAGCTAGATGTTTTGGGATAGGTACCCAATACTATTGTACTATATACCACCTCAGCAGAAGTGCGGCCAACAATTTAGTATCAATCGTAGTGTATAGCTTAGGTGGTTGGTTGGTTCCACGAAATACCCTTACGCTAGATACTTTTAGAAAAAACTACTATAGAACGTATTTTTTATTCTTAAGGGTAGGGTTTTATTATGCAGTTTTGAATGCTACTGAAGATGCTGATTTTCTATGAAACCTTTGCTGACATTTCAATACTTGATATTTAAAAAAATATTCGATGAAAAGTGTTATAGCAACTTGCAAAAAAACCTTGAGGCGGAACTGTAGAGCTGTTTCATTTTACGATTTTACGGACCATTATTGTATCGTCGCAGCAATTGGGTCTCAACTTTTATGAGAGGTTTATTATTATTAGTTTCCCGAACGGTTTCCCAATATAAGCTGATTACGGGTATTTCAGGGATAAGTTTAAAGCTCCGAATGAAAATTTTCAAGTGCCTGCTTTCCTCTGATCACTCTATTGAAATGTCCACAATCTATGCGCATTGGAAATGGCTTGATATTGTAAGCTTGCCTACTTGAAGGTATACAGTATTATTGGGAATAAAATCATGGATCATGACTCATGAGCTAGAATATGTAGGCTATTATATAATTTATTTCCTCTCCTTGTAATGCCGGCCAACCAAAGTGAGTGGGCCAAAGGGTAACAATTTTGATTAGTGAATACTGATGGTCAAAGTTACGAAATTCATACTATTACCGCCTTGGTGTATTTTATACAGGGCTGGTGTCCATAAAAACATACAATACATACTTGTATTTTTGACTCTAGATGCAGTCTACGTCCTTACGGAAGTAACACAAAAAATGCACGACTACTTTTTTTCTTTTTAAAGGTTAATACTTAAGCACGTAGTAATTTATAAACATGCATGGTCCAGTTAACCCCGAAAGTAGAGCACCTAGAAGTATCCCGCTTAGTCCAGTTTTTCACAATCCTCTATTTTCGGTTATAACATGGAGGTTGCCTCTTCAACCTAAGTTAGTTTAATTTCAGTATTTTATTAATATATCGTAACTTATAATGCTATTGCACTGTTCGCCGTAAGCAATTTAACTGAGCAGTTGGTTGAAATGTGTTGGATGAGTGGTATTTTTGCCAGTTACAAATTGTGTGATGTGATATGAGGTTAGAGGCGGCTTCGCATTCGCAGCATCTGTTTTGGTTCTTTTTTGCTGTCGGGTTTTTGAAATATGTCTGCTTGGGGATATTGCCCCACTCTAAGTTGTTCTCATCGCTGTCAGTTTTGATTTCGAATTCTGCATGGATTTTTATGCTTTTTTAAGGACGCAACGTGATCCGCGATGCAATGTCTGAGAAGTTAAATAAGAAGAAATATTTACGTTATTTATCTATCTTGGCTGCAACAGCATGTTCTCACAGCTTGGTTACGAATTTTCACCTGGTTGTTTATTTTGGGTGACATGGACATTGCTGCAGTGGCGGAGCGTGCATGTAAGGCGTGCAGTGCCGCATTACACTCAGCAAATCCTTATAATATATTAAGAGCTTCGTTGAAATCTATAGGAAGCCGCTAGCAAATAAGATTGTATGAGCATGATGCTATCAATGCAGTCGAAAAAATGAAGAATCTCGTCACCTTAGAATTCAAATGTTTACTTTTTTGTTTTCAAATTCTTACTTTTCAAGAAGATAGATGCTATATACATTATGCGTGTTTTCTTTTTTTTTAAACTTAAATAAATATTTGCAAGCATTACACTCCCAATTATCCCACGCTCCGCCCCTGACATTGCATTGGAAATGACTGCGCTACGGGTGTCTGACTACTGTAGTTTCCGCGTAGTTTCCTCAAGCTGCCACGTTGGCCACCTATCACTTTTATTTAATATTTTGGTTTACAACAAACTTCCAACGTGAGCAAACTGTCCCTTCTGGCCCTAAGCATTACGCCCTTCTAGTAAATTAATTACTCTCAGCAAACGATACTGTTATAGAAACTAAATTATTGAGTCAGTTAAAGAGCTTTGCTGTGCTCCTTTCGCGATGAGAAGTTAAAATTTCAACCACGTTTTCCCTTCAATCGACCTTTAAAATTCATGAGAGACCGTTGCTGGTGACTTGGGAATAATTTTGTTTCCCCTTTTCCCAAGAAATGGTCAAAACAACCTTTGCATAGGCAAGAACCAAATAAGCTATGCAGCCGAAACTCTGATTTAAATTTGTACCGTAACTCAGCCTAGGTATATTAATTATTTAGTCTGCATCATAACCCAGGAAGGTTACGCAATTTCGCTAGGGTTTCTTTTATGTCAGCAACATTTGACTTAACAGCATTTACTTTTATTTTCTGTCGCAGGGAAATAAAATGTTTGCATATTTGCAACTTTGCATCATCACATTCACCTGTTTGCAAATCATCTTTTAAACAATGACGTTGTTTACCGTAGTGATACCTACATGCAATTAACCTATTTGATCCACCATCCTGTATTTACCTTCGATGTCTGCTATACAGTAGTTGAATAGCCGCATCCGAAGGTGTGTTGATGCCATTGTACAAAATAATCTCTCTGTGGAAAAAATGTGGTCCTGCAAGCCTATGTCGTTTAATATTAACTTAATCTGGGGTTTAAAAATGTAAACAAAACAATTTTGAATATCACATTACATTTTGACATTACCTTATTTGTATTCTTAATCCCAGGTTAAGTTAATACTAAACGGTATAGTAGGCCCGCTGCCAGTTGCTTCACTATTTAAGTTGTTTTGGTTAATGTAAATTAGTTTTTGGTGGATAAATGCAATAGTCTATATTTAAAATCTGTGCCCCAAAATGAGTATTGTTCATAACTGTAACAGAAGTTTTCGTACCATCCTCCTCACGGCATTGCATCATTCGATCTAAAAAGAAAACCTCAATTTGGAAAGCTTCCAACTGAATCGACTCTGTATATTACCCATAAGACGTGTGCGTCGACTAAATCCGTCCTCTATCCTCTTCGTAACAGCTTACCGTCCGCCCTTCTTGTACCTTTCACTAGTTCTACTACCCTTCCCTCTAATGTTAAGTTTTATATCAGAAAGCCGCTCGGTTTTTATGAAACCTCGCTTCTGTCTTTGAATCTTTATAGTCTTTTATGACGGTGAGTCGACACTTCCGTTTAATATATATTATTGTTTTCCTGTTTATACGTTAGTATAAGGAAAGCATTGTGATGGTCGAAAATTTCGATTTTGAGGTCCCAAAAAGTGGTTCTTACGACATGTCTCCATGTCACACACTCATACCTCGAAGTGCGGCCAAACTACGAGATAAAATTATACCACAGAAATATAATTACAAAGCCTTTCACGGCCGGAGTTACGTGACGAAGCAGTAGAATCTGGGATGATAGGCCGTGCTCGTTCTGAAAGCGTACTTCCAAACGTTTCGTCAACACCTTCGGTCGACATCTTCAGTGGAACTACGTAGACTTCTAAGATTGTATCTCGGAGGCTCAGCAGCAGCAGAGCAGAACTACCACGGCCTATTTTCTCGGATTCTACTGCTTCGTTACCACAGGAACTTATTAAGCTATCCCTTTGCCTTGATCTGATGAAGACTGGGCTCGGGTTACTCCCTACGGTGCAGGAGGTAGGCTTCTTCTGTTATTCGTCGCGTGGCAAATAAGTAGAACCCTACTTTGTAGCGAGTGCCACCCACGTCCAGTCTTCTTATAGATCCTAAACAAATTACGTCACATCTGATCTAAACATATTCCACTATACTTAAGTGTAGTGAAAACATAGCTTCTGTTGGCTGTAGCTGCTGCTGGGTCGATTGGTGACCTTGAAATTCCGTTTGTTTGCCTTCCCATTGATTGGCTATCAACTAGCTGTTGAACTTTTGACTTTTGTTGAACTGCGGCGGCGAAAGCGCTGCTGCTGGCTTAGTATTCAGAATTGTATGATGTTATCGCATTTGTAATTCATTGATGCCAACTCAGCTTATTAATGAGCCTTCACATTTGCTATCCTGTCTAATTAAGATAAATTGCAGCTGTTGTAATGCTTTTTTTTAGTAATGACCCTCCAGTTCCTGGTTCATGAAAATTAAAATAATGTATTTATACAGTATAAAGGCTACTGTATATGTTGGACCGATTTTCAAAATACTGGTAAGCCTACGAATGAAGATTTAAATTAATTAATATTGTTTACATTTTTTTTTTTAATAAAAAAGATTAATCGCGTACAAACCATTTCATGAATTTATCCGATTAACCTCTTCAATCGCCTCACTAAGTAACATTATAGGTACTTGTGTCGAGTTGCGACACGTCTCCGACCGGAAGCTGTGTAGAGACTCGCGCACAAGTACAAGCACGCTACCATCTTGCCACCGCAGTCGCTTTAGACTCACAGGATTTCTCCTGACATAGAATAAAAATAATGTAATCGCCTATATTAATGTGATGTCCTGGTGTAGTGGACATAGGCGTTCTTATAGTGGCCCATTGGTCCTTGCCCAATGCCAACGACCCCATGGTTTTTCGCACATGATTGATTTCTGTATGCATTTTTGACCATTGGCAAACTGGTGCACCTTCTCGATCGCAACCTACACCGGCTAAGCAGGGACGGTTTCAGAAAAAGTTTTCGGGGGGGGGGGGGGGCGGTGGCCTGAAAAATATCGTGATTCTTTTGCTTGAGTAATAATTTTTTTTAATTTCCTTCAAAAGTCCATTCTATCTAGTATAAAGCTATTTCTCTCGCCCTCCCCAAGGATCCATCCCTGCGGCTAAGAGCTGTCCCCTGATATACACAGCATGTTTCAAAATTTTACAATAACTCGCGATAATAATAAATATTAATGGACGTGACTACGGCACTGTATCTGTATCATTGGCACAATGTAACAAGCGCAAGCATAACTTAACCAAGTGCGAGTTAAGTCATGCAATAGCCTAAAGTTCGAGTTTCTGGTTTATTATTACACGAGCATCAACCGAATGTGGAAGTTATGAGGGAAAAGAAAACAATGGAATAATGCCGTATTTTGTTCATTCTTGCAAGGTTCTGGCTCCTCTTTATAGTACTAAATCTCTTTGTTTAAAATTTAAAATCATTTGCACCACATTCTACCAAAGGAAATAAATGCGAGGGACTGGGAGCGAAATATGTTAGTGAAGGTTTTTCATTGTTATTTCCATGGAAGTGCTCAATCGGAGGGGCTGAGTGAGTGCGTTCGTCAAAATAGGGCAATTTTATTCCGTTTGAAATTGATCTGTCAGACACTGCTCCTGTAACATCTGCGACCCGCAGCATTGCACTGTTATTTATTTCTCCTGCGCTACAGCTGTTCAATGGTAGTTTATATAATTTTTGAAATCCATAGAGAGGCCGGCAGGAGGGTTCAGTGTGCATCGCAACATTTGCTGGGTTTAATTCATTTGAACAGATTCGTGACAACAGTAAGATACATCATGTCGGACACCTGTCATGCAGGCAAAAAATTAGATTTACAAAAAGAGGAGTCCCAAATTTCCATAAACTCTGGTTTTGAATTCGAGTTGAAATTAATACATGGTAGTGTTCGTATAGCTTGTAATCAGTTACTTATTTCATCATTGATGTTACTGTATATGGCATCGTTGACTGAATTTGCAGCTTAGGCGGTAAACAAATGTGTGCAGTGATGGGAAAAATTAAACGAAAATTTCTCCAATTAAAATGACGGTAAGATCTGGGAAGTAGGAATTATTTGAGCGGATTGATCGTAATCTGGATAGAAAACAAAAATCGATAAGGGATAGTGGTGAGCTTTAAACAAAAAAGCCGTCCCGTTGCTCTCAACTCTCAACAACCTAGTATATCTTCTACGTCGATTGTCAAAAGCTTGGAGAGTGTGAAAACATTTGTTCTTTTGAGAACGACATGGAAATTTATAGCAGAGTCTTCAATTTAAAAATACCCGTATAGTATTATGTCCCCTCATTTCATCTTGCCTTCGCCTCGTTAATTGCTGGACTCATTCTTCGCATTGCTCTGATTCTTAGTCAACTTTGCTGTTTCAGTTTATATTTATGTGATTTTCAATGCTTGATCTTTTGCTTTGAGAGACATCTGTTTGAGGACTAGTTGTTAATTATTTTATGGCAGGTGATATAAATTTTAGTGTTTTCGTAATGATTGGCTATTTGCTTTACGATTTATATAGTCTTTTGCCAGCAATTATGTGGGGCGACTCGCTCCATTTACCTATCAACAAAATTCTGCTCATCGGTTTTTACGTAAGTCAGATGTATTTCTTACATTCATGACGTTATTATTTATTGTACCTTAATTTACGACAGGGTGTTTCGCCTTGTCTAAAACGGAAATTAGCATTCCCCATTTCTCTATAGTTCGCTAGGCTGGAATCAGGCGTTGCCATGTGTGATTGTGTGAGCCAAAACCATATTGCCACCGAGCCGAGGTCTGTTGTTATTGACGCTGGTTTTATCAAGGTCTCTCAAACAATCTTAACAACTTTTGATGACTTGCTGATGCTGACATCGGAAAATACCAAAACGAGTTTATGCTGTAGCTAGTGATTTTTATGTTATGTATATCGTAGTGTGTGACAATATGTATGGATTATCATAAATTTCTAACAACCATAAGTTTCTAACAAAATAAGAAAATTAAGCATGCATTTTACTTATACGTGGATCTCTTATAAGGCAAAAAATATGCCCTTTCATTTAGGTTGGCACATGATCCTACTCTGATTGAACTCATAGGCATCCGGGCGTTTCCTCTTTAAATCATCTGGTAGGCAGTTTATCAAAATATAGTTGTCATTCATTTCATTTTCATTCAATTTACAAATCAGAGTCAGAATTAGCCCTAAATTTTACCCTGCTGTCAGCCTGCAGAATGCAATTCTAGTTTTTTTTAGACTAATCTAATCAGCTGTGGGCTGGCTTGTTTTTTTTTCGGGTAAAGAAATGCTAGAACCATATTGTTAACTATATTTAACCAACGATGTCCGATACGATGTAGTTTGCGTGGTGGAGAGAGTACGTACGTTCGGACATTCATAATTTGTCTTCCAAACTATGCTGAAAATTGGGTTTTTTCTTTTATAGTGATAAAGAATCATCAGAAAACTGATAAAATTCCAAGTTAACGGATTATTTTGGCTCTTGTGTAAGCTTAGCATATTATGCTTGAATTACCTCAATGCAAATCCCTAAAGCTCTCGTCCCCGCCCCCTCGACTTAGTTAACATTGGTTTGGTTTAATTTTAATACGCTGAACTCGGAAGTAAAGTCCAGATTTGCATTTAATTGAGTGTGTACATTCAATCGGAAAATTGCACTTCCAACCGCGTTCTTTTCAATGATATTTATGAGAATAAAATTATGAATATGACATCTATTAAGTTCTGTACTACCAATAAAACAAATCAATTGATGGTGTATCAGAATGGTTCCAAAATATTTTTGGGTTGTCTTTGTACTAGATGTGATGAAGAGAGCATAAGGTTTTTTTTTTAATTTCTATCAAAGTTGTTAGATAACGCAAAGGCATGTTGAAAAATTGTTGGTGCTTTAATAGTGTTTAATTGGCGCCATGCACGAGTAAATACAGATGTCAACTTAAAGGGTGATGACTTCCTCAGTTGTTCGCAAAATGTGGGTTATTCGAGAGACCTATTTAAGCGTTAAATATATCTTCTATTTCAAAATTCAATAACTTCTGCTGGATAGGCAGGAAATTAGAATTCTCCTCGCCGTCGTTTATTATAGCATTGATTCGATGTTATCAGCACGAAATAGTGTCACAAGGAGAGCAGAATTTAAATCTGAAATTTACGATTGGTACATTGTCTTATGTTCTTATGCATAGGTATACTAAACACTGACTAAGTAAATGGAATTTTATTATTGTTGGGCTGTCGTATTGTACCGACGAGGTTTAATTGAAATTGTTAATTATCACATGAAACATGACCTTCGTTAAATGAATCATGTTAATTTACAAAATTACTCACCATAGGCATAATGAGACGATGAAAATGTACTGTAGGTTCACTGGAACAGCAAATTAATTCGTGAAACGTGGTATGTGGCGGGGAGTTAGGAAGTTTATCGGGCGTAGTTTGCCCTGGAGATGCCATGTGCGCCCCAGCTGCATATGGCGTTATTAATGTATGGTATGTCACTGCCGGAAATACCTCGTCTTGAAGATCCGAGGCGTGCTGTCGCACAATATTTGCCCTTACTGCTTACCTCATTAAAAAATGAGAAATGTGGCTCAACCTCCCTGTTGTCAACAAGAGCTTAAAATCTACTCGATGCATTGAAAATTGGTATCAATGAAAATATTCTGTAATGTTTCGGAGGAATACATTTTTACTTTACTTTACTTTTTTTATTGTATACTAGGTAGTTTATAGGTATCTATGGGCAAGGGCAATGTCATTGCTTCTTATGGGCCGTGGTATAATAATATATTAAATCACCCCAATGGTTTTTATGAATGAAAAACCAAATTTTTTAGTCTGAGCGTGGTTTCTCAGGGTAAACTCTGATTATTTAAAAGTTTCAGAGAGGAATACTCCTTACTCATACTTCAATGCATCAACTACTCACACTTTGGTATTAATTGGAGAATTTTAACACCCAAAACCCCACAATTTTCATGTAAATTTGTCGAGTATTAACTGAGATGATGAATAAATCCTTAATACCGAAGAAGGTTAGAGCTTTAATTTTTTTAAATCATATCATATCCATATAAATATAATATTTATATAATATAATATTTAAATCAAACTATATCGTTGTTATGTACAGTTAGGTGTAAGAGAGGGCCATAGGCCCTAATCTCGCTGTATCTATACATATTTTTTTTAAATAAAGACTTTATTATTATTATTATTATCCATTAGGATTGTAAATTTCCATACATTTCGAAAGTTTTTTTTTCATGAAGGCTGGACGATTGCGAGGAAAACATCAGTGAAAGTGAATTTAGTTGTATTAGATGTAGCTAGCTTTTCTCCTTTTCATTCAATATTCGAAGTTCAAGCTAAAACAATCAAACCAACTTAAATGTTTAGCTAAATCATTTAAATTAAATGCTTTCTTAATTGCGTTTACTGAACATAAAACACTCGGCCCACGAAGATTAGTCTTCTTCTCCGTGGAGTAATCAGCTGAAAGAAAGAGTCCGATTTGATTTCTAATAATTTGTGAATTATATGTTGATTGCACAATGTGTAGTGGCAGTAGAAAGAAAGAAAAGAAGAAAGAAAATTGTCTTCATTTTCCATATGGGCGAATTTTGGGCATTTCGGAACCCTTGTACAATTAACCCATAACTGAGAGGTTCTGTGCAATGTGTAGGACTCTCCATGTTGCAGTACAATATTAAAATAATGTTTCAAACCATTTAGGCGGCCATTCCACCGGCAAATTTACTTCATTTGTGATTTTGTCATTGACGTTTGTTTTGTTTTAAGGAGACTATTATGTAGATACTTCAATTATCTATTATAAACTAAGTTATAATAAATATAATATATTTATATATTAAAATAAAATAATAATATAATTTAATATGGTAGAGCCTGTCTGCTACCATATTATCATGTAATTTATAATATATAAGTTAAGTATCAACATAATAGTCTCCTTAAAACAAACCAAACGTCAATGACAAAATCACAAATGAAGTAAATTTGCCGGTGTAATGGCCGCCTTAACTTCATTTACTGGTGCAAATGCTGGCGACCAGATAACTATAATTAATTTGCTGTTAGTTTGTGCTATTTTGCAAATTGTAATTCAGCGTATTTATGGCACGCCTTCCGTGTAATTGGCTCCAAAATTATGGTGGCCAAGTGGACCCTCACTGATTTGCCACATTGATATTATGCAAAGGGAGTGTCATTAAATAGGTAGTTAGCCAAATGCGGGCTTGACGACCATTATGAGGGCCATTTGGTTGGATGGGCTATTGTCAACTATTGTATTTTTCCGCCTATAAGGTGCATTATTTAAGTTGCTTTTGAATATCAACTGGAATTTGTTAATATTTAGTTGTTCACGGCTGAACGCCCAAGCCGATTTAACGGTCGGGGACTGATGATTTGTGAGTCGGAGCCAAAAGTAACATGATTTATGGCCACCGGATAATTTTATGGAATTTTGGTCTCAACCGTTCTTCCACTATTAGATTCTCCGTAATGTGCGTTCTATTTGTTGTACATAAAGTTATGTTAAGGGAATATACAAAATCAGCACTCCAAAATTTCACAATTTGTAAGTTATTTCTTATTTAATTTACTACGCAAGTTATTAAAGATTTAATTTAGTGTATTCAAGTTGTAGAGGACTATAAATTTTATACATAATGTCATAAGATAATGTTTAATTTTTGGATTACGCCATTTCTTCATGAATTTTATATTCTAGTCCCCAGTAATTTTCTTGAAATTTTAATTGATTCTTCTTATATTCTGGCATGCTATAGATGTTGAATGGAGTAACAAAGCCTCAACCAAGTTTGGGTCAAGAAAAATCTAGACTTGGCGGGATTTAAACTCATGATCTTAGTTTTGTGTTGTAAGTGGTAACACGATTTTAACGAATTTAATTGTAACCTCAGAACAATTATTTACCATAGATAGATGTTTGTAGCCACTCATTATTATCTATAACTTTACTTATTGATAAATAGGAAAGGTATGTTATTATCGTATTATCGTGCAACTTCTTTTAGTTTGGTAACCTGGTATAGTGTGATAAGATATTGTATAGTATATTATATGTGTATGATTAGTTTACGTTCATATTAATTTAATTACTAATTTTGTAGTTAAACTTCTTTTTTACGCTCGTACTGTTATCTATCAATCAGTCATTCTTATGTGAGTCAGACAACGAGATGATGTAATTCTTCCCCCTTACAATTCCCCAGTACTGTCGTATTGTAGGCAAGGCACGTCCACTTGACCAACTTGTCCATTCCATTATATGCAGGAAATATTATTAAGCATACCTAGCAGTTCCATATAAACATCAATATGCTAATGCCAATTATTGACGCTGGCATAAATTATACTCCTATGTGTTACCAAGTATGGATAAATAAGTAGGCTTTAAACTAGCATAGCCAGCGGTTTGCATTCAACGTGACGATAATTTTGTTGTAACAACGGTTTTTACTGTTACTAAATACTACATTGTACATCATGTAATAAGCTTTGACAGTTTTTATGGCAGACTCCCTAAGTGCGGAAGCTACCATTGCGTATTGGTGATGGACAGCCGTATTGTTACTTTGAAAAAATATTGCTACTACCTGGTTCTTTGTCGATAATGGACACGCTATGTGGCAAATTTTCACAGTCAATCCATTCCAATGTTCCCTTCCCAAATTTTAACGAATATTCACACATCTACGGGTTACACCCTACATGCTGTGTAACTATTTTAACTACCGTCAATGGCCATACCAAGTTTAATCTACCATAAAAGAGCCTGTTCAAAACTGCAGCAAACTTAGTAGTGGGCACAGGGTGGAACATGATAAGACGCTGAGACTACCGGTCAGTCAAAGTGCGTGTCGAGTCCTGGTCACCCCCCGAATTAATCAGGAGGTCCACCATGTCCGTCAACTCCCCATTTCCCTGAGGAGAATGAGACTGCCCTTAGGGTGCCTCAAGTTAAGAAACAGACTCCCTCCAGACTGACAGGGTTGCTTAAAGCAAAATTCATAAACAAAAAAACAATTTTAACTGCACACGTCTACAATTCCACATCCTGTATCGTATGTACATCCAATGGAATTTATAATTCAAACTGTCGCTGTTCTGAATTAGTGCAGAGATTTCAAAATATTTTGTAAGCAAAGATTGGCCATGTCAATTTGACGAAATTAATTAATTCCTCCCTTTGCTTTGAAAAAATATTGCTAGCAACTGGCTCTTTGTCGGCAATAGAATTACTATGCGGCAGGTCAGAGCAACGGGAAATTTTCGCAATCGCTCCATTCGCATTCCAATGTTCCCTTCCAAAATAATTTACAAATCCACATCCTCTGTGTACATTCGAGGGAGTTTAGAATTCAAACTTGTCGCTGTTCTGGATTGGGGCAGAGATTTCTAAATATTTTGTAAACAAAGAATGGCCATGTGAATTTAAGTCAGTCGAACACGTAGTCTGCATTTTGCGAAAGCTTGCATTTTTTACGAATTTCTCATCCGACCATTTTCCTATTTGTTTTGGCTGGAGAAGGGAAATTCCTTTCGTCAAATTGACGAGCTCATTCTTTGTTTATAAAATATTTTGAAATCTCTGCCCGTGCCAGTAATTCTTCAATCGTGGCGTCATCAATTTAAAAAAATCCCCTTTGTCATTTCACATTTCATTTTGTATATGACTCTGGTTCTCTGCCAATTGGCCCCATCATCATTTATAATGTGTAACTCAATACTTACTTTTTGAACTTTCTTCTTACGAATAACAGAATAAGCGGCTTCAATAACGGCCACCAAAATGACAAGTTACATTCGAATATAAGTTGGAACTTCATGCCGGAAGATTTTTCCACGGAGAGCTCCCATCCAGACACCAGAGGGGGGGGGGGGGTGAAATCAGCTCCAAAAGATGGTGGGCCCCCGTTCTATGTTGAAATCTATCCCAAACAGATGCTTAATAATGGGCCAACTTAAATCCCCAGAAAAGTACTCCAATTATGCTGGTTAAGCGCTTAATTAAGGATTCCTCGGTGTATCCTTACTTTAGAGAGGTTAACAAATACCAGCTCCTTCTTGACCTACCCCCATCTCACTCCTTCGTTAACCAAGTTTATCAACCTCCTTACTGGCTCCTGGAGATCTTATCTTCGCCCATTTAACACTAATTCATGACAAGGGCTACATATCGTGTTTCGTTACCCGTTGTGACACTAATCACGCCATAGGAAATCCACCCACAACTTGTGCAGATGGATGAAACTGTTGAAGATGCCAAAATTCTAACTTTTCAGAAGGCAACAAAAGAACCGGTCCGAGTTTACTCGAACATGCTTTCCAATTTATCAAAATTAGTAGATAGAGAAAATGAGTAATTTCATGGTAAATAATTTTCCTATGGTTAAATTTCCGATATCTCGGGGGGGGGGGGGGGGGTTGTCCACCTGACGTCACTGGAGGTGAGGTAAATTCTAGATAGGTCAGACCAACACATTACCACACAGCAATACTGGCAGGGCACGCAATGCATTTGAGCGTGAATTTTCTATCATTTTTTCAAAAAAACATTTTTTTTACAAAACCAAATACTTTTCTGGGAAAGCAACCTGTCCGGTTTCGTTACTCAATTTAACACCTAAAACATGCCTGGAGGTAGAAATCATCGATAGAAAGGTTTCACAGAAAAATTATTTTTTAGTCATTTTTCATTAAAATTTAGTTATTTTTATTTTTTCACCCTATCAAGGGGCAAGCGACCCCACGCATTACGTTAATATTAATAACGACTACAATATATGTGAATTTAAAAGAAATCGTTGGAGCCGTTTTTGAGAAATAATTTTTTAGACGTTTTTTTTGGAGTTTTTTGAGAATAAACCCCCCCCCCCAAATTAAGTTAGCCCCAAATAAAAAAAATAGTTCCAAGGTATGATTTTTTTTTAAATCTACATGCCGAATTTCATCAAGATCGACCGAGTAGTTTGCCCGGAAATCGACGCACAGACAGACAGACAGAGCGACAGACAGGCATTTCGTAAAAACCACTTTTTTGGGTTCCTGGGACCTCAAAACGTGTAAATCCGTTGAAATCTCGGAATCGAAAATTTCGACCGTCACAAAGCTTTCCTTATACTACGTATAAATTGGAAAGCAATAAATTCTCCTACCTTTACGTGTTCTGGATAAATGATTTTATCCACAACAGAATTGTTGTCTCAATTATATACCTAGGACTACCTTATACGATATTTAATATAGCGACAGGAAACTGTACGGTGTGTCATATACGGGTATGTGACATTAGGCCACAGAGCGCAGGTAATTAATATCCCTAGCTCAGGACTTAGGGCTCAAGAGCTGTATTACAACCCTTCATCAGGCGTAACTAATTTTTAATCGGGGGTTGAAAAATTGTTTGTGCCGCGTGGCTAATGCGCGACATGTTAACCATGTTTTAGAAAACGCACTGGCAGCCTTTATTTACTGTCAATTGCAAAGAAAATGTTAATTTACATAACATATTAATTTAAATAACTTATTAATTATCATTTGCCTATAATATCCCTACTTCAAAATGAGGAAATACTACATTAGGACGTTAGGTAGCCCAACAGCTGAATCAGTATAGGTACTATAATCTCATAATATTATCCCGGATTATGTCGGCTTTTTATTTGTCACACTTTCTTATTTTAATCCATTTCAATCTCCATTAAAGACAGTTATGTCTTTGTTAAATTTTAAAATGTGCTATAAAAAAAAACGGAACAATGCGTGAAACATGAGAAGTGAGGACAAAAGGGTGGGTCTAATGCTGGATTCCCATGCTAAAGACGCGCAGGTGTTGAATACATGGAGTGTCATCACTTCATGGAATCCCTCCTCATAAGCAGGTAAAAACGTTTGTGTGTTAAAGAACTGGTGCATAAAGATGGAATTTAATCCGGTATAGAATACAATAGCCGTGATGATAAACATCCATTTTAATGAAGTTGGCGCCTTCCATATTGCCTGAATTGGTTTTTAAGGTTTTGGTGGTAATTACTCAAACTACGTACGGTAACTACGGTACAATTTTTTTAGTCTCAGTCCTAGCCTCCTAGGACCTCCAGGAATCAATTGATGTAATATGTAATGTATAATACTGTAAATTATTACATTATCATATATTATATTATTGAGTCCTACAAACTATCCTGCATCACGCGCCGATGTTTATGTGGATACCTTGTAAGACTCGATGCAGCACCGTCAATGTCCTGCTTTAGTTGATGAATGTGAAATTACAATTACGTTACCCGAAGGGACTTAAAATTGGAAAGACAAGCCAGTAAATGAACCTGTGATCATGGTCCTTCGCACAGTTAAGTGTGTCGAGAAGTGCTCCTCCAGAGTTGTTTTTACCATGTTGGTCACACTGTAGGCGTTCCGAAAGGCGCGATCACTTCGCTACATGCACCCTGAAATTTGAATGCCTTACAGTTAGCTAGCGACTATCATGTCTTGGCCTTCACAGACAAGTACATTAACTTTTATGGCTATAAAGTAACCGGCCATATTGTAATATTTTATATTTCCATATTTCATTACCTTGCAATGGACTAACTCATTGATCAAGGGAGTAGGGAAATTAGCCTCCACACGGAATCAATATAAAAGTTCACTTACAAGCTACAAGACGTTAGATGTCTCTCGAAGTAACAAGCCACTTTTTTTCTTGTTTCAAGAAAGAGAAGTTGCATCCAAATAAGTGCCTTGAAGGAAATGAATTTATGAGCGATTCTTGCCTTAAGGCACCTTACCGAATATTGGCTTAACGCATCTTAATTTTTATGAACAGGCACCTCCACTTTTGGGTCTTACCTGCGTTTTCCAATGCTTAAAGCAAGCGAGACATCTCAACTACTTGGTGATGTTAAGACATAAATTAAATAAATAAGGACTTTTTATTGGTTCTATTACTAAGCCAACCTAGCGGAGTTGGGGCTATAAAGCCCTCTCTTACACTCAACTAGGAAGGCCCGGGACCGCCTGCTTTACATACACTCCGAAGGAGGACCAGAAAATGTAGCCAGTGTGGGACTCGAACCAACAACCTTTCGGGTGAAAGTCCGTACCACTACGCTAAATAAAGCGAATGCCCGATCTCTCCTATGGTAGAACACTAGACGAGATACTGCTTGGGCTCACACATGGTGTGAATTTCACATTTACAAGGTTTCAACTTGAGTGTTACGATGAAGCCAAAATAGGGAGTTGTAAAATTGGTGGCCTGTAAATCACCCCTTATGACCGGACGTCGATCAAAGAGTTGTATCCAGTTGGAAAATTGCTTTTCCGGCTCGTGTTAATCACAATCCGAGATTTCGCATTTACTAGACCGGGCACCCCCACACCATATCTGTCATATACGGTGGGTGGCCGCGATATTTTCTACTGTATTTTCTGCTGCCATGAGTAATTTAAAATAAAATATAGTAGTCTAGTAAAGTATGACACCGGGGACTTGTGTGGCAAGAGGTTTATTATTACAGTACTTCAGTTTGTATTAATTAATTAATTAATTCACAAATTCAATTAAGTTAATTACCGCAACATAATTTATCGGCGTAATAATGCAGAAAAGTTAGAACTAATATTTAGATTTAGAATTTTTCAATGTGTTCAGTTTTCGATGAGCTCTACTTTGGAACACCTTACGAATACTTCTGCCGATAATGGTGTTGATGCCCCCTGTGTGGGCAGGGCAGGGAGGGGGGGGGGGAGTTAAAAGCTGTGGGCGTGGTTCTAATGGTGGAATAATGCAATCTTCTCTAAATGAAATTGACCCCATTCTCCTATGAGCTTCCTCTTCCCTTCTTTCAACCTTTGGCTAACCCTGTCGTGACATTTCATATTATCTTCTAATATTCATTGAATCCTAATACTAAGATGAAACCTGTAGCCTATGCGCCCGTTTTACTTCCATGAACCATAGTGTTGGATTAAGGGTGGGTCCCGTCATCGCTAGATAAGTCTCGGTAAGGAATACTCCACGGCAGACACCACCGTGCAGGTACGTACCCAATAGGCCACGCCCCCAAAATATTAGGAAAAAAAGGGTTATAAACAGCACTAAAATAAAATGTGCCATATACTAGTGTGCTGTAGTCTGTAAGTTGGACATTATCAATTCTTAAGGTGTGTTTTTTTTGTTCTGAGTGTGTTTTAAATTTTAGGAACCCTCCCTGTCTAGTCATGCAACGCCCATTTCAGGATATTTTTAAAACTAATACTTTCGCAAAGTTGGCAGGTCTAGAAATTTTTTTTCTATTCTCTTTTGTCTATTCACCGCTCTGAAGTAATTACCCCTCCTGGATCGGATTGTATTTGTGTTAACATGTAAATTACTATGGATTCCTCTTTACTCTTTTGCTAGTGAGCCGGGCATTATTAGATGACGGCGCCGGCCAATATTCCTCACCGATGCTTTTCAAGTAATGAATTGAGAAACCTTGATGACTCAGTTCACACTATTAAAAGTCTATTTTAATATTATTTGGCACCTATATTAAGCATATGTAATGTTTAATCGAAACATTTCATAAATTGATAGTTTAATTTGATGATTACTAGTGAAACAAAGCATTATTTACTGAGCTAGCACATCTTAGTATAGTATAGGAAATAGGACTCTTAGTAGTGGACCAAGGTTGACTTTTGTTTATAAATGTTAACAATAAAATACTTCTGTAACTTAGTGGCATAGCCTATATACAGTACTAAATAGTAGCAATGAAGTAAACTCAGTTAATGAATATGCTACAATGCTATATTATTATTAGTAATTCATTTTATTTTATCAAGTCCATATATATATTGTGTTTTGCTTCTTTGCGATGAAGATGCTTTATTTTATGATGTAAGCATCCACTGATAAACTCGGAACCCAACCAACCATGAGCCAGCACCTCAATGGCCCAACATAGGCGTAGACATCCCGCAAATGTCGCTGTCGTTTGCAGAGTATTGCTGCATTTGCCAAGTCCTTATTTGCATCGCTATCTTTGGGCAGGACATATTTTGCAAAGGAAGGAAGGGGCGAATATATCGTAAGCAGTTCACTGGGTTTATGACTGTTGACATTGTACTGCGCTTTATGCTAATGCTCTTCCTCGATGCTCGAAATCATGATCATAAAGTATTTCATGCAGTTTTTGGCCTACAATTTATGTGTCTTGCCTTGTTGAAATTTGAAAGCATTTTAATAGCAGTTTTTTGGGAATATTCTAACTTGCCTCCGTAGTTCATGGAAATGACAAGTTCGATCATTTTAAAATCAGTCGCTGGGTGCGAGAAAATGTTATAAAACGTTCAAAGTAGATACTATACCTATAGGTACATATGAAGTACATCATTAGTCATTAGTCAACCATCAAGGGATCTGTAACCTACAGATCAAATGGTTTGCGAATATGAATAACGAATATGCTCAGAGGGCAAAGGCCATTTGGGGACCCTTCTATTCAGCAGCATTTTGTGACAGCAGAAGGCTTATTCACTGCAAACAGGGGGGCGGGGGTCCGGCCCAAAGAATGGTGGGGGTTTACTCATTTTAACACCACAAGTTGAGATGTTACAAACCTAGACTTAACTCAAATTGCAAGTATTTTCTTCCGAGAGAATTTTTTTAAAAATATAGTTGCAAAATAGTGGGGTTTTACGTATTTTGACACCTATTTTTTTTTTTCTGCTTTTACTGACCAAAGTCTAACTTATAGGTTTTTTTTTAAATAGATAGTGAGTTTCTTGATCTGCTGCAACTTCCGCCGCACAAATGGTTGCCTCATGGAGGAGGTGGGGGCAACCCTGATTCTATTGGCCTTCAGCCTTCAGCCAGACTTTCACTTCAATATGTAAATGTATTTCCTTTTTTTCTGGTCGTCGTACCTACCCTGCGTGAAGCCCGGGGCCGGTTGCCCCTCTCACCCTAAGGACGCGTTTTGCCGCCACTGAATATGAGTAAATATGGCCATAAAAAATAAACAATCAGTGTTTTCTTATTTGGTAAGTTCTTCCGGGGAAGGAGAAGGGTAGGTACCTACCGTACTGAACTTAAAACTGAAAAGCCTGTCGTAAACTCATCTAGCAAAAGGTAGAGGTGTACAGCGGTTGAGTAAATTAAAAGTTACTCGCCAGTTCGGCACGTAATAAAGGTTCTCTTCAAGTTAACTAATTCGGCTGAAAGTTTAAGCTGTATCTCGTACTTTCTGTAAGAGAAAACCAGCAGCGAACTTCATAGGGGTATTTTGGTTTAGTTTAAAACTTTTTGGAGGAGGGAATTCATGAAATAAGTAGCAGGTACCTCAATATTTGACTTTGTATCGGTAATTTAATGTGAATTACAGTATACCATTCTGTGTTCAATTCAAACTACTAACACTTGAATGCGCACACAAACCTACAAAATAAGTTTTTTTGCCGTTGTACGCACTGAAATAATATGTTTTTAGCATATATTATATATATGTAGTATTTATAGTACCAATTAGTACAGTATGCCAGTTCCTTGAAAGCAGTTGCTACAGTTGTATGGTGCTTTTGTTATTAGTGTATTAATGCGGAAGCTTATTTCCCGGAGATTGTCTTTCAATGTGTAGAGAAAATAAGCGACGCATGTACTTGGCGAATTAATTTCCCTTCGGACAATATTTTGTAATTTCTACGGAGATTTTCCTTGAAAACTAATTTAAATAAATTATTGTTGCGTGCTGGTTAACTTGCTAAACCCACACTTAAAACTTTCCACAGCGAAAGGGAACTCAACTTTTAATTCATTCATTGTCCATTTTTTGTTCTTTCAAAATGAACTGAAATGTTTTGTCACCTCATTCGTATCCGGACAACAAGATGGGCCGGCTACATAATTGATGGCCCTGTGTTGGCTGGGGGACGTTTTGCCCCATTTCACAGACATTAACGGCGGGATTCCTCATGGCAAACCTTTTGGGGGCCACCCCGTCCTTCGCTCTCCGGGGGAGGCTCGGTGGCCGTGCATCTTTCATCAGAGGTCGTATGAACCCCTCAATTTCACACTCACTTAGTGCTTCCCGGCTTGACGAAGGTTCTCCGACTTTTTGACCTAATTTGCTATTGTGGGAACATCAGCCCTTTCCTTTCTGGCCCATTCTCCGCTGACCCAACAATGTCGCAGAATTAGGCAATTTAACTAATGGCGTTGTGTTTAGTGTAAAGTAGCGTTTGCTAATTTTTTATGGCATTTTTCAAAGTAATAGCGTTAAGCCCCCCCTCCCCCTCCACTAATCTTGAATTGACCAAAATCAAATTTAACAGGAAATTTCCATTGTGGAATTATCAATTTCGTCATAGCCCGGAATAAAAATGTTCCTCTACATTTTGATGTATAGTCACTAATATCTATTAGCCGCAGTTGTGGGACTCCGGGCCGGATACCCGCACTATGCGTTTTTTTTTACATACGATATCTAGTTCCAAAACTGTGGCCCATTGGCGATAGTGACGGCCGCGCACTTCATATCAAAATGAAGAGGAACATTTCTTCAATAGGATGTAACCTAACTGGTAGCTCTATGATTTGCATATTGTGTGAAATTTTTATTTAAAGTTACTCATCATAGAGCCTCGATTGTTTCACATGATGTGCGGTACAAGTGGTAATTCGCATGCCGTTATCTACCCATGTTATTTATAGTTATTTAGTTATGTAAATGTGTATGAATAAATTGACTTACATACAGATATTGCGTTTATGTTACTATTTGACTGTGCAGCCTTTCCCAAGCTCGGTACTTGGCGTTTTATTTCTTCAGCAGACAGCATTGGCAGTGTAGTAGTAGATGCATACGGACAAAAACTTCAGTTTGAAAATTGGTAATATTTGAAACTACTGACAGTTTGCTTTTAGAAATGGAGAGATTTGTTGGGATCCAAACATAGGTGGCTCACGAGTAGCCATCGAAATATGAGTTTAAAATTACTACTAATTTATCCGTATGGAAAAAAAATGCTTTGTCTTGAAGTTGAAGTATGTCATATTGTATGTGCTTTGGCAAGTCCCAAATTTTCTTCCTACTTACTGCTTACTAAACGTCTTGTCTTCAAATCAATCGGTAGCAATTTGTTCTCCAGTTGACTTCTAACTTCTATATTACGTACAGGGGCGCCTAGCCACTACGGCACGACTGTTGTTCATTCATTCTGTTCTCCAAAATTATATTGTGCCATTGTCGAACATAGCAGAAGTTCCTGAAACATCTTTTAGGAGATCTGATGCATCTATTTATATAGTCACGGTCGCTTGGTAAATAAAATAAAATAACTTGGTCAAGTACTGCTAAAAAATTATATAAATAATTAATAATATTAAAAATAATATTTTTTACTAATACTTGACGAAATTATGTTATTTTATTTACTATGAGGAAGTATTGCAAAGCTACTTTGAAAGATATAACCGAAATCACGGTCGCTTATTGTGAATCGCAAGAGGCACTTTCTGCATTGCAAGATAATACTCAACTCCATTTTATTCAAGAAATACGGTTACGGTGTTCAAACTTGCTGCAACGTGTAATGTAGCAGAAATCCCAGACAATCCCACATTGTGGACAAATTGCACGCCGTCAGTTTTGTTAGAACGAGCCGCAGAGGGGAGATTTCGGGTGTTAGTTTCAGTGCTCGAGCGGTATCCTTAATTGAGAGAGGAGATCTGTCAACACGCCTGTACTGCACAACTCGAGACCTCTCGTGTGTGGGGGACATTTTGGGGGTCCCTCCCCCACCCCTTGTCCCTCCCATACGGTATGCCGTTACGATGGGCTATTAAAATTTAGGATTGACTGTACCTACAGCAGGTTCACTAAAAGCTCTTAAAGATTGATAGGATGCTCCCAATATATCAGGGCTGAAACCGCCATAGAGTTACGCATATGAAATTCTCTTTCAGGACATCTCAGACCATGTAGAGTAGTGGTACAATCTCCGGTTTTCACCCGGAAGGTTGTTGGTTCGAGTCCCACACTTGCTACATTTTCTGTCAATGTTTCGGAGGGCATGTAAAGCAGGCGTTCCCGGGCATTCCTATATGAGTCTAATAGATGGCTTTATAGCTCAAACTTCGATAGGTTGGCTTAGTAATAGAACAAAAAGTTAATATGTATTTATTTCAGTTCTCCCACCATGAATTACTTGAAATGAAAAGCGGTGTTAAGAGGTCTGGAATTGGCTGATTCTTGCTTTATTGTTATTCGTATTGGTATTGCACAAATAATTCTCAGTGTGTGTAATGCCTTCTAGTAGGATATTGGATGTATATATACCTATTTGGTAAAGTGAGGCTGTTCGTTACCTTATACGCAGTACGATAAAGCTGTGGCACGGCAACCATTATGAGGGTCTTGGTCTGAGGGCTGGTAGTAGATCCTGTGTCCACTTCTCTATTTGGGATGCTGTGGTTAGCAACATGACCGCCAGCCGCGTTTCTCCCCCACCGATGAAGGACCATTTAAGGACTCAGGCCTTCTTATACTGGCCCATAGGTCCCATGTCCAATGCCAACGACCCCATGGATTTCGGACATTATTTGTATTGTTTCCGTTTGAATTTTTGGCCATTGGCAACCTGGTATACGTTCTCGATGTCAACCTACGCCGGCTACAAGCGATAATGGACAAGCTGAGACAAGCTTACCATCGACACAATGAAACAGGCGAAAGCATGACTTAACCAAGTTCAGATACGAGTCAAGGAAACAACTCAATGAATGTATCCGATTGAACTCTTCAGTCGCCTCTGTAGGTTTGTACCCGTGTTGAGTTACCAAACGTCTCCGATCGCATGGCGTGGAAAGACTCGCACAAGTACAAGCACGCTACCACTTTGCCGTCGAAGTCGGTCCTGATCAATATGCAGTTCAATATAAAGAAAAATCACTCGAAGTTTTATTCTTTCTTTGACTTGTGCTGTAAAATCGGCTTTATGCAAATTGTCAATCCATTTGCTTAGTGCTTTATCAATGTCGGAAAGTGAGGAAGGATTTCGAGATGTCCAAGGAAGGGTCTTTGTTGTATGCCGTGGTACATGGCCATTTGTTTTCCCATTGAGTCGTGTCACTAGCGTGATTAACGGCTGCATTCATAAATTCATGAATTAACCATTAGTTTACTAATCCATGACAGTATATGTTCTTTACGGTATCTATACAGTAATATCTTATGCAAGAACCTATTCTTAGACATCGTAGACATCATTGTAAATTTTTAACTGTTGATTGTACAATAATGGACGGCTGTGGGTGAGGATAATAAACTTGGAAATTTGCCAGACTACCTAACTCACTACCTGTACTCATTAAATATATAATACCTGTATAATACATAATAATAAGGTGCCCATTCCACCGACCGGCTAGGGCTATTTACAAAAACGGTGACGTGGTAGCAGACATTCAAGACTTAGGTGGCGTTTCCACCGACCTCGCATTGCAGAATGCAAATGACATTGACGGAAATTAGAATTTTTCTTTTTATAGAAATCTATTAAAATGTTTGTACTTAACATATCCCATGACGCCATTTTTTAATTTTAGTTTGTTTGTTTGTGATTTTACTGTATGATCATTGATCAATTTTAACCATGGCATAGATGAAAATTAACATTTTCGTCAATTCTGCAATGCGAGGTCGGTGGAACCCCGCCTAAGTCTTGAATGTCTGCTACCAAGTCACCGTTTTTGTAAATAGCCCTAGCCGGTCGGTGGAATGGGCGCCTAACGGCCTGAAGGATTTTTTATGGACCTAGGCCTATACCAATAGTGGCTCAATGGTACCTAGAGCCCAGTGCTGACACTGGATTTTTCGGACATTATTTATATTGTTTCCGTATGAATTTCTTGCCGTTGAAAAACAGATATATCGTACGTCCTTGATGTCAACCTACGCCGGCTACGACTGATAATGCACACGCTGAGACAAGCTCACCATTGACAATGTAAAAGGCGAAAGCATGACTTCAACAAGTATAACATATACGAGTCAACTCACTTCTTATCATTACTCGTATGTAGTTGACATCTAGGGTGTGTGTTTTTTTAAAAGTGGAATTTCTGATGGGGGGCTATGAAATTCTGAACCATTTCGTGTGACAAAAACAGCACCACTATATCGCTTTAGTTAGAAGGCAACTTGGTGTTGCGGTTGTCCGCTAGTCGCTCTTGCCTTCAGGTATCCGAGAAGATGGAATATACGCGCTTCTCGCTTTCTTCAACTCGTTATCCGTGGTGGCTATTCAAAAGTTGTTGATAAATAATTAAAATGTTTTACTGTGTCGTTCAAAAGTTTCATTTCAATTTTATGTCTTTACGACATACCCCGTTTCTTTTGGAAACGAAAAATTGACTTAAATTGAAGGCACTCCTACGCCCCCACCCCAAAAATGGGCTGGATCCGTCCCTGAATAGCATAGGTTGTGGGTTCTAATAGGCCGTAGGGTATGTGTATTGCGGGGACCCAGCTAAACTGCCGAACTCAATGTGAATTCGGAAAGTTGGAAATTCCGTTTCGGCTTATGCATGTATTCAGGAACGCCCTGTAATAACCTTTACCAGTATTAATATTTCATACCTTTTGAAATGAGGCCGATGTCGTTTACTCTGAACTTTATTTTTGTAGTATTATGTGATTAACGTTAAATTCCCGTTTTGCTAACAACGTTACGTAGTTTTCAGATACGACACTATATACAGTATATACACTGTTTATAGCTTACTAAACTTTCAGCAACCATCAGATTTTATTGGGTTTTGACAATGTCTGTCGTACAAATAAGACACACCATTTAGCTAGCATTCGAATCAAATTAAAATACTGCTGTAATGATGAAGTTACGGTGAACTAACGATGCCCGGTGAGCTTGAAATAATGGTCTGAAAAATTCCAAAACTACCCACCAGTACATTAGGTTTTTCGTAACTCAATAAAAAAAATACTGCACATAATGTGCTTTGCTAGTTGCCTTAATTATAATGAAAACCCAAATCTTTATAACTTCTTCATTAATTTAGGCGGGGTTTCCACCGATCTCTCATTGCAGAATGCAAATGACATTGACGGAAATTTGAATTTTTCTTTTTATAGAAACCTAATCAAATGTTTGTACTCAACATATCCCATGCCGCCATTTTTTAATTTTAGTTTGTTTGTTTGTGATTTTACTCTATGTTCATTGATCAATTTTAACTATGGCATAGAGTAAAACAAAAATTTCCGTCAATGTCATTTGCATTCTGCAATGAGAGGTCGGTGGAATACCCGCCTAAGTCTTAAATGTCTGCTACCACGTCAATGTATTTGCATTCTGCAATGAGAGGTCGGTTGAAACCCCGCCTTAATTATAATGAAAGCTCAAATCTTTATAACTTCTTCATTCATTTATGCTGAAATTGAACTGACGCAACATTTATTAATTTTTAACTGTCCTGAACTCTCTCTCTCTCATTGCAGATAAAAAGAATTGAAATGAATAATTGTTCATTATCTTTGAAACCATATGGGTCTCATGAGAAATCGATGTCAGAGTAATAGAAGAACTTGTCAGCTAACTTTAAATCACGTGCTCTTTTGTCCGTTTACTTTTGTCTTATCTATAAAAAAAATCCCAAATCGCTTTTGGCGATTCAGCCAAAAACAACAATGGCTCGTCTGGAGGGAGTCAAAATGTTAACTAGCAATTAAACAGACCCAGATAATATGTAATATTACATGTTTGGATGTAAGCTTATTGAGTCAGTGACGTTCCGTGGTTGTGTGAAAATTTAGGATATTATGGGGAGCTCTAGGCTATGCATTTATGATAAAAGTAAACTATAAACCTCATGCAATATTGTCAAAAATTGAAAATAAGAGTTTTTGAGTTAAAGTCTTTTCTCGAGTTCAGTCAAAAATGCGCAAAATTAAATAAAACTTGCTGCTACAGCTCAGTATAACACTGTGTAACCTCAATATAAGCTGTGAGACACGCTGACAGTTTATGGGACAAGTTGTCGAATCGGACATTTGTTATAATGTAAGCTATCTGCGATTGGCTAAATAAAACTAACAATAACGTTAAAGGGAGTATATTACAATCCGCCCTAAGTTCTTAATGAGAAATTTGCCAGTGTAAGATATGAATATAACTTATGGGCATTTCATAAATAAATAGTAGTGTTTGTTCTATTATTGAACCAACCAACTAGGAACAGCCTGGATCGTCTGCTTTACATGTCCTGCTAAGCATGAAAAGAAAATGATGCACGTGTGGGATTCGAACCACTAATCTGGTATGTGTACTTCAGTGGGGGGAAAAATTGAGTAAAAGGTTTTTAGTGTATATTGATTGAAAAATACACTATTTAAATATCTGTTAGGAGGCAGTGGTCAGTCGAATTATTGTGAGGTCGAAATGGCTGGTTCCTGTCCGGCTATTATTGGTAACCGAGTTTATAAATAAATAAATAAATAATGACTTTATTTTTTATAGTTGTGAATGAGAGGGCCCTCTCTTACACTCAACTAGGGGTATTGGTTGTACTAATATACGATAATTCCTATTTAATATATTTTTGTTATATTTTAAATTACTAAAAATTGTAGTCGGGAATACGAATATTAACTATGGAACCTCATGAGCACACAACAAAAGATCACTTTTCCGTAAAGAAAGCAAAAAGTGATGAATTAAAATTCCTGACAGATTTAATGACGAAAACGCCTAGAAGGAAGAGGAAAGAAGGAAATTATTAGGTACTAAATAAGGAAGAAAGAAAGGGTGGGGGCTGCGAAAACACAGGAGGGAAGGAAGGGAGCTCTGAGGTTATGGGGGAGATGAACTTGAACTTTACAAGTACATTAATTATCAGTTATATTTCTCAAGTTTTAGTTTCGATAGCATACTATTCGCCGTTGTGTTCTCATCAATGAATTTGGGCTATTCCACTTAAACTTCTTGATGCTGCCCTATAAATTCTAAACTGCGTGGGAATAGTTTTCCCTTCTGATTAATATATCAAATAATGGTGAACAGCCTCACAATCAAATCCGTGGAAAATTTGTCTGCTGATACATTTTTATAAATAAAAACTAAATAGTGACTTTTTTCTATTACCAAGCCAACGTAACGAAGTTGGGGCTGCAAAGCTCTCTCCTACATTCAACTAGTAAGGCCTTGTAAAGCCTTGATTTGTTTTAGATTATGAAACGTAGTAGTAATTATTATAATTTATTATTAATAGTCACTTCTTATTTTTATAGCTTTTTCTAACCTTATATTTTAGTTTTAGTTCTAGTAAAACCTTTTAGAATTTATTATTTGTAAAATTTTTAAAGGAAATAAATTGGTTTTTACTTACTTATATCTCAGCTGTAAGCTAGTGTGTGTACAAGTTAGACAGTTAAACACCTAACTTAATTTTAAATACGATATTGATATCATTACTATGCAAAAACAAGTCAGGTTTGGACATTGCTGCTCTTGGTTTTGATAGCAACTTGAAACTATTGTTTCTGCGTGTACACTAACGCTCACCACATAATAACCCAAAGCACTATACTCAACAACTCGTACAATTGGAGTCTGATTTTGATTCACCCGGAAATTAAACCATATGCACTTGTCAAGAATGGTTGTATTTGTCTAAAATGAAGTCATCTTCAGGTGCAAGCTTCCCCATTATTGACCCAGATTATTCAACCGCCAATTTTGTTGTTTCACAAACATGCTCCATGCTTCGCTCATGGGATTCTTGCTTTTAAATTGTTATCTCTGAGGTATTGAATGCGCTTTTGCTCGTTATTGATTTCTCTCTGTATCCAACAACTGGTACGAGCTTGGACGCAAGATAATATTGCGACCTGTAAGCTATTTTAATATTTTAAGTGCTGAATATTGTATTATGTAATTGAAAATGAAGCAAGAAATTAGTCATTTCAATATATAGAACAGAACACAATTTTTGTCAAGTATTGCTAAAATTAATTCAAAGCTGTTTCGGCACAACGTCATCATGAGGCTACTGAGGAGCAAACTTTCAAAACGGCACTAATCCATTTTTGTAAAATGTTCAGGAAACACGAAAAACATAATTATTTCGGCTTTATTATAACGGGAATATAAGATTGAGAAGACTGGGTTAATTTTTTATTGTTTTGTTTTGATTAGCAATCTTGATTCAACTCATCTTCAAGATGGAAAATCGATGATAAAATCAATTTTTAAATTTTCATGGATTTGTGACGTTTTGAAAGTTTGCTCCTCACTTGAGCGTTTTATATATTTAATTTACTATGTTGAAGTATTACAAATATTAAAAAATATTATTGAAATTTAACCAGAGTTTATTATAACGTCTTATTAAATCTTCCTCCGATGGGCGATGTTAGTACAAAATTCGAACCATATTATGGGTCAGCAGCAGTTATGAAGTTTAACATTTCTCATAATCTATTTTATAGAGTTTCAAAGACTATATTCTTCTAAATTCTTATTTAGTTTCTAGAGATAATAAATTGTTATTAAGAAAGCATAGGAAAGCTTGACGTATCTTTATTATTAGAATATAAAATCCAATTTAAATCATTCGGAAGGTATTGAATATTGCAATCGCCAAGAAAGTAAATTCTGTTATCGCTGCTTCCTGTTGCAAATTTGCAAGCTTGCTTTCTCAAAATTAGGGCAATATTTCATTTAATAATTTGACCAATAAATTCATAACAGATTGCGGGAATTTCTCCCTTCATTATTTATTATTGCAATTTATGTTGAAGTAATCTTCCTTTGACAATTGCAACGCGACGATAGAGTGACATAGAAATTGGAACGAGCCATTTTCACAGTGAAAACCTTGGAGACATCAAAGGAGGTCTGTCTGTTGTACAACTTCGTGAATACAACTTTGTCTTTCATGAATGTTTACTGTTGACTTAAAAGAGCTCTTTCAGAAGGTTCTAGTTAGATTCTGGTGGCTCTGTTCCCTTTGGATTGTCTATTGTTTCACGGCCTTCGCCTTGTCTTAGTTAGAGAACTGAAAAGCAAGTATGCATTATAGACCTACATTTTTGAAACCAAAGCTGAAGCTGTTTAGAGGAAACCCCTCCGAGGAGAAATTGAAACACCATCAACTAAATACATTGCTAATTCCAGCTTTAGCTTTAAAGTGAACAAAAAAACATTAGTGTTTTTTTTTTGAAACTTGGTATAATAACCAGCGTTAGAAAAACCAAAATATACGTTGAGAAATTAACTTTAACAAAGAAACCGACTAATATTGATATAAAATGTTTCATTGACAAAGATAATTTCTTAATGTTTATTTGGGGTTTTTATTACCTCTAGCTAACAAGTTTTAATAAAGCACTATTTTTTGTTTTAGCTTTATAGATTAATAAAATCGTGAGTTTTTGAGTGCCATTGCTTATGGGATTGCTCGGTTAATAAATTTCGATTTAAGGGTGCCGCCTTTATGCAAACACATTTTGGGCTGTGTTTGGCGATCGTGAAGTGCCATTGGCAGTCGTTGTCGGTGGTCTGCCCACTGCTGTCCGCTTCATTTGGCTCACGTTTTGCTTCCTCTTGCAGTAACCTTTGACCAGGTAAACGAGCTTGCACCCACACTCGGTTAATAATACTTCGCATTGTAGTTCTAGCCTTTGCCCCCTCTTTTGTAGCAATTCCACTGTATTATAGTGTAGCAAGTGGAAAACATATATTTATATATCTATTTTATATGGTCATAAGTCTTGCTTAGTGCCGCTCCCTGGATCTGAGTCGCGTTTATTTTTCGTTTATTTACTGTCGTATTTTTTTTTTCGGATTTGTGCTCTGTAGATATCTGTATCTAGTAATTAAATAACTTACGAGGTATGTTTTATTATATTATATTATCGAACTCCTCGTCGCGTTAAGTAGCTCATAGACGACACGACAAATGTACTTACCAGAAAGTAAAGGGATGCGCAGCAAATAAACTAAATGGTCAGCTCGAGCAGGGACGGATCCAGCCCATTTTATTTTGTTTTTTTTGGGGGGGGGGGGTAGTTGTGGGTCAAAACAGGAAAAACATATGTAGGGTCGATTAATTCAGAGCGTAATAAATTAATTTACAATAGATTTACCAATTTTATTTTATTTTTGGGTGGGGGGGGGGGCAACTTCCCCCCTGTATCCGTCCTTGAGCTGGAGGTTACCAGATTAACCCCCTACTGACATAGACGTAGGTTCGAGTCCCACAGTTCTGAATTAGTTCTGTCTTCCGATGCATTCAGTAATTTGCACAAATTATCCACACCATGGATCATATTGCTTGCCTTGGGCTTTAAGAACATCACATAAACCTACGCATGTATTGTAAATACATTTCTAAAAATATGTGAATTTAAAAGAAATCGTTGGAGCCGTTTTTGAGAAATAATTTTTTTAGACGTTTTGTGGCGTTTTTCGAGAATAAATTGAGTTAGCCCAAAATAAGAAAAATGGTCTCGAGGCATGATTTTTGTGAACCTACATGCCAAATTTTATCAAAATCAAAAAGTTTGCCCGGAAATTGACGAACAGACAGAGCGACAGACAGACATTTCGTAAAAAACACTTTTTTGGGTTCCTGGGACCTCAAAACATGTAAATCCGTTGAAATCTCGGAATCAAAAATTTCGACCATCACAATGCTTTCCTTATACTACGTGTAAATTGGAAAGGAATTAATACCTACTTTCTTCTCTCCTGCAGTCGATAAATAATAAATGGATGCGGTGGTGGGAACATGTATCATACAGATTGGAATTGTCTGATAATTAGAGTTCTGTCACTGAACTTGAAGCGACCGTACCTGGTTATATAACAATACGAGAATCATTGGAAACATTGACCCCTCGACATTCCTCCATTGTCGTCCCCTAGCCATAAACAATCTGTAATTTCCATGACTGGTTTGCAGACACAACAATGTTGTAACTTACTGTACAACAAGCCTCCTTATCGATTACTTACTATTCGAAGCTTTTCGCTGTTTATTGGCATTAAAAAAAACGTTCCCATGGAAACAAAAGTAATAATTTCTGTGGCAGAGCTGGCCAGATGGGGCGATTAAAGTTGCATAACCGACAGCGGAAGTCATAAAATTAAAATAGACGGGAATGTGGCAACTCGCTTCATTTGACTCTAGCTAGTTCAAATATGTACGGTACTGCGTACTGAACTGCGTATTGTACTGCACTGCACGCCTGATAGGTTAGTCTTATCATCCTTACTTTTCTATGTAAAAAGAGAACATATGCTTTTGTTGCACACCTTCAGTTTCAGGTCTGCCACTACAGAAGTACTGTAAAGACTCGCATCCGCATCGTATTTACTATCAAAATGGACGCTGTGCGGCTAGTCTTGGTGAGATTATTGTTTTGACTGCACCCCATACCATGCCAAATCAATTGAACAATTCAAAGTTACTAAGTTATTATGTCGTGATGGCAGAGCAACGGATTGAAGTGGCACCCATGCAAAACATAAAAAAGGATGCAAAAGTTTCCGGTGCTAGAAATATTAAGGAACCCCCATCAGCCCTAACTCTGTTCCAAGTCATTTCCAAAATACAGGTACCTACACTTTTCTTTCCATTGCTTAATAAAAGACATCGTTGTGCTTTTTATGGGCATATCATATTGTAAATTGAATGTGCTCATACTTTAACATCTGATTTCCTTGATTTTTTTGCAGGAAACATTACGAAACTTATTAATGTCTGTTTATGTGCCTGCTAGCCAGCTTGAAATGATGTTTTTAGTGACTGTTGCAAAGGGTGGCCTGCGATATGTTACAGACCGGAAGGACTTAATGGTAAACAATGGAGGCCAATTATACAACTTTGTAAACAAAATATTGGCCGAAAGGTGCAGTTTCCGGGTTGGACTTCGCCCAGGGCGAGGGCTTCTGTTTTACATTTACTTTCACTTGGCAAAAGAAAAATACACACATTCACTGTTGCAATGGGCTGAAAAATTTATTCATAACAACAATTATTGCAAATCAGCTTCTTGTCATGTTACATCATAATTTGACCCCATCCAACATGTAAAAACCATATGTTTGAGAGCATTGGGTGAAAGCAATATAACGCAAAGGTTCTGGTGAAACTATTGGAGTAGGCATCTTAAGGGTTGACTCTATAACTCATGGCCGTCCGCAGGATGAAATATGAGGTGGATCAAGAGCGAATGAAAAAAAATTTGAAAATTCCAGTTTTTGGTTAGGGGGGGGGGGCAGATATGGCATAAAGTAGGAATATTATAAATAAAAAATCAATAATTACGATGAATCCTCTTATTTACTATTTAATATAAGTGGCCAATTGGGCAGTTTAAAAAGTTTTGCTGTAGTTTTCGCGCGTTTTTGTTTAAAAGTCTAGAAAAGTTCATTTTTTATTTGTTTTTAAATTTCTTGATTTTTATTTTTAAAAAAATTTTCATAGTTATTATGTTTTGTACCTAATTAGTACCATTTTTTCCGGGTCAATCGAGGTGGGTGGATGACCCATCTGCCCATAGCTGTTGGCGGCCATGCTCTAACTCTGTCTCTGAAGTCACACGATTGACATGAACTGTCAATGATAATTAAATTGTTCTTGGTTTCTAGGTTTTAAAGGCCGTAAACCTCTTCTTCTTTATCTATCTTCTTAGTCCAGACTCCAGGTCGTTAACCACTACACTGTCTACACTAAGGCTTTCACCAGCTGCAGCTACTCACTCTTTGAATGTATACATGCACTGTATATGTATATCTCACCATTATTTTATAGGCAGATGTAAAAACCGCACTTGCGACAGATGTTTATAACTTGCATTTTATTATTTTATTCTGGAAATACACTATACTACTAGACCATCTCAATAACCGCCTCAAACAATTATCGAATCCCATCTGGCCAGCAAATGTGATAAGTCTGATAGGTTACAGACAATATCGGTCATGTATCCGGCCATTGAGGCCATTAAACATAGTATGGATAGGATATAGGATGCACAATGTTTTCAGACTGGTTAGAATACAGGATGCTGAGCATGTTGAGCACTGCTTTTCCACAAGCTATGGCCTATGACCAATGGCAACGAAAAACCACAAATGTTTAAATTGTTTATTTTGTACTACTGTGTTCAGTGTTGTACGCAGTACTGTACCTGCCTGCCACTACTTAAATATGAGATGAGCCGTGTGTAAGGATCCCTTGTGGCCGTCTATTAATAGATCTGTGAGCACCTCACTTGTTGCTTTATCCGGCGATGCTGCAAACGTTGTTGAAGAGAAATGACGTAATGTATGGAGATGGTATTAGTAGTACTGTGACTTACTACGTGCCTCCGTGGGCTCCGGAAGGTCAAGGAGTGTTCAGACACTCGTGACATTGTTTTTTGCCTCATCACGCACTTCTCCAAATAATAGATTATACTGTATTTCTTTGCTGGATAGTGGCCCATAATACTTTTAAGAAGCAAATTAAATAGTTGGTTGATACGGGGTTTCATCAGATTTTTCAGCAGTGCCTGCATCTGCTCAATAGGGTGAATGCACATGCCAATGAGCTAGGAAATAAATCTGACAAGAGATGAAAAATGATTCGATGATTGGCAACAGCGAAGTTTCTTGCAGAGAGGGAGTTTTTATTAGTGATTACTGGTGCATGCAGATTTTGGCAAGTAACTTTTGGCAGTAACTTCAGTAGGTCAGTGTTATTCTTATTCGTCCTGCATTATCTTGCAGATGCTAAGGAAGCTGCTCTCTCAAGTCTCATGCTTGCCATTTTCAAAGATGGTTTTATGTTAATGTTTAATATCTTATGCACTGATTCCTAAGCCAGCTTGCTGCTCTTAGGTCAACGGACCAACTTATTTATTATCAATGCTCGTAAAACTTTAATTTCTGAGCTCAGCATGGTTATGATGCACGCACCAGTTTGAATGGTCAATTTGTTTGAACTATAAGATTGTGGCCAACAATCATTAGTGCTTCCGTGCCTACCATTTTCCCTGAAATTTTATTATAGACCTGTTAAATGCCTTGATTAGTTCTCCATTTTAGTGTTCTCCATACGTTTACCTAATAGAGGTAAAATCTAATTTAATTCTGTAATAAAGTAATCTACACGAGTATGATAGAACAGAGAAGTTGTGAATGTCTGTGTGGGCTCTGCTACTAGTATAATAAAAGAAAGCTTTTTATAACATTTTATTCTTTTTCACAATCGCACGGATTAATTACTTATCTTTCTTTGTAGCAGTAGGTTCTGTTAATTCCGATAATTTTTGGACTTCCATAGCTTGAGGTTAGGTCTAGTACAGCGAAGGTCATTTAGTCTATTTATTGCCTAAAAAATATTATTTTATATAATTATTGTATGCGTAATAGTTTTCTGGAAAGATAAGCGTATCCTCGCCTTGTAGGATTAACTGAACTTTAGAAGACAACAGTGCAATTTAAGTGGTCTATTATTTTTCACAGGTATTTTTTTTTATTATTTAGATTTATATAATGGATTATTTTTTTCTTTCAATTGGGAGGGGGGATCGTCTCGACTTTCGCGTACCTACATTTATGGTTGTACAATACTTCATTATTTTATTTAATTTTTTTAAATACGAAATAAATATATTTTCCTGTCGCAAATATAGGAGAAATTAGATTAGATTATAATACTCGGAACTTGCTTCTCTGTGTAGAATAATACAATACATTTTTTAAGGCTAGAAGTCAAATAGTTTTCGGACTGTGTGAGGTTAGGTTCATTTTGACTGTTGACTTAATTACCCGTTCGCCCATCCAGACTGGCCTCCCTCTGTTGTGTCAGTTGTGTGTGGTCTGCGACTCTGGGCCTGCGCCGATGTCAATGAATTGTAGGTGTAACATCCGCCCTGTCACAGCACGCCATCTCTACATTAGGCCACTACTTTATCAGTTACCGTAATGCAGCTAAATAATTTTAACAATAACGACGTAAATACCACAAATACTATTAATTACACAAATGCTACAATATATAATACGAATATTGTCGTTGCTAGCCGTTGCGAAGAGTAAAGTCAACAATAGTACAGTATTTGTTTTGCACAAAAAGGCCTGATATTTAAAGTTATAGTTGGCCCGGTGCGGTAGTATACCCTGGAACTCTCGTCGCGACAGTGCGAAAATTATGGAACTCGAATATTAACTTTTCCTTTTCCGGTTCGTTTAAAGGTGGATGAAACCTTATTTTAGAAACCGCAGCACGGCTGTTTGATCCTTGTGCCTCAAGCATTTCTCCAAGTCTTAGGCATTCAACTCGATACGGCCCCGTTAGCCAAGCTAATTATCAATTTGTGCCTCAAGTAGGACGCTAAAAAAGGTGTAAGATGTAAAATATGGGATTCCTAAATTGACCTTTTTTTAACTCAAAATGGGAGGGGTTAACATTGAAAACAGACACAACTGTTTATTTTTATTTATTTAAAAAACGTGAAACTTAATAATACAATTAATGCTCACTATAATTATATTTAGATGAATGATAATTATGCAACCAATCTAATTAATCACTGGTTCACCAGCTTAATAAAATTAATATCCTCTAACAGGAGTAATTATTGTATTAATTTACATGCAGCACATCATATTATTTTTTAAAATAATTATATTTACCTAGGTATATTACTCAGAGGAACAAATTTGCTATCTGTAATTTGAAATTTTCGCGCTGTTTCAGAAAACAGGACTATTTAGCTTTGTCTAGGGACAAGGAGACAGGTGACCAAGAAAAGGGACGGTCCCGTTCAAAACGGGACGTATGGTCACTACACTGTCTAGCAATGCGAATCATGTCAAGAAGAACATAAGTAGAGGATTTGGGGGATTGCGGCTCTTTTCGTCCAGCGATTAAGACGACGCCCTGGTTAGACGTAGATCGTGGGCTCGAATCCCGCCAAGTCCAGTTTTTTCCATATCCTCTAATTTCGGTTACGTATGGTCACTTTCAAGGCAGTAGCCACGATTTTTTTTAGGGGGCGGGGGGTGTTTAGAAATTTCACTGGGTATTACATAGTGGCTTTTATTTTTCCTCTCAAAATCCGATTCTATCTAGTATCAAGCCATTTCATTTCGGGGGGGGGGGGGTTGAACCCCCATGAACCCCCCTTGGCTACGACCTTGGTCACTGTAGTGTTTCCCACCCTGACTGGTGGGAAAAAATAGCAAAGAGATTTACCCCAACAAGAACCCTTCAGGCTCAATGGAAAAGAACCGGTCCGAGTTTACTCGAACATGCTTTCCAATTTATCAAAATTAGTAGATAGAGAAAATGAGTAATTTCATGGTAAATAATTTTCCTATGGTTGAATTTCCGATACCTGGGGGGGGGGGTTGTCCACCTGACGTCACTGGAGGTGAGGTAAATTCTAGATAGGTCAGACCAACACATTACCACACAGCAATACTGGCAGGGCACGCAATGCATTTGAGCGTGAATTTTCTATCATTTTTACAAAAAAACATTTTTTTTTTACAAAACCAAATACTTTTCAGGGAAAGCAACCTGTCCGGTTTCGTTACTCAATTTAACACCTAAAACATGCCTGAAGGTAGAAATCATCGATGGAAAGGTTTCGCAGAAAAATTATTTTTTAGTCATTTTTCATTAAAATTTAGTTATTTTTATTTTTTTACCCCCAGAAGCAACCTATCAAGGGGCAAGCGACCCCACTCATTTCGTTAATATTAATAACGACTACAATATATGTGAATTTAAAAGAAATCGTTGGAGCCGTTTTTGAGAAATAATTTTTTTAGACGTTTTTTTTTAGTTTTTTGAGAATAAACCCAAATTTAAGTTAGCCCCAAATAAAAAAAGTTGTTCCGAGGTATGATTTTTGTGAACCTGCATGCCGAATTTCATCAAGATCGACCGAGTAGTTTGCCCGGGAATCGACGCACAGACGGACAGACAGACAGAACGACAGACAGACAGACATTTCGTCAAAAAACACTTTTTTGGGTCCCTGGTACCTCAAACCGTGTAAATCCGTTGAAATCTCGGAATCGAAAATTTCGACTGTCACAAACCTTTCCTTACACTACGTATAAATTGGAAAGCGAAAAAGAACGAATCTGTGTCTGCCTATCACATAGACTGCCTAGTGTTCCTAGTGATTGATGGCTCCGGGTGAGTCAGCATTTGATTTTGGCGTGAATCGAAGTCTGTGTTGGGTATTTTTATTCTGCTATGCGATATGGGCGAAGAGTCTGGTGCACTCGTGACGCAATAATGGCGGCTTTGTAGTGAAAGCCAGGAGGCCTGCTGGCACACGGCGGATCATCGATCGAAATAGCCGTCCGCGCCCGAAATAACGCCCGTTCATACAACCCGTTTCCGGAAGTTACGTGTTGCTTCTTTTCTGTTTTCTTCTTTCTGCCCCCCCCCCTATCTGTCTGAAATGAATGCCATAAAATTGTATTGTCAGTGGTCAGATAGGTATTTCAAGGTCTTTCGCTCTCGCTCGACTTTTGGCATACCTTTAGGCCATTTCCGCTCTTGCTATATCGCTGTTGGTGAAGGCAGTTAGTCATGGAGCTTTTTTTTATTGACTTTTATCAGGAGCTTCAATGGTCTGTCATACAGGTCCAAATGGTCCAAATTGACATAACGATCGCCAATCTTCGATAGATGCATTTAAAGAAGTGAAGCTTTCCATCGAGCTTGATCATGGGCCGGTAAGACGGTAAGTCCAGGCATAACATCGCCGCAGTGCCTCTGTCTGTGTAATCACAATAGCAGTATTACGGTTGTAACTTATAGGGAGTTTGTCTACTCCTAGAATGTATTATTTTGTAGTGCTTAAGTAACAAAGCTAAGTTGGAAATCTGCAAGCACAATTTACTTCTCGTTTCTGTGACCGAGAATGTTGCTAAACTTTTTATACCAGCAACTTTAAACACTTGATAATGTCTCCCTGAGCCTGTCGCGCATGATGCTTCACAAATAGTACCATTTAAAGAACCGGTCCAAGTTTACTCGAACATGCTTTCCAATTTATCAAGTAGTAGCTAGAGAAAATGAGCAATTTCATGTTAAAAATTTTTCCTATAGTTAAATTTCGGGCATCTCGGGGGGGGGGGGGGGGGTTGTCCACCTGACGTCACTGGAGGTGAGGTAAATTCTAGTTAGGTCAGACCAACACATTACCACACAGAAATGCTGGCAGAGCACGCAATGCATTTGAGCGTGAATTTTCAAAAAAAATTCAAAAAAACTTTTCAGGGAAAGCAACCTGTCCGGTTTCGTTACTTAATTTAATACCTAAAACATACCTGAAGTTAGGAATCATCGATAGAATGGTTTCGAAAGGAATTTTCTATCATTTTTTTAAAAACATTTTTTTTTGCACAAAACCAAATATTTTTTTGGGAAAGCAATCTCCGGCTTCGTTACTCAATTTAACACCTAAAACAGAAATCATCGATGGAAAGGTTTTAGAGAAAAATTATTTTTTAGTCATTTTTCATTAAAATTTAGTTATTTTTATTTTTTACGCCCAGAAGCGAACTATCAAGGGGCAAGCGCCCCCCCCCCCCCCCGCATTTTGTCAACATTAATAACGACTACAATATATGTGAATTTAAAAGAAATCGTTGGAGCCGTTTTTGAGAAATAATTTTTTTAGACGTTTTTTGGAGTTTTTTGAAAATTGAGATAGCCCTAAATAAAAAAAATTGTCTCGAGGTATGATTTTTGTGAACCTACATGCCGAATTTAATCAAAATTGACCGAGTAGTTTGCCCGGAAATCGACGCACAGACAGACAGAGCGACAGACAGACATTTCGTAAAAACCACTTTTTTGGGTTCCTGGGACATCAAAACGTGTAAATCCGTTGAAATATCGGAATCGAAAATTTGGACCATCACAAAGCTTTCCTTATACTACGTATAAATTGGAAAGCAACAAAATAGCACTTTGCATCATCTGGGATCTTCTGGTCGAATTGGAGCCCATCAGTCTTCAATTGTAAAGTGGGCCTGCCAGCGAAAATTACCCGGTATTAAGACCCACACAGAAAGCTTAATGCCATAAGTGCTCTTCAGAATGCTACCGGCTATTACGGTCACACTGATGGAGGCACGCGAACTGATTGAAGATAAAGACCCTGTCTGACTGTCGGCGGGCAGTTTGTTGGGAGCTTGTGGTGCATCGCTGCATCCACGTTTGAGGTTCTGACCCCTGAGGTATTCGCAGCATATGTCGTGCATTTTGTTTATAAATAATGAGTGCGAAACTGCGAATGAGGCAGTCTGTATGTAATGTTTATCCTATGAAGTGCTTAATCAGTCAGTTTGTCTGGTTGCTATCAGAAGACATGTCTGCTCATCCTAATTAAATGGTAGTCCGCCGGGTACGCATGGCCTTGTGCTTGTTTCCAGGTTCATTAGCCCACCTTCAAATGAGGCAAAGGAGCCTGGCTATATCCTTGCTGCTTGGCTAAATTGGTCACCTACTATGTTTCGTGTGTATGAGCTGCATTTATAGCCACTTTTGGGAGTTTTCTTTTAACAGTTGGAATCGGCCTCGGTGGCAAGGTGGTATGAATTTAGGAAATGCATTAAATATGCATGTAGATGTGATGTTCTTAATGTAAATTGTAACATTTGAAAGTTTTCACAATTTTTATATCTAAAGGCTTACGCGCAGCCGGCCGCCTTACCAAGTTGAATCCAGCGGACCATGCAGAGCAGGTTCAAAGATGCAGATAACTTGGTAGTGTGCACAGTGCCGGTAGGGAAACATGGTAGGACTTGTCCTGGTCACCTCCGAAGTAAACACTGTGTTTCCCAAGTGGTTCGGAATCACTATAATCAGGAGGTCCCCTGTCCTATGGGCCCACACCGTGGCCTGGGACTGTGTCCAACCATACTACTACTACTGCTACTACTACTACTACTACTACGGGCTTACGCCTTGTATGTTTAATATGTAATGATGGCGGGTTCTCCACCTCCCGTGTGCCCATTTGTAAGTAATTTGGTCCCTGGTGTAGACAATGCGTGCACCATTGCTGAATGGATTGGAAGACAGGCTTCGGTGGCTTGGTGGATATGAGCTTGTACTTGTGCGAATCTCTACACACCATGCGATCGGAGTCGTGTCGTAACTCAACACGGACACTAACTTACGGAGACGAGGTTGAAGAGGACAAATAGGATACATTCATTAACTTTTGTATACGATTAACCTTTTTAGAGAAAAAAAAAAGTTGTAGGTAGGTATTTGTTAGAGTGGGACTGAAGGTCCAAAATTCACGCAAAATAAAATAAAAAATAATGCTCTTTCTTTTCTTTTTTATAGACGAGTGCGATATCAGGGTTATGAGTTGTCTCTACTGTTGGGATACTAACTCCCAAATGACTCGGATTACCTACAAAAGCTTACTTACCTGGCGGGTCTCAAGTTGGGATGAAATTGCCGCCCGTGTAGCTGGGTGGTCCTTTTTCATAGAACTTAATATAGTTGAAGGGACCATTGCCGATAGGTGTCTAGCGTCTCGTTAGTTAATTCAAGATTATAACGTAATGCAGTGCCTACCGCAGGTGGGAACTCCCAGCCCCAGGCTCGGAAGATGGGCATCCACAGCTCGGGCAATTAAAGATTCCGTAGTTGTGCCCCAGTCTAAGTGGGTGGTTCTCGCCATTAGCTTACTTACTTAACGTGTCCGAGCCTTGGACACGTTGTTGTCGCTTGACCCGGTGGTGGAAGGATTGGCCGACGGGGTAATTCCCGCCGTTACCAGGGACGCCCGATCGCTCATAAGCGCAATCTTCGGGGAGGCTCCTTCCATGTCCCCATTAGCTAAATACACTAAAAATGAAGCTATTAAGAGATTGCCACCCAACTCATTGATTCCCGTGGTTGTGGCACAGGTCAAGTGCGGAGAATTTCTACGCCTATGATTCGGTTGTCTGTCCTGTCTGTTGACCACGTGCAAAATTATTATTATTTTTTAACCTTTTCCGATATTTTATTTTTTATGTTTGCAACCCTACAACCTGGTCACATATATTTTGGCTAATATCCCCTACGTTTGCCGCTATTGGCTACACTGACTACTGAGGTACGATCTATTCTATTGTATTATCGTTGGTAACTCCATATAACACTGGAACAATCCTAGGAACCATCCGAAAATAGTTCAAGCTCCAATAGGCAAGAATGATCTTGTTGGGAAAAGATTGTAAGTGCCACAAGTTTATAGTGGCGATGCCTATACCCTGTTTTGGGCAGTGTCGTCTATTGGAGTAAGTACCTAGGTACATCACCTTATCAATACCAGTGGGCACGTTAACCTGTGGTTACAGACATTCTTCGACGGTGACTAGTCGTATTTTACCTAGCAATCATCAGGCACTTTATTTTTTATCTCCATTGTCGTCTGGTAACATGAAGACTGCTGATAGGTCTCAAATAATACATAATTTCTTGCGTGAAAGTTTAACTTGGAATGCCTAATACGCATTATGCTGTCAGTATCATTTAATTAGGGCCAATTATGAATGCTTGTCGCAATATTAACTCTAGGATGAAATCGCCGATGAGTTTTGTGGAATTTCGAGTTAACAGAACGGAGCTGATATAAATTCAAAATTAAATACATTCATGAAAGTTTTTATTTATTTTATGCTAATTAGAATTGAATTAATTTCTTAAGAGTATACGTCCTGTAGGAAATTGGCAGCCCGAAATTTAATTATTCTTATTTTTTATTTAATTAACTAAGCAAGTTAAAATATTGGTTCAGGTTCATTTAAGTTGTAGACGACTAGTTAATGCATCATACGATAATAATAGGCAGGGGATTATTATTATTATTTTTTTGGTTTTGTAATTTTTTTTACGTGAAATTTTAGCTCTCAATCATTTTTATGAGCAAGTTACTGTACCAAAAATTAAAAATACCCTGTTATATGATGCATGAAGTTGTCATATGCAATTTAAATGAGCCAAATCTTTAATATCTTGCTGTGTTAATTAAATAAAAAATTAGAAGTCCGTAAATGCAACGAATTTTGTGATACCTAGTTCCTACGGGACGTACACTATTAACACCTTTCGAATACTATAAGATATTGTTATATAATTAGCCCATAATAAATTATAATGTAAATGCTTACAAATTGCAGCATTCTATGCTTAGCAAATGCATAATTCTGGTTTTTTTTCTTCATTGTTTACGATTTTCCTCCGAGGATAACGACACAAAAAGTTCTTTGTACATTTCTTCCGTTGTCCCCCCCCCCCCCCTTCCTTTATTGCAATAACAGCCATCTGCTTTTTAGCTATTTAGACATGAAGTTGACTTTAATTTTTAAAATGTTGTTGCAGCAGAGTTGTGCAACAATAAGTTGCTGACAGACGTTGGTTGGTTTTAGGGGTTACGTCAGCATTCATTTTAGTAATTATTACTTTTGTACAAATATTTACACGCCTATCATTAGCTGCCACCAGTTATGCTTAAACCGTAACGAGCGAATGTGGCAGGCAGCTGTTTTTTTTCCGCTGAAAGTTTTTGGCACGCTTCCAGTTTCCCTTTTACTGGCCCTTGCAGTTTCCATTTTCCTTTCTCATTTCACAAGATACACATCGGACAAAAATAGAAGATGCAGATGTATTTTTATTTTATGCATCATTGTTTACAGCTGCATTAAAAGTGAACAAGCCGTTAATGTTACTTGAGCTACTATACTATTTATCGTATTTGTATATCGTCAGCTTAGAATGAAAACCTCTTAAGTAGGGATTTCGACAATCGGGTAACTGTGGAATAAGTAAGAAAAACTGGCAACTCGCCGGCAGCTTGGCGGGAAAAAATTCTATCTGGTCAGGAGCGCTCTCTAGCGGGAAAATAGGAAAACTCGTAAATGGGCGCTAAGTGGACGAAATGCGACAGTTTTTTTCGTCTCCTGTAAAATTTGGTTTTGACGACTTACGAGGTTGTCATTCTAAGCTGACTATATAAGATTTGAATGGAACGACTCTAAACACCATGGCAATACAGTAGTATATTACATTGCAATAATGTTTTGAAATGCACGAAGTAGACACCTGTTTTAGTATTTTATGCATGTCTGTCATAATCTCTTTTATTGTACATTATAGGCTATTAGGCTACATTACTTACAGTTTGTGAGCGTTTAACTATATTTTGAATTTTTTTTTTAGGTAAGATTTGATATTGGCCTGTAGTAGCCTACCTGCATTATACTAGTAAGAGGGTAAGCCAATAGTTTACTTCATTTTAGTTGCTAATCTGCTAAGTTTGGGTTTTCAACAAAACAGGGTTCCTGTGGAAATTGTTGCATAGTAACTAACTTAATACTCCGCGGTACATAATGAAGTACCACGTTAATTGCTTAGCGGTACTGTTTTCCCAGGAACCCTTCTTATAATTCACTTTAGGTGATGCATTTCAACTTTCAGTCGAGTATAACCACAGCAAGCAAAAGTTACAACTTAGTACGGTATACAGTGTATAATTATTTAGTGTTCCATCTTCCATCATAGTTTCTGCAAATAAAAATAAAATAAATAAGGACTTTTTTGTTCTATTCCTAAGCCAACCTGGCGGAGTTAGGGCTATAAAGCCCTCTCTTACACTCAACTGGGAAGGCCCGGGACCACCTGCTTTACATGCCCTCCGAAGCATGGTCAGAAAATGTAGGAAGTGTAGGACTCGAACCAACAACCTTTTGGGTGAAAGTCAGAGTCCGTACCACTACTCTACATGTCCGGATGTTTTTTATTCAACTTATGCCCTCTATTACGATATTTTGGATTTACAACGGCCTTCAAGGCTTTATGCATAGTTTGGCCCGACTCACTCAAGATAATGGTCATGCCCATTACACTCGGTAATGAACAGTGAAGGCCAAGAGACATGTAGTCTTTTACCACAAGTCATGTCACTGTACTGACAAGACTGCCAAAATATGTTGTATTAAAATTGCAAATGGAACTGGGTCAGTTCACGAATACACTATTTTTCTCTATTAATATGTATTTGTGTTTTTTTCCTTTTTTATAAAAGATTATTCGCTTACAAATGAATGTATCCTAATAACCTCTTCAGCCGCCTCTGTATGTAATACCTGTTTTGAGTTACGACAGTTTTCCGATTGCATGGTGTGTAGAGACTCGCACAAGTACGAACAAGATACCACTATGCCATCGAAGACGTTAAATATACTAAGAGCAAAAACCCTACAGTTGAAATTCACTACTCTGTGCCACTCCACTCAGGGTAGTTTTTCTTCAATGTAACATCCGGTGGAGAATTTGGTTGTTGCACTCATTTAGTTTACTCCAACTGTCCACTGAGTTGGATGCTTGGAACCACTTAAGAAACACAACTGCTGACCCAATGCAATGGTTCAAAGTCGTGGCAAAGCCATCCTCTCTGGTGTCCCCTACGGACAAATAAAACCCCTCACTAATTGACAGCACAAAGCATTGCTGACTCCTCAAATTTCCCCGTCCTCCCCTAAACTGACCGACCAACGTTTATCAATTAGTTCAGAGAACCCAGTGGTGTCCCACGCTAAATACAACGTTGATTACTGTGGTGTCAGTCCACCTCTGATGTCTGTAATCAGGCGGACATTACTGATACACTGCTGATGGACGCTGTTGTTGTATGGGGTTGGGGGGCAAGGTTCACAGGGGAATTGTGTACTGCGGTTTGTGTTGATAATGGATTCACGAATCTGATTTATGCTGATTCCTTTCTGATTGGCTTTGCTTTGCTAATAGGTTGTTGATTTTTCATCTTTGTTCGGTTGCTTTATTTTCCTGATTAAAGGCGCGCAGTCATATGGCAAACTCGAATCAAAACGATGAGCTCGATATTTGTGGTTGATTGTCAAATGTTTCATCGAGTATTTAGGTTAGCTTCTGGATTTACTTGTGCATTCGCTTTGAAACAGACATTCTATGTATTCTTTCAAATCTTCCCTTTGCTTCCTTACAAGGTTATCATTCCTACAATATTTAGTTTTGGACAGAATGGAGACTGCTGAAGGTCAAACTTCAGTTGGTGGCTTGTCGCGGGGTTGTAACAACTATACCTTACTGTTCAGTTCCAGCAATCCACATCATAACGTACTTTTTGGTACCTCTATGACAAACTACGATCTCTTTCACAATATGAATCTTACCATACCATGCCATTATACCTTACCGTCAAGTTTCAGTTCCACATCATGATTCTTTTATAAGGTTAACCTCGCATACAAAAAATTTAAAGAATGTATGAATGTATCAATTTAATGAATGCATGAATTGATCTCTTCATTCGCCTATGTAGGTGAAAATACTATTAAATATTGAAAACGCAATTATATAAGTATTTATCTCTTTATTTTCACTACTTACTTTTTGATTCTTAGTACCTACAACTCTATGGAAATCCTTATGACAAACCGCGAATTCTTTGACAATATGAATCATACCATGCTCTTAGTAGGAAGGGAAGGCGCGAAACTTCTGATGGTGAAATGAATGAATAGGCTCGTCGAGGTGTGAATGACTTGGCCGGTAGTACGCACGTTTATATTCTGCGCATGTACACTCCACTATGTCAACGGCCAACCTCTGGATGAGGCCACTAATCATGGAAGAAACGCATGGTTACGCTCGACTCCCGCTGGCCGCCCTCAGTGATCATCTTTCAGCAGTATCGTGGTCAATAAAAAAACATTGCAGTAGTGTGAGAGCTGATTAATTAATTTCTTGTTCCAGGCCCAAAATTCGCCCACAAACAATTGTCTGTATTCTTTTCTTTCTACAATAAATTATACCAGTATAAACTGACATAATGCACAATAGAGTTTGTCATGTGAACTATGGTAAAGCTATAAAAATCGTTAAAGTTTGTCCTATTTCTAGAGTGCGTCTTCAGCGTCTTCCATTCTGATTATCATATTTTATAGTTTAACAACAGTTTGTAAAAGTAAATGAATTGAAAACTATCAAAGTTTATATTACCTTATATTTCAGGTGGCCCACTATGCCGTTTAGTATTAAGTTATTCATGGGGTTAAAAATTAAATAATTTTGAATAGCACTTTCCATCTTCTAAAATTATCTTGTTTACATTTTTAATTCGAGGTTAAAATTAAAAATAATCGCCATAGTAGACCCGCAAGAGGTCTTTAAAAGACGAATTTTCCAATATAGGGAACGTGCCACCAGAAATTAATTATTTTTATTATTCAGCTCTCGCGCCCCGCTGTGTTTCTGAAATTTGGAAAGATTCCTCTTAAAGTTTATTATAACCGAATTGCGCTGTGTGTAGCTAAAGCTAGGACTATACGGGCGCTGAAAACGTAGCGATTCTAACGCGAACGTCGAACGAAAAATATTGCCGACTATACGGACGCTGAAAACGCCGCGTTTTTGAAACGTCAACGCTACGTAATTCTCGACTAGACGAGCTGTGTGTACGTCGCGCTGGAGGCGAAATGGGCCAATGGCGGGAATTTAAGGTCAGATGTGAATTAATAAAACGCTATGGAAGCAGCCCGTATTGGTTGCGCTTCCTTCCAACTTTTGTTGGCCCGACGCGACATTGAAATCGCCCGTCCTGTTCTGTCGCTAGTTACGTCGCCAAGGCCGTAGCCGAGGGGGGGGGGGGGTTCATGGGGGTGCAAACCCCCCCCCCCCCCACCCGAAATGAAATGGCTTCAGACTAGATAGAATGGGATTTTGAGAGGAAAAATAAAAACCACTATGTAATACCGAATGAAATTTCCAACAACAACAATTTTGAATCGTGAGGGACATTGTCAATAGTATAGTATGGTGGTGTACGTCTCGATAAGGCGCCCATTCCACCGACCGGCTAGGGCTATTTACAAAAACAGTGACGTGGTAGCAGACATTCAAGACTTAGGCGGGGTTTCCACCGCCCTCGCATTGCAGAATTGACGGAAATGTTTATTTTCCTCTATGCCATAGTTAAAATTGATCAATGATCATACAGTAAAATCACAAACAAACAAACTAAAATTAAAAAATGGCGTCATGGGATATGTACAAACATTTGAATAGATTTCTATAAAAAGAAAAATTCTAATTTCCGTCAATGTCATTTGCATTCTGCAATGCGAGGTCGGTGGAAACGCCACCTAAGTCTTGAATGTCTGCTACCACGTCACCGTTTTTGTAAATAGCCCTAGCCGGTCGGTGGAATGGGCGCCTAATTGAAGTGCGACATCACCATCTGGAGAGTCATCCACAATTTTAGCCCATTCAAATATGGCCATAGCCTGCAAGTCCGCTTTCTTGAAGGTTCATTGATGGCGGCGCTGAAAGCTACCGCGACTGACCCGCATCACAAATCACGTGGCCTGATTTTTATAGTACTATTCTTTTCTATTATAATTAGTTTACGGGTCTTTGTCTTACTTTTAATTTAATTGAGACAAACAGTTTACCCATTTTCCTTATTAAATCATACGTAAAATGACATGATTTAGTGTTAAAAAATTCTCTTAAAATAGGGTTACTAGATTTCAGAAAGCTCAATTCCTGACACCTGAACCAAAGTGTCATTCTATATAGTGTAAACTTCCTACTGAAGTGTCGCATTATAATATAATACTAGATATTATTATCTGGTATAAATGTACTTGAGCATTTCACTGTTAAAAACTGCTATGCCTGAATTAAAATAGATAAAATATATAGGTCCCTGTCCAATGACCCCATGGATTTCGGACATTTTCCGTGTTTTTCCAAGTTTCCGTTTGAGTTTTTGGCCATTGGCAAACTCATATACGTTCTCGATGTCAACCTACACCGGCTACAAGCGATAATGGACAAGCTTACCATTGACAGAATGAAACAGGCGAAAGCATGACTTAACCAATTGCAGATACGAGTCATGTGTATGGTGCAGTGAGTGTATTTGTGTGGTTTCGTTTATGGTAATATCAAGCAAGTATTGTAGGACTGTATTGTAAATCTTCTTTCAGAGTTTTCGAATTTAAATTAAATTCTGACGTTACATCGTAAACCCACATTACTTAAATATTGCTGTATAATTTCTAATCATATTTTTGTGATAAATTTAAATAGAATTTGTGCTTTGGAAAAAGCTACTGGCACATCTTTTTCTCAAACCCCAAAAAATATACAGTATCGCAATCCAATAAAACGAGATGTATCCTATAACAGCGCTTCATTTATTTTGTAAAATTCTCAGAAACATAAATCATTGTTTTGGTGTTTTGCACTTGGCTTGGCTAGGCTGCTTCTGTAGAAATGTGTGTGTTGTAGCATCATATTTTGCTAGAATTTTATTGGCTGGTGAGTCGTAAAACTCGAGTTCTGTAATATGACCTGACTTAATAGACTGATATACGTCACTCTTGTTGTCTTGTTTGGCAGCTTGAGTGCTAATATGACACCAGTCTCCAGGCAAAAACATCTATTTGGTTAAATCATTCATTTCTTTCCAATCCTTATCTTATCAGTGTGAATTCTTAGCGATGTAAAAAATACATGGGCGTCGGGGGTATGAGGAATGCTGTTTGTCTCACGAGCATAGCCGAGGCCCGGAGACAGCAAAAATGTATTGCAGTTTCACAACACCATGGCCATTCAATTTTATTTTCAGTAGACTGTAGGCCAGTGGTGGAGCGTGGGAGAATAATTGCAAGTGTAATGCTTGCAAATCTTTATTTATGTCGTTAAAATTAAAAGAATACATGCATAATTTTATATGGCATCTTCTTAAAAAGTTAAAATTTTAAAACAAAGAAGAAAACACGCATCATTTTATAGAGCATGTTCTTAAAAATAAAATAAAAATGAAGACAAAAGAAAGCATTTGAATTCTAACGTGACGAGATTCTTAATTTTCTTAGACTCCGTTGATAACATCATACTCCAACATTAGTATTTGCTCTCGGTTTCCAATAGATTTCAATGAAGCTCTTACATTCTAAGGATAGGATTTGTTGAGTGTAATGTAAGGTGACCATCTGACCTTTTTTTACCAGATCACTCCTGCATTTTGGCCCAATGCACCTGTTTTCTGTCTGCTCAGGTTTTTGATATGCTTTTCGATCACAGTGACCGGTTTTTTAATTTTTAATTCTAAAAATTTCAAATATCAATTAGTTTCCCCCCCCATTTTTAGCTTATGCAAGTGCACTACCTAGTCAAGATTTGTTTATTTTCAAATTGCTACTATTGTGGTATAGACTCAACATTAGTTTTAAAAGAACTGACCATTTTGAAATAATTATTAAAAAAGTTTTGCCTCATTAATCCCCCGCCATTTCTTCCCATACATGACCTGCTTTACACAAATTTATGAATGGTCACCTTAGTGTAATGAGGCATTATACGCCTTACATGCACGCTCCGCCACTGTTGCAGGCTACTACAACGTTGAATTTCGGTTAAACAGTACAATCGAACGGGTGTATTCCAAAAATGTGAGCACACTGAGAGAATATGTTTCGGCGACAGATGTTTGAGGAGAGCTATGGAATGCGAGGGGATACTTTGATGCCGGATTGTAATACTTCTGCGGCTTTGACTGCACGTTTTAGGAACCATTGTTTTGTTAACAAGTCATTCCCCCTCTTTTCCACATCGCATTCTTATGGTTTTAGGTTGTTCGTTGGTTAGCGAGTGATTTCTTTTGTAGGACCCATACAATACGAGTACATTATGAGTGACCTCCAGGCTCCAGCCTATACCTTTTGGCTTTTACATGCAGTAATGCTTTAATTTTGAAATGTATCCCGTGAAATTAACATAAAATCTCTCTCTGGAGTGCGTTTTTGATTAACTGTCTGTATGGAATTGGGTTGTCCGTTTTTCAGCATTGCCTTATATATAGTAATAGGAAACAATAGCTCTGACTAGAATTTGTTTTTCTTTTCTTCATGCTTCATCAGGAACTACCCATTTACGTTCTTCTTTCGTAAGTTGTATGTAAAAGCCATAATATAGCTGAGAGCTGAGTCGCGACGGATCCAACCCATTTGGGAGGGGGGGGGGGGGTAGTTGTGGGTCAAAATAGAGAAAAACACATGTTGTATCGATTAAATTAGAGTGTGATAAATTAACATACAATAGATTTACCAAATTTGGAGGGGTAGCTACCCACCCCCCCCCCCTGTTTCGTTTCATGGAGCTGAGTGTGTAAGGGTTATGACAATATAATAATGACCACTGTGTTGGTAAAATTACGGAAAGTGGAATCCGACGGGCAGTGGCGTAACCAGATTTTTTTTTGGGGGGTCCAGTTTTCTTAATGTTTGCCCGCTTACGATAGGTTTTCGAATGGGGTGTTGTTCCATTTGGCCGTCCGGACCCCCCCCCCCCCCCCCGCCTTGGCTACGCCACTGCCGACGGGAGGTGGATGTGCTCCGTAGTGCCAACCAGCATAGGGCCATTTCGAGTATTCCTGATCTGATCTACCATTGAACCGAGGACTACCGAACTAGCTTTTTTATATAGTTGATAATGTCTCAGAAATGAGTGAGCTGGCCTTGTGTTCATTATGCAGGCAGCCCACTTGCGGTCATTGTAGTCTTTATACGGGCACACTACTTATTATGTTAATGATGATTGGATGTGACTTAGGCTGGCATTCGTATCCTATTCGACTAACTAAACGACTTCATTTCAAATGAGGCGTATAGAAGCCAATGTGTATCATAACTGCAATGTTTCAAAATTTTGAGTTAACTACTCTATGGCCTTCCTGAAACGCTGCTCCATTTTAGAGGCCAATCAGTTAGTGAATAGAATGCATTTGAAAGTGCTGAGCACATCAATGAAAAAAGTTTCAGGTACCCAACTACAGGTGCGTTCTCAAAATAAGTTAGACTGCAGTAATACACTTTGGCTTCTTCCGCTTCAAATATGGATTAGCGTTTTGACAAGAAGTAGCATAGGTTGACTATTGACCATCCTTCTGACAATTGGCATCCCAAGATAAAGATTTATTCGGCATTGGTCCCACTAATCCCTTGCACCGCAGCATCGGAAAACTTTAATCATCGTCCGGATTGCAATTGTCATGTGGATGTGGACTTTTGTGTGTAAACGTATTGCAAATTTTGAGCGACAGCCATTATTTCGTCATGTGTTTTGACTGTTTTTCGCTCTACAATTTATTGAAAAAGTTACAGTCTGTAACTAATGTGCTCCGTTAATAAATAAACACAAATGCTGACGCCCGTGCTTGGTGACACAAATTGAGAAAATGAGGTGTGTAAGACAAAAGGGCAAAAGGCTAGTGATTTAGTGTGCGGGCCGGCCCCGTGAACTCCAGGACGACATAGTTCACTTTAGCCTAATTGGCATGGCCCGGGCATTTCGGAGCGCGTCCTTAGTGTTATTTATAGTAGGGACTGTGTTTTTATTACTGCGAATGTTTATGGTCTCTAGTTGTTAGTTTGTTTAAACAGGTTTTGTTAGTTTGGCCGGGAGTACAAGGACCCCTATGGGTTTCGCGGCTGCGCTACCGGTGTTGTCCCGTTGATTAACATCTGAGGAGCTCACCACGCTTATTTTATTTAAACACAGCCATTTCTTTACGGAGGGCCAAGTTATACCTCCCACTGCAATGCTCGCATATATTACCTTCTTTAATTTGGAAATTTGCGTTGTGATTGTTTTGGCATTGGATATATAACAGTTGTGTTACACATTATTTTCATTGGTTATGTAAGACACACTGTTATATCGATACCCTTGAATGATTTTGCTTCTACCAATGCATTTTAACGGTTAACTGGTAGAATAGCCCTTCGAGGCTAAAGCTCGCCTAATATAAAGACTTATTTCATAATTCATTTCAAAGTTAAAGTTCAAACTTGAAATAATTGTTCTTTCGCTACGGAAGTACCTTACAGATAATACAGATAAGTACTGATAATTGTACCATACTTCATTTTGGGATTTATTTCATTTTATGAAGATCCATACGCCTTGTGATCGCACATCCATGTGAAAACGTTGTTGTCAAGAAACCAGTGCCGGGCCGGTACTTTTGCGCTGGTGGCAAGGTGAAAAATTTGCGCCCTCCAATATATTAATATAGTCTTCTTCTTTTAATGCCTCTTCTATCAAAGATTGTCACAAGAAATATGCACAGGACCTACTTACCTACTTACTTACTTACTAGCCAACGCCCACCCTTGGCAGGTTAGCCATTTGGTGACGCGCTGACCAGTATCTCCTTGCTGTCCCCCCGAAGATGTCGTCCGTTCGGTCTCCCCGTCTTCTAACAGGGCTGGGCACTCGGGTAGATGCTTCTTCCATCTTAGTGCAGGTAGAATTCAATGAGGGTTTTATTTATTTATTGTTGTTCGTTGACGTGTGGGGATATGCCCATTACTCCCCAATGCATAGTCAAATGCTCGGTCAACTGGACTTTTATTTATTTATTTTTAAATTAAACCATAGCATTTGGCTTCCGCCATCATCGTTCTTGCAGCCCAATACAACACATAATCTGGTGAACCTCTGCTACTGACGAGAGCCGGGCACGTCTTAAGGTGTTTTCCGTCCATCTCTTCCCGGGTGTCGCATGAAGGGCAGAAAGGCTTCGCTGCTACACCTATACGGTGAAGATGCTTTTGAAGGTCAATTGAACTAAAACCACGGCCGACTCCTTATATGGATATATCCATGTCAGCATAAAAGGCAAAATAAGAGGAATCGGCAGCCGATCATGAGTTTATGAAATTTGGGATGTGAGGGTGGCAACATCTGTTGAACTGTATCCCTCATGAATCTTTCAGCAGCCTTATTCCTATTCATTAACGTAAAGGGTCTCCTTACTCAAACTTTCTCATCGCACCATATTCCATTATCAATTCTAGACTATTCACGTATGATAGTCACAATTTAAATATTGGCGCCTAACCTGTGACTGGCGACTCGTGCGCCACCTATGAAAAACTATCATCTACTTTCAAGTCCACACAAATCTGTCTCTGCACATCTGCAACCAAAAGTTACCTGTACTTTATAATCTTTATAAAATCTTTTACCTTTATCATATTATTTAATCCTCAACTGCTTCTGCATAGCTACTTTAGATGCAAGAATCTATCTCAAGAAAGGTGATCTTCCATATCGAGCTCGGAAAAGGTTGAAAACCACAACAAGTAAGAAAACAACTAAATATCAGTAAGTAAAACAACCCTAAGTATACTAATTAACTATCTACTTGACTGCTCTAGTCCTTGGTTCAATACGAGGGAATTAGCCAACCAAAAATTATTAAAGGGAACCTACTGGTTTGTTTAAAGCTTTAAGCAAATGCGAATATTCACCCAGCTGTGTAACCATAAGCTAATTTAGAACAGTAGCATAGGCTACAATAAGGGGAATATCCTGCTAGAGCCTATGTAATCAAGATTACGCACAATTGAAAAATTGTATCGTCCTATAATGACATAAAAATGAACTTGGCAAACATAGAAACACAAAAATACTACGAACGTAACATCCTGCTAATTTCAAAGGAAGTGCAGTAGTTGAATCGTTTTACTAATTGCTTTAGAACTTTAGGTTAACAACCTTTAAAAATTAAAGTGCTGCTGCTGTTGAAGTTAAAATAAAAATCTCAGGAAAGTACTGTAAACCCAAAGGGATGTTGAAAGAATTTTACCGCGGATGGTGTCAGCCGCTCCGAACCAATCTAAAAAATGTAACGTGAAAGGGACTGAGACGCTAAGACTCGACGAAATTTGATTCTTTTCAAGTCTAAATAAATAAAGATGTAAATGTTTAATTTATCATCAACCACACAAAGAAAAATTTTACGAATGAATGTCTCGTTTCGTTGAAGAGCTACCTTCTTAATAAAGTGAAATGCATTAGAAATTACTTTAACAACTCCTTCATAATAACGCAAAGAAAGAAATTGTGTGAATCAAGCATATATTACTTACTCCTTATTCACTTATTCTTATTTACAATATGTCAGACATGATGTTCTGTAATGAAGATTTTCAACATACCTGCAATATAAGAGTTTTAAAATGCAATGGCAAGATTATAGTGCTCAATACTGGCAAAAATTGTTACATTAGAATAAGAAAAGCTTTGTGATAGTCGAAATTTTAGATTTCAACTGATTTACACGTTTTGATGTCCCAGAAACACAAAAAAGTGTTGTTTTTTTACGAAATGTCTGTCTGTCGGTCAGTAAATTGATTTGATCAAATTACCTGATAGAATATGATTAAATTTGGCATGTAGGTTTACAAAAATATTTTCAGGGGGCTTTTTTTTTCATTTTTTGGATAACTAAGGTTAGCATGAAAAGAAGACTTTATAGTCTTATTGTTCGCCTTTTGTTTTGTTTTATTCAATAAAGTCGTTTTCAATTCAATTCAATTCAACATTATATTGGGGGTTTTGAAGCCCAAACCCCCCAGAAATATAAAATATACCTTTTAATCCCATTATTGCTTTGAGACAGTAGCGGTATAGTGGTGTTAGGTGCCAGGGTGACATAGCATCTTATGCCAGACAGTAAACTGTTCCTTTTAAGAAGTTTGAAGTGCCAACAACAAACTCAGGGTAGTATCACCTTCTTCAGTTTCCCGAGATTTTGCTTTCACTTAATTAACTTTTTCTTCTCACTTTGACGACCCTCTCGTTACTTTTATTCCCCCCGTTTCGTCGTAAAGTTGGGTGTTGAAAGTTGGAGATTGTTGATTGAAACCCTCGTTTCTCATTATACCTTGCGTGTCGAGCCTTTTTACAGTCCTTTTTATCTATTGAATGCTTGCAATAACTTCGGGCCTTGGGGAGTGTCATTTCTTTGCAAAAAAGAAATAGGGAGATGTCGGCGGCAGCTGACTTATTTTACATCTCCTATAGTTGATATCAAATTGATTGGTCTTCCGCGTGGGTTTTCTGGTTTTCTTTTTTCTTGGACATGAGTAGTAGTAGTAGTATTGTTGTTCGCCGGGTTAATAACGACTTAGGCCTCATATTTGGGCCCATAGAGCGACCCCGACTTGACTGTCCTACGCCAGTCCGATTTCCTTGTAGAAGTCCACAATGGCCCCAAAGCTTAGTGCCCCGGTGTGCTGCCTGGGCTCCAGAGTGGAAAATTCAAAATTATTCAGTCTTGCTCGCCAAATCGCCGGACATTCCGCTAAAATATGCCATCCTGTCTCTTCTTCTTCCTCGCAGTACCGACACATCGTTGATTCCACGAGTACCCCCATCTTGGATAGATGGTTCCGGAAAGGACCGTGTCCTGTAAGTAAAGCCGAGATGATCCGTGTGCTGCTTCTTCCGCGGGAAATGAATTTTAAAGCACTTTTCTTGCTGGGGTTCGCAATACATAACTTGGAGTGGGCTAGGCCAGCCGACTTTCGCCATTCCTTTAGGAATCGTGCTTTTAGCTCCTCGTTAAACACAGTCTTAAAGTTTGCCCAGGCTATTGGAAGGCAGAGTTCCGGTCCGAGTAGGTTGTTACTAGATCCTTACTTGAACCATCTGTGTACCATGTAAGATCTACGTTGTTTTCGTGACATGTCGTAGCAGCTAGCCATTCTGCCCGATCTGGAATATACATAGAGCTTGTGCAGTCAAACGCCCACTCTTTCTGGATACGGTCACAGGGCATCAGTAATTCATCTTTTTGTTCTTGCACCAGAGAGGTAGCATGTCCGCCAGCTGTTAGCTGGGGACTAATTGTTCTTGCCAATTGCAATCTTTTTATCGCAAGTTTTGCCTCGTATTCAGCTACAAGATGAAGAGGGGGCAAGTCCAACAACATTTCAAGTGCAGAAGTAGGAGTAGAACGTATAGCCCCCGTTATTGCTATACATATACATCTTTGAAGCTTCTTGAGCTGTTCTCTACATGTTTTAAGCTGTATTCTTTTCCACCACACCACTCATCCATATGTGAGCGCTGGTCGAATAACTGCAAGGTAGAGCCACCTCATTACTTTTGGTGAGAGCCCCCATGTGTTGCTAAAGCACCCTCTTAGAGTCCACATTATCGCTCTAGCCCTGGCTATGGCAGCTTGTAATTGAACGTTCCACAGAAGCTTGCTATCAATATGCACTCCTAAGTATTTCACACTATTTGTAACTGTCAGCACTAGCCCATTTAGGGTCAGTTCCGGTGCCACGGGTAGATTCCTCTTCCTGGAAAATATAACTACTTCAGTCTTGGTCGGATTAATGCCAAGTCCCTTGTCTTGACACCAGTTTGAGATTATTTGTAGCGCTCGTTTCATTAGGTCGAAAACAACAGTCTGATCTATTCCTGTGACTCCAACCACTACATCATCACAGTATGCTTGCACAAAATATCTCAGTTCGCCTAAGATACTGAGCAATAGGTCTATAACGAGACACCAGACAATTGGTGAGCACACCCCACCTTGTGGACATCTCCTTCGGACATTTGCAGTCACTTTGTAAGTGCCCCTTTGAGAGATAATTGTTCTTTGTTTCAGCATTCTTACAATCCATCTAATAATAAGTGGATCCACGCCTTTTCTCTTGAGTGCGTCTTCAACCGCTTGGAACGTAACGTTGTTGAACGCCCCTTCTATGTCCAGAAAACTACAAAGAACAAACTGTTTATGTTCCAGACCATTTTCAATATATGAAACTAAGCGATGAAGGGCCGATTCTGTAGACCTTCCTGGCCTAAAAGCGTGTTGTCCATCATGTAGTGCCCAATCCCCTTGCAGACGATCTCTTAATTCCCAGTCTACAATGCGCTCCATTGTTTTTAAGAGGAATGAGCTAAGACTTATAGGCCGGAAAGCTTTCGGTTGCGTGTAGTCTGCCTTGCCAGGTTTAGGAATGAAGACTACTGTGATTTGACTCCACAGTTTGGGGATATACCCTAGTCGTAGGCATGATGTGAATAGGGCAGTCAGATGGGGAGTCAGTAATTTTGCGCCTTGTTGAAGAAGTGCGGGAAAAATCTCATCTACTCCCGGTGCTTTGTAGGGAGAAAACGAACCTATAGCGTGTGAAATCTTTTCTTCCGTAATGGCAAATTTACTATCTGAGAGAAGAGGTCCGTATTCGTCATAGTGATCTGGGTCATCTTGTACAAATATGCACTCAGGGAGTGTGTTCATAAGTTCCCTCAGAGCTTCTTCATCGTTTGTTGTAAAGCATCCGTTGGTAGTTGTAAGGGGACCACTCACAACTCTTTTGTCCTTTGACAGAGCTTTTTGAAGACGGGTGATTTGAGGCAACGTTGAGATCTCTTCGCAGAAATTGCGCCAAGTGCGCCTCTTTGAATGTCTTATAGCCTTTTTGTATTCACCCCTGGCCTGCTTTAGGTTTCGTGCATCAAATTTACTTCCGGTTCTATGCAGCCTATTGTTTAGCATGCGAGTTTTTCGGCGTAGCTTTTCTATCTCGCTATTCCACCATTTTGTTCCGTTTCTCATGTTTTTTACAATGCATGGGCAGTTTGACTTGTACGCCGTTACAATAGCTGTCGTTATTTGTTGACAGTAATCTTCAACATCATCTACTGCTGAACACTGCTTTACACAATCAGGTAAGAGATTTTGCAGCGCATTTAGATATTCAACCCAGTTTGTCTTTCGGCGATTTCGGCCGCTCTCCTCTGTAACAAAAGGTTGCACCTCAATGTGATAGGTGATTTGTTTGTGGTCAGAGAGGCTCTCATTGTCCGATACAGTCCAATCTTTGACATGTCTCCCAAGGCTTTGGCTACTAATAGTGATGTCGAGCACTTCCTTCCTCACAGCAGTGCAAAAGGTAGGCTTAGCTCCTCGGTTGTGTACCAGCAAGTTTTCCTCACATATGAATTCCATGAGATCTATACCGCGTTGGTTTATATCAGTACTTCCCCATGCAGTATTGTGTGAGTTTGCATCACAGCCTATTAATATTTGGAGATTTTCTTTTCTACAGTGCTGCACCAGACTGATGACCTCTGAAGGCGGAGACTCTTCAGAGTGCGAAAAATAGGCAGATGCTATTACCATTCGGGTCCCGTTTATTGTCACAGCAATCGCAACTAAGTCTCGGGTGAGAAATTGAGGAAGTATTTCTGCTGGGATCCCTTCAGTCAGTATAGCTGCCCTGGGGTTTTCACTAGGTTTGCAAACGAATAGTTTGCCCTTAAATCCGAAAAGACCGCGTACTACACCATCATTTCCAGTATAGGGCTCCTGAATTAGTGCTATATTGAAATTTTCACACACCATTGTCTGTACAAAAACTGCAGTGGCTGCAATTGCATGCTGCAAGTTAATTTGTATGATTTTAAGCATCATAATGGCAATCTTTGTTCAGCAGTTTGAGAGGGAATGTCCGACATATTCTCCTTAGAATTTTGCCCCTTTCCCGATAGTATTCTCCTTGATCTGTCCACCGCCCTCACGGCCTCCCGATAAACTGGGCAGGCCATTGAATCTACTCTGTGTCCGACACATTCACATATGTAACACTTTAAGGGCTGCACGCAGCCCTTCGCCCTATGGCCTTGGTCTCCACACCGTCTGCATCTCTCTGGAAGCCTTTGGCTGTTATCGCACTTTCTGTGCCCGAATTTCTGGCAGCATGTGCAAAAGTCAGGAATTACCATTTCTCTGATTTTGGCTTTTACCCAGCCAACACTCATAGAGGCCATATTTATAGCTTTTAGAGCAATATTGGTTGGCATCCTCACTACCACACTACAGGTCCCGAATTGATTGAGTCGCAAAGTGCCAACTTGAAAAGAGTTCTCATCAGCAGACAGGTATTGTGCTAAGGTTTCTTTAAGTTCCGTCTGGCTCACTGTTTCATCCAATCCGCTGATTATAACCGGTTTTAATTTATTAGTCGCTATCACATCAGAGTTTGTTTTGGCTCGGATTTCTGCCACAAGCGCCTGATTTGCTCCTATTCTTGTTTCCTTTACGACGACTCTAATGTCCCCCTGTTGAGTTTGGGTCAGCTTCTTTACAGTGACCCCCATCGCCTTAGGTTTAATTTCAGACTTAATTTTTGAGACCACATCAGCAAAGGACTCACCAGTATTACGTTTAACAACGATTGTTTCATTTCTTGGATTCGGCTTGCCAAATTTGGCTTTTGATTTGTCTGGTGCCCAAACACCCACCTCCATTTTTAGATCTCTATATAAGCATTCAATAAACTTTCGGAGTTTTTCAGCATCGGAGTCACTTACAGGTTTTTCTTCATCCCCTTCTAGAATTGCTGAGTCTTTGCTTACTGCTGTGACGATTAGACCTGGGGACGGATTCTTTTGTAATACCTGATGGACAGCTGGAAGCTGTGAAACCAATCTTTTAATAAGACTCTCCGAACTACAGGAACTACTGTCTTTCACATCGAACAAAAAGATTCGTAGTTCTTCCCCGTTTGTTATCATGCTTCTCTTGCTAGGCTTAGTACATTCAAAGGCCAATTTTGGCCACCATTGGTTGCACAGCTCTTTTATTTGGTGGTTATCAATGTACTTACAGATTTTTTCATTTATCTCCGAGGCCTGAATCTCCCGTTTCATCTCGTTGAAAGAACTCGTTTGCGTTCCAACAGTTTCAATCGAGCGGCACGGTGAGCTTTTATAACTATCCATGATTTCCAAAATCCCTTTTATAGCCAGTATAGTGTTCTCCTTAGTGGCAGAGCCATTTTCGACTTCATTTAATAATTTTTGAAGCCCCTCCTCTATGGTCCGCTTAAATTCACCATCTTCATCATAATTATGACAGAAATTCGTTCTTCGTCTCTTAACTCCAGGGCTATCCAGTGATAGATCGGGCATAGACGATCGCCTTTGTGGTGAGGCTCGCACAAGCAGAGGCTTTCGCTTAAAAATTTCCAAACTTTTTACATTCCCAGTCACTTGTGATAACTTATTTATATTTTCTTCGGACATTTCACCATAGCAGCTGTGATGTGAACACACGCGAACAGCACTAAAAGCTGAGCAATGCACAAAATAAAAAGAGTTAAAAACTTAATATTTCCTTTAAAACCAATTTCACTGCAGGCGTAAACAAGATGCATCCGTTCACGACCGAGTCTTGACAGCTTGGACATGAGTACAAATGTAAGGATCCTTATAAAATCAAACAATTTAGGGTATGGTGCCATCGTCATCATTTATTATCAATTTTTATTTTTAGTTGTATATGGTATATAAATTAGTGATTAAATTGGCTCAGATTAAAGAGGCAACCTCCTCGTTTTAACCGAAATTAGAGAGTCTAAGCAAGGGTTCGAATCCCGCCAAGTCCAGGTTTTTCTTGATTATCCAATTTCAGTTATCCTCGGATTAATAATGTGCTAACTACTTGAAACTACTTCTTATTATTTGCTATCACTGTGACTCTGCATCCATCGTGCTCTATTAACTCATGGTTTGATTTTGAGTTTGTTGTCTTATATGAATGTAGTCAGATTATAAATTCCAAAAAAAGGCAGGGTTTTCCCTACTAATTTACTATTGCTCTATATTCTATATAATCTGTTTTTAAAATTCACTTCATCGAGTTTTCCTGAAGCAATAATAGTTCAGGTGAGGAAATGTAAATTGACTACAAAAATTATGAATTTTTTATGAATTTTTCATTTGACCACTCAAGAGTTAGCTGGATATGTGATGTGGGATATGTTAGTGGTGTTGGATATGCTTGTGGCAAGGCCAGGAATAGCCTGCTTTATTGCTGTTATGTTTGCTCAACTTGCCATGTGCTGGAGGGAATAGGCTATATACGAAGGAGTGAGTAAGTCGATATATTTATTTAATTAGTTATTACCTACTTATTAGTATATAATATAACATTGTATCCTAATACATAAACCAGATCGGAGACTTTTTTCATACGATATTTCTCTATAAAGAAAAAGTAATTTCTGAATAAAATTAGCCTGCCAGCCTTCAAGAGTTAAAAACCACCTGAAGCACTAACGTAAAATAATTTTCCGGCACAAAGCGGGGAACCCATTTGTCAAAGAGTTATCTTCACAATGCAGTAAAAATTAAGGGAAGATAAGCAAAAGTTCACAAAGGCGTAATTTTCATTCCCAGCATAATGCTACGCGAACCGTGAATAAAGAAATAGGCCGTAAATAAGAACACAGGTGCAGTCTCTAGCACTTTTTCGGTAAATATTGCCCTAAAGTCTTAATTTTTCAATGGAAGCAGGCTATAAATCTTTTAAATAGGAGAAATAGTTTAGCCTTTTATGATGAGTGTTAATGGCGTTTGGTCGTTTGGAAATAATTCATGTTTTTTCTTTATCCTTTGCTTATACCTAACAACGATGCTTCTAGTCTCTAGGTTTATTATTACACTGCCGAAGCCTAAAGAGTATCACAGGGTTCTGCTACGAAAATGACTGATTATTGGAGTATTGATACAAAATTTATTTTAACTTATGCGCTGCATCAAATACTACTGATATGATAATTTATACCCCCCCCCCCCCAGGGAAGGACTTCGGTGACCCTGAAGCGATACTGAAGGGGGTCCCAGGGTTTTGCGCAGAAAAGAGAAGAAAAAATAAAAGCCTAATATAATGTGGCTAAAATTTCTTCGAACTTTCTGCTGTATGGAATGCTATAATATTTTCGAATCTGCCAGTGATAAATCCCATGTTGGTGTTGGACAGGACGCCATTACAAACAAGAAAGACTGAGGGATGCGGCCCGGTAATGTCCTGCAGTAATGCGGGCGACAGAGCCCTTCACAAAAGCTTGGTCTGTCATCATCATTCTACCAACCCCCTCCCAACCCTTCTATCTTTCTTTGTTGAATTCTTTTTGACATTGTGGGGGTTGCTCTCGTTTTTTATGTCTACCTTCCTGTGATTTTGAAAATTCGCAAGCCTTTGCTCATTACCTAAATACATAATTTCTTCGTATGTATTTATTAATTTTTTTTACAAGCGTAGGTAAAGTCAGAAAAAGGTTGACCTGTTGTCTGATGTCTTGGCAGCTAGGGATACTTCAACTTGAGAACTCTAGTAACACTCAAACTGGCAAAAGGTGATGATACTATACCTCTCTGATTCTCTGGTTATGCGGTGTATGGCAGTTTTTCAGTGCTCAATTTGATGGAATCTATTGAAACCCCATAAACCCATAATACTACTGGTTAGGCGGGGTTTCCACCGACCCCTCATTGCAGAATGCACATACGTTGACGTGGTAGCAGATATCATTAATAAAGGCGGGGTTTCCACCGACCTCTCATTGCAGAATGCAAATGACATTGACGGAAATTTTTGTTTTACTCTATGCCATAGTTGATTGATCAATGATCATAGAGTAAAATCACAAACAAACAAACCAACTAAAATTAAAAAATGGCGTCATGGGATATGTTAAGTGCAAACATTTAAATAGATTTCTATAAAAAGAAAAATTCAAATTTCCATTAATGTCATTTGCATTCTGCAATGAGAAGTCGGTGGAAACCCCGCCTAAGTCTTGAATGTCTGCTACCACGTCAACGTGTGTGCATTCTGCAATGAGAGGTCGGTGGAAACCCCGCCTTACCAAATACAAAAAGACAACTTCTGAAACAATCATCACGCTTTTCTTTCGCTCTCGCTCTCATTTCTCGAAAATCAAGTTGGCTGCAGTACATAACGAGTACCTACACTGCATTCCAACCTACGATATCTTGGAGTATGGGGTTTTTCGACTAATGCCACAAATTAGGTTCTTGAGACTTGTTGATTACATTATCGTCACATTGCTGAAATATTTCAATATCGGTCTCACCTACAAGTGTCTTGATAGTTACTTGAAATTTTGCAAATTAAATTCTTGGTTGGTATGAAATTATCGGTTAATGGGGTGGAGATAGGGATTTTGATGGTCGATGGAAGTCCATTAGCCTGTGTTTCACAGTTTGCTGCGGCGTGCCCCTTAACCCCATTGTGGCCGCCCTTGTTTCCGAGGCTTTCACCGGAAGCTATTACGAGATATTGATTACCTACTTTTTACTGTCTCGCTTTGGTCTGATTAGTTTCTGTTTTTTAGGGAGAATCTACCTATTGAGACGGTGACCAATGCTCGACGTCCGGAAAATGTCTTCATGAATTTTCATTTCATGGCCCTCTGAGCTTGAAACCACACCCAGTTCAAAATGCTATATGTATGTACTACTAGTGGTATGTACTGATTATAGGAAAGATATTCCCTGATTCTGATGATACAAAATGGCACAATAATGTATAATAAAAATGTCTTCGTCAAGTTCGTTGCCCATCTAGATCCACTATTTTGTTTTAAGATGGCGGCCGACCAAAATCATTAAAAAAATATATATAAATATAAATATATAAAAAAATATTGGTCACAGGGCAGAGGGATGGAATAAGATAAGACGGGAAACCCTTTTTTTATCTGCGATAGTGGCAATCAACACCTTTTACGAAAAATCAACGTTTCGTGATGTTGGCCAGTATTTGTACTTTTATTATCCGATTTTGATTAAATGTGGCACAAAAATTAATCATACCAATGTCTTGATCAAGTCCGTTAACCAGGCTGATTTGCCATTTAATTTCAAGATGGCAGCTGATCAGAGCCTCAAAATTTCCCTATACCTGATCCACCAGAGCCGAAAGGGATTTTTAATTATTATGAGAGAGGTCAATACTACGCTTAATTTTAACCCATCTTAATAAGTCTCAGATTGAAATTGTCTGAATGCCTGGAGAATTGCGATTAGTCAACCTTGATAACTCCTGATGACAATTTTGAGTTTAAACAGACACAACCAAACAAACGGCCGGTTGTTTAAACATACATACTGGTGTGTGGAGAAAAGTTTAAAGTTGCGGTGGGGCACGACATTCCGTATAAAAGGCTTAGAACTGCGGACTGGAGATAGATTCTTCTCGTTGATTTGTCCGGCAGCCGTGTTTTCTCCTACCGTTTTAGGTAAGGAACCCGTGGGGTTGGGTGGACTCAGGACGACACTCGTTGGCACAATATTTCTCTCTTTGCACCAGGGATTCATCCCGTTCGTTCCTTTCCTCAGAACAATTCACTGGGGCCATTAATTGATGACAACCCATTCAGCTGTCGGCAATACTGTATGGACAAGCGAGATATCTTCTGATAACCAAAGCATTAAAAAGCTGGAAAACCATCAATCATGTTAAAATGACGAATCCTCTGTGTATTATTTCTGCGGATTCTGTCAAATGTTACTTTTTTATTATTAAATATAAAACTCCCATTTGTGAACGTAAACACACAAAGCCTGTCGAGCTGTCCATACAAATTGACAAGCCCTGTTGGCTGACCTCTTGGGAAAGTCCCCCAAACATTTAAAAAATATATATACATACTGTATATTTGAAGTGTCAGGCCTATGTGCAGCAATATAGTACCTTAATTGTTAGAAAGAAAGAAAATTGTCTTTAATATCCATATGGGCGAATTTTGGACTGTTCGGCACACTCTTACAATTAACCCATTTAATCAACTAATTATTATTATCTGCATATCCGTCAAACAATTAAAACCCGTTCAAGGGTGCATACACTGACATAGTGCATGGAAAGGGAGATGTTGCGGTAGAGAGCTGGGGAAAGTTTCCGAAATAAATCGAAATTTCCGAAATAAATCGACTTCGATGGCCAGGTGGTAGCGTGCTTGTACTTGTGCGAGTCTCTACACGCCATGCGATCGGAGACGTGTCGTAACTCGACACAAGTACCTATTAGGTAACTTAGTGAGGCGACTGAAGAGGTCAATCGGACACATTCATTGAATTTTTTAAATTTAAATTAACCTTTAAAAAAAAAAGTATATGGTTTGGTTTTTTCAGTTGTACTTAGGCTACTTCGATTCGTTTAAAGCTCAATTTTTCATTTTTAGTTCTGCTCCCACTGGCACTTTTCTTGGCCAGTGCAGTGGGTGTAATTTGAAATACAGAAACATAAAAATAATCATTCATTGGCCTGAGATATTGTAGAACCCTATTCGGGATTTTTTTTCTTTTCAAAACTCCTTTAATTTTTTTCCTCATTTCCTGAGCTGCGTTGTTTGTATTTACTGTCTACAACACACAATTACAATATTGAACCTTTCCTGTTAGCTAAATTATTTAAATAATCACTTGCTGTAATACTTTAATTCTGCAGCAGTTCGTTTGCCTAAGCACAGTACATTAAAAAATAATTCGAGGGTCCTTAGTGTATTGTGAATCATTATGTTATAGAGCTAGATAGCCGATCACAAAACACCATTTGCCATGGCCACAGAATTTCTCGGTGGGAATCAATCCCAAATGAATTAAAAATTACACGGCGCTATTGTTGAGATGTACGCAACTCTGCAAGCTTAGGTCGTAACCTTGTGCCGCACTCCCACCAACCCATAGAAGACAATAATCGTTCGATTTCGTATTCTCGAACCATCGACGGATTAGGGCGCACAGCGGGCGGAGGCTTGCTTACAATGGACCTTAATCACTTGAACCACACAAATTAATACGCCGACCACGTAATCAAGAGCCTGGATGGCCAGTCTCTTCCATTGAGGCAACCTGTCCGGTGTCCACATTCTTTCTACTGGAAAGGCTACGGGCTACATACAATATAATCTCATTGTGATCCATTGGTAAATGACACTACCGTATATGTTTTGAAGAAAAAAATCTTTAATGGAAAGAACCGGTCCGAGTTTACTCGAACATGCTATCCAATTTATAAATTAGCCGATACATGTGTAATTTCGTAGGAAATAATTTCCCTATGGTTAAATTTCAGATCCCTCGAGGAGGGGTCCACCTCAATTCATTAAAAACCCCTTAAAACTTAATGGCATATTCTGGGACGAACAGACCAATACATTGTAACAGTAGTAACAATGACACATGGCACGTAATGTATTGGAGCGTGAATTTTCCATAATTTCTCAAATAATAATTTTTTGCACCGAAGCAAATATTTTTTTGGGAATGCAACCTGTCCGCTTTGTTACCCTATTGAACACCTAAAACAAACCTGAAGGTAGAAATCATCGATAGCAAGGTTTCGCAGAAAAATTATTTTTTAGTCATTTTTCATATGAAAATTGAGTTAATTTTATTTTTTTACTCCCAGAAGCAAACTATCAAGGGGCAAGCGACCCCCCGCATTTTGTTAACATTAATAACGACTACAATATATGTGAATTTAAAAGAAATCATTGGAGCCGTTTTTGAGAAATATTTTTTTTTAGACGTTTTTTGGAGTTTTTTTGATAATAACCCCCCCCCCCCCCAAATTGAGTTAGCCCAAAATAAAAATAAAATTGTCTCGAGGTATGAGTTTTGTGAACCTAAATGCAAAATTTATTCAAAATCGGCCGGGTAGTTTGCCCGAAAATCGATGAACAGACAGACAGAGCGACAGACAGACATTTCGTAGAAACCACTTTTTTGGGTTCCTGGGACCCTAAAACGTTCAAATCTCGGAATCGAAAATTTCGACCGTCACAAAGCTTTCCTTATACTACATATAAATTGGGAAGCAATAAGACGGACTCCATAGTAATTTTCTTTCCGCTGTTATTTTCGAATTTCCGCAGTAGGCTGACTTCAATTCTTCTGCTTATTTATCTCCCATGTCAGTACCACATTTGCAACTACCTACTGTCATCCTATTCAAGTCAAGCTAAGTCTGCAAATTAGAATTTCGATGTAAAGGAATTACTACCAAATTAAAGCAGTGAACTTCTTCTCTATGTTGTATATATATTTTTTTTTAATAATGAACTGAAATAATATAAAAAAAGTGGTGTGCTATAAAAATTAATTATTAGGTGTCAGATCGGAAGTTTACTAGGCTATTATACTGATTCGATGCGGGCCTACTATGCCCTTTAGTATTAACTTAACCTGGGATTAAAAATGTAAACAAGATAATTATTTCGTAGAATGGAATTTGCTATTTTAAATTGTTTTGTTTACATTTTATAACCCCCATATTAAGTTAATATTAAAATAGAATAGTAGACCCGCAGCAAGAGCAACACAAATCGCAAGCTTACAAAAGCAGTGGAAGAATTCGGGTTTACTCTGAAACCTCTCAAAATCTTGGAGCAAAGAAGAAAGAAATTCCTTTCAGTAGGGGCATTTGCCAATACCTGGCTCACACCCGTAGCGTGAAAAAGGTGTGTTTATGAATTATTTACGCTGCAAAAGTGCTGGGCACCAGCCAAGAATTTGTCTGAACCTCCTCTGGAATTGGAGGTACAGACACCAACCGCCTTCACAAACGGAGTCACGATCGCAGTTGCTGGGCTGCCTGACTTTGGTTGCCAATGAGCCTGTACTGGCTGTATTTCTGAAAAATAATAACTATGCCAGTAAGATTCAATCTATCCACTTTAAAATAATACAATATTAATTTTCTCGTTTCATGATTGTTTAATTTTATATATTATAGATTGTACAATTTCTAAGAGTTCAATTATTATCTTCCGGCATCGTTTTATATAATAATTGTATGTAGTCTTGTATTGGAATAGACACAGTATGTCATTTGTTTCAATTCCTGGTCGCACAATACTGTTAGTATTGAGTATATCAATACAAAATTTAAATCACGGTTTTTACGCAGTTTTTTATGCTCCCCTTGCCGAGTCAAACAGCGAGAATTTACATTTGTAGGATTAACAGACACAAGGGTGATTTGTAATAAATTATTAAAATATATCGTGATGTTTCTCTTTGTGTCTCTAATAATTTGAGTCGCTCCGTAGTGAGGCTTGGCCCGGGTATGTCATAAAAATTCGAGTTGGTAGGGTCCTCACCCAACTTATAAGCTGTGAATCGTGACGGTGGCCATCGCCTTTGCTTCCTCTGGCGCTATGGTCCCATGCTCTTTATGTGTTCATAGTGTCAGGGGGCTTCTTTTTCGTCACAAATAAGGCCTTTACAGAATAAGGATAGGCTATATAGTATAAGTAAATAGTCAGTGGCGTAGCCAAGGGGGGGGGGGGGTGTCAGCGGGGTCCGGACCTCCCCCCCCCCCAAATTTAGCAAAATAGCCAATTTTCTAGATATTTTTCTTAAAAAAAGGCCTATCTTTTAAAAAACAATCCCGGGGGGGGGGGGGCAAATGAAACCCCACCCCATTCGAAAACCTATCGTAAGCGGGTAAACTTATGAAAACTGGACAAAAAAAATTCTGGCTACGCCACTGTAAATAGTATATTTGTATTGCGCATGAAAACTACAATAATTCAAATATTGCTGTTGTATATGGTATGTATATTCCACCCTTCTCCATAGATCAGGAACAACACATCAGAATATACTTGTTAGAGTTGACCTGCGTGCCTTTTGAATTTTTAGACGATAGAGAAGAAGTCTCACCTCCGCAGGGTCCTGAAGGATCCTCACGGGAAAATTCTAACGGTGTCCTTGTGAACAACCATTGCCAGAACTGTATATGCAAAAGTTTTAATATAAATTCACTTTACTTTGCAGTAGTTATAGTCATTTTTCGTGACTTTCTGGCCAAAGTATGAAGGCACTAATCTATGTAAACCACAATACGTCGACGACTACTGTGTAGCCATAATGATGTATATTTTTTAATCTTGACTCGTACCCGAACTTAAGTTAAGTCACGCTTACGCCAGTTACATTGAGTCATGTTGTCCTTTATCGCTTGCAGCTGTGGTGGGTTGGCATCGGGGACGTGCACTAGTTTGCCAATGGACAAAAATTCCCTCCGAAACAATACCAATCATGTCCATAGGTCCAAGGCCGTGCCCAGGGGGGGGGGCGGTCCATGGGGTCCGGACCCCCCCCCCCCAATAAATTTTTGTATGTAAACCTGTATGGTATGGTTTGAAGAATTTATCAATTAATTGTAACTGCAAAGGCTTTCACGGCCGGAGTCAAATGAAGAACCAGTAGAATCCGGGCTGATGGGCTGTGGTCGAATTGAAAGTGAACTTCCAAACGTTTCGTCAACATCCGCGGTCGACATCTTCAGTGCCGCTGCGTAGACTTCGAAGGTTGTACCTCGGTGGCCCCGTGGCGAGTGAGTAGCGGCCCATCAGCCCGGATTCTACTGGTTCTTCATTATCAATTAATTCATTGATAAATTCCGTAAAAAAAATTTTTGGACCGCTCCCCCCCCCCCCCCCCCGAAATCAAAACCTGGGCACATAAACCTATGATAGGGTCATTGGCATTAGACAAGGTTCAATGGAAAATGTAGGTCTTCATCCATAAAATACTCTTCACTTTAAATAATAATAATAGTAATATTTCTTTAATCTTACTCTAAATTCAAAATTATCCGCAGTCCGTAGTAGATTTTTGTATACAAGCAGTAGCTTTGGTTGACTACAAAAGTGGGTATCTTGTCATATACCCTGATTTCCATGAACCTACCTAAAAAAGAACCAAATCAGTTACATACTAAGTTAGAGGTATACCTAGTCCTAATACCTTTATTCAGGCGCCTCATGGTGATGATACCTAAAAGCTCGTGGAGGATCATTTACTGGTTATCTCCAGCCATAAACCACTCTGATGCGGGCGGTGCCTGTAAGCTTATCTCAACGCTCAAAAACCTTTAAGGAAGTGAAGAAAAAAGGAACCCTTTAGGTCTACCTCCTGCTGTGATAAGGCGTCCCGGCCTGTAGAGTAAACTTTAGGGGTGGAATGTTTACAGGGGTTGTCAGTGTTATGAAGTTTTTCATTTGTTTTGGTGGCACCCCTGCGGTCCCGTCAATGGCTGTGAAACGTTTTTTTTTTTTGCTCAATGTCTTTCTCGGCCGTCACATTTTTATACCTAACTTGTTTCTTTTTTGCACTTTCAGAATGTAGACTGTTCTAATTTGTTAAATGTTAATATTTCCATGCTGCTTGCAACACAGGAACATTAACGGAAAACCTGACAGAAACCACGGATGTCGTCACCCCTGTTACCAACTCAGGTAGATTTGATTATTATGACAAGCTTGTAGGCTCGTTTATAAAATGTCAGCTTCACTTTAAAAGCATTCTGGTAAGCTAAACATAGTGTTTGTTTATCAATCAAGATGCTTGTGCATGAAAAGTGGAAAGTACTTGCGATAAGTGGACCAGTGCTCATTACACAGCCTTTATCGCTGCTCGGCTGAACCAAGCTTGTAAATAATCACGCAACAACACAAGAAATGTAAAAAATTGCAGGCCTACTGCACATAATCTTACTCCTATACGAGTACATTTATGTACACTGTACAGTACATATTTAGTTATATTTTATATGTATATGGTATTCCAATTCTTCAACAATACAGGTAACTTACATATTACTTACAACTGTATCACTAAAGTATAAAATTGAATTTAAATAAGCTAAATTATATTAAATTAAATTTAAAATTTAAGAGGAATTATCCAGCCCAACTGTGTTCCCACTTGCTAGGGCCGGTACAGTGTTCAATTAATTTGTTATGTTAGATGTGTTACGTATGTAAATTAATAAATAATAATTTGTATATATTATATTTACATTTATATTCATACATGACGAGTACATTTATGTGCAGTGTACAGTACATATTTATTTCCTATGCTCGTATGATACCCGTTCTTGCACCGTTAGGGCAATTCTCACCAAGCTTTGTGTAACAATGCAGCTTTAGGGAAACAAGTCTAGATCTAACCTGAAGTCATTGCTCAGAATCGATAAGAAGTCTGGGCTTTGGTGGCTGGCAGTCTCTCACCGTTGTAAGGTTATATTGTACTTGACCCCGTGACGAATCAATAAAAGACTACATAGCGAGTGACAACCAAGCCCAGTCTGATTTAATCTGATTTAAATTTGTTCCATTATACCAGGGTTTCGCAACCTTTTTTGTCCTTGGACCACTAGATTATTTTATGGCTTTCCGTGGGCCACCATAGCTTCGACAAAAAAATCGTCAAATTCTAGGATGATTTGTGCCTACAATTACATGCTAATAATATTTGATAAAAATAATGTTTAGGGCTAGTATCGGTTGGATTTTATAATTCAGTGCCAAGACTTAACTGTATTTTACTTCAAATTTCAAATATCTCAGCTGATTTATTTTCTTACTTTGGTCCGTGGACCACCTGATATATGTCTGTGGACCACCGGTGGTTCATGGAACCCCTGCACTATACTATCACATTAAACTGTGCTTAGTTTCATTCTCATTCTATTGTATTTCAATTATGTGAACAATGAAATGAAATTTAATTCATTTCATTTCAATAACCATAAAAACCCGGTGTGCTGGTTAATTGTTCTATGTTTTTTCACTTATTTCACTTAATAAACCCAGTTTTCTGAGCTTTCATTAATGCATGGTTGGCCTACCTTTATTAAAAGTTCAAGTGTCCTTACTATCCTACTCCGGATTTATTCAATTATTCCGCACATTCAGCCTTCAGGGGAAAAAAAAATGAAATGAAACTGAACTCAGTGAGGCATCGATATTTTAACGATAATCGAGAAACTTGCAGTCTATTTTTTGTCGGAGGCAGGGGGAATAAGAGACGCAAAAAACAATGCCTGTCGTCCAATATTGAACTTTGATGACTTGTCGACCCCAGTTGTCTAAAACCTGGATAGTCTGCGACCCTTCGTCTGTTTTTTTGCTTTCCTTTCGGTAGATTTAGATTAGCATTTGCCTTTTCTCCGGATCTCATCGGGGGTTGATTACCTGAGGGATTTCCCTTTATTTCACGACAGTCATCAGTCTTTTACTTCTTGCAGACATTTCTACCTGCCATTAGCATTTATCTACGAGTAATTACTGTTTCTTCACTCTGCTTTTGCTTTCCTGTTCTGTTTGCTATGTTATACTACTTAACTTTGAGTTTCAAGTTTCAAAAAGCTTTAGGTGTCGTATTGTATTGCTTTCTTCTTTTAATTCAAACGAAATCCCTGTAATTGTATGTTTTGTCCGAAGTTCTCCTTTTTTTCTTTAATCTTGCCGATATTCAGAACTTTGGCTTAGAATCAGCCTGGTGTCTACACTTGAGTAATTTGGTGAATATGTAACACTTGTCCGCGCAACAATCATTAGGGAAGTAAGGGCCAATTTTGGCAGTTTTACAAACCGCTCTGTGTCATATTTTTTTAAATTTCGGGATTGAGTCATGTTGTGCATAAGTATGCCCCCCCTCCCCCCGGAGTCATTATGCTGTACCTATATACACCGATGTTAATTATAAGTTATTCGTACCATCTTCCAGCTTATATAATTCCCCTCACAGAAGTCCACTCAGAATTTACTAATTAGTGGTATTCGGGGTGTTCCACAGTGTTACAGTATGTACTATATTGTATATGGTTGTGGTTTTATTAAGAACCAAGACATTTACCGCATTTCCACTATCTGCCCAGTAGTTACCTTGTCTTTAGCGTATACAGTTCAAGATTAGCAAAATATTTCTAGAGACCAGCAGGATTTAAAATTTACTTCGTCTATCAGACAGCCATACACATAACAATTCCAACGGAACTTAGGTATACCTTCTTTGCTATACTTGTTAGAAAACAGTAGACGGCGTGAGGTCCCGAACCATTCAAAAAGAATCGGCTTGTAGTGCTTGAATGTGGAAATGATGGTGATGCAATTGTGGCTTTGGGGCTATCACGCACTCCGTAATTGCAGCCTATGCCTAACTCCGTTAATTTTCATTTACATTCGCTTTACCTTGTCTGTTCTTTGCCCATTCCGTCGCAATATATACACTGAATGACAAGTACTCTGCCAGTGGTTTACCCAGCGGAATATGAGGGTTCAGCTTAGTACATCTTTTTCAAAATAACTTCATATAAAAATTCTCGTGTCTCTTGCGTGGGGTTTTGAAAGAAGTAAGCGTCTCTTCTTAATTCTTCTAATTTCGATTTTCCGTTTTTATAATAATTATAAAAAAAGGCATGAGTACTCACAATGAATAGGAAGAGTCTAGTGAAGCTAAATTTAATTCATTAAGGGCAAGGGGGAAGGGTAGCCATCTTGTTGGGGGGTAAGAGTCATTTGATTGGATCAAAGAGTATTTATTGTTGGTGGCTGCGGGTTGGACTGACCCTTGCTAGATCTCATATAGATAACATTCAAGGATGTCCTTTGGCGTTGTCTGTGTTTTCTAGAGACAAATTATAGAGACTAAGGGTGGTTCCCACCGTCGTTGGCAAAGTTGTGTGTTGTGTGGAATCCGTCGTTTTATATCGGATTACACTTTCTGCAGTTTTACCAACGATGGGTATGTCCACGCCTGGATTTGATGATTCACTGCTCAATTTCGGAAGCAAATTGTGGTCTTCTTTGAAGGTCTTGCATCCTCAAATAACGGCGACGTGAATTTCAGTTAGTTTAGCAAATTAGCATTGTTGCATTGTTGATATGTGGTATATAAGAGCGTGGTGCTGTAATTTTACGGCTGACTGACAAAAATAAAACCGCCCTTATATTATTTTATATATATATATATTTTATATATTATAGGTTATTTATAGTTTTCAAACGATGCCGGCTTTTATCATAACACCATAACATACTAATATGTAAATTAAATAAATAAGTATTTCTGTTAAATTATACAATCAAGTAATCAACAAGTACAAAGTACAATATACTGTATGCAAATAAAATAAATAAATATGTATTTCTGTTAAATTATACAATCAAGTAGGTAATCAACATGAAAGTCTGAAGTAAACTCGTCAAAATATCATCAAAATCGGGTCAAATTCTGTAATTGTCATTGGGCTAGTGCCTCAGTGACAGTGTAGAAAGCTTTCTCTAATCTAAGAGATGGTCTCTCAGCAATTTAGGGGCGTTAGTAGGATTTCTCGCCGCTCTCAGTTCGCTTGGTAGTTTTCTAATTCCAGGCGAATCCAAATGATATAGGATCCAGTCGCTCACACTTGGCTGTGCGTGGCGCTGGCCTTACAAGGTCTCCCCTTTGCCTCATATTGTAGGCGTGGGTGTCCCAATTTTGTATATGCAATGTGATGTGTAATGTTTTTTTAATTATACAACGTTTGTTTTGAAGTTTTTTTTAACCATTTTTCTGAAAAGAGCGTAACGTGTCTAGTGCAAGTTTATTTGAGTTTGATGGGATTCCCCCGCCCCCCTTAGTTTTAAATCCATTTCTTTACCCACCAGTGATGTTAAATACTGTCATATTCCTGCACTTCCGAGATGTCACCCTATTTGCTGAGACATTCACCGACGCAACGTTTATGATGCTTTTAAATACGAGAACAGAATGGGAGACTCTATTTTAGTGTCTGACCTATTTTCCGCGTTGAATTCATAACAGCACAATTTTCCGTTGTAACTGTCACTGTCACTACGGCCCTGTCACTTCAGATATATGGGCCCATGCTGTGCCTGACCGCCGCGCCGGCTAAACCACACACAGAAATAGATCACGACGGTGGGCAGGCGAAGGCTTAACTCCCCCCCCCCCTCCTACTACTCTCCTCTAGATGATCTCCATCTAAGTCCATTAGCTAATGAAATGTTGGCTATAGACGAGACAAATGAAAAACCCCCTGAGATTTTCATTTTCTCATGACTGATACCTACTTTTGACAATTAATTATCGTCATTTTTGCCATTCCTCTTTTGAATTTTGAATTAGTTTTTCTAGGTTTATTGTATTTATCTCAGCGTAAAGCTTTACATTTTCCTGGGTGCATATTTATTTTAATTTCATTCTCACACGGTGGGCAGATGATGCTATTGTAATTATTTTCTTTTTTGTTTTAATTAATTAATATTACTAGCTTATGGTTGGTGCTGGCAGTGCTTGCTTCTGGGTGCTATTTTTGTGGGAGTGTAAGCGCCATGCATACTGTATCTAATTTCTGACTATGTGTTAGAATAGAATTTTTTTGATGTGAAACTTCTTTGGGCGCACCAGATACAGATTTTAGCAGGGCTGAGTTGGGCTGGCCCCCCTGTGGCGCGACACGCAGGAAAAATATGTAGGGTTGTAGTCTGAGCTATTGGGCATACTGAAGAAGCCCCCCCCCCCCCCCCGTGGTACTATTGAATTGGAAGGGTCGCCCTCTCGCCCTTCGAGCAGGTATGCCCCTTAAACACGAGTGAAACACCAGCAATCCCATTTGAATTGCATGGGCGGGTTAACTTAACTACTTAAAACAATTATTTGTTTTACATTGTGAGGCTAGTTTGTGTATTTAGCGGTTTGGTAATATTGAAAAATACTACATTTTAACGAAAAAAATATATATTGAAAAAACCGAGCGTGTGCTTAAGACCGCACGGCTGAAGTGAAAACTTCATTAGCATTCCAAATCAATTTAGTACAATTTTAGTACGTATTTGTAGTAAATAATATTATGCATTATGTATTATTAGGGATTGTGTTCGTAGATTGAATGAGAAACAAGTCAGAAATTATTAATACTATATAATACATAATATTGTATTACTTACTATTTACATAAGTTTAAAATTAATTGGGATTGCCAATGAAGTTTCACTTCTGCCGTGCGGTCTTACGCACACAATTTTTTTTTTTTTTTACTTTTCACGGCTTTTCGTCTTTACGTGTGTGGGGTTGGGCACAGTTTAGGGGTTGCAACTAACTGTATTGGGTCGGACGGACCTGCTCGGAAACATCTGTAGGCTGTAGGCTAGGACGGTGGGGGTGACGGGGCCGCCTATGATCTAAGATTCTTTTTTAATTTTTTAAATATAATGTATGGTTTAGATTTTATCGTTGTTATATGTATTTCTTTATAATAATATTTATTTGTTTATATAATTTATTAAATTAGACCGTAATAAATTAACTTACAACAGATTAACTAATTTAGGTGGGGCAGCTACCCCCGCTGTATCCATCTATGGCGGTGAGTCGATCATCGAAGACTGCTCCCACCCAGCAACTATGAGCAAATTATAGACGTCACCCCACAGTAGCTGTAATGATATTTGATTTTCATCTAATTCGATATTCCATTTCAGGTAGATTGAAATCGTATCTGACTGTATTTACCTAATTAGCCTCCAAAAGCCGGCCCATTTCTGCGCCGAAAATGTATCCAAGCAATCAACACAAGGTTATGCACCCCCACCTGTAAACTCGAAAGTACACACCGATTCCATTCCAGCTTTGCAAACTCCATGAATAACTGGAGCGCTTGTAAACAGAGTTATCGCACAAAACTAACAACTACTGCTGACTACTCAGCATTCAAATTCAAATTAAGTCAGGTTGGTTAGAAATCAACGAGGAAGGCGCTGCGTTCTCCTCACCTTCGTAAGACCCTGTTCACACGAGTCAAGCAATAAGATGTCAGCGGCGGCGTGTGAGGGCACTGGGAGCCTGGTGCACACAACGGGCGGGGGGTTTCCAAATATAAAATATAAATATAATACTACAATAATGAACCCTGCACAAGTTTTTGTTTATAATCCAAAGAACTATAGAACAACAAGCGGTTCCCGGCGCAGCCTTCGGCTGTGCCTCCACCACTTGCGCCTGCCCCGGGCGGCAGCTCGGCCTTCGGCCTCGCTGTCACGGCTCATGTGGATTGGGCGGCAGCTCGGCCTACGGCCTCGCAGTCACTGCTCATGTAAATTAATTGTGGTCACACACAACACACACGCAGCGCCAACTGTCGGGATAAACGAAAATTAATGGTAGCGCAGTCTGCCACTAGATGTCAGTAGATGTCGGTTGGCAATGGTAGCGCCAACTGTCGAGATAGACGAAAATTAAAATGGTAGCGATGGTAGCGCTGATGTCGGCAGTCTCCCGGATCCAATGTAAAATATTCCAAAATCAAATTATAAAAACATTCTCCAGTGGACGAAAGTGTTAATCTAAACCATCCCCGAATCTACTTGAACACACACAACAATATTCATCATAATCGGTCCAGTCGTTTGAGAGGAGTTTGGATTCACACACACGGGCAGTCGAAATATATATATTAAGATAATATGCATTATGGTAATGGTACAGTACGCGCGGTTACAACAATAAGCATGCCCAAGGCTCATTTTTTTCATGATATTTTCAGGGCAGAAACAGTGGGCTCCGGGTCAAGGAGCAATCGGTGTCTTGTTATATAAAGACGACGCATTTTTAATATTGTAGGTACTGACCTTATCGAACTACTGTTTTAGCCAGTATTTCTGGGCTTTCTACCAAACTTAACATCGACTTCCGTGACAAGTTGGCAGCGTGTTTGCACTTGTACGAATCTCTACACACCTTATGATCGGAGATGTGTCGTAACTCGATACAAGTACCTATTAGGTTACTTTGTGAGGCGACTGACGAGGTCAATGGGATACATTCATAAAATAATTTTTATGCCATTAACAATTTTTAAAAGCATAAAATAAAACAATAAAAGCACAGGGACAACAATCTATTATTGCGGCTATAATATATTGTAATTGCTTCCTACTATCAATCTGGACATGTAGAATAGTGGTACAGACTCCAACTTTCACCCGAAAGGTTGTTGGGTCGAGTCCCACATATCCTACATTTTCTGGCCATGCTTCGGAGGGCTTGTAAAGCAGGCATTCCTAGTGGAGTGTAAGGGAGGGCTCTATAGCCCTAAGGTTGGCTTAGTAATAGAAGAAAAAAAGTCAATATTTATTCATTTATTTATTTATCAGTCTGTGAAATTATTTTGCATAGATTTTGGCACTGGGCATTCATACGTGTTATTGCAACGCTTGGTGGTGAACCTCAACCTCACTTATGGGCCCCGGTTCATTGACCTGCACGGCCCGCCCTATATATACGGTTCTGAGTATCATTTTCACAACGGCCCACTGCCCTGCACTGTGATTCTAAATTTTTTAACTATTCGTTTTAGTATTTCAATTTCTTTTCCAATAAGCAAGCTATTGCCGATGAACGAACGATACGAGAGAGTAGTCATTGAATATATAGCTTTTAATAATCTTCTTTCTTTCTTTCTTTTTCTTGCCCAGTATTCCCTAGACAAGGAGCATATATTTACAAAAATTTACAATACAATACCATCCCGCATCCCCAAGCTAGCGCTTGTTTGGGACAACGGGCTTATACAACATAGGTACAGTGCTGTTAAACAATTATGATAATAAAAATGTTATATATTCAATGGTGTAGTGTACGGAAAATTAATACGATCAGAGTCAAAGGATCCGAACCTCAAACTGCGACCCAACTCACGTTTTGGCCCTTTGGCCCGTCCAATATTCACTGTTGAATATTCCTCGATGGTGTCCAGTATTCTGAAATCGTCAAGACTGCATTGTTTGCTGCATACTTCAAAGTGACATTTTTAGTGCGTTCTCCCGAAGCAAACCGCTTCATGCGTCCATATTACTGACATTCGTGTGAAAGGAGCCTAATTCCATTCACGTTCAGTTCACTTGGTTGCTTTCTGTCAAACTATACGTAAAGTGGTAGTACTGTAATACATCATGATTGTATTCATGGTTTCCGAGGATTTCTGCGCTACCGGTTGACAAGGTGATGTCGCTTTGATTATTTTCACCCCTCAGCTTCTCCCTTTCGCAGTAATGGAGAAGGCACACATAGTGCTGTAATCCTCTTTCAGTTATTACTATATACAGATTTTACACGGTTTTATAAACTTAACAACGATTCATAAACGTGAAAATTTCCCAGTCTGTTATTTGCTACAAAAAACCACGCAGTCTTATTTTTCAAGCCAAACGCCTTTAAATTACAAATGATTGTATTAATTAATTTTGTCCAAAATACAGAACCATTCCTTGTTTGAAAATTATTTAAAAACCTTTTTTCTCTTCCTCTTAACCTCTTTCTATTGTACTTTATTTCTTTGATACTATTATACCGGAATATGAATTCTTAACAACATAAAATTAAATGGCAATAGTAACAATACAGGTAAACTCCATGTAGTCAAAAATTAATTAAGACGAAACTATGAGAAAGTTTTCTCATTCATCAGCCAGCATTATGTTAAAATTATTTTCCAGGAATTCGTTGAAAATAGAAGCCCCTAGCTCACAGGCAAAAGATGTGGAAGGTGTCTTGACAATGATGGATTGGCCCCCACAGCCTGCGGCTAATTTGACAACACTGGAATAGGTATTTGTCAGGTAGTCGGCCACCCTCTCGCCTCTCCGCCCTTTCTTTATATTATTTTGGAAGAATCCTTCCGGACCATTATTTTTTGCTCTTTTTAAAAGATTTAAGTTTAACTGATGCATCAACAGTAGCTTTTTTGACGGCGTTCCACGTGCTTTTGTCTTGCTTAGTCATCCATCATTCCGCCTTGTTACCTTTCATTTTATTTTATTTAAATTTCATGTATTTCTATTTTCTTTTTTCTTTTTCCAACATCTTGTCCGTCGCAAGTAAGGCTGCTTCCTCATTATCTTCTCCATTTATGCTCGTACAGTATCAGTCGAACTGTGTTTTTTTAGTTCACCTTATAGAACGTTTGTTACCTTACGGTATATGTGGCGCATGCCGGCATGCTTCGAACATGGTAGACGCGGTGGAGGATGGAAGCTCCCGTAAACTTACTTATCAACAGTAGAATAATAAACAGGCAGTTTTTAGGTGCGGTTAATGTTCTTTATCTTCATTTTTGGTCTAAAGGTTACCACAGAACTATGGATCTTACTGTAACAACTGACTCTTATCTGTACTTGGGTAAGTCATGCTTTCGCCTGTTACAATGTTTCAATGGTAAGCTTGTCTCAGCTTGCCGATTATCGCTTGTAGCCGGTGTAGGTTGACATCGAGGACGTATACCAGTTTTCCAACGGCCAAAAATTCATGTGGGAACAATATAAATACATAAATAATGTCGAAAAGGGACCACTGTACTACTGTAAGTAGGCCTATTAATAATATAAACAGCATTTCACAGAATAATGACATTTATTGGGTTATGGAAGCCGTTTCTAAAAGTAGAACGAAAATTAAAACTGCTTGGAAAACAAAGAAGCATAAACTGAAAATAAGCATTACATTGCTACTAAATAATGCTTCTGATAATGAGACTTTTAAAACCTGCCGATAAGAACAGAAAGAACACACAACTGTTGTAAAGGTGTCATAACTTAAAGTTACCCTTTAAAAGGATTTGCAGTCTAATCTTTTGTACGGTATGCCTTTATTTAAGGAAGGGACCCATTTTTTATAGTCCATAATTTTTTAGTTGGCTCTTCAACAAACATGTGTGCTGCTAGTTAGGGTCCCTTTTATCCTTTTTACCTGCGTTCTCGGAATTCGCCAGTTTGTTTGTCTGATGGAGTAGCTTTGTTTCCGTATCTATTCAATGTACAATGCTGGGGCTCCGGAGTGCCCGTAGAGCTGGCTATTGTGTTATACGATATACAATAGATATTGTTGGCGGCAGAATTCATCCTCGGACAGATGGATACACAGTACCTACCTACCTACCTGATTCTTTCTAAATCATAGCAGAAAATGTGCACATTAATTCTTTTTCTTCCTTTTCATAGGTCAAGTACAATAGAATTAGACAACCCGACAATCTTACAATAATACCTATTGTACAGTGCAATGTTTATATCGTTAAATATACAAAGACTGCATGAGGCCGAGATGCTGATAGACGCCGGAACGACGAAATAAGAGCTGAAATGAAGACCGCTGACATGGTCCATAAAGCCCGGGAACGACGACTGTCATGGTGGGGCCAAGTCGAAAGAAAAGAAAGCAGCCAGATGATCTGATATGATAAATCATATCGAAGCTGACGGAAAAAGAAGACGAGGACGGACCAGGCTAACGCCAGAAGCAAAAGTCTGCCAAGGCCTCTGAATTGTTGGAGCAACTGCAGCCGAAGCACAAACATGTCGTATCGCTGACCCCTCTTAGGAATGAAAGCGAAGAAAAATAAGAAAGAATTATACAAATAAGGGGCGCGATCCTTAAACAGTACAGTGAGTGCACTGCAGAACTCCTAGTCTTAGATCCATATCAACATCGTCTTGGGAGTTCATAGTTGCAAAATGTCAAAAGAACTGGAAGCAAATTTGCCATCTTTACAACTGGTTTCACCACTACATAACTCTGCCCAACCTCGTCTCATTCGTCGTTTGCAACAACAGTAAAATTAATAATAAATGACTTGGCTGAATGCCTATGAATGTCATTTACGGAGACTGTAGACATTATCGGAGTCTAAGGCGTAGCGGCCAAGGCAAAGCGTTGGTCCAGCAAATCAGAAATTTCTGGTTCAACGCCTCTTCTCGTATTTTGTCTGGTTATTTCAAAACACAACTCATTTATCTGTTTGTCTTTAATTTTCGAGTTTTCTTGTTTGTGTTTGCTTATCTTTGTTTTCATTCCAGGACAGGCGGGGATTGAAACGGTTGTTTAATTTGTAACGCCGCTTCGTAACCCCTTTTTTCTCCAAGTTTTTATGTTTGACTTAGAGAGACGTGCAATTTCTGTACAAGCTGATAATAATTTTATGACAAAAAGAGAAACATGGCAGTTTGCGATATCTTTGAGGAAATAAGTATAAAATCATCATGGATTTCATCTTTGGGATCATATTGACCGGGAAGATTTACACCATTTAACTATATTTTCACATCACTTTGGTGAAAAGTACTAAATTCAACTCATTTCGTATATTGTGTTTGATTGTATTGTAGTTCAGTATGGGCGCTTCCCCGTTTTATGATGGTGTTTTATGAACGTTGCATAAAAATCGAAACTGCAACAAAAATGTATGACATTACAAAATATGACATACGAATACTGTTACAACACAAAACTCAAACTCTCAGTAAGGTACTGCCGACTGCTGTAGTTAGTGTGACGTCTTTTTGTACAACCAAACTTGGGGGAAAAAAATCATTTATCGTACTGTTAAGCCACTTTTTTTTTAATAGCATGACCCCAACTTGATGTTATAGTTGCCTCGTTTCTTCAGCTTTTTAATAGAACATAAACAGGACTGAAGATGTAATTATATCTTCATAAGCTGGCAAGGTTTCCCGGTGTTTACATGCTGACAGTTGTTTCCATATTTCGGTATGGAAGTGACCGCAAAGAGTGAAAAGACCCGAATTTAAGCATTTTCCTGTACAAAAATTAAAGCAAATAATATATATATATAATATATGTAGCACAATATACTACTCACGAGACCTTAAATAAGCTTATTTTTGTTTTCTTTTGTTTTTTACTTTAAAAAAAAATGATTATTCGCATACAAATAATTCAATGAATGTATCCCCTCTTCAGTTGCATCTATTGGTATAATACCTGTGTTGAGTTGCGACAGGTCACCGATCGCATGATGTGTAGAGACTCGCACAAGTACGAACAAATTACCACTATGCCATCCAAGTTCTTTTTTTGTAAGGTTTGTGGTTACTTAACTTAATTTTAACTCCAAGTTGAATCCCCAAAGCAATTGGAAAGCGGACAGAAGAGCATCAGTTGAAGATTCCATTGGCGATTCAGTTCCGTAAAAAATACGTAAGCTTACCAAAATCAATAAAAAAGGGAATGTATTAGAATTGAGATCCATTAGTTGTGAAAGCACCACTGGGGATCTGCGGGAGAATAGCAGCTGCTTCACAATTAAACTGATATTGGAAGACTCCGATCCAACAGTTATTTATAGACGGAGGATGCACCATTGTTTGGTAGCCCTTGTGGTCTCAAGCGCCACCTTTGGCGTATTTACCAACGCATTGTACGATTTTGAACCATCCGGATTTATAGCACGACGCTGTCGGTCTGTTAATACTGATCCGACATGATTAAGGTATTGTATCGTTAGCAATTGTTCAGTTATCAATTCTTTGTACTGTATATTTCTTTATTGTGCGAAAACTCCTTTAAAGAAGAGCTTCAACGTAAGCTTCCATAATAGCCTAATGTTTTCTTATTTGTAGTGTAAGCCTTAAAGTCCTAACTTCTGGGTTATGATGAGAAAATAAATTTGTGCATGTCATTGATTTAATTGCATAAAGTATTCTTTTGTATTCTGCCCATTCTGAGCAAAGCAATCGAACATTTTGAGGCTTTGGAATAGGTAAAGCCAGAAAATCAGCAGGTAATAAACCTTCTGGGGATTATTTGACTTTATAGTCAACTTGATAAATTCTCCAAGCATGCACCACTTTTATATTCAGCATATGGGGCATGAGAGAACAATAATAAAAATGTTTTTCATTGTTCAAAAGCGGGTACCAACCGCTGGCTGAACTTCGACCGCCAGCAATGTCCTAATTAGTTGAAATTATCGTTGCATTACCATGGGAAACTGATCAACTATAAAAACCATCCAGTCTGCACCAGCTAACGAACTGCGGCCATGGGCCAACTCCAAAGTTGTTTGAAACCCTCGCAAAAACGCATACTCGCAATAATGAGTTGGTTTTTGCGCCCTTTTGATGTTGGCTTTATTGGGAGTAATTAAATGGAAAGTTCCCCTTCATATTTTATTATCAATTTTATTCCAGAGCGAGGCGAAGCAGAAATGCTGCCTTTAATCGCGTAAGGTTATATTTATCTCGGACTTGAGTCAAAGAAAGGTTTTTATTAACCATATATATTATAAGCTACATCGAAGTTTATATTGTATTTTGCATTTAATAAATATAAATTGCAATTACCAAGATTACTTTCTTTTGAAATCATCAGTGCTTACCCCTGCATAAAATCTCTCATTTAAAGTCATTCTGTATTTTCTTTCCGAATAAATTAAGTACTCCTGAATTCACCGCTTTTTCAGCACTACTTACTGTAAATTGTCCAAAGCATGACAAATCAGCTTTAACTGCACCAATACGGCCTTGAGTTAATGCTAGACTGCTAGTATACAATAAATAGGGTTTCACTTGTACATTTATGTCATCAGTTTCATTCTTAGCTGACTACTTTTTTATGTAATAATATTTCAGCAGCCTGAAGAACTGTAATGTCATCATTGGTTGAAATGGCACCAAGAAAATAAACCCACAATTTATCATACTAAAGCTGCAAATGAAGGTTTACGACTAAGGGGAAAGGCTGCTGGCAAAGTTAAAAAAATTTTACTGCAGTCGTTTGGCAAAGTTTTTGTAAACAAAATGACTCACTGAAATTGCCAGCAGATGTCATTAGATTCGATTTCGCCAGCGCTGAAATTCGGCTTGAGTCATTACTTGAAATACCTCATCTCTAACTTCTTTCCATGGGGTCTTTCGCCGGCAGCTTTTTGCCCTTTGCTTTCAAGGATTCTCCATTGAGCACTGTAAATAATTTATTGCCAAGACTAAGTTCTTTAATTGCGGATTGAATAGTTTATTGATTTTTTGTTATAGGTAAGTCGTTTCGTCTCTTACGGCAAGCGTGAATTGTCATTTACTATTATGTCGGTGTGTATGAAGAATTAAGGTCAGTACAATTTTGTTCTTCTTTCAATTAATACTCGTATAATGCTGACTGATTAACCCAACAACTCTTGTCCAATCTACTCGTCATCGTATGTCCACTTTGTAAATACCAATAACCACCAGAATCCGGTTAGGTGTTTCTAATTGTATTGCGTCCATCACTAATTCTAACCAAAAGCAGTAAGCCTGTTCCTCATCCAAAGGCTTGGCATGGAAAGCTTCGCAACCCGCATAGTCTCTTTAAGTTGAAGAGAATAAAAACTTTTAATTTAATGAAATCCGCTTAGGGGAGTGGAGGGAGAAGATTCCCGTCTACTTTTGAAACGAACTGTTGCATCCCACCACACCGATTTAGTACGTGCGTCTCTCAATCCTTAGTCCTCACTCAGCTTATAATAAATAGCTTTCGGTTTTCGGAATTCACGGGAAGAATTGCTTTTTTTTCAGGCACATTTTTTTACTTTCTGTTCTTTTTTTTTAGTGAATTACTGCCCATGACGGTAGGTTCTCTTTATGGGGCTTCTTGCTTACTTAAATGACTGTACTAATTTCTTTTGTTGTGCAGAAATTGGAAAGGGTGTTATTATTTAGAGTTGAGCTGACATATAGTAGGTCTTGGGACCCTTTGCATAATTATTGTCAATTTAAAAGCATTTTACTTTATTTCATTGTCATTAAAAGACACCGTAGTGTGAGAACTGTTCAGAAACTGATTTTCTTTGCACCAACCGATCACTAAACACTAACCCATTTGTTTCCATGACGAATCGTCCGTGTGTACCGGGCATAAGGAATTTCAGCGATTTCATTTGCTTTTCGGAAGGGAAAAATTAATTTGATTTAGCCCAGCTCGTTATTTTGCAAGCCTTCCAGTTGAGACTCATTCATTCAAAAAATAATAGTTGGGGATTTGAATAGCCATGAATCGTTATTTTCTCTCTCCAAAATCTGGATTAATATTAGGTATATTTCGGCTAGCATAGTGCTGCCAAAATGTCAGAAGATAGGTTGCCGAGTGTTACTTTTGAGATCAGTGTAGATTTTTTTTTTTTTTTTTGGTACATACCTTGCGTATCATATGCACTTAAGCCTCAATGGCTAATTGCGCCTCCTTAGATATAATAAAATTTCTTCCACACGACGAGAGCCTCCTACCACTGAATGCGATCAAAATATCATCGCTAAAAAACTGAGAAGGTACCTTCAAAAAACTGCTGAAATTGTTGAACCAAAGAATTTTATCTCTAGTAATTTGGCCATGTATCTTTCAGACTACGCTGCCAACGAAGTTCTAGTGCTCTGAATGAGTGCCTAGCCTCATTCCACAAAAATGGGAACAATACAAGTAAATTCAATAATTTAGCAAGCAGCTGCCGTGTTGTATAAAAGTCGCATAACCAAATTATTATAGAGTGGACAGGGGTGAAATCTGAAATGTCTATCGTAATTTTCGTTGAAATCATCTGCCACGGACGGGTTATTTGTGTTTTTCCACAAAATCCTGTGTACACGTATAGGTACGTCTACCTTAGAATTGTTTAGAACTTCTCATAGACTAGGTATATTGCACAACATAAGCCTATACAGTACAATTAAAATTGAATCTGCGCAGGCCACTTGCTGCCAGGGAGCAAATTCCTCTTGGTTTTAGGGCAACATTGTATATATAAATTTAGTAAATTTGGACTTTTCACCCAGAATAAAAAAGTTTTTTTATTAAACTCTCCATCTGACTCTGGGTATGTGCTATCAATGTCGATGATTTTAATTGGAGAAGTTTTGTGAGCCGTATTTTTTATTAAATTAATTTCAGACGGCCACAACCAAGCACTTGGTTACATTTTTTATTCAATGGGGTATACTCACACGTGTACCTGTAGTAAAGTGGGAAAGTCAGCGAAAATACAAATCGAAATAAAATGTAAATTTCCCTTTTTATCACTTGTATGAGCGTACCCCTAATACTAAGTCAGGGAGTCCCATAACCTTTTAAAATATTAGAAGTTAATCTTCAAACTATACCGATAAATTTCGAATACGAGTGAATAATTTATGAAGTTAGCTAGTGAAGGTAAAATTTTGATGACAGCTTCTGGCAACTTTTGGGAGACAAATTGGGGTTGCCAAAATTTCCTGGGAAATACTGATTATGCAATCAAGTTAACAAACCTTGTCGAGTTCGCAACCATCGCGAAAAGAATACCGGTACCTCTTTAAGGCCAAGCCGGAGAGTTGTGACCTTGAGTGTTGAATACATAGAAATATAATAGAACTAGAGAGGCGGGAGCCACAATAAGCCTTACGAGGCACCCGTCAACCATAAGCCAACTATCAGAGATAAGTACCAACGCAAAAATTATCGAAGTCTTACACATTGCAGCATAGCAAAGCGGATACCTGGACCCGGTCAAAAACTCTGTACTTAGCTTGTGCAGGCTACACTAGCAGCGATATTGATAGCGGTCTCCAGCCACGGGATGGTTCAATATCCATTTTATAAACAAAGCCCCGCGTCATGTACCTGTTCCGTATTTGACTTGTATTATTTCAAATAATTGCAGTTTTACCTATTTCTGGCGCTTTACTGTCAAATTAAGTGTTGAGCTTCTGACTGAAGTGCACTTCACTACAAAAGTTTGAGGTTTTTCTTCCCTATACGGCACGTAAAAATGTTCTAAAACGTATGTTTTTAATTGCTTCATGCACAAATTTTAGACCTAATGTAATTGTAATTTTTGGTTCAGTCAATAGTGTAAGCATGTCTACGCGTATACTATACCCTTCTATCGATTTTTACTTTACCCCTGCGGTTTAAAACATATATTAAGAACCCCCTGCAAAGACATTTCCAGACCAGTCACGTGACCCCCTCCGGTTTGGCCTTAAAGCAAAGAGTTCTGTTTCTTACGCTATATACGTGTATATTGTGGTATGTTCGGATGGAAAGCACATACTGCATGTACTGTTATGGTATGTACCTCGTCGATCCCCTTTCCAAGCCCACCCCAAAAAGCTTTGTGGTATTTGTAGGGTTGCTTCAAAATATAAGTGCCACCTCTGCTCTGGATAATTTGGAAACCCCTCAATTGGCCAATTGTTAGTCCCCGTTTCCCTTCTTATTTCTATCTGTGACGAGTCAATAAACGAAAATAAGCATGAAATGCAAGATTTCTCCCGATTTAGGGGATAGACTTGCTGACTCACACTGACCCTTTTGTCATTTCCTCTGCCCTACAATTCTGGCCCCTTTTTGTGGTTTTGATACTGTTTCCATCCATTGATCTTATTCGCGTGTGTCTAGTGTGGTTTATTCGCAAAATGTAACTATCTCTACAGTTATTAAAGAAATAAATAAATAGACTATATATTGTACCATCAACAGTTGTGAGTCCAGAAATCGATAGTACTTACATTAAAGCAAAGTCGTAAATTATATCTATATAAAATAACATAGTAGCACTTGCATGAAAGTAAAGTTAAGTCACATATTACAGTAGGCTATGTCTTTAAAAATTAAAATTAAACACTGGATCGAGACCGTTAAGATTAACGTCTATCTATCTCCGTCTATTTTTGGTCAATGTTTGGTTTTTACATTTACTTCAATGGAAATTTTACGCTTTAAAATTTAAATATTTTTTTGGCCCATGTCTGGCTATGTCTTTTGATCTAATCCAGTGAGGTAAGCCGAATTGCAATGGCGAACGAGGTCATGGAACGCTCGTCAGAAAATAGTGGACCGTGGTTGAGAACAGACGATTTTCAACTTAATACAATATTTTGTCGCAGGCTGGTGCAGTCAGCTGAATTTAATTGTACCGCTATAAGAGAACGGGCGAAGATGGATCACCTGCAGTTGTTGCCGACATATACCGAGTTTTATTCCGCATCTCCTTGGTCAGAGAAAAGTGCGACAGCACTCGTAAGCTATATACGAAACACAGAAGGGCTGAATGGGGGGGGGGGGCTGACGGTTGATCAGTGATCTATAATTTTTTTGTATGGGGCCTATGTTTAAACGTATCATAATTATATTGCAGGTGCATCCTTCTCTAAATAATAAAGTAATAATAATAATAAATTCTTTATTGAAAAAAGATGTAGATACAGCGAGATTAGGGCTTATGGCGCTCTCCCCATCTAACTGCACATATGAACGATAGTTTAATTGAATAACCGGTCCGAGTTTACTCGAACATGCTTACCAATTTATCAAAATTAGTAGATAGTGATCATGAGTAATTTCATGGTAAATAATTTCCCTATTGTTAAATTTCCGATATCTCAGGGGGGGGGGGGTTTCCATGTCCATCTAACGTCACTGGAGGTGAGGTAAATTCTAGATAGGTCAGGCCAACACGTTACCACACAGCAATAATGGCAGAGCACGCAATGCTTTTGAGCGTGAATTTTCTATCATTTTTCAGAAAAACATTTTTTTGCACAAAACCAAATAGTTATTTGGGAAATTAACCTGTCCCGTTTCGTTACTCAGTTTAACACCTAAACTATGCCTGAAGGTAGAAATCATCGATAGAAAGGTTGGGCCAAAAAATTATTTTTTAGTCATTTTTCATTAAAATTTAGTTATTTTTATTTTTTTTTACCCCCAGAAGGAAACTATCAAGGGGCTAGCGACCCCCCGCATTTGGTCAAAATAAATAGCAACTACAATATATGTGGATTTAAAAGAAATCGTTGCAACCGTTTTTGAGAAATAATGTTTTTAGACGTTTTTTTGGAGTTTTTTGAGAATAAAACCCCCCAAATTGAGTTGGCCCAAAATAAAAAAAAATGGTCCCGAGGTATGATTATTGTGAACCTACATGCACAATTTCATCATAATCGACCGAGTAGTTTGCCTGGAAATGGATGAACAGACAGACAGGCATTTCGTAAAAACCACTTTTTTTGGTTCCTGGGACCTCAAAACGTGTAATTCTGTGGTCGGAATCGAAAATTTGGACCGTCACAAAGCTTTCCTTATACTACGTATAAATTGGAAAGCAAATATTTGTTGCCATAATAAACTACACTCATACCGAATATCAGTCACACTAATTCAAATTCGCTACCATCCACAAAAGCTTATTCTTATGCTGTACTTGGTCAAACATTTAGGATTTTGCAGCCGCCAATGCTAGGGTGTATATTATAATGTTATTATTATAAAAACATGAAATGTAGGATTAATAAGTAGGCTAATTAATTAAATGACCCATGAACTGCAGCAGGGCTACCATGGTGTTTAAAGAATAGCTCATCCGAGGATAAGATTAAATTATTCTAAATAAACCCCTCTGAATGAAATTTTACTTGTTTTTTTCTTTTTTTCTCTTCTGGCGTCGGCGATGGGGAGCTTTACTTACGGGAGTTAAAGAAGAATAAATTAATATTACAAATTGTCTTGTAAACTAAGATTAATAAAATTGTTGCATAAGCTTAACTTATTGATAACTTGCATAGAATGTTGCCAACATGACAAAAGCCAGTTTAATTTCGTCTGCATGAAGACGGCAATTTTAACACCGGTATTAAAATGGTTTAAATATTTCCCGGAGTAATTTATTCTTTTTAAACGCTATGGTAGGCCTGCTGGCGGCATCGAGTTATTTATTGCTGCCTTTTTGACTAAAACACTAACAACATCAACGATCCTCGTTTGTTTGTAAAAGGCGCTTACAAAACTAACCTACTGTGACACCACAAAAGGAATGTGTTGTTAGTTGTGATAGAGAGGAAAGTAAGTTACGACAGTTTGTATAATTGCTAGACTTTACTTTATGACTTGACTATTTCGGGAATGAGGAGTTTCCGTCTGAGGCGAGGAAGTTGACTTTTAGTGGCCCCCTCCATTCACTTTGCCCTAACTCTTGCCTGTCAGAAACAGCAGCTCTCACTCTCTGGGCAAAAAAAAAATCCTCTTTTCTTCTGCCAGAACATTTTTAGGTATTTTATTTGTATAAAGGCGATAACGGCTGACCTTATAAAGCTAGCATGCACCAAAGATCTAAATAGACGGTAGAGCCAGCTAAATTATTTACGCTCTGTTCAACAACAGCGTGCCACTCATAATTTGACTAACGTTCGTCTGATTTAAATTTGAATAGACTTTTTATGATGGATCCTTCCTTTTGGTGCATATTTCACCTACGTCAATAGTCAATAGTAAATGTGGTATTGACGTGGTAGCAGACATTAAAGACAGTCCAAAAATGTCTGCTACCATGTCAATACCACATTTACTATTGACTATTGACGTAGGTGGAATAAGCGCCTTATGACGAAATTATTCTTGTTCGCACGGGTTGACAAGTCGACGGTCATTCACAATTCACACACAATGTGATTTGAAGCTATGCTCATTTGCGCATATACAGTATATCATATGGCGAGCCTATCCGCTTCCACATTTCCATGGGCATCAGCATGTCCAAGGATCCATTGTAATACCATGGTGGTTTATAGACGTTCAGAACCAATAAGTGTCAATGAATAGGTTAAGGGGCCCCATAAGCGAGTGCCACGCAAAGAAAGGCAAAAAACTCACCCTGCCTGCATTAATTTTCGGCTCATACTATACTATACTCTCTACTTAATATGTTGCCTAGCGTTTGGTGCCCATTCCACATACGTACAACGTCAATGAAAATTATGAAATTGAAGGTGGTAGCAGAATTTTTAGTATGTCTTTAATGTCTGCTACCACCTTCAATTTCATAATTTTCATTGACGATGTACGTATGTGGAATGCCCGCCTTTAGAATACCGAATTAAAAATAGAATATAAATACTCGTATATTAGTCTATTAATTATAAATGAAAATATGTCCCACTAACACCACTAAAATATATTAATAAAGATACGTTTTAACGAGGTTTTTTTGACGTACGAGTAAATGTTGTACCAGGATTAAAAAACCCTAAAGGTCTATATTCGTAATCTGTACCTACGTGCCTGTTATGACATGTATCATATGTAATACTAACAATATACAACATCAAAAATTGTTATCCGAAATTTATGCATTGATATCGTATAATGCCGGAAGCTGTCTCTTTCTTTGATTGAAAGGATTGACATGAAACAGCGTGACATACACGAATGAGCAGCAATGCTTTGACTTGACGTAACATGCTACAGTATTTAGCCCAAAAGCTTGAAGTGCGCTCACTGTGTTTCTGTCAGAAATAAACCTTTGCTGCAGCTGTCAAAGCGATTCTCATCATAAGCCGCACCAAAATCGCTCTGCTAGACTTCAGTTTTCACTAGATAATCCGTCAATTTCGAAATATAAGCACCGTTGATTTTCTTTTGAAGTTTCATCAGCAGTTGGTCCTGAAACAGATTTTGAATGTGATGGCATATTTCCAATTAGTTATAATTATATATACTGTATATATATATGCAACATAAGCTTGTTGGTTTACGGGTATTGCATGTTATTTTGCAGATAGGAATGACCATGAGTTCTTATTGACATTATGTACCGTAGTAGTACCTGTGTACTGTATATACTGTAAATGTATGTTGAGTGTTTATTGTAACTTGTACGGGCTGATTATTAGACATCGGACGCTGATGGCTTTAGTGCGACACCTCGATACCATAGTCATTTGCGTAATTTGCTATTTCTAAATATTACTTGAAGTTTGTCAATATCTCTTCATATACTACTCGCAAAGGAGGGGAGAAATGGCTGCACAACGGCAAGGGACCCAAAGAAAAAAACCTTCTATGTATATACTAGTATATCCACTATAGGTACTTTTGTAAATTAATTTATTTTGGGAATTAAACTATTATTATTATTGTAGAACTGGTCGCTCTGTTAAAGGCCCGAGGGCTTATGTAGCCCTTTTCATACATCGGCCTACTTAAGATCGGCCGAAAGTGGCAGAAAGGTAGACCAACTGCTTTAGATGGTCCCTGGGCAACCTCCTTGGCGGGTGCTCTTCTGATAGCAGTTTTGCCTTACCAAATCGGGCTAAATAGTCATAAATAATGGAATGGTGGAAATGGCCAAAATAATTAAAATAAAATAGTTACAATACTGTATACAAGGGCATTGCAGCCTATTCTATCACAAGTGAGTTAAAAAACGCAATCTGAATGCATGGAACCAAATGAAATTGTTAAAAGCCGTACTGTAGCCCGTGAAATCGTTTTGTCTGCATTATAGATTAAAAAAAAGACATGCCAGTTGTGGACTAATCAGTTCGCAAAAAAATATTTGAACAACCTAACCTTTTGTTATTAAACCTTCAAACGCAAACCGCGTCAATGGAAACAACCAGACGAAAATCAATTAATCTGAATTGAAAATACGTAAAATACTTTCTTTGAGGGGGTTTCCGATAAAAAGGTCCTCTAATGACGGTCAGATATTGCCGCATCCATTCTGTTGGACCGTAAAACGTAACGACGATCGATGTAGTTAACGACCTCTCTACCGAATTAATCGCCATGTTGTTTCCGACAGCTTGCGTGGGGAAAAGGTTTCACAGTTACATTCGTTGATTGAATGTTTTGCATCATGGAGTGTGAAAAATATTGGCACCCTTAAGTCCATAGTATATTAAATCAAATGAAAGGCCTTGAATAGAGGATAGATCAAGGCCATAGTAAAGACCTATTGCTCTTTTATTATGGTTGTTAAAAACTAATACCCATCGCAATTTTTAAATAATACAATAATACGGTAGTAATAATAAGTATCAAATGTTTCACAATCGTTTACAAAAAAAAATTTCTTTTCTTCTATATCCACGAGCATTTGCCGTGTGTGACTTAATTCCAGGGAGCGTCATAGTCAATTATTCTATAGCCTATTGTTTGTTTATGAGATAGGTAGTTAATGTTAGTTAGGCTAGGTTATGTTAGTAGTTAGATTAGTCATGTACGTTAAGGCGCCCGGTGCCATATTAGAGTAGCAAATGAAAGGCACTAAAAAGTTAAAACTAGTTATGACGAAAACTAACAGTTTAGTAAAAACCCACTCCTGTGAAACTAGTACTATGTGACCAAAATCCTAAGTCAAGAGTGCATCAACGTTTAATTAAGTTGAGTGGCAATATAAGAGTGAGGTGGTTTGGCAGTAAATTGTCATAATATCCTGTCTGCCCAGTTCCCCAGGCAGTGTCATACGGATTCCTGCTACTGCATTTGACATTACAAAGGCAAAGTAACAGCAGCTTATCCTTAAGCTGTTGATACCAGTTGTTTCCTTCAGGACATTTCTCGCTAGTCATTTTCTCGTGGGTTCTGTGAGTAAATTAAAACAGCCGCCATCTTGAAGTAATGCTCAAAAGTAGTGCCAGCAGTGGCAGATTTTTGGGGAGGGGGTATTTACTGTCTTGCGGAGTAAAGTCAACCATTGTGGCAGTGGTTGGCAGTAACTCCCTGCATACCATCCTCCAGGTCTCTCGGTCCCGCGTCTTCTTCTTCAGCTCTTGGCACGCTCTCCTTATTTGCGCCATGAATTCCTTCTTCGGCCACCCTCTTCTATTGGTTCCTTCCACTTAATGATGGTGTGTACCAGATATTCGTGTCTTAATAAATGCACTACCCATTTCGCTCTTCTACTTTTTATATGAAGTAGCAGCTTTCCCTCTTCTTCAAGAGCCACTAGAACTCATTCAACTCACTCCAGCTCATCCGCAGCATCCTTCTGTTACACTACACTTCAAGCCTCTTCAGTTTCTTATCTGGTAGCCTATAGTACAGGTTTTACAGGTTATTAGGTATCTTTAAAAAAATTATGCACCATAAAAAGTAGTTAGCCATCTGCTCATTAGCTATTTATTTTTTGTGTATAGAACCTTCCATATAGGGAAGAGCCGCAACCAATGAGCCAAAGAGCCGCATGCGGCTTGCGAGGCTCACGTTCCGATTTATTTTATTTTTATTTTTTAAAGGTTAATCGCATACAAACAATTTAATGAATGTATCCAATTGAGCTCTTCAGTCGATTCTGTAGGTTAGTACCCGTGTTGAGTTACGACACGTCTCCGATCGCATGGCTTGTAGAGACTCGCACGAGTACAAGCACGCTAACTACTTGCCATTGAAATCCTTGCCCTGGTCTATATGCAACAACCATTGTGCCTTACCATAAAAATCATCATTGGGATATTAGGAATATAGTGCTTGCTGTACTCGTAATACAGATACTGTAGTATGTACCCTTCATGAATGCGTGCCCCGCCATAAGACATAATATATTTTTATACACCTAATTTGTATTATTGATATTTCATTGTTTCATCCTCAAAATGTATTTGTAACAAAGCACAGTGAACTGAAAATTCGATTACAGCTTACGGCACTGACTTTTGAGGTGGAAGCCATTTTACTACTGTAGTTTTAGTAGAAAAGCATGTGAGGGCTTTTACGATGCTCTTTTGCGCTCACCCTGTTGCATCGGATTCCTATAACCATGAAACCTTTGCATGCTCGAAATAACTTGCTATAGCTTCCCGCGTTATTTGAATTCTTTTCAGCTGATTTCCGGAGGTTTTAGCTTTCTTGAAAGAGGTCGAAAATAATTTCATAATAGTTTTAATAAGTAGCATCATGGCGCATCAACACTTAAAAGTCGCATTATATCAATAATAAAATATTGTATAGATTACGTACCGTACCTATTCCTAATAACCAAGCCTGATTATTCATGATTTAAGTTACATGTTCCCACTACAGCGGTTGTGTCCGAGGGCCACAACATTGTTGTATATTTGTTTTCTTATTATTTTCAGGGTGCGAATGCACTTAGCCGTAGTGGCCAATTGTGCCCCTGCTGAGGGGTTATTACTACTTACTACACTAAATTACTTACTTACTTGCTTTATACTATTACCTCAAGAGTCAAGACCTTTTTCCTTATAATGAATAGCTAGGATCTTGCGTTAATTCGACCATTTTCAGGTTTCCCTTTCCTTAGCTCAGGTAGGTGAACTAAGCCGTATTTTGCTTCGCTATGGTCCGTGGTCCACTCGCTATAGTTCTTCATCAAAATGCGGAAAGTAGTTCGGTTTCGGAATCTGCGGTTGGACTTTCAATTGAGAATAGTGAAATGTTAAGTTTTGTTCCCAATCGTTCTTTATGGTATGGAGGGATGGACGTTGACACAAGCTTTGGAGAACAAATCAACAAAATCAGTGCATTTGAAATGTGGGTATACAGACGAACGCTGCGTATATTCAGGAGAGATCATGTCCCTAATGGAAGAAAAAAGGAAGAATGGTTTGGGTATGCCTCACTATAGCGAAGTCGTTCAACAACCGTCCCACCCAATCTCCTACTCCTATCAGACCAGCATGTGTTTTGTGCTTTCTGACAGGTTTTGGCAATCTGTCACAAAATGTACACGCCCATTGAGGCCATTGGACACAGCAGATATCAGGTGCACGTAGTTCGAATTGCTCGGACTGCAGGTTGTTGCAAGTCAAGATTTCCAACAAGAAATACTTTGCTGCTGTTACCATATTTTAATTTTTCATTTCATGTGCTACAACGTTCCACCGGACAATTTAAATATTTTGAAGTGCTGCGTCAGGAGCAATGGCGGTGAAATCTGATTGGAGTGGCAACTGAATGAGTTTTTGTCAGTTTAGGCCACCACCATCAACCGCATGGACGTGACTACAATCGGCTACTGACGGTTTCTTATCGACCGGTATTAGTTTTTCTCCCCCATTCATGTTAAAATATTGGCTTAGAGGCAGTTTGTGGGTTTATCTATCGAACAACCAAGTTGGTTTATTTGTCTATCGTTCTTGGCTAGTGTCGTTTTATAGTTTTAGTCACGTTATGGCAGAAAACTTGGTAAGATCAGTCAGGTAGGACTGACAACCGAATCCGCTATGTAAGTTTCTGCGCACTTGACCTGGCAATCTTAATAGCTTCAATATCACTGTAATTAGCTTATGACAAGAACCTCCAAGCTGTAAGCTTATCTTTTTAGTGTCTCCCAAAATACTGTGCCCAACCACTCAAGATCTCTGACGGATGGTAAAATTAAGCCCGACTAACTAGAATTATGCCAGAGGTCTGTCTCCCCAGAACCAAGCAAAAGAGACTCTTATTTAATTAAAATTCAGGGATCTGGTTAACAAAATATTCCATTCCCAGCACCATGCTAAAGAATCAATGTATTATTATATATGTAAAAATTACTTTATTTTAATATAGGTAGGTAAAGACGTTAGATTCTACAAAACAAATTCGAATATTTATCACTTTTTTTAAATATATTTAAGGTTGAAATAATTCCAGTCAATTTTAAAATTTCCTTTATCCAAGCGTAATATCAGTCACAACGCTTCATTATTTACGCTGTAGACGATCACTGCCTGATTTGTTTATACTGTTGACCAGCCATTGAATATTATACAAAACAATATTAGTCATAATTATTCATTGGCTCATATTGAAAATGAAGGCAATTATTATTTTCCCTTCTCTCATTATTTCACCTCTCCAGGCAATTTGAAGGAGTGCTGTGGCACACTAGGAAACTTAAGCCTGAGTGTTCAAAATGTTTTGTAAACAAGAAATTATCGTAATTTTTTGACGAGATTAATTAATTGCTCGTTCCACAGCCACAAAGATATAAAAGGGAACAGATGAAAAAATCTTAAAAAATACGAGTTTTCTGTGAAAGCTGTCTATTTCCCCTGCAGATTTACAACTGTTCTACAAAATGGGTTTAAGGCTCGTTTTCCCATTTTTCTGAGGTAATAATATTTCAGTTCAGAAAATATGAACTTCCTGGGTTAACTTGTATTTTGTATAAGTTTTTTATCTGTTCACTTTGTTACCTTTGTATCTGTGGAACGAGCAATAAATTGGTTTCGTCATAAAATCAGCAAAATTTCTTGTTTACAAAACATTTTGAACACTTAGCCTTAATGTTGTGTATAATATTCAATTGCTGGTCGAACAGTGCACAGTGGTAGTTGGCTGGAAAACCACCACAAAACTACTCACACTGCTGTAAATATTCTAGAAGCTCAGTGAATAATTAGTTAGGGATAGGTTGCGAGCCCCTATGGTTCTGAATGAGGCGGAGAAAGTCGTTTGCCCGTTAATTTCTTTCTTTCCAGCCCCCTTGTGTCGTCGTTATCTGTTTACATCGCAGCACTGACAATCCCCGAATGTACGGCTCCACTTGTTCTAAGTTGATCCCTTTCTTACTGTGTTATGAGTGAAAACCTCGAGCTTTCGGGGAAATTTTCTGCTGTAATATGAATTTCATCTGGAGGATTTATGACCCTAAAGATTTTATGTTTATTGTGGATGTTTTTAAATGCGCTGCAAACAGTGCTGCTAGGGGCCATTATGTTTGATGATGTCGTCACCTATAACCCTTAAAGAAGTAAAAGAATGGTTGAAGCTAGATATAAAATCTTTTTTGCTTCAAAATTCTACTCAACTGGTCGTCATTTTTGTTGTTAGACATGGAGCTGCGTTATTAAGTAAATAGCGTACACGTAGCTTTTATAGTAAATAAATAAACATTTTGAACAGTAGATTTTATCATTTTACCATCCCGAATATAATGTAGGCTACAATAAATTGGTAGATAATTCCGTATTAAAAGTGGCTCCCATCATAACTTATGAAAGCTGTGGATAAGTGTTTCATTGAAAATCTTAATATTTCGAGATAGTGAGAAAATACAGCCTACAACAAATCTTTCACATGAATCGTGTCCGAGTCACCCAGGCGTAAAAGGCAATGCTTTGGGGCAGATTCTTGGTAGCAAAACATAAATCTTTTAGACGCTAGATTATAAATTTTGCCATGGTTGGTCGGACTTAAGCGAAAAAGATTAGGAAATCGGGTGGGTTTCACTGTTCATCACCAGTTATATACTACACCGTATATTTTATAACTGTGCAATAGTACAATACAGTATTGTACAAATAACAAAAATTAACAAATATTTTTTTATTTACGAGTAACTTAATCCTGCTGGTAGTTAATGAAACTTTCTGTCGCTGAAGGATATTATAGAAAAAAAAGCTTCGTAGAAAGCAAAAACTTGAACGGTTATAATCCTTCCCTCAGTAATCTCTTGAACCTACTTAATAAAAAAGTTTGGTCCAATTTAACCCCACAGAGCAAAACCCTCTTTTCAAAATAGCATAATATGTAAAGTTGGAAATTCCGCCGCAAAACTTGGAGGCAGATTACGTCAAAGTTGGCGGAGAAACTTGACTAATCGGACAACTTTAAGTCGAAAGATCACTGGCATTCCACCACGGGGTACGTTAATTCGGACGACTCATGGTCATCAGAGTCGACAACGAGTCCTTTTGTCTGTACTTCATTCATAATGGGCAGGGGAGACCGGGTATTTTATTCGATTTAATCTGTCTGCTAGGAAAGACAAACACTCGAGCGTTGTCATTTCATGTTCGTAATATCGGGTGAAGTGGATGCTCGATTCAATCTCTGTGATTTGTCTTCTGAAGAACCACCTGTGGTGGCTATAAGTGTCATGTTCCATGACTATGTCTAGGAGACCTTACCAACAACAAATGGATCGTCAGTGCTTCGGGGTAAGTTAAAACGTAGCGGTAAGTAGACAATTTTTCACCAACACTCGAGCGTTGTCATTTCGTGTTCGCAATATCGGGTGAAGTGGATGCTCGATTCAATCTCTGTGATTTGTCTTCTGAAGAACCACCTGTGTTGGTTATAGGTGCCATGTTCCATGGCTATGTCCAGGAGATCTTACCAACAATCGCTTCCTGAATTGTCAATGCTTTGAGGTAGGTTAAAACGTAGCGTTAATTAGACAATTTTTCACAAACACTCGAGCGTTGTCATTTCATGTTCGCAATATCGGGTGAAGTGGATGCTCGATTCAATCTCTGTGATTTGTCTTCTGAAGAACCACCTGTGTTGGTTATAGGTGCCATGTTCCATGGTTATGTCCAGGAGATCTTACCAACAATCGCTTCCTATGGATGGCCAATCCTTTGGGGGTAGGTTAAAACGTAGCGGTAAGTAGACATTTTTTCACCAACACTCGAGCGTTGTCATTAATATTTTCATGTTCGTAATATCTGGTGAAGTGAATGCTCGATTCAATCTCTCTGATTTGTCTTCTGGAGAACCACCTGTGTTGGTTATAGGTGCCATGCTCCATCAACAATCGCTTCCTATGGATGGCCAATGCTTTGGGATAGGTTAAAACGTAGCGTTAAGTAGACAATTTTTCTTTCGTATGGGAAAAATGGACTCCACAACAACTTATTTACTACCTACTGCATACAGAGTTCCAAATGATATTTTTTTCAAGCCTTAGCCAGTTAGCCTTACTGTGAGGGTCCATGTTCTATGGAGGAGTGAGAATACCCGTATAAAAAAGGCCTACTGGAAATAGAAGATGCGCCCAGTGAAGAAGAAGACGACTTTTGTGCGAGATTGAAAATATTGTAAAATAAATACATGTACCTAGGTAAGTAAAGAGTGGAAGGGATCAATCATGATGCACTGGATATTTCGATGTGTGCTCATTAATTTTTCCTTCACGCTATGAATTATTTTGGACTGCGCTTGTACGGCATACGTGAAGGAATTGATAAATCCTTTTAATTCCGAAGCCGATGTAGGTGATCAAAATCTCGCCGACACACTCATCTTAAAAATATGTGTATGTATATTCGGCGCTAAGAGCAGGCGTGATTGCATGGCTATTGTTCTTAACTATCAATCATCGCCTAATCTAGACAAAGAAAGCCGATGAAAGGTCTGTGGGCATCTCCCAAAATCATCATTATATTTTGTTTCACTACAGCCTACAGCCTACAACATAACAATTAGTCATAACTCGGCTTTGGTGGTAAGGTGGTAGTGTGGTAGCGTGCTAGTAAAGGTGTACTCTACAAATCATGCGTTCGGAGGCGTGCCGTAACTCAACACAAGTACCTAGTTCAATTATTATTATGCCATACTTAGGTTTCTTAATGAATTTTTAGTGACAATTTCAAATTAGCAGAAACTTTTACTTCGGTGGACCTATCTACGAAACAAAAACTCATTTATGTTATAATTATATGTATGAATATAATGGAATAAAATCTTGTGGCTATTGAACAACTCTGAATTTCCTTATAAACAGTAGGCCAATACTCCTAGTCTAAATTGTTGGCCCCCTTTCCGAGATATCTTCTGTGTGCGTACTGATAACATGCGTTATCTACTGTATGTTTTCAATATTCTTCCCTCTATAGTCATAATTTTGTATTTGTAACTTACCAATAACGTTAACTTTCTCATCCGTACAAATTCAATTAAAATGCAGTAACAAAAATATTTCATTATAGAATATTGTTATGCTGTAATTATCGTATTGATGCTAGTGAAAAAAATATTCGCGAATGTTAAAAAGATCCATTGGCGCTCTATTTGTGCCAGAAAATTCTATTGTATGACAAAAAAAAGTCATAAAGTGTCATAGGTGTTCAAAATTAGATATGTTGTTTCTTTGTTTTGATTTTAGTAGCATATGGTTTCAGAAACTACTTAGGCGGCAATTCCACCGGTGAATTTCAATAAGATATAGTCTAGATACATAAAAATAGGAATTCTGTGGAATACCTTTGTCATAATAAAAAGTAAATTTTCTATGAAAAGCAAAGAACAAGTCAATTTTCTATTGTATGAGGCGCTTCCTTGTTGTGTTATTCAATAAACTGAAAATATTGTTTTCCTTAAAGTCAGTGATGACTGAGACAGACTCTTGTCAGGGATTATTAATATTGATGGGGTAAAGGAATATTAGAAAAGCTATCACGTTTCCTGTAAACAAGACCTTTATCGACTTTATGATTTTCGGTCTCTATCTTGCACGGGAACATTGATTTCAATATTATTTTCATTCATTAACAAAGATTGTTTTGCTGGTAATAACATAAAAACATACAATGTTTACTCTAAAAAAATCTTCTCGGTCCACCATAAAAAATGAAATGTGTCAAATAACAAGAGGAGTTTTCTTTTCATCGAACGCTGTTATTTCCTATTGCGGCCCAATCATGGCGATTTTAATACCGAATATAATACCTTGTCACGTGATGGTATTAATTCAATTGCTTAAAATAAATAAACTGTAAATTTCAGAATTTTTTAATTTTTGATGTTGGTAATCGTCGCAAGAGTGCTAAGCGCGGAAAATTGAAAATTTGTCTATTTAAACAATTGAATGATCTTCGCCTATATTCTTGGTGAGTTTCTTAATTTTTTCTGCCTTAGATCTAGAAAAATTATTTATAATTCTTATATATATATAGTAATATAGGCTATATTATATATTTCAAAGTTAAAACTGGTTTATTTTAATGTTTATTTCTAGGGCGATATGTTTATATTTTGCTATTTATATTTGCTATGGCAGAGTCGCGTCAGTTCAGTTCTTCAGCATTGCCAACATCACAATTTAAAAAATTCTGAAATTTACATTTTATACTATTGAATTATTAACACCATCACGTGGCATGGTAGTATATTAACCTCGGCATTAAAATCGCCATGATCGGGCCTCTGGTACACCTTTTATTTTAACTTAATTTTAGTCGATTGATATTATATTAACAGTTTTTATATTTGATTAAAAGATGTGGTTAGTAGCTAAATAAGTTTGAATAAGGGTTTAATGAACAGATTGATTGTTTCTAATTAATAATTAATTAAGTATACGCATTGTCCAAATTGCTTTTTCTTTCGGTTGTAATCTGTAAAGCGACTGAGTGTCAATGTCTGGAATCTGGATAACCAATAGAAGGCAAATTTTCTGACTTGAAACCCAAATAACGCAAATCATGGGACTATTTTCAAATATTGCGCTTCAACAATATAACTGACGTTATTGTTTGCTGTGTTATGTTTCTTAGATATACGAGAGATTTGTAGGTAATGCATTAGAAAAGTTCCACACCTTTCTAATGTAAAGCAATAAAATTTCAAGTTGCCATTCTATATTTCCAACAATATAAAATTCCCATTCCCTGATTTTTTCCAGCTAAATTGTATGGAATTACTGCACAATAGGCTGGAAAATCTCTGCAGAAAATGAAAGTGTTACGAAATAACGGAAGAAGGTTGAGATGGATCGGAGAAGGAGATGTGAGCTGGATCAACCGGATTATGGAGTAAGCTCTCTCCGATCCATCCTTTATTTGATTCTTTCGCCTGTTATGCATTTTCTCCTGTCTGATTCACAGCCTCATCGACACTTTATTAACTTTGACGCATGACTTAGAATCTGCTCGACTATTCAGTCGAACTCGAATGTGATGCTCAAAGTTTGAATTATCCTTAATTTCAGCTTAATATCGATTCAAAGTTATTAATACAGTGCACTCTTATATACTATAAAAGTTATCTATTGCTTTATCGAATACTTTAGATAATGTAATACTCTATGAGTCTATTACAAACGTTGTTTGTGGTGTCCTAGTGTTCTTTTGTTTACTACAAAGCATATCTAAAAAGTAGGCGTACAGAATTTTTTTATGCTTCATTAAATTGTAGCTAAAACAAAAATTTCACAGGCATACATTACATGTTTCAACAATCTTAAGACGTAGGTAGTTGCCAATTCTCGTAGTGTACTTAGTGCGACATGACATCAATTTTTGTGAACTCGTCAATAAATCTCCCACCACCCCTTCTGCTCACTTACTGATTTTCCTCAGGTTTTCCTTCAATCTGGGAGGTAATACGTTGATAATCTAGCATTCTAACGTGACATGCCTAGGAAATGTGATAAATAGAATACCATCCCTCCCGAATGCACCAAGTGCGCTCCTTACGCGTCGACGTTATGGGGTCCGGAAGAGGTCCCTCATAGTCGTACTTCTTCTGAATTGCATTTATTAACATTTCTAAAAGCTCTTAAGGCCAAAAACTACTCCCTCCAAAGGCTCCCTTTCTGCTGCTGCCATGAATTGTTTTCTTTTCTAAATTTGTGGTTTTGAATTTTCAAATTTAAGAACGAATGTATTAATCGTGCCATCTCCGCCATTAACAGATTTTAAATCGGCCATAGCTTTAGATGAAGATTTTTCACTTGACTGAAAATGTTATCAACATTGTACTCGGGAAAGGCTGCTGCGGTCACGGGGAAAGTCGCACTGCCTCGTGATTAGGCTCGTTAAAAAGAGAAAGAACTAAACATTTCCTCTGCTTTCTGGATACATCTCATAGTATCTTAGCCGGCCCACGTTTTAAAGTTTCCCCGTTAATTCTGGTATTATGAAGGCTTATTCCTACTATGATGTTTTGTCAGGTTAGAAAAAATATATTTTCCATTTTTTTTTGTATTTTGATTCTAAATGCTAACTTGCTTGTTGAATGGAAAACTTTTCATTTTCCCGATTCTGATTGGTGATTGCTACCAAAGATTTATGCCTAAGTAATTGGCCGCTCAGTCAAACTTATGTCTTGTGGAACGGCCTAAATCTTGTAATTCGTCCGCGATTGATTGAACATTATAAGTGAAAATAAAGAAAATATACAGTAGGTAGTAACTCAGGAAAATTCGAAAGGATTTCCGGAATCGAATAGTTATTCCATCTATTCGATTCCGGGAATCCGGTTGAATTTTCTCAGATGATTTTATTTGGAAATGTAGCTGTTGTATCAACTTCAAAATAATGCAAATCAGATTTAGTTTCTCCAGGTTGTGATGGGTTTAAAATTGTTGAGAAAGCTATGCTGCAGGGGTGTGCGACCTGTTCTGTTTTTGCTGCGCAGAAGATGATGCACAACTCTTGAGTAGTGCAAACTTTCCTTTCTGTCTCTCTGTTTATCGGGCAAATCTTCTATTTCTTTGCACTCTAAATAGAATTATTGCTGGCAACCTTTTTCTTTTCTATTCTGAGAGGCATCTTTGTGATTCCCTCAGTTTTCTACGAAATAATATTGTCAGACGAGGTTACGGTTGTGCTTCTTTACCTTTGCCAACTTGGAGTAAATAATTAATTAATTTCTTTATGCCGCATGCCTGCGGAATTTTTTAATCATCATTCTAATGTTATCAGGTAAGGAGTAGATGAACATCCCCAGCGTAAACAATTACAATACATTTCACCGCTAACAGTCTTACTTAGCTTATGGTTTCGCGCCAGCTATTCTATATTTTATATTTTATTTAGTTTGTGTTGTACTGTAGAATTGTATTCGAAGTCAATGCGGTAAAGTGTATGGTATGCTAACTGTCAATTAACTATTGCAATGAGTAATGAGTGAGAAGCCTATTGGCTGAAGGCATCGTTCACTCATCGTTACCGCACTTTTTACTACCCACATTTACAACATTCACCCTGTACATATGCAAAAAACTGTACATGACACAAGGAAGACTAAGATATACTATGAATACTGTTTTTATTCTATATACATTATATACTTCTCCCCATAGTACAGTTTTAAATTCAATTTTGCGGTCTGTTTACCCCAAGTACGTTCGCTTGAATCACATGGGAAAACTACAGATTCTGATTGCCAAGTTTATGCATTGTAATCTTCTGAATAATGAATAGTATTGTACATAATGCACACTGTATATAATGGAAGCATCTAATTAACGAGAGGATTGATCATACAACACGCCGCACCCATTGCATTGTTCGTTACATAGCTTTCGTTGTCTTGGTCGATGAAGTGATGGTATTGAATCGCCTTTGAAGTGTTATTATTCCTCGGTGGTCTTTGATTAATCATTAAATGAATGAATCGTGAAGCAGTTCCATATGGATTCCGTTGTGGCATGTCAGACTACGTGATCCAGTGAACCTCCTTCCAGTCACTCTCCTCCTATTATACCAGTAACTCTAAATTCTTTCATCAAGCCCTATTGATATACATTATATTCAGAGCTGTCTATTTAGTGAATTTGATTGATGGGCTATTCTCGTGTATTCACCTAACTCCTGACCCCTCATCATCTGCATTTTATGGTGTGAACCGGTTGTCTTCCTCCAACACGTTCACTTGATGATTGTAGGAACAGTCGCTTGTCGGCAGCGACGGACGTAGGCTATGTGTAAGTGCACCTATTGAGAAAAATGATTCGAAAACAAAAATAATCCTAGTTATCGAGGCGTTGATTGGACTTCATAAGGGTGATTCACGCAGCAGAAATGCGGGTGCTAAAAAGATCCTGCGGAGTAACGCTGAGTGACCAACGTAGAAACCGAAATATAAGACATGAGATGAGAACCCGTGACGTACAAGAGAAAAGAGGCTGAACTGGAGCACGTACTACGTAGAGACAAAAACCACCTAGTCAAAAGAGTAATAAACCGGGAGATACAAGGAAGAAGACCTACCAGGGAGGCTGAAAGTTATACTGAGGAGAAAGATCGCTGGAGATATGAGAAGTTTGGTGCTCTCCGCCTAGGACGCACAGAACAGGACTGTGCGGAAACGCTGCTGTAGTCAGTGCCGGATTAACCCCTGGTGGGGGGGGGGGGGCACAAGATATGTGGGGGCCGTGGGTGCAACTGGAAACTCCTCTAAAATTCATAAATTTACCAGCAAAACAAAAGAAAAACACATAATTTCCCACCAATTTCAAATCTTTTAATTATTTTATATTTCTATCTAAAAAAATCTCCTTGGGGGGGGGGGAATTATAGGCATTTCTGGGGGGGGGGGGCGCTGTGCCCCAAGTGCCCATGGGTTAATCCGGCACTGGCTGTCGTACCGCCGACCCTCCATGAGGATAAGGCGCGGTAAAAATAATTAAGTAAGTTCAACCGCTAGATAGTGAAAATTGTTTATGTGAATGAAAATGTTAGTAAATTTTTAATTTTACTGAGCGCTATTATATCTTGAAAGTGAGTTCAAGCCGGCCGTTGCTGCATTTGTATTTATAAACATGAAAAATGTCGTCATTGACTCATTGTTACTATAACCTACAGAAAACTATGTCATAGCCTGGTTAGTTGTCTTGAGTCAGTAGAAGGGGGGGGGGGGTGATTTCATATTAAAAACATGTCATGTGTTTTTATATTGAGGTCAAAAAGCAGCTCAGCCATATGGTGATGATGTCGACGTTTGAGCTTAAAGAAAAAGAAAATAGGAATGTTCTTGAATGACAACGAAAAGAAAATAGAATTGCCCCAGAACGATAGCGGTGCCATTCTGAAAGCCTCCATTTAACCAACCTTCTGAAGCCCTTTATAAAACCTTTTCCCTGCCCTGCACGACGTCATATACGAGTATTCGGCCCCCTTTTGTGTTACGCCTATAGTATATCTCATCAGCGTCACTCCTTCAAACGCGTTTTAAAGCCACTAATACCCGAAATTGAAGAAAGTGGTCACTTTGTATTTTTAATAATAATATTCTTTAGTATAATTAGAAGATTTTGGTGCGTCAAGATTTATGCAGGCTTCAAAACGTATTACTGTTAGGTCATATTTTACGAGGTATGTAACCGTAGGTACTACAAGTTGACCTAATGATATGTCAACCCTTTGACGTGACATTCCAAGTCAGTCTCGCCCTTTGTAATTTATGATGGTCCTATTTGCTTGACAATATGGATAGGTTATGCATTAATTTATCTTGTTACCTATGCCTTCAATTGTAATCGAACTCCATATTGTGTACGATTTACATGGGTTTAGATACGGTCATTCCTTCAATCACTAAGGCGCTTATTCCACCTACGTCAATAGTGCATAATAAATGTGGTATTGACGTGGTAGCAGACATTTTTGGACAGTCTTTAATGTCTGCTACCACGTCAATACCACATTTAATATGCACTATTGACGTACGTGGAATAAGCCCCTGCGGCACACTTCAATATTTTGTCATCCTGCTTATCACTTTGTAAACGTAATTACTCTTTCATTACAGAAAAATCTAATGTTTCAAGTCAGGAGTATGATTTGATTGAAGGTACCGTAGCTTTTAAACCCAATCTATCTTACGTTTCAGAAAAAACGAACCCTTCGTAAATTTTTACTAAAGTTTGATTAGTTTTTGGTTTAAAAAGTAATTTTTTTGTATCTGCACAATTAACCCATTAACTAATCCATTATGGTGGAATATAAAAACTCCTTTAATATTGTGAGAGAAAGCAGGCAAAATCTTACTTAACGTGGCTAATCTGAGGAAATTCACTTTCATTGTAGGCTACGCAGATTTTAACATAAAACTAAAGTGTATTTTACTACAACATTGTACAAGTACATTTGATTTTCATGAAACTCGAGTACTAAATATGTCAGGCCCAAGCCCTTGTTCAATCGAGATTGAGCAGGGCTACCGTTTTCATTAACTGTCATTTGTCTTTTAGTGTTAATAAAGGAAAGACATTAACTTAATAGGCCTAAGTGAATTATTGAAACTTCCAACAAATAGCAATCATTAGCATACCCCGGAGAAATAATTGAATTCTATCGAAATGTCACTGTCCCAAACGAATTTTGGCTTGGTTAAATGAACCGTTATAATTGTGTACGGACATACACGTAGGACAGTCCCAAATTAAATTTCGATCACGTTTCAACAGAACTTCTGTTCCCCACGTGTACGAGCACCATATCGTTCCAGTGGCTCTCAATGAATTTTCTGGGGAATTGAGGAGTACGTGTTTGAATGTTGCCGAAGAGTTTACTGTGGGAACTATCAGTAGTCGAGGAAGAAACTACCAATATTGTTGTAACTTTTAAGGTATTATTTTTCACTGACAAGGTAGATCTAGCATAAAATACTATAGTATCAATACTATTTTTTTTTAATCTTACGGGGCTTAAAATATACTATTAATCAATTATGTAAAGTAGTATGAAAGAAATATTGATTTACTTACAGACTTATTGCTTATCTTACTGTAGATTGTGCAGCCTTTCCCGGGCTCGGTACTTGGCGTACTTGGTAGTAAAGACAAAAGACTTGTTTTTGGTTTGAAATTAGTAATATTATAATAGTACTGGTAGTTGGTTTGTAGATATGGAGAGTGAGTTCTTGAAAGTAAGAAAGTATTAGGTGACGCACGAGTCGCCAACGAATGGTAAGTTTGGCGCCAATATTTAAATTGCGACTAGATACATTTGTAGTGTTTCTCTGTTGCACTCTACCTCACAGCCTTCCAAATTTAGCAGTTTATAATTATTTTCAGTAGTGCCATGGGAAATGAAGTTCCTCTTTACCAAATTTTCACACGGTGTCTGTGAGTGAATCAGAACTCTACGTTTAGGCTTTAACAGCGGTGATACTTTCAAAATGTGCCCTTTTGTTAAGCTCTTTTAAATTTAAAAAAAAGAACGTGAAATAACGTTTTGGCACTTAACATTTCCAAGTCGACCTGCGTTTGGAATAATTGCAGCAGATCTCAAAACTTAGGGGAATTGCTACGCTTAACACCCAATGGCGCAGTAACTATTTACGGGCGTTGAGAATATAAAGTGATCATTTTCCTTTCTTGAAACGTTCCCCTATCTGTTGTTAATTTTAATGCCTGGTCGTCATCAATTCCTATGAGGATTTTTTTTACATAACGCTGCTACGCATGTGTTAATGAGTCGACGTTCGTTTTAGTGGCAATCGTAAGACTTATGATATAATAATAATTCGTGTATTCGTCAACATTTTAAAATTCCTTAAAAGATTGTAGGCCCCTTAACCTAAGGTGTGCGGGGTACCTATACCTACTTGAGACGTGGTAGAGTGACAGACATCGTCTGGGCGTTGTCTTTTGGCATTTCTTTGATTTCCATATTTGTACTTACTATATGGAAAGCTTTGTGATCGTTGGAATTTTAGATTTGGAGATTCCAGTAGATTTACACGTCTTAAGGCCACAGGAACATAAAAGGTGGTTTTTACTAAATGTCTGTCTGTCAGTCTGTTAGTCGACTCGTGGGCACACTACTCAGTGGACTTCGATGAAATTTGGCATACATGTAGGTTCACAAAAATCATGCCTCGGGTTTTTATATTTTTTTATATTTTGAGTTAACTCAATTTTGGGAGGTTTTCACGTTCCAAAATTCTGGCCACGCCGTTCTCTGCTAAGTAAGTTGGAAAATTGACATGCAACAAATTTTATTTATTCTGAGTAAATTGTATTATCTAAACCCAACTCATTCACGGTTGTTTTAATCCATTGAGAGGGTTAAATCGTCCATTTTAGCATTCTATTTTTCCCCTTTCAGTTGTGAGTTTCGAAGTGGACTGGAGCTGGGCGGGGTCATTGATACAGTCCAGCTGCCGATAATCAGAGCTGGCCCACGTGGTATTGGGAAGCCGGCTTCAATCATTAATCTACTGCTGCTCGTCTGCCACGTGTCACGCTGTCTGAGCCCCGGAATAGAATTATTAGCTGTAGAGTTCGAAGGCCTTGGCGGTCCAACAGGCTTTATTACAAACACAACCAGGGACGCCGAGTTTTAAAAATTCTGGGGGGGGGGCAAGAATTCGGCCGGTACTCTGGAAAGTATAAAGAAAATGCATAGGTAAATGGTTACTTAAAATAACTATAATACAGAAAACGTTGACCGACGTACACTCGTATCGCTGTTTCTATAAAATTATTGACTAAAACCTTTATATCAAGGTTTTTTGCCTCTTCATTGTGAATGCTCGTGATTGCCATGGCATTAAGTCTCTGCGTCTACGCGTGGTCGCATGAAACTATATAAATAAATGAACTGCATCACTAAGGGCTCTTCGTTTCTGGGGGGGCGCTGCCCCCCCCCCAGAAACTAGTCTGCGGGGGCAAGATGGACCCTGCCCCCCAAGTCGGCGTCCCTGAACACAACAGGATAAGTTATCCCTGGGCTTAAACTAGAATTAAATGCGCTGGTAAACAATCAAGGTGTCAATACTTTTTTTCTATTTGAGAAAAAAATAGATAAGTTTCTATACGCATATGGCGAGTATGTGTGACATTGGACGGTAATCAACAATTCAACCCACTGTGTGTGTGTTTTTTTTTTTTAAATTAACGTTACATTCCCTTTATTTTTCACTAGCCCCAGGGTTAACTTATACAGCTGGTTTGCATTACATGTTAGTGATAGCCTATTATACTATACAAACTGCATACAGTATGTAGTTAAGTTGTCTTGTTCATTTTGTTCAAATTTTATGAATACTCTGAAATGTTCGTCCTTCATTCCGAATGCCTATTGAAAATCACAGTGATGATAATACGAACACTATATAATATATATATATCTTTTTTTTCGTAGGTAAGTTTAACTTTGAATTCTGGCCGTGGTTGAATATTACTAAGATAATCATAAATAACAGGTAAGTTTAATATTGTACATATATATTTTATGGCATATATATACAGGGTATATAAATAATATATATTTCTACATGTAGAAAATATGTGAATCCATTTCTGTTGCGCAGCGCTCAATGTAAGTACATACTCGCATAGTTCATAATGCATCTGATAATGCCGCTTAGGCGGGGTTTTCACGTACGTCAATGGTCAATGAGAAATATGAAATTGACGTTTTAGCAGACATTAAAGACATACTAAAAATGTCTGCTACCACGTCAAAACCATATTTCTCATTGACCATTGACGTATGTTGAAACCCCGCCTTATCACAGTATTACCGGTTCTTGTGTTTAATGCTTTATTGCTCCGTGGCATCTTGGTTTAGTTTTTATTATTTACTCATAAGCTCAGCACTACATACACCTTGGTTGCTGCTGCATTTCAGACAGAAACATACCAGAAATAACATAACAATGCAATATCAATTGAATAGCATAGTGACATTGCACTGAATTTTGTTGTACAGTACTCTGGCATCCCAGCTCAAGTTAAAATCTACTGTGACTGAAGAGCTAAATTGTTTTGTATACAATAGCACGATATATTGTTTCCATTTTATTTAATACGAGACTTTCAATATGTTTCGCAATACTGTTGAATGTGCTTTGTAATAAAAAAATTCAAATGAACGTTCAGTCACCATTTATTTGTACGATACAAACAATAAAGCCTTGTCAAGTGATTCTTTGCACATGATTGTTTTGTGATATGGAATCGCCTTGATGTTCATCAGCGTCAGCCATAATTAAATTTATTGTTTATTCCGTTTGAATGGCCCTCTATTTCATGGACTGTATGTATAGGTAAAATATACAATACGTGTGACCAGGAATTGTGAGAAATTAAAAACTGTGTGTGTTGGAGTTCACTTTTGTACGTATATTAATGCAGTAACAGCAGTTTTTCGTGTTTAATATATTTCAATTCTTAGTCGAACAGTAATAATCATTTCTAGCAAAATCTAATTTTATTTATTTAATATTCATGTTATTAATCTTGTGAGTGGTCCTAAGACTCCTACCTATATGTAGCTGTGAATGACTGCCTTCAAGTTTCAACAGATAAATCAATACTCGCTTAAATAAAATACCAGACAAAAGTGAAAGTTTAGTAAGTGATGACTCTTATTTGTTGAACATTATGCAACTCTACAGTAGATATAAATCTCTGACAGCTTATAAATCACATCTAGCTGTAACAGCTTATTGAATCTTATCACGAAACTGAAAAAGGGTGCAATTTGTCTGAGACGCTCCTTCTGATCACTGCTAACGAGCTATAGTTACGAGATAAAACTTGCCAACTTGCTGCAATTTCTTCATTTCCAGAAAAGCAACGAATAGGGCACAGACCCTTTACCTCTTTCAATGCGCAGGCAAGGTTTCTAATGAAACGTGACTTCTCTCTTATGTTGGCAATGGGCTTATTTCACTGAAAATATACCTTGCACTTTGTGAAAATCCTAATGGGCCCTTTGTATGCGTTGTGGAGCATCTCTTTGCGTTTTGAATGATAATTTTTCAGTTCAAGTTTTCTTTGCGATATTTCATATTGTGCTTTATTTTATAACTGATTATATTGACTTTTCGACCGATGATTGACAATTTTCTGAAACTTCATGGATGTGTTTGATAAATTTAGAGGGGAGGGGGGTGGTGGAAAACTTGGCAATTTTAATGCATATGTAGATGTGTATTTTTCAAAAAATAGGTGGACATTAAATTGTAATCTGTGCCCCCTCAAGCCAACGCGTGGGAGGGCGGCCCATCAACCTAATACAAATGGTACTGTACAGGTATATAATGTATATATTTGTTATTTTTCACATCAGTCCTTTAATCATAACGCCATAAGTCGTAGGTAAGGAGTTGCTCCGATGGAATACCTAAATTTTAGTTGGGTTTCAACTGAATTTCCAGGAAAATAGCGTTAATGTTTGAAACTCATTTGATACCGCTAAAATATTCAAATTACCCCTTTTTATAGTCATTTTATCTAGGGTGCCCAATGGTGGAACGTTTCAATAAATTAGAGACGGAGCGGGCGGTATAAAAAGCTAATTGTTGAATATAAATTGCACAGGGGTGTGATTGGAAGTCAGCAAAAACCAGGTGGAGGTAATTAAGCCTTAAATTCTGTACTGGTAATGCTGTTTATGACACATTCGGAAATGCACATAACTTGGAGTTAATTTCCAATCGTGCGGGTGCTCCCATGGTATTGATCCCAGCAGATTTAAAAATAGATTGGGTTCGGCGTAGGCATCCGAGAAATGCCCAGAATAGACTCAACTCCCCTTAGGATCACTGACCTTCCTATGTCACCTCTTGTGTTCATTTGTCAACTTCCGAACGTCTTATCATACGCAGACAAACTAGAATGCATATTTATGCGATAGGGACTACCTTCACAGTACTGTAGAAATGAATTGCATCATGTTGCTACCTCTTGGTTATTTTGTACGTGATATTTTTTTAGGTAGCTGTTGGACGCGGGACAAAAATTTTCCCACGCTTTGGTGTAAGCCGCAAGGCATACGAATAGTCGGTTTTTACGATTTTACGCAAAGTCATTAATCATTATGGCAACATTGTTAGCGGAAGTCGTCATATTGACTTCAAGAAAGTTGTGTTTTGAGTTAAATTAAGGTGGAACAAGATATTGAGTTCGATTTAAATCGGAACAGCATAAACTTCTCGAAAAACTAATCTCGAAGCCTCTCTAGCTTCTTCGATTTCAAATGCGTTAGGCGGCTATTCCACCGACGTCGTTTTTCAATGTGCATGTGCATGACGTGGTAGCAGACATCATTAATAAGTCTCTGCCATATTTTAAGGAGACTATAATTTAGACACTTAACTTATCTATTATAAATTAAGAAATAATATGCTAGAGACTTATTAATGATGTCTGCTACCACGTCATGCACATGCACATTGAAAAACGACGTCGGTGGAAAAGCCGCCTAAGCGTAAGCAATTTTCATGATTGTTTTTCCGATTTTTGGGGCTAAATGTATACCCAGTTAGCTTGCTACTTTACTCTGCATCAGTTGTCTTAACAATCTAAATGACTCAGGATATCTTACCACCGGCCCGTACCCAAGGGGGAGGGGCCCCCTAAATTTGATAAAAAGTTATAAATAATGTAAGAGTTTTAGCTAAAACTACTAAAATCACTACGGATGTAGGCCTACCTATCATTTATAAAAATTTATGTTCTTGCCCCCCCCCAAAAAAAAAAAAAATTAAATCCTGGGTACGGGCCTGCCTTACCACTATTTTTATATATGATTTACCTAGCGCAAACCTATACATTTTTGAAGGTACTGTAAAGTGCTGCATTTTGTGTAAAGGGAAATTATTTCCCAAAATTTTTGCAAATTCAAGAAATTATTGTTCCTGTTTTTACAGTGCAGGTCTGCCAATAATCATTCACAGTTAATTGTATTATTGTGGCAGTCAATACTTCTGGTTCTGATTTCTGCTTCATATTATAAGCTTACGAAGAAAAAAAGTCAATTTATTGACCAAATTCATAAATTACTTTAATAATAGTAATCATGCTCCGATAGGTCCTAAAAATGACAAAACCCTATATTTGCTTGACTAGTCAAAAGAAACAAATTGAAGTTTTCGGGAGCCTTCGAAAATTTAATTTCCTCCTATGGCTTGTAAATCATCACCAATTTTATTCCCAGCTAGATTTTATGAGCTAGTTTGACTCTTTCAGATGTTCCGCTCCTTTTGAAACCTGTTAAAGTGGTTTCCACTTGTAAAATATGGCCAGTCCAATTATTTTTGTCAAAATACTAACCGCGTCTTTAACACATGCCATTTTATAATATACAGACCAAAGCTTACGATGTACGAGTCACCGTCAATTACTTACGATATTATTTCGATTTTGAGACGTTTTGGGGGATGTTTTCCATTACCCTTATCCCTACATAAAGGTTTACGGCATGTGTGTGTATTCCACATCCAATCTAGCCTCTGGGTAGTTATCATCAAAAACTTTCATATGCTAATTATCTGGACATTACCTTACATAAGAGTAACCTAATTTATCTTCAAAGGTAATAATTTATGGATTTTTTATACATTGAAAAGCGAAGGTTCAGAGCTGTAGCCAGGAATAATTAATTAATTTCAGTGCAATTAAATTATTCAATGAGGGAAGCCGTTTTCTCAGTTAATGAAATTCCAATGGCTGTCGTGTAATTGAGGACTTTTCATCTCTAATTTTTATGGGGCGCCATAACTTCTTTGTTCATTTCTGGTCATTAGGCTGTTCTAATATAAAAAATCCCTTTCGGCTATGGCCGATCAGGTGTAGGGAGATTCCGCAGACCCTGCTTTTCCTCTACGCTACCCAGTGGCGTCAAGTTTTAGAATGATGGCGGGGGCAAAACTAAGTAGACCTTATGACGTCATCAGGCAGGATTGAAGAAAAAATTGATAATATAATAGAAAAATTGTAGAGTTTTACGCATTTTTTAATAGTTGTAAAGTATAGCTGTAGATTTTACAAAGCTGAAAAAAGAATGCTTATATTCATATTGCTGCAAAGGGGACTATGAAGTAAGAACCACGTCTTACAATGCTCGAAGCTGGGGGGGGGGGGGGTAAAGCCAAAAGGAGCTGGGGGGGGGGCAAGTTGGACCGTGCCCCCCCCCCCCCCCCCCGCCCAACTTTACGCCCCTGACGCTATGTGTAATAGAAAATGAAAACAACTTCATTATTTTCCCGATCACAACATCAACACACAAAACACTCTTGTGTTCCAAACTATGACGACTATGAACTTTTACTTATTAAATTATTTTTACTTTGACTGGACGTCATCTTGAAATCGTTAATTTGTCGTAAAAAGTGTAGATTACCATTATCGTAGATAATAATACGATCTTTCAGTCAGATTTTAATTCATTCGTCTGCGACCAATATTGACTGAGATATGAATTATATAAGTTTTCAATCGGCCGCCATCTTATAACTAAATAGCGGATCTAGCTGGTTAACGAACTCGATCAAGGCATTTGTATGATCAATCTTTGTGCCAAGTTTCATCCAAATCGGATAATATTTACGGAAGTTAGAGCGTTTCCTAAAATCGATATACATATATATATATAACATTTTGAACGGAGGGTGGTTTTAGGCTCAGGGGGTCATGAAATGAAAAGTTGTGAAGAAATTTTCCGAAAGTCGAACATTGGTCGCCATCTCAATAGGTAGATGAATCTCCCTAAAATCAGTCAATACTTGAACTACATGCAATATAGTCCGCCAAATGCCCTATGACTGCTGTGTTTTTAATAGGCATGCAAAAGTTTATTTTTTGTTTACTTAAACAACGGTTTTTGTACGTTTCCACATCTGTGATAAGTAAATTTTCCATTAAAGCGACTATTCCACTTATCAATTTTTCTTCAATTTTGTTATAGTCTGTGACAGAAATATCATAAATGTTGCATTTTTATTTTCGTACGCCATTCCACAAGTCTTTAATAATTGTTTTCTATGACCATTGATCAATTTAACATGCGGAAGTTAAAATGATTACAGAGTAAAAACGAAAATAACATTAATCAAACAAAATTAACTAGTGGAAAAGCCACCTACATAGATTTACAGAATGCAATAATCCCTTGAAAACGCTGCAAGGATCAGTGGGAAACTGACCTTCGCGAGTTTGGAGATGGTGGAGCGTTGTACAAAACCGAGATGACTGGAGGAGTGTTGTCGAGCAGCCCAAAGCCCATCAAGGGCTGTAGAGCCAGAAGAAGAAAAATTAATGCTATAATGCAAGTCGTTAAGTTACATAGGTACGTACTCAGTAGCTTACACAATGGTTAATTGAAATAATGTTGATCAGGGTCGCGATAAAGTGCTTTAACACAAAAACTGATGACAGTCATTTGGACCGCGCACGTTAACATGATGAATCGGAAAGGGCGAAAACTTATGAAGAAACTTTTTTCATATCTCACCAAATCATTTCTTGTTCGTTCGTCGGAGTAGGTTAGGGTTAGATGATATTTCAAGAGACTCTTATAAATTGAGCAGCTCCCCATTCCGACTCACTCTGCTTCTGTTGGAAATTAATCTGGGATTTGTATCTCTATCTGGTCTAGTTTTCTTTTTGTCGCACTTGGCTTCGAAAATCCCTCTGACTGTCGAACACTGCGCTTTTCCACTGTTCTTAATTCTCATTTTAAATGAATAATTATTTGCATTTACTTAAATAGTGGTTAAGTTTTGAAAGCAACACAGTAGATTGAATCAACCTAAATACTATAGTAGTACAGAAAAATACTTACTTACTTTTTCCGCGCCATTTCCTCATGGAGGGTCGGCGGTAGAGCTGCGGCGTTTCAAGACAGTAAAGAAAAATAATTAAAATACATTTTAACCGTATACTGTATGTGTTTAGTGTAATAATGAGAAGCTCAAATGGATTTTAAAGATAACTGACGGATGACAATGGGTCAGCGTTGTTAAAATCTTATATTAATTAGGATATTATTAATTTTCTAGTGGAACAACCAGCAGAGGTCATATAAGGTACTGTAATACAACACAGCTATAAAATTTAATCGACTAATTCCCACCATAGATTGAAATGTATCGCTAAGCAGTTCTGGCCGACAAAGCCAACTGCAATGCACGGTGTGGCCGTGCAGTATTCTTTACCGATACTTTTCAAGCGGTGATGGGGCCCGCCTTAAGAAAAAAAAGTTAACACAACCTATAATACTAGTAGATTAGCCTCAGCCTCTTGACCACTGCCCATTTTAGATGTTGTAGTAAGCAGTGTTTTTCACTTACCTACTCATGACGGTAATATACAGTATACCCCATTAGGGTTGGGTATGCCTTTTTCTTTTAGGTTGAATGTCAAACCTCGACCCCGACCGATCCATAGCCCAGTACTATACCAGTTGGTCTACTCCCGGCTATAATCAACTTCTGAGAGCATCATAAAATACCCAGACGTCTCAGCAATGCTGGAAAATCACCGTTACTTTGTATAATGAAAGGAGCAACGGTGGAAATAACTTAAAAGTGTGAGCGTAGATGCTGGTAGAGCCTTATTACAACCTTATTGTGGAGTCAAAGTTTGAGCAAGGTTTTCATACTTTATAACCATAATAGGCGTCGCCGTAAATAAAAGCATACTCTCAGGTTGCAGGCGAAAGTCTGCCATAATGAAATGACAAAGTGCTAAGATTGAGAAAGGCTTTTACTCCCATTTCCTGCTCTTTAACTTTTCGACCCTGTTGCTCTTTCCGAGACAAATAAGTTATTTATGTGAGCGCATTGTAACTGTGCTAATTTTTATGCTAAATGGATTTGATTAGATTTGCAGGGTTGATCGCTGAATACTTACTTAACGTGTCCGGCTTCATCTTGGCTATCATAGAGTGAAGGGTTACTTAAACATCGCTGTATCATACGCTCTTAAGTATTTTTTTTTTCAAGTCATTTCATGCAACTTCCATATATCATACTATACCCATACTGATGCATGATAAGTCCTCGTTCCGTTGGGACTTGGGGCAGTAAACCCCTAGACGCACTTTCTTCATTTCTCCCCAGCCATTTTCGTGATCGCTATGTATATGATAAGTGCTTAAGTGGAAATACCTTGGTTGCAATGTTATCACATGTTGGACGACATTTTCTCACCTAATGAAGGCGATTTTCTTCGAGATGCCTACACCCAAAGAGGTTATTCGGATTGCCAAGGTATTCTGACTTCCAAGATTCATTTGTATTGTGCAATATCAACATCCATGTTGTTTTTCATCTCCACTCCTGCTGGTTTTCCGGTATTTCTTTTCAGATCCAAGTATGTCTTGGATTCCATGTCCTCCATCAATTATTTTTCTAGGTACTCTTTTCTTGCCCTGCCTCTGGTGTTAGTGCCCTCGGCTCAGCCTTCTATAATGTTGTTGAGAAGGCTTTCATGTCTCATAAGGTGTCCCATGAACGTATCTCTCCTCGTAGGCGCGGTTTCCACCGACCTCTAAGTGCAAAATACACATACGGTGACGTGGTAGCAGATATCATTAGTAAAGGCGGGGATTCCACCGACCTCTCATTGCAGAATGCAAACGACAATGACGGAAATTTTTGTTTTACTCTATGCCATAGTTAAAATTGATCAATGATCATACAGTAAAATCACAAACAAACTAAAATTAAAAAATGGCGTCATGGGATATGTTAAGTACAAACATTTTGATAGATTTCTATAAAAAGAAAAATTGGGATTCCACCGACCTCGGTTGTGTTTGTCAGCGTGATATTGACGTGGTAGCAGACATTAAAGACTATTTCCGTCAATGTCATTTGCATTCTGCAATAAGAGGTCAGTGGAAACCCCGCCTTTATAAATGATATCTGCTACCACGTCACCGTATGTGTATTTTGCACTTAGAGGTCGGTGGAAACCGCGCCTTAGATCTAGGTATTGTAAGAGCTTTTCAGTCGTTCAGTTTACGAAGCACTTCTTCGTTTCATATGGTCTCTCCATGAGATTTGCAGCATTCTTCTGTAGCACCACAACTCATCTAGTATTTTGTAACATGGCCTTGTCAAATTTATCCGTTTTTTCCATTGTATTCGGGCGATAGTTAATACTTTTTGGGATTGTATTATGTAGTGAAATACAGTATATTAGAACAAAATAAAAGTACTGTGCAGCGGCTTTATCGCCTATTAGAAGGTGAAAAACCTCGATAATTTTCATTGAGCATGCAATAACTGAAGGGAAACTGGAACCCGTTCTCTCCCCACAGGAAATTCTTTTAATAAAAAAAAGAAGGAAGTGAAAGCTGATATTTGAAAATAGGATTATTTCCGGCTGGAATGCTTGTCTCGAATTCAGTTTGATTGTTGAACTTCGGCTGGTTTCAAAATTCCTGTCCAGAAGAAAAACTTTGAATAAGTTTTTGGAAGTAAAAAGTAAAATACTCATGGGGATAGGCTGGCAAAAATGAAAAGCATTAGCCTTCGTCTGTTGGAGTTTATTGGTAGTCAGGAACCAATTTCAATGTATTTTCAACAATTTGATAATAGTCTTCATGGAAAAAATTAATAAATACAGATACAGCCAGATTAGGGCTTCTCTTCCACCTAACTGTACTTGTTTTACTATGGTTGATTGTACTTTTGGTTTGGTCTATTTCATCATGACTTTGATTAGACGTGTATATAAGAATAAGATTTGGCACAACTTTGGGACTAAACATAGGTGGCCAATGAATGTGAATTTGAGTGTTTGTGCCTGTAGAAAAGTAGAGAAAATCCGATGGAAAGGTATATTGAAAAGAGATTGATTTATCACGGAAGAAGTTGTTTTGTCACCCTCTTTCACAGATACTTTTTCTATATTTATTATATTACTACTCTCTTTTTTCTTATACCGGACCCTTAAGTATGTTACGTGAAAGAGTTATAACACCTTCACCCACGGTAAAATCGTTTTTTTTTATCTTCCGCCGCCCCCTTTCCATTAATGACCTTAATTGGTGAGTGTACCATATATTCTAATGATACCTACTGTTACTGATGGAGGGTTTCTGTTCCGAATGTAAATAAAGTCCGACAGTACCTACCTACTAAATTAGTGGTTGTTCGGAAATTATGTTAAAAACGCCTAAGGTTACGGAATATGCTAATGACATAATAACCGTGGACCTGGGTTGCATTCACTACTAATGCGGATTAAGATATTAACTGTGTGACTGCCCTTTAAGTTTTAGCTACTTCGGTGGCAAGGTGGTAGCGTGCTTGTACTTGTGCGAGTATCTACATACCTTGCGGTCGGAGACGTGTCGTAACTCGACACAAGTACCCATTAGGTGACTTAGTGAGGCGATTGAAGAGGTTAATCGGATACATTCATTAAATTGTTTGTATGCGATTTAACCTTTTATTTAAAAAAAGTTCTTCATATGGATTTTGTATACCCTAGGCCCTAGGGCCTAGGGTGATTTATTTCATTGAACCTGTGTTTTGTTAACCTATTCCTTCTCCCGCAATATCAATGAGAAGAGCCAATTGGATGGGGAATATCTGAGACATGCAGAATTCCTCAAGAATATCATTGAGGTTTGGTCTAACTCTAAGGCTCCAATCCATCAGGAGGACGACGGAGGAAGGAGTACCTGGCTGAAATCAAGAAGGACCTAGGATTGCACTTTCAATTCTGTTGTAGTATTATATGGCATATATATAAAACTGACATTATCTTTGATTGAAGATGTAGCCTCGTCGTTATATTATCCTCTAATTTCTGTTATATGGCGTTCGTTATGCATTTAATTCATTTAGTAGAGAAATGAGTAGTCTAGTATCAAAGTCGCCAATGTAATTTTTGACAAATTTTTCAGAAACCGTAAAACCTGTAAATACAGTAAAAATCATGTACTGTATTAATCTAAACTGGCAATACAGGTACTGAACTATTAGTTTAGTTTAATACAGTGTATTATTTGTACTGTATTTACAGGTTTTGTGGTTTCTGAAAAATTGGTCAAAAATTACATTGGCGACTTTGATACTCTTTGATACTAGACGACTCAAATATCCTCGTCGGGATATTCATATTCATATCTAAATATATACAGTATATGATGGAAATCAAGAAAAACACTGGACAGAGCGGAGCTGTTACAATCTATGCCTAACTTCGTGCATTTTATTGCTACATTACCTATTTTATTACTCATTTTATCCAGCGACAGAACTGAATATATACAATATACCTCCCAATAACCTCTAGAAGAAAAAGTAAATATTTTTTAGTCTACAGGATTAGTATATATATATAGAGCGTGAAGTGATTGACAGTTTGAGATTAGTTTGTTTACAATCTGCTCAGATAAAACAATTATAAAAATAAAAAATCTGAAAAGCAAAACAGTGAATTAAAGTTGAAGTACGTATTTTACCAGTTTGTGTACTAACTAGTACCTACATTATCTGTATAATGTGCTATTAATAGCCTATTGATATATCAAGTTGAAAGTTCTGAATGTCTATAAATTAGGTTTCCTCATTGTAGTAATAAAATAACTATAATTATTAATGATGTCATGTACTGTAGGTAATAAATTTTCCTGAGCCAACATTGCCATTTACGTAAGCAACGTGTACTGGCTGCAATGGGGAGAATTATGTTAAATCAAACAAACTCACCTTGAGTAATCATGCACGTAGGTAGGTAATTCTGCCTAATAGGTTTCAAGGTCGTCTAAGCCTTTCTTCTCTTGGGCTAATATTGACTCATTCAAGGATGATTTAGCTGATTTACCTTCAGCAATTTCCCAGTAAGTTAGTATTTAGATCCTCAGAGCAATCAACTTCTGACCTAACGTAGAAAGTTCAAGAAGTTATGAACTCATAGATGTGAAACTTTGTTGTGGGTTATCTAGATTGAAGTTAATGAAGTTAGGTTGGTTATTTGTAGTTTGCCCATTGAAAAAAAATGGTGCTATTATACTCGTGTGTAAGTAAAAGCTGAATAGGGTCCGTTTGATTATGGGCCAATAAGCCGTCATGTAGGCTACCATAAAATTATTATTTCATTATCCATAGCCTCATAAAAATGGGCTTCATCTGTATGATACTGCAATGAAGAGATAATTATTATTATTGCACTATTCTTAATATCTTGAGAGTTAAAAAAGTTAGCTAGGTAGATAATGTCCGGAACGAGCAAATATGAAGTCAGGGTTCGAATCTCGACATGTTAGGTTCAGCCAACCCTAATTGATACCTTACCATCACTGGTAGGGGAAACGAGGTTGTTAGACATGTCGCTGACCACAATAGCTCAAATGGAGCGGTGGTCAAGTGTGAAGGTAAGAAAGGAAATTGTCTTTATTTTCCATATGGGCGAATTTTGACCCTTTCGGCCCACTCCTACAACTAACCCATGTGAGAGGATACTCTCTACCTGTCTAAAATCGGTTTTGGTAGCAAGGTGGTAACGTGCTTGTACTTATGCGAGTTGCTACAAACTTGCGATCGGAGACTTGTCGTACCTCGACTAGGTTTCTGAATGAGGTGACTAAAGAGGTCAGATACATTCAATAAATTGTTGGCATGTTGGCGATTAACCTTTTATTTAATAAGAATAAAAAGAACCGGTCCGAGTTTACTCGAATATGCTTTCCAATTTATCGATTAGTAGAGAGAGAAAATGATTAATTTCATGCTAAATAATTTTCTTATGGTTAAATTTCGGATATCACGGGGGGGGGGGGGGGTCCACCTGACGTCACTGAAGAAGGTGACGTAAATTCTAGATAGGTCAGACCAACACCTTACCACACAGCAATAATGGCAGGGCACGCAATGCATTTGAGCGTTAATTTGCTTTCATTTTTTCAAAAAAAATTTTTTTTGCACAAAACCCAATAGTTTTTTGGGAAAGCAAACTGTCCGGTTTCGTTACTCAATTTAACACCTAAAATATGCCTGAAGTTAGAAATCATCGATAGAAAGGTTTCGCAGAAAAATTATTTTTTGGTCATTTTTCATGGAAATTGAGTTATTTTTATTTTTTTACCCCCAGAAGCAAACTATCAAGGGGCAAGCGACCCCCCGCATTTTATCAACATTAATAACGACTACAATATATGTGAATTTAAAAGAAATCGTTGGAGCCGTTTTTGAGAAATAATTTTTTTAGACGTTTTTTGGAGTTTTTTGAGAATAAAACCCCCCAAATTGAGTTAGCCCAAAATAAAAAAAATTGTCCCGAGGTATGATTTTTGTGAACAGACAAACATACAGACAGACAGAGCGACAGACAGACATTTCGTAAAAACCACTATTTTGGGTTTCTTGGGACCTCAAAACGTGTAAATCCGTTGAAATCTCGGAATCCAAAATTTCGACCGTCACAAAGCTTTCCTTATACTACGTATAAATTGGAAAGCAATAAATCATTTTGTTTCAAATTAAATACATGGTAAAATGTGTCCCCCATCTCTTGCAGCTTGATACGACTGTTTCTGATTAGCATGAGAGCTTGCCGGAACCCATTTTGATAATTGCGGGTTCCAAAGAGACAGCTCTGCTTTGACAAGGTTCGTCTCTTCCGATGTTGGGAAATCCACGGCTTGTGGGGAAAGGGTGGTTTACTGGTCTTGGCGCTCATTTCATACTACCTATATTGTGGACATGTAGAGTCCCATAGGATTCGCTCTAGGATTTTCATCCTCAAATCTCAGCGACATGGTTTTCTCAGCGATTTACCAAAGACAAATGATATGTTGACACAAATGTTACGTGCAAATCGGAGTACCCCCACTACGCGGTTTTGTACTAAGTCGATTTTCGCAGGAAATATCCATCGTAACTGTCAAAAATAGCCGTTAAATTAACAGAAATGCTCCTCTACGTTTCGATGTATATATAATAACACTTGTTAGCCACAGTTCTTGAACTGCTTCCTAGGGACTACAACAAAAATGTTTTTTTTGACAAATCCAAAACATTAATTGTGGCCTGTTTGTGGTTAAAAAGACATACAAATCATACATTAAAATGATCAGATATTGTTATCGGTTTGTCTTAATATTTTTGATTGATCTACTATTGATATTTAAAAAGATATTTGTTAACTCTTACCCCTGAAAAAAAAAAAAAAATTAAATTACTCGTTACTTCGTGGTATTTAATTTAAATTAACAAACAAAAACTTAGTGTTTTATCCAAACTTGTTATAACAACTATAACTAGAATTAGTAAAACCCAAATAATCGTTAAAAAATGAACTGTGTCTTCGAGTGCTCAAGGTTTTGTACCTAACGCCAGTCGCCAGTGGGTTTCGAAGACAAAGTTAATTTTTTAACGATTATTTTGGGTTTTATTAATTCTAGTTATATCATAGGGGCTCAGAATGAGGCTGTGATTAAACACGAATAGATATACCGTACTTCGGACTCAATAGTTGTTATAACTGGTTTTGATAAAACACTAAGTTTTTGTTTGACAAAAAATATACAAGTAGATAGGTAGCCTATAGACGTAGAGTGACCCCATGAATTGAAACCACCGCGTTGAAGTTCCGTTGAGATAAAATGAAATGGAGGTCGTGCGTTGTATCATATTCTTCTGTTTATTTTTCTTAGTTATAATAAATTCGTTCAACAGAAAAGCCAACGGCAATAGCCTATAAATAATGCTATGAAATATTTTAGGATAGACTTAAATTTTCTTTTCCCAACTAAAGAATATTTTATTATCACAGCTAAGGCGTTATCGCAGTAGCTAAGTGGCTTTTCTTATGAGTAACGACTGGTATTCCTCGAGAATTTAAGGTGCGAGCTTTCGTCATAAAAAAGAAATGTTACTTATTTGAAGCGAAAAGATGGAGCGTTGATAGCAGTTTTTCTTGCTATAGATCCGGTGGAACTTCTGTTTGATCTTACCGTACATTATCTGATGGCCCTCAATGATGGTCGACCTCTTCTTTCATATCGCAATATTTCAAATGTCGCGTTGCTGTCCATTGTTAAAATCATAAACTGTTTCGTTCGTTATTTCTTCAAATTTCGCAATTTAATAGGGAATTTATTTATATGTTTCTTTTATACAAAATCTTGGATAAGGACTCCATAACCGAATAGAGGGAAGTAATTTATTCAGAACTTCGGTTTGTGATGTTAATTTCTACATTCTTGTAATTTACAGTAATAAGTGCAATAGTTTACAAAAATTGTTGGAACTCACGTTCAACTCAGGGGTCTTTATTAAATTCAGCTGCCACTCTGGAATGGTAGTTGCCTTGGAGGTCATGTCATGTAGATCTACACAACGGGGAAGTGTCTGATTTTTATGTAACCCAACAACTTGCAGATGCAATTATTATACAATAACTTAGTTCTTTTCTACTTGGCAGACAATGTAAATTAGTAAATTGAATACATCAGAGTTATCTCTTCTTATCCAGGTGTTCATAGTTTGTTGAGGATTGCACATGCTACCTACCAACAATCTTTTGGGACGCTTCTTCAGTACTAATGGAAGCCAAATATTCCATTGTAGGCTAGATTAATTTATTATTAAATCTATAATTACTATGTTACATTTCCCCCTGAAATTTTGAACAAAGAAAATTGGCTAGCAATGCTCTGGTTTGAATTACGGAATAGAACTAGCGGACGGAAACAAAGCGGTTCAGCAGACTTTTTAATGCTGTAGAGTGTAGAGAAATTGGCGGAACTCTTGCAAACACTACTCACAGTCGAGTACAGCAGTTAATGAAAGTCTAGGTTGAACAAGCTGTGAAATCGAGTCGATCTATCAGCATATGGGTGAGCATTGCCAGCGTAATTCTCCATGCAAATCACGTCCTTAAGCGCTGTGTTTCAATTCTGTAGCTCTGTAATGAAATACTCAGGGGATATTTTAAAGCCAGGCGTTATTAAATTGTGACAGTCCAATTTCTTCATTTTGATTTTCATTACAAATTCCAAACGTAATTTTGTAATAACGTGATAAATGAGAGCTTTATGGAAAATTGCGTTTTCTAATATGAAAGTTAATTTCATCCAGTTTTGGACATAAGACTACTGCTGATTCAGAGACGCTGTAGGTAGAGCATACAGTCATGGGTTTCTAGATTTGCCTGTTTATGAAACGGAAATGAGGTTTTGGTTTTGGGAAACGACCAATGCTAGGTCCGGATATTAACGTGCTTTCCCACCTTCTAGTTTTCACCCTTATAGGAGGTTCGCCGTCTACGACTGTTTAGGCTAAGATACTCCACCTACTAGTATACACTATTCTAGGCCGACTGTTAGGTTCGCTTTTGTGACACAACTGTATTTATTCTTGTGTTTAAGTTCATGTAGAGTATTTAAATTTTCAACTATAGGTGGCTGCAACTTGTAGAAAGTTATTTAAGATTATTTTTTTGAAATCTTTGAAATTGTTTGAGGTTTATTTTTATTTTTTTAGTTTTTCTTTAGGCGCCCATTCCACCGGCAAATTTGCTTCACTAAAGTTCACTTGTGTTTTGAGATTTTTTGTTTGTGTTATTTTAAGGAGGCTATTATGTAGATATTTAACTTATCTAATATAAATTAAGTTATAATATGGTAGCTGACATCATTAATAAGTCTCTACCATATTATAACTAAATTTAAAATAGTTAAGTTAAGTATCTACATAATAGTCTCCTTAAAACAAAACCAACCAAAAAATCTCTAAACAATTATTTGAATTAGTGAAGCAAATTCGCCGGTGGAATGGCCGCCTTAGCAGTGATTTCCTAGTTTCACTGAAAGTTTACAAGCAGATCAATCATCTGCGTAAAGATGGCCGATTGATTGTAGGGACGGCAATTTATTCTTTTGCACATTGCCAAGTACTTGCGGGTCAGACGAGTTGGTACAAAGAGTTGCTTGATAAAAACATGAATAAACAATACTTTTGTAGTACTCTAGTTTTAGATGCCAATGGGGAAAAAATCAAACATGTCAGTTAACGGAATTTCCATCTTTTCATAATGTTGATACATTTTATGAAAGTGGCAGTTTTGTTGTTGTTGTAGTGGAATACCAATGCAAAGGGAAATATTTTTCATAAAAATTAAGAAGGTGCGGAAAATGTATTGAAAATATCTGTGTGAATTCCCTGCTATACTAATGTGGTACTGGAATGGAATTCACAATTCACTGTCTTGTGCTGTCAAAAACATTTGTTTGTAATTATGCCACTTTTTATGGCTTGATTTACTTTTTACTCTTGTATTTATTGGATATTTTTTACATTAAGGTACGGTATCGAAAGGTCAGCAGGTAGCTTTTCTCATTTCAATTCATTCGTGTATACCATATTTTATAAATATTTGTCATTTGGGACTCTTCCCACTAATATCTCTGGTAAAGGTTTCCTATTGTGACATATCTGAGTTAACACGCAATGCATTAATGAAGATATTGGATGCTTACCTACAAGTTACAGCAGAAAATGTACTTCCAGAAATGTTGGTATAGGAGGAACTTGATCCATACGATGGGCTCTTTGGGCGTATTCCAGGCTGCCTAATGACTCAGTAAATCTTGGCCTTTAATGCCGCAGCTGAAAGCTAACTTGATTCCTCTAAAAGCTTTCAAATCTTACAGAAAACCCTACTTCTCGTCTCTTCCTTGAATTTTCCGTTCTTTCTGCAAAACAGGGAAGTTTTCCTTTGCGACAAGTGCTAATTCCTTTGAGTGGTGGACTTAAGTTTAAAGACTACTTTTCCATTTTGCTCTAGTTAATTATTTATGGATAAATTTCGCAAAATAACGTAGGTTGGGAAAGAGCACGGAATTAGGAATTTGCGTAAGTATCTTGTTTCTTTTTTTTTACTTTTTTCTATTTCAATAAATAATTCTTTAAAAATAAATGTTTTTATAGCAAAACCTCCACCTTCAATTTTTCTTCAGTTCAATTCTTTCAATATTACTTGGGTTCATGGATTGTAGTAATGTTTTGATTGCACTGAACGTACGAGTATTCAAGAAATAGACTAGCTGGGTCAGTAATTTTCTATTAAGCGCGACATCCTTTGCTGTAAACTTATTAGGTTCTTTTTAACTGATAAATAATATGTGTTCTGGACCTTTGGTTATAAAATATTTTATTTACAATATATCACAACAATGTAGCCTTCATTCAGAGAAAACTGGGGTAAATTTATGCAAACTAAACCACTCACAGAAATTTCCAAAATATTTTTTCGGAATAAACAAAACAAACTTTTTACTTCCTTGCGCTAAAAGCATGTTCTGGTGGATGTGCTTTTACTTCTGTCTGGGGAATTTTGTTTCTTGTTACAAAGTACAGAACCTTCACAATTTTTCAACTTGCATTAGCTTTTTTTAGTGTGACCTACATATTTTCAGTCATTTTATTTCAATTAATTATTACTAGGTGACACATAAGAATAATTAGAATAGAAATAATATAATAAATTAAAATAATATAATAAAATAAAATAATATAATGAAATAAAATAGAATAATAATAGAAGAAGAAAAAGAATGACATTAACCAAGCATATGCATCCCTTGACAGAGTAGTTCTCAGCAGTGTCAAGCAATTTATGTACCTGGGCAGCACAATAACAGAAGACAATAGCTCAGCGATTGAAATAAACAGCCGTATCCAACAAGCCAAGGTGGCATTCAGTAAAAAATCCAAGATTCTGGAATCCTATAACATAAAACTAACCATCAGGAAGCAATTTCTAAAAACATGTGTGTGGAGTGTTTTATTGTACGGCTGTGAAACCTGGACTATAGCAGATAACGAACTAAAGAAACTCGAAGCTTTCGAAATGTGGTGTTACAAAAGGATGCTACGGATCAGCTGGAGAGACCATGTGACAAATGAAAGAGTGCTAGACGCTATCGGGGAAGAAAGACAGTTAGTAGCCCAGATACGAATCAGGAGAGCGAAATGGATGGGGCATTTGCTAAGGCACGAAAATCTGGTACACACTATTATCGAGGGCACAGTAGAGGGAAATAACCGAAAGGACGGCCGAAGAAGGAATTCATGGATCAAGTAAAAGAAGACGCAGGGGCAATATCATATCAAGAACTGAAGAGGAAGATCGAGGACCGAGTAAACTGGAGGACGATATGCAGGGAGTTGCTGCCAACCAATCGCTAAGATTGTAACCTTAAGAAGAAGAAGGTGACACAGTGACTCACATTCTAAACCGAACGCCCGATTTAGATAAGATGTTACATTACATTAAATTACATAATAAAAATGTCTTGGGAATGAATACTGGATGGCAACGGAGCAGTGTCCCTACCGAAATGTTGCAAATGCCTTAACTAGAGTTCTATGTGGGAGAGATAAGGCACTCCCTTCCCGCTAAAATATTTTTATACTTTACACTTCGTCCATCAAATGCGCCCTAGGCCTCTAACTACCCCCTTTGTTCTTTTCCCATACTCAGACCATCCTGGCTATAGTTAGAGGTCTAGGACTTTGGAGCGCGCCAAAAATAATTTCTGAATCCTGATGCCACGTCCCCTAAGACCAGCCATTGAAAAAGCGTATCAGGATTCAAAAATAGTTTTGGTGCACTCGAATGCACCACCTTTCCTACAACAGTTTGAAGAAAAGCTCCTGCGTGTCTGTGACCCATCCCGTATTGGCCTCACACTGCCTACTTGTATAAACTGGAGTGGTTGCCCCATACACTTGAAGTCGTGAAAATCAGTTACTGTCGACAAGAAGTGGGCGGGAGTGACACATGAATCGTCCCTTTGTCTTTATCTCGTACCGTATCTATCTCTGTATGGTGTATACCTGTCCTCATTAATTCCGTACATAATGAGCTCCGATAGCGTGACTAGTTTTGTTTGTATCGGTTTTTACTTTGGAAATTAGTACGGTACCGTATGTTCCTCTATTTTATTTACTTTCTACTGTGCGCATATTGAAACTCAAACTCACTGCATCTTCTCCATCGTTGTAATGGCATTCGTGGACATCTGCATAACGGAAAAGGAAAATATGAAAAGGAACAGGTCCTTTGTTTATGCGATAATGCTACTAAGACTGGGAACAAAGTTTCTTGAGTGAACAAAGTTACTGAGCGCCTCGGGTTGTGAATGCCTTCGTTTTAGTGACTATTGTCATAGAACAAGTTAGTTTCTAAGGGGATTATGCAAAGTTACTTCAATCATGAAACTCTGAATGAAAATCTTTTATCTGCCACGAATAATTTATTGCAGGTAATCGCCACGTACCCCCTCAAGAAGAAAGGTTCGAATTCAATTCGTCTCTTCAATTTTTTTTTAATTCCCTCTCTTATCGTGCTGAGCTCTGTAACCATTTTTAATACAATGCACGCAGCAATTTGGTTAGTACAGCAGACTAAACATGTCTGGAATACATACTCTGAATTAACAGCCCAAATGAATCATCCCCCAGGATTTGGAAAAAATGTATACCTTTTTTCAGTCATAATATATAATACCGGGTAAGATGTAAGCGGGTTTTATTTGACGAAAAGTCAGGCACGATAAAACGGAAAAGTTGAGGCATGAGCCGAGTGTGGGCGCATTATACCTTAGTTTCTTGAGCAAATCTGTTTTCTCTGCACCATTTGTAGAATCCGCCAACTTTGTAGCTCAAGGCTGAAGGTCATAGCTCAGGTGTCGCTGACGCAGCAATCAATTCTTGTTAGAGGAAACCCACTTTCCCCAAATCCCCATTTTCTTGCCAACTTTTCTTCTGTCGAACAATCGGAAACACGTCATTGGCATCTCAATCTAAACCCCGTCAGAAATTTGCCACTTAGTAGGATTTTGCTCCGCTGTTATCGGCAGTTCTTCATTTTTTTTTTAAATGTTTCAATTCCCGCTTTTATGGTTACTTAACACCTGAGGGATTTGAAAACTTGTTTCTTTACCTATTATTTCGAATTTAAAATTTTAACTGAGTTTACCAATTTAGGCTAGGATAATGAATGCCCCTAATGCTCAATGCTGTTTTGCAGCACTGAGTCTTAAATTCTGAGATGTTGGGACCTCAATTATCGTATCTAACAAATTGACGGTAGGTAAGAGGTGTTGAGATTTTGAAATTTCACTGAAATGGCTTAAAGGTTTATGACTTTAGACTGCTAAATTTTGAGGATGTAGTTAAGTGCCCGTTTGTTAAGTAAGCAAACATGATAAAGTATGTTCCATCACTCTGTCGACAGCACACACCAGATAACGCCTCGTCCCATATTTAGACCTCCACCCTAAAATTGTTTACCGAGGTAAAGCCAGTTGAGTGATTCTTAGCCGGTCCTTAGCACCCATGTTTGTTGAAAACGTCGGGATGCTCTTTCACAGCAAAGTTTCTTTACTAATTGTTGGTTACATCTTTACACCCTGTCCCACTAACAGTGACTTAATTAAGTTTGACGTTCGGGAGCTTAGCTACTAGTATACATTGTCATAAGAGTTAACTTAGTAAAATATCACATAAAAACATAAAAATATCGTCACTGATATTTTACTAAGTTAACTCTTATGACAATTTGTTCAAAATATTACAAAGTTACAAAGGAGACGATTTTATATAGTAGAGCTACAAGTATGTTCAATTGCTTTTTATTGAGTTACAACATTGTGTAGATTTACTTCTTGAGCCTAAACATTATTATTTGGAAAAGCCCAAAACGTGAAACTGCTAAGCTTGTTATAAACGAGGTCAATGAGAACAGAAGAATTTTTAAAATTGGCGGCAAAATACTTTCTTATTATGGTTAATTTAAATTTAAAGTGCGGAGTATGACTCCCTCCCCCGCACCCCGTCCATCTTCAGTTTCTGAAACTAATTACCAGACGCCATTTCCGGCGGCGCAGCGCGATAGGTCAAGAACTGCAGATATCTACAACAGAAATTGGGTGGAAAGGTTGCGTAAAGGTCATTAATGTTACCATAACTCCGAGGATCTCTCCCCCTTCTCGAGCGATTTTCATATCTCTTTGTTTAAAATGGGTTACTATTTCTATGCATCTTACAATTTCGAGATCATTTAGGGCGATTGCTTATTAATTAGGTACCCCATTATACTGATGTAAAGAGATATGTTTTGGAAATGTTAACTTGTTAATTACATTAACCAAATGTGGTTTAAATAAGGCCTGGTTATTTAATTAACGAAATGAGTTGCTATGGTATGGAAACAGGTGTTTCCTTTGGTTACTACATATGCCTGCATTATTTTCATTATTTATTTTAGTAACAAGAAACCCGACCTTGACATTTATTTTATTTTTTACAAAAAGAAAACAACTTGCTGCATGCTTTTAATAGTGTCAACAGTGGTTATGAACGTTATTTCATTGCATTGATGATAGTTTTGGATTAGACGATGTCGTGTTGCCACCGTTTTGCAGACACTTGTACTCAAGGACGGATACAGGATACCCCCCCCCCAAGTGGGCTGGATGCGTCCCTGCTTTTACTATGCTTTGTTCAGGCTGTTTTGGGCCCATTTATCTGAGCCAAGGCTTAATGCTCAGACCATTGGGTGCTCCATACTAGACTTGTCAATTTTATTCCTTTCCTAGCTAAGGAATTATTTTTTCCCATAAACGGAGTGCTTTTTTCAGAGCTTTCCCCTCACTCGAGACTCGCTTGGATAGATGTACTACTACTCATATAACTTGTTGCTGGAACGGATTGAAAGCGTTCCTAAACTTTTCGATGTAAAATAAGCTTTTAATTTTACTTATTCTATGTTATCGCGTTCTTCTCTTCCCATAGAAAAGTTCACTGCTTAGATAATTAAGAAGCTGTAAACAAATTGTAAATTCATGCCGTTGTATACGGTAATGAAGTCCTTTCTCACGTTAAGCCTGGCTTATCCTTTAATTTGATTGAACATTAGACTGGATATATCTGGGGCAAATTCTAAATTCTGATGAGCTGGCTGTTTACGCGTACAAACTATGTGTCCCGATATGAGAATATTGTAATGAAACTATTTATTACGTTTTAATCCCTCACGAAGGAAATGTGTTGTTTTCCAGAAAGCGTTAATATTTGTGCTTGACGAAACATTTTTTGGATTTTCCCTGCTTTTTTTGTACCAACCTTATTTTACTTTCAGTTTCAAAATTAAACTCATTTGGCTGATGTTAAATTTAAAAACAGCCCCTTTCTGTCCCTGTGTGTGGATGAAAAGTCTTTAAAAGCTTATTTTGCTGTGTATTTCCTGAATCAACAGCGCTTTGAATACTATTTTAAGCTTCAACCTTATGATATCATAGTACAACGCTTACTTAGTTAGTATGTTAAGGTAGTATTTCTCATCCACTTATCAGCTATAGTTTATGACGATTTGTTCAGAAATATGGTATAGTTTATTAATATTACAATACAAATCTGCTGATGTTAGTTCTGGGGGGTGAATCCCGATTGATTGGGGTGTTTAATTATGTAAATAATCCCAGCAGGTTATTAGTGCAAAATGCTCTTATAAACTTTACATCTTTACAAGTGACTGTATTATTTTCATAATTATTGATGCATGTTCATAATAATTTAACCTTAATAAATAACATAGATATAGTGTACTCGTATATATAAATGAACCCAGAGATTCTCTTCTATTACATATTGTTGCAATATTCGATCCGATAAATTTGGGTCTAAGAAAAATTGGAAAGTGTAAAACCTAGATTCAAATACAAATCGTATGCTTCAACATAACCATTCCAAATATTTCTTCGATCGAATAAATATTAGAGTCTGTAATCTGGGCTATCAACAAAAAAAGTAATTTCAACTATCGTATGCTAAAATTTCGTTATTCGTGCCAATAAATTAATTTGACAATCATCAGTGCCGTAGCCTGAGGGGGGTCCAGGGGGTCCGGACCCGAAATTTAACCATGGGAAAAGTATTAACCTTGAAATTACTAATTTTATCTATCTACTATTTGATAAATAGGAAAGCATGTTCGAGTAAACTCGGACCGGTTCTTTTAAATAGGCCACGACTGAGACTCTCCCAACATTTTCGACTTAGAGGAATTTAATGTATTGAAAGATAAAGTCTCACTATTCCCAGGATTAAACCAGAATGACAGTGTGATATCCAGCACCTATTAATAGGTAGGCCTAACTATATCTAGCCTGGTTTCTCAGTCATGCACAAGGCGCTTCATCGCGTGAGATGGATTATGCCTGTACAGGAGTAAAAAGCAGCTCCGAGTTAAATATTTATTATAGGGCAAAGTGAGAAATTGTATGCATTAAAAAGAAGTCACGAATGTATCGTATCTTAAACCCTGTCATTACAAGCGCTAGGTACCAGGTTTGAAGTTATGGGAGCCGTATGAGTATCGTTGGTCTTTGTGTTTTTGGGCCTGTTTTGTTCTAAATTTATGTTTAACAAGGTATAAACTGCTGTCACAGACTGTCCGTGCTTTGTTTCGTTGGAGTGCTGTGTAATGGCTGGTGACTGTTTGGTCATTTCTTTCCTTAGGCCCGGTGCACACTGACGGTTCTCGCAGTCGCGATTTGCCGACGTCTTATCCATTGTAGCCATAGAGCTAGCACACGATTTCTTGTAGATTTCGGAAGCTGGGGTGGAGTTGACCGCACGAAAGTGCACGGTTTTCTCCTAGCTAGACTCGTCAGATCATACAAATCTTTCGAATTCGACTCTGTGGTTTTGTACCAACCATTCACCAAGCCCTATTCCTACGAGTACATTGGAAAAGACGTCGACAAGTCGCGACTTTGAGAATCGTCCTTGTGTACGGGGCCTTAGTTCATATGTACTGTTACTGCATGCGAGTAATAAGTAGGTATACAAATGCTTGATAAGTCACGCAAGGTGTAACTTTGCTTGCAAGTTTTTTTTCGTTAGATAAGGACAGTTTCTTCGTTGCCAGCCATGAAAAGATATAAAATTACGATTCTTGAATTTCATGATTTTAGAATGGAAAGAGTTCAATTACTGTTCAAAAACATCTACAGTATACCAGACTTCTAAGCATGACTTAAGACACAAAACTATTGACGATTTAACCTGTTGAGGGTATCTGAATTTGAATTCTGAAAGCAAGCAGCATAATTCGCATTCAAGTTATCTCACAGCAACAAATTCCAAAATTACCACCGCAGACTCTAATTAGCTGTGTCCTTGAAGTTATACACATTGCAATCAAGGGACGTAAGGTCTTAACGGTTTGCAAGTTTTGAGGCGGGAATTCCCCCTTCCCTTCCCGAAACTGTCCCAAACTTGAGCGGGATGAATAATATTTTGAAATTGAAATTGTTTATCGCTTTATCGGTGGTTTATAATTGGCTGTCATGAGTTGATTTATCGGGTCATAATAATACTGGGAGTAGAGAGTCTCTCTATGACGATGTAATTAAACCTACCTTTTCCCTCTCGCTTGTGGGAGACGTTATTTTGATATCACACTGGTATTAGAAGATAGTCACAATATGGATCGAAACCGTAATTAAATATCGGAAGTATTTGTGAAATGTTACAGTGTTTCCAGATCCCACAGCAATGATGATGATGTTAAATCTACCATGGATGTGGAAAGTAGTACAGTAACTCGCACAAGTTATGATAAACCTTCAACAAGGCTAACTGACAGATTGCGAGTTGGTGACACCATGGTTATAACAGGACAATGCCTTATGGCGGGGTTTCCACATGCGTCAATGGTCAATGAGAAATATGGTTTTGACGTGGTAGCAGACATTTTTAGTATGTCTTTAATGTCTGCTAAAACGTCAATTTCATATTTCTCATTGACCATTGACGTATGTGGAAACCCAGCCTATGGCCCAGTGGTCGGGACTTTTTTTTCGCGGAGCCATATTTTACGGTCCAAGGCTCATGGACCTCAGTGGAGTCAAGTGGAGTCATACGTTACATGTAGCCTATATGCGCTACTGCAGCTTGCATGAAATCCTGCTAGGTAAATTTCTCCTCATTTACTTAAATACCTACTTAAAATTGAAAAACTATGATGTACCTTGGGAATCTTCCTTGCCTGGCGTCTGCTACAGTACAGAATGACACATTGCTAGAAGCATCACCCACACACACACACAGAGAGAGAGACTCATCAAAGGGGATTCTTTCTGTTTGTTTCTCTTTTTCTTTGTTTAGCTGCACTTTCTTAGTTGAGGTATGGTCGACTAAATCCTTATTAATTTATTTACTTCGCTATGATTCATGTATACCTACCATAGTGGAGCAACTTACTAACTTACTAACCGCCTCACCCAATTATCAAATCAGGCCAGCAAGGGGCTTACTTGCACAGTATTACCATTGATACAATACGAAAGTCAACAGTAATACGATGGTTTTCTATAGGCGGGGTTTCCACCGACCTCTCATTGCAGAATACAAATGACATTGACGTGGAAGCAGACATTCACGACTTATTAATGATATCTGCTACCACGTCAATGTCATTTGCATTCTGCAATGAGAGGTCGGTGGAAACCCCGCCTTAATAACTTACCTTCCTGCAGTAAACTACTTAACTTCCTTGCCTTCACCCAAAGTATGATTTTAAAATTTTTGTTGCGGAAGTTTTTTATACCGCCTCTCACTAGAAAGACCTCTTTATGCCTTTTATGGCCTCTTACTCGTATTAGAGTGTCGCTCCCCTGAGCTATAAATGATTCTGATGGTTTGCAAGTTGCGTGCCAACCGTGTAAGTTTATCGTAGCGTTTTATTGCGTCCCTAAGCTCTAAATGGTCACTGCATTGCACATTTTACTGCTGGTGGAATGTTACGAATGCAGTGCAACGGTCCGTGCTGTGTATTCGTACTGTAACTTATGGATTACAGACTTGCATTAAATACGGTTTGTAGATTCCCCGCCGTCATTTTCACCATGGCTGTCGTATATCCCGACGTGTTTAACTGTTTGCTGAAGATAGATTTGGGCTCATGTATGAGGCTCATTTGTGTAGTCATTTTGTAGATGGCAGCACCAGTTGCTAAGATATCAAAGCGTTGATTTTTCCATATGCCTCAATAATATTTTAAAATTATTTTATTTATGTATTATTTTAAGTGATATTTTTCTATAAATCATGGAGAATATATATATAAAATTATATGCAGCGGAATTAGCTCCAGGCATAGTAAAAATATTATAAAACATATTAAAAGAATTAATTAGATGCTAAGAACTTAGTTTTCCTATACAAACGGCGGCCATTTTGAATAACATGGATATCTTATTGTCGTCAGCGATCCTAGTGACCAAAACTGTCCCTACAGAACCTTATTGTACAATCTTTTTAAAATTCCAACTACTGGTGAAATGTCATTTTAATACGAATTGTAGGTATTGTAGTAAGTATAATTAGCAGGCTTATTGTATTGTATTTCTAAAGTCTTATATTTACACAATAGTCCTCAGACTTTACATTATAGTATATACTATTGTATATCATGTGCTCAACATAATTTTGAATACCTTTTTGTAACAATGGAAATATGCACATGTTATGAATGCATGAATAGTTTATTTTTCATCTCTACAAAACAATAAATATACAATATAAAAAAGAACAATTTTGCCCTGAACCTGTTTGTGACCCAATGGGCACGCATTGCGTTTTTTTAGCTTAATAGATAATATATTGTTTGTGTTATCCGAGGTCAAGGGCCAGGGGATATGTCTGGAGATTGTAATCACTTAGTTTTGAAAACAGAAGTGGTCCCACCCATGTCGAGGGTGTGGCGCGGCGCCCCCTGCTCTGTCATTGACATGCGCTCTACGTTACGGTTTTGTGTAATGATACTAGATTATCTGAAAACAAGTAGGTCTGTAAAAAATTAAATGCTACCAAAATTGAGGTACCTACCTGTGGTAAACAAGGTGGAAGGTGTCAACAAATGATTCTTAAGCTGGCTTTTACTATTACGCAAGGTACCTACGTTCTAACTTCTATTAAGTACTATAAAAAAACGAGTTAGCTGTTCAGACAGTACACGATATTTAACATACAAGTAGTAGCCGAGACAAACCCCTTCAGGGACCTCTAATTCGACGACTTTCCGAAGCGAAAGTTATATATACCACTGCATTATTTGGGATGTTGTGGACAACATCATGGCTGGTCATACAGTACATGGTCAAAGTTATGGAAGGCAGGAATGAAAGCAGGGCCCTTTCGTGCCTCATGCGGCCTGGGAGATTCATTTCTAAGATTTTTTTGAAGTGTGTAATGAATGGGAAAGAACGAACAAAAAAACAATGAGAGTTGGTTAGGTCCAGATCCATTAAGACAATAGTACTATTGTCATTGTGGTTTATCAGCCTACTTAATTTTTTTCATTTGTGACAGCTACGTGTTTCCACTAATTAAAAATCCTGCTGCCTAGCATGAAGCCAGCCTTAATTACGGCAACACTCATTCTAATAATGAGTTACCCTAATTACACCTAAAAAGTTCAAGTCACTTCTGTACAATTTACTTGTACATCATATCATTATGTGGTCCACCCATTCTGATCATTTCCGATGGAGTAACCCCTTTGGTCCCTGTCCAATTTGTTACCATAGTATCTACCCCATTATTATTATGTTTATCAATGCATGCCCCTTTAAAAAGTATTTGGACTGCGCCTGGGTTATTTCATGCTATTTAGCATCCCTAATAGTCAAGCAATAAACTAACATACGATGGGTATTTAAACTGTCATGTGCAGACAAAATACGAGGGGAGTTCTATTTTTTAACAGTATTAAAAACTCATGATAGCTGTAGTCGTAATGACGGTCTAATATTTCATTGGGAGCAGATGCGCCACCCCTAGTGAATTTTATCTCGGGGGAATCACCTGCGTAATTCATTTTCTCCTAGTAAGTCGTTCGCGTATCAGCTGTATATCAGGAAAAGACTATCAGGTGTTTCTTTATCGACTTGTATAGTCGAATGTATTGTAGACCAGTGTGTTTCAAATACAGTGCCAGTTATCGGTTGCCTCTCTTGGAAAACCTTAAGATTTTTGGAAAGTTCGACAATACACAATGGAATGCGTCAATCTCTCTACGGAAATAAATCTCACTTAATTCCTTCCACATACAGTATTATTCTCTCAGATTATTTCTTAATCATTTGTAAAATCAGAATTATCTTATATGGACATGCAAAATCCGTTTCCGTTTATTATTTCATTTTTGGTTTTCTTTGTTAATAATGTGTTAAAAATGGTAAATTTGTGATGTACTGTACACAGTATATGGTCGATCTATTTATTAAGTTGCTGTAACGTAGGCAGCTGTGATCATTTTGTTGGACTATTCTTACTATGAAACGTTACCTACTCTAAATTTCTTTTGTTGCAGGTATGTTGCTATGGATAATGCTACCACCTGGCACCTAGTACATGCAGGTTTGTTTGCTATTCACAAAATATTACAAATATTTGCTGAGTGCTAAGACACGACTAACCGAATATACTGATTTAAGACAAAACAATTAAAGAACTACTTATTGTACTAGAATAGACATCCGTCTAGCATCCTGTTTACCCATACTTCAAAACGTTTATTTAAATTGTACTTTTTAAAGACTTCTTAGGTTATCTTTATCCATTGTTTTTTTCCCCCATCCAAATACATGGTTTCCACAGTTCGGTGGAGGATACAATGGTATGATTTGTAAAAGTTAGCTGCATCATTTATGCCTTTGCAAATTGTGTCAATGTGAATAAAGATTATGTACCTTATATGTCCTGAAGGCTTGGACCCTATGGATGACTTTGATATCGAAGTACAGCACCTTACTCGTAAGTCCAGACATTTAAGACAGTACTGTCCAATGCAAAAAATCTATCCAAGGAAAAAGTGACTCTTCTTCTTTAAATGCCTCTTCTATGGAAGAATGGTGACCATCATGGCAATTTGGACCTTGGAGACTGCTGCTTTGAAAAGGGAAGTCGTGCTCTTGCCAAACCACTGCCTCAGGTTTTCAACCAAGATGTTTTTCATCTGCCGGGAGTCCTGTGTCCTTCTATCTTCTATCTATATAGTGGCAGGGGACGCTAATACTGTAATAAAAGCACTGTCTCTCCGCAAATCATGACTTCAAAATTTAGCGAAGTTTTGAAATGAAAATGGGTTTGCTAGTAAAGACTGCAAATTTAATTTTACTTCCAAAGAATTTTCTTCTATACCTAATGAGTAAATAAGATGAGAGAATGTGTCGAGCGTTAGGAGAGGGGGCCTTAACGCCCGAAGTGGAGATTCGTGTTCGCTTGCATTGCTGATGTGTTTTTACGTGAACCACATGAATCCTGACGTGTTTTACCAAGCAACAACGGTTTTTCAACCTTCAAATAATGGGTCTGAATTAAACATTTCTTTTTTTTCACACCGATGCAAGGTTTGGAATAATCAGAGTTTTTGTTGATGTGCTTACGAGGTGTAAGTTATTTTTTTTTCTTTTGAGGCCACAAATACAACCTCAACGATTGGTTGCCAGTACGTTACTAGGATTTATTATTAATTTAAATAAACAGCAGATTCCAGATCGACATGTAGCCTACGTCAGTTAAGAACTATGTTGATTAATTTATAGTATCCATATCCATCCATACCTATTGATGAATCATGATCAAGTGATCATTATTTGGGGCATGACTTTTTTTTTAACCGAAATTAGAGGATATAAAAAAAGCAAAACTACACAACTATCTAACGTTCTAACCGAACAAGTCAGTGAGTGAGCTTACTTAATGCCATAAAGGCAATGCTTTACACATTATATTGCATCATAAAATACTGCAATCTAATATTTTTTACGACAGTAATGCTACAAACATGTATATTATGGTTTGCCTAATCCGTTCAATTTATAATAATCCAGTAAATTTATAAATGTACATATTCTGTTGGCCTAATTTTTTATTTAGGTTATTTTGGGTGCTGAATCCGATTATGGAATTTTCTACCAAAATTGCTAGTGTCTTTATATGACGAACGGTTTGAGCATACGCGGGGTCTCAAAAATGGCTCCGACTAGTTGCTTCCTCCAAATGTCTTTTAAACCAATGGAACTTTCCCGGAAAAGGATTATAACGCTCTAAATTTATTGCATTTAGCATTATTGAAATGTAACAATGTTATGTGTTATTGTGCTTCAATTTCGGAGCACTAACAAAACGCGTTTTCGAAGTTTAATTTTTCAACGGCATCCATGAATATTGTTGAATATTAAATTTCAGTGTATGCCTGAGGGAAGTTTAATATTGTCAATTTTTGCATGAACGCAGATTGATGTGCGGCATCACTATAGCTCTAGTCCCTAGTGGGTTCCGGGATAAAAGCTGCCAATATTAAATATTGCCGTATTTCCTATGTTCCCTCATCGATATCGGGAAACTTGACTTGTGCTAGAAGTCTACTTTTCTGAAGGGATCTTGAGCAGCAATATCGAGAAATCGACAAGACTTCAAACTTCAAAATACTTTCGAAGACTGAGTGACTGACCCTTCACCATTTTATCATTTTGTTGAAGTACCTACGGTAACTATTTAATGATAGGTATTCGTACATTGGACAATACCAATAGTTCGAAGCGCGCCATAGCCCATAACGAACGTAACACACCTTATTGCTACCCAAATTCTAAGAAAGTATGTTTATGAGTCTCTAAAGAATATTTAAGCATAGCTTTTTGCAATAGACGCTTCGCTTCTCTAACCAGAGCGCGGTGTAGACAGATATTTTGTGATTTTCGAGGAAAACTTGTAAATCCGTGGAAATCTCGGCACCGAATCTTTCGGGACAAAGCATTCCTTTCCGTAATGTACAAATACAATAGAAAAGCAACAGTTTTCATTAACTTTTGCGCAAAGTCGATAGTGGCATGCCTTGGATTACGGTGAAGTTGATTTACGTCTGCTGTACTGTAAGCCTATAAGCTTCCGAAATGTGTTGTTTGTTCTTCGCTTGATTTCGGTTGCGACATCTGTTGAGTAAAAAAAACCAAAAGCATCTGCTGTACACCAGTACTACCCCTGTGACTGCGGAATTGACACTTGACACCGTCACCTATCCAATTAATTAGCAGCCGACGCTTAAAATACTCCATACACCTGCTGTCTGCGTTTGAAAAAGGTGGCACCATTTATGACATGAAAATGTAATGTTTTGTGCATTAGCCTATAGCCAAATATTGTAGATTAATAGGTTCGTGAGCGTGTCAGCATATAAAATACCCTAGTTAATTTATTTTATATTTTCTAGATTTACAAAAGTAAAGTAGGTACGCAATGCTGTTTTCGCGTCAGATGTACCGGAAAGTTATCTTCCTCTATTGACTAAACTATTTTTTTTTTTAATTACTCCTTCGAGTATTTGCGCCAGTTGGTGTATGTGTAGGGTGTTTGTCTTATATGGTTATTGTCGGTAGTTACCGTTTGGAACTGTAAGCCTTTGTCTATAGGTGTTCCATGACTCCAGTCTTGACGAGAAAGTTTCATGTTGCTGTGACCGGCCCATGTCTGTCCCCAATTAAGCTTGGCAGGGTGTCCGGTTTTCGTAAGGAAAGTCTGGCTATTGCGGATGTAGGGCATTCGATAGTGTGATTTACTATTAGAGACACTCCGCATCTGCCGCATATAGGGGGTTGGCCACCAGACATTATATATCCATGGGTAAGTCGGGTGTGCCCATGCGCACTAAACGAATAGTGTAAATAGAGTACTGTAGCGTATACTGTAGCGTTTTTCTAGCCCATATAGACAGACTGTGTATAAACTAATATGATGGGTAACAGTCTAAACGTCATTAGGCTTTGTGTTAGTCAAGGACTTCGGACGCTCGGTACAAATCACAAATGTAGGTACCAAGTTATTATTACCTAGGTTAAACATGAAGACGTTAGGGGAAAAACCAGAAAGGTGATCAAAAGTTGATTTTTCAGAAATCGAATTTTAAAGTATAAAGTAGCCGTTTCTTCCCGTGTATACAGAAAGGTGATCAAAAGTTGATTTTTCAGAAATCGAATTTTAAAGTTTAAAGTAGCCGTTTCTTCCCGTGTATACGGTTTTTTCACGACGCCATTTGTGCAGAACCTCACTTATTTTTCTTCGGTTTGGCTAGGTCATTTAAAACTAATTAAAAACTGAACAGAATGCCACCATTATCTCAATTTCGACCAAAAGTGCACCTTTCCGGTTTTCCCCCCTGACGTACATCTCCACACGTCAAATTCTAAAATAGAACTTGTTATTCTAAAAATCTTTTGTTTTTTAACCCCTGTAAGAAATTAACATTAACTTGGTGCCTCGTGCTATGGTTTCAGTCCCTTTACTGTCCCAATACCGAAATGCACTGGCGACTTACTCTTATCACTAAGGATGCTTGAAAGTTGCCTTTTGCCCCTGTGCTCAGTGTTGCTGACGGGGGCCGTATCCAGTTTAATGCCTATGGCATGAAGCAGGCCATGTATTTTCATGACTCATAGAGGAAAGGGAGGCTCATAACTCGGAAAGATCGCGGTGGCGACTGAAAACGTTACATGGTGATGAAGACGATAGACATCATGTGATGTTATGGCTTTGGAATGGATGGATCATAAACAAAATGGAAATACCAATAGAAAGGGAACCAATAATTTTTATGGTGGAAACCTCCCCGCCATTGCCACCCTCTCACTCAATAATAATAATGATATATACAATAAGGGATGACTGAGCTGACTTTTCACGCTTCGGGATTTTGCAGAGCTGAGTGCTCTCCATTAATTACGGACCATATCCGGTATATGCCTATACATTACGTATTAGTGGAAAACATGTGGATTGGCCGTGACAATGGTGAGAGACAGAGTGTGTGTAAGCTTTCAATGAAGTTAACAGGGCAGCATTTTGCACCGTAGTCTCTATTGGGATTCGACAGGGGGTTTTGTCTACCAAATTCAGTGTAAAAAGCTTCCGATAATTTAATTTTAATAGCGTTTTCATCATTTTCCGATTATTGCAATGACCGGGATTGGCTATTTTTTTCAGTCTGTGGTGTCCCGTCAGATTCGTTGTAGGTTCGTTATTGGGTAGCATTATCGTATTTTTCAGACCTATAATAGTCTAGACGGTGGCGTATCGATAGGTTTTCGAAGGGGGAGAGGTGGTGTATCATTTGCCCCCCCCCCCCCGTTTTCATACCTATGAAGTAAAAGGGGTAAGCCGTTCTCATGGACGCATGCAGCCTTGAAATTGGGGGTACATGTAACCAGTGTAGTAAATATTTATTGTATGGTCCTTCGAGCAGGCGCCCAAGGATTCGAGAAACCGTAAGGGGGACTCGGGGGTCTCCCCCGGAAGATTTTTTTTATGAAATAGGTCTAAAATAGTGGTATTTCCGAGGAGTACATAGTCTGCTACTGAGAAGTATCTATTGTTTTAAAGACAAATATTACATTTTTGGGATCGTGGATGGAAAACAAAAAACGACCTCACTTTACAAAAAATGGTGAAGAATTATTCACCTTAAGGCAGAAATTTAAAACAAAATTTGTATACATATTTTCATACCTCTTCGTTATGTGTTATAACCCGTGTAAACTTTCGCAGCATTTACAAGATACGCGGTCTGAGAAATGATTATTAAAAATCAAAGCTTAGGGAATTCATTTCTCGGAGCTTGTTTCAACTATTAATCCAGAGAAATAATGAGAATTTAACCTCAAAGCCAGTTTAATGAGGAATGATTTTAGGAAGGCGTTTACTGGACTGTACATCAAACTCTTCCATGAGTTTTTACAAGTAGGCATTGAAAAGGGCCCGTCTAATAAGCTGGTTGCTTAGCCAACACTTTAAGTAGCTGTCTCAAATATTTCAACGTTAACATTCCGCTGGAGAGAGTTTACCTGAATAATTAATAAAGAATCTGCTTCAAGTTTTTATTCGTTGATTCTTCTTAAATATTTCCCTCTTTTTTCGAAACACTGTTTACAGCCCAATGGGGGTAATCATTAAGCTCGAAAATGATATAGCATGCACGGTATCATTTAAGCGAACTATTGAAGCTATGTGCAGGTTCACCTATGTCAATGTGCGGTTACATAGGTTTATTCCACTGTATACAAAAAAGTTTTAATCTGATTTTTTTTTTTTGATGATGCTTTTGTTTACATTAGGGATCTTCACGGTGTTGGTGTTATCGAGTTATCGAGTTAGATGTGCTATCCAAGTTAACACACAATCGTGAGCATACCTCGGGAGTGAGTTATCATGCTATATTTTTACAGGGTAAACAACGTGGTAGTAGTCAGACGTTCGTTTTAAAGAAAGTGGCAGAACTATATTCTAGTGCCACATTTGTTTACATTTTTTGTACATTTTGGTTATTATAATTTTAAGTGTTTACGGTAATTGCTATTGTGATAATAGATTATACAAATAAATTTAAATACTACAAAACGCGTGTTTCAAATCAATCAACAAAAGCAAAGATGGCGGCGGTCAAACCTGAGCTATCGATCGCAGTGCAAATTAAATAGCACACTTAACCAACTTGGAAGTGCGTTTAGGATAGCACGCTGGTTAGCTTGGTTATCGGGTTGCTAACTTAACTTTATATAACACACTTAACTATAGGTATAACTCGATAGCACGAACACTGTGACGACCCCTACTATCTGTCTGTTGTTATTAATTTCTGAATGTTTCATTTCAAAACTCCAAAAAATGGCTGAGCTATGGGGAACTACAGAGAGCGGGTAGTAGGTAATAGCCCTCTACACATCACATAATAAGTGTGATCTTCAAGCTCTTGCAGCCGCTAGTTGGTTCGCATATGTTTGTTTATTGTACCGTGGCTAGAGACCTTAATTATGAATTGTGGTCAGTTTGGAGACCAACGCCGTGGATGCTCTCGAGAAGTCCCTTGTCTGGGCTGCACTGCAGCGGAATTCCCTTAAGAAACAGCTGCGTGGTCACTCAGACTTAGGGCTTGCGTCCAAACTGGAGGGGGACATTTAGATTCAATTTTATTTTATTGCTAAAGAGTTAAACAATCAATTATAGTAATTCTGATTATTCCAATTGGCCAATTTTTTCATTTTGTAACTTTGTAACAGAACATATCGCTAGACTAGGTACATCACAGAACCCCTACAGTCAAATGCCAAATTTTCTTTCAGCGGCCCGTTGTAGTTAAATACTCTCATAAAAATTTTATGATATGGTGGATAATATTGAACGTCAGAAAGTCAGAGATGGGCACTTGGGGAAAACCCCATTTATAGCTCACGCGGAAGGAGCAAACTAAGGTTATTGAATTATTATAATACACTTTATGCATACCGATAGCACGCCTTCTTCTATTTGGATGAATTGCCCACTACCATACCTTAGAAAAAAGGAAAAAAAATAGAAGAATTAATTGGACTGTTGCGGAAATGAAGGTGCGGTTTTGTGAGGGACGGCCGGTAGCAGTGTCCCTTATACCCCTTTCATTTAACCTTCCGTTAGCCTGACTTGATACCTCTTTGATTGTCCCCCCTGTGTAATATATGGTGTGCTTCCGCTTTCCATGCAGGTCATGGGGACCCGCAGAGCTATTCATCATTCTGTACCAGCACGCCAGCCGGTTATTTTTAAATCATCCCGGAAGAGGTTGAGGTCAGTAAAATGCTCGGCCAGCCATGGACATTCCCATTCTCTCATGGGGTAGGTTCCCTACCATTGGACCCCATTTATACAATAGATAGGGGGCTGTCCATTAATCACGTGAGGTTCGAAGGGGGGGGGGGCGTTCGGCAAAAATCACGAATTATCACAAGGGGGAGGGGGTATAGTAAGATATCACGTGTATTTATTTTTTCGTCAAACGCGTGATTTCTAAACCGAAAAGCGGTGTGTAGTGTGTACTTGACCATGACATTTTTATCATGGTCCTTAATTTTCTAGAATAAAATTAGATTATACTTCATACCTGTATTTTTAAGATTCTTTGTAGGGACTAAAAAATACACGTGATTATTGGTGGGGGGAGTAGGCTTTTAAACCTCAACACGTATCACTAAGGGGGAGGGAAGGGTTAAAAAAACATCACGCGATTAATGGACAACCCGTAGGTAGTGAGATAAGTATTATTGGCTTACAAGTGTTTGTTCAAAGATGTCTGACCCTGAATAAAGAGGTCCACGTGTGTTTTAGTGACATCCAAAAGGAGAAATTGCTTGATAACCCTAAATAGTGTTGGCATCGATGATAGGAACCTAAGAGCTAGGTAAGGAAAGTAGAGTAGTGGTACAGACTCCGACTTTCATCCGGAAGGTTCGAGTCCCACACTTGCTACATTTTCTGGCCATGCTTCGGAGGGCTTGTAAAGCAGGTGGTCGTGGGCCTTCCTAGTTGAGTGTAAGAGAGGGCTTTATAGCCCTAACTTCGCTAGGTTGGCTTAGTAATAGAACAAAAAAAGTCAATATTTATTTTATTATTAATTTATGCTGGCGTCAAACTGCTGCAGTCCTTGTGGAAAACCCGAAGTCAAATCAAGTACCAATTAAGCTTACTTACCAATTAATGATCACAAATCATCAGTAGATGAGTCATTTATAGAATAAGCTACTTATTATAGGCAAGTATTGGTTAGGTGCCCATTCCATTGACCGGCTAGGGCTATTTCAAAAAACGGTGACGTGGTAGCAGACATTCAAGACTTAGGTGGCGTTTCCACCGACCTCGCATTGCAGAATTGACGGAAATTTTGATTTTCCTCTATGCCATAGTTAAAATTGATCAATGATCATACAGTAAAATCACGAAAAAACAAACTAAAATTAAAAAATGGCTTCATGGGATATGTTAATTACAAACATTTTAATAGATTTCTATAAAAAGAAAAACAAACATTTCCGTCAATGTCATTTGCAATCTGCAATGCGAGGTCGGTGGAAACGCTACCTAAGTCTTGAATGTCTGCTACCACGTCGCCGTTATTGTAAATAGCCCTAGCCGGTCAATGGAATGGGCGCCTAAATATGACGTGTCCTATATTCTCCATTTCATGACTGGGAATGTTTCTGAGTTCTCTAACGTGAAAATGTTGGAATTTTCGAAGCTACGAATAGTATTTTCCAATTTTTATCATCCACCGCCTTAAAACTGTACACCGGAGCAGGCCCGTACCCAAGGGGGGGGGCGGCCAAGGGGGCCATGCCCCCCCTAAATTTTATAAAAAATAATAAATAATGTAGGAGTTTTAGCTAAATATACTAAAATCACTACAGATGTACCTATCATTTATAAAAATTTTTGTTCTTGCCCCCCCCCCCAAAAAAAAATTAAATCCTGGGTACGAGCCTGTACCGGAGCTGTTTCTTTTTTATCGTATACTGGTAACTACGGTATCTGCTGCCGGGCAATGTTGTTGGCCACAACATCTCAAATATCGTAGAGCCGAGGTCAAGGGAGGGGATTATGAGGGGCAGCGTAAAATCACAATAATTCTTTAAACATTAGATAGGATCTTCAATAGGGTGTCGGACCGACTAGTTTCCATTTTGAAGTCCCATGTAGTTTCTCTCGCTCGCTAAATTAAGAGGCAAATATAGTCGGGCGTTTTTTTTCATCAAAATCCCTGGCGGGCTTCTTTCCTCTGGCGGCCCTTTTTTGAATTTGTCATCTCATCAGAATTTTACATTTCAGTGTTCCCCTATGGATTAGACTGACAGCTTTTACGAAGATAACTTGCCGGTCTCAGAGAATTTTCTCGCTTTCATATTACACATGCTCGTATAGCCTATGTATTGTACTTTTGAATGTTGTACAATACATTGATTTGGCTGTTGACATTGTAAAATTAATGGAGTAAGATGAGGTGAGGCTGGAAGGCACCGCTGCCTACCAATGCATTGCGGAGCCTTCAGTGCTCCTTACAGACTCTTTCCAAGTGATGGTGGGACCGGCCCTTAGAATAAAAATGTAATATTTATTATATTGTATTATTATGTTATAAATTAATAGGGGGCCCCAGCGCGGGTTAATCCTTTGGGGTCCCCTACAACCAATAACTGTAATATGCTGTTGACCTGTTCTAATGTTTTATATTATTATTATATATATATGTGTACATATATATTTAAAGTTGACAGATATATAGGACATTTGGGCCCCATGACCAGATTAAATTTTTTTTGCTATTATGTCTAGTCAGGACATGTAGAGTAGTGGCATGGACTCTGACTTTCACCCGAAAGATTGTTGGTTCGAGTCCCACACTTGCTACATTTTCTAGCCATTCTTCGGAGGGCATGTAAAGCAGGCGGTCCCGGGCCCTCCTAGTTGAGTGTAAGAGGGGGATTTATAGCCCTAACTCCGCTAGGTTGGCTTGGTAATATAACAAAAAAAGTCCTTATTGATTGATTTATTTAGTCAAATCTTTTTAACAAAACTAAGGAGTTTTCAGCAGAATGTAAGCCTACATCAGGCAGGAAGATGATATGAATTTTGGAGGTCAGACTGCTTCTCTACATTGTGAAAACCCATTGAAAATCGGGGTCGTGTGCCTCGCTTAGTTGACTGATTTGGCACTGCGTCAGCAATCGGGTGCTGACTGCTGACCTCAAAGTCCCATTCTGGTGGCCATGGGCGGAGCTGAATGTCAAGGCTGCAGATGCGACTTTTCCATTTTCCAACCTTTCTCCGTTCCCTTTTTGACTTTGTCGCATTATGATCATGGGTTTATTGACTTTTAGGGTCATAGTATCTCAGATACCTTCAATGAGTATCTGGAGCAGTACACATATCATTGTGTAGCCTACATTTTATTAATAGCCTGATCATACTCTTGTCTCTATCTTCCCTAATGAATGAAGCAGTAAAAAATTAAATACGATAATTGTAAAGCCTGGTTTATAATCATCTACACGCTTGCCTTTTTTTTTTTTTTTTCCTTCGTGGGGCCTACTCGTTTGAGTTCCTATAAGCGTCGACCTAGAAGGTCTTTTGCTTCCACGTTTGCCGTCTACGCCCATCTTATAACACCAGTCTTTTTGATAAATTCTGGTGTTTTTGTGATGGGATTAGATCGGATGGTTTCCTCTTCAGACCTAGGGTGGCCAAGAGCTTGGTATCGAGTTTGTCCCAGCGCTTCACATTCAAAGAGAATGTGTTCAGCTGTTTCTTCTTCAACTTCACACAGTCTGCATCTACTGTCGTTTTTCACGCCAACCCTATGCATGTGTTTGTTGAAGTGGCCGTGGCCCGTAAGCGTGCCAACCACCCTTCTAGCTTGCTTGCCTTAGAGGCAAGTCGGACACTCGAACACCCCCACCACACGTTCTTCTATAAAGTCAAATTTCTTAAACTTCCCATTAATGAAAACGTCTGGTAGGGTGTCATATTTTCCCATAAGGTTGTCAGTATAAGATACTTACTTAGCTTATGGTTATCATTTTATTATGTTTCACTCACACATATCGTTTTCGTTCGGACTCTGGCAAGTGGCGACTGTAATTATGACAATCTGTGCCATTACGAAATTTCCCCCAATCAATCAATAATTGATTGATACTAATCAGTAGTATCGTGTATTTCCCTCGTACAACAACATACAATAATGATTTAAGAGCTAAATTCGTCATAAATACAGGTGGTCATACAAAATAAAATAATATCGTATGTCTACATGTCTGCCGCCAGTCTACGGAGAAGGAACAGTTGAGTGAGCTACATCACTAAAATATGGTTCTTTTATCTCTCTATAAAAAGGTATATTCTCATACATTCCATTTAGGATTGCTTCGCTTATTTGAGGGGATTTTAAGGGAAAACGAGGAGCGTATTGATGCATTCTAAGGGAAACCCACATAATTTTCTCTTTACCGACCACCAAGAAATTTCCCGAGGGCCTATTTAAATTTCAAGCGGGTTCTACCTCGGTTTTCTGTGCGGCGTGCTCCTCGTTTTCCCTATTAAATACTGAGCTACAGCTTCGCCTACATGAGCACAGTCGAAGGTGTAGCTGCTACCGTTAATATGTCACTTTAATAATTAATTTACTTAGTTTAATTACACGGAAATGCTCCCGGGAGCCTATTAATCGTACAATAAATATATTTATCATGCAAACGTACATTAGTATTAAGTCAAATTGTGGAACATGGACTAATTTATTATTATAATCATTGTGGTGTTCATTGTTGTATATTTGACTCGATAATTAAACATTTTCAAGGCTGTTTAATTTAATATAAAATCGCATAGTAGGCACTCAACTGTGATTCGTGGAAACAACAAAATGTATGAAGTTCCAAAATGAGCTGATACGCTACGGTGATGCAATGTAGGTATTCCAATTTGTCTTTTTAAAATTGCACTGCTTCTAATATTACACATTTCAAACGTGAAGACCAGAACTGAACATAGTACAGCTGTCAGAATAAAATATTGGAATTCGAAGAAAACCAACCACAATGTTGTCCGTGAGAACTGAAAGAAAATTGAAACGTAATCCTGACAAAGCGCCCCACGCTTTATACAATTTTATTTAAAACAGATAATTAGTTTTTGGATTAGCTTCTAATAATAATGAGTTGCTATAGGCCAGACAACAGAATTCACTGGCTTTTTCTCTTCACCATTTTCACTGGAAAATGTTGGTAGATTATTTTCTAGTCTTGATTTACCGTATTGTTAGGTACATCATACATGTGAAATTCACATGATCTCAACTACGAAATCCACGATAGTCCTAAGGAACTTTCGTTTGTACAGCTGTTGTTCTTGCCGAAATTAGGGGATAAGAAAAACTGGGCTTGGCAGGACTCGAACCCACGATCTGTTCTTTACTCATATAATACTGTAATATAATCTGTTGTTCTTGGTTTAAAAATAACAAAACCCGAAGAGAACTTAACAGTAGGCTATTTGTACTGTTCCGACTATTTTCTGGCTACTAAGAATTAGTCCCTAAATTTTACAACTATCGCGTGTTACTTTATACTTTCAACAAAATAAATTGTTAGAGAAAGTAAAGCTGGCTGGCTACTTCTCGTTGGTTCCGTATAAGTGGCAGTTGGGAGCAAGCTGTATGAACTGTTAGCTTACATGTCACGGGTGGACGCAGCTGTACCATTAAATAGTTGAGGGGCCCGCATGGCATCATGGAACAGGAGGTCAGGGTTCACAGCTATAAGCTGGAAACTTTGTTGTACAACTAAGTTGGACGACTTGGTCTGCCAGATTTCAGTCGGATGGCACAAACGACCAGTCCGAATGGGGCAACTCAGCATTGTTTTGTTTTCGTAATATCTTCTGCTATGTTATTATAACATTCATGGATGGATGGAAGGCGAATGGCATTGTTATTAATGGGGTCTTTGTGCTTAAACAAGAAGAAAGATACATCAAAAAGCCGCTCCAGTACTTGTTTTTCCGCCATTATAAATTGTACTGACTAAAATGTGAACAAAACACAAAATTCATGGGACAAGTCGTGCAGTCATGTCAATGGAGGGATGGAGGTAGATTCAGAACTGCACTCTATTTGCAGACCAAATCAGCCGCTCCAGGTTTTCTATGGGGATAGAATACTTACCAACTGGGTTGTACAACCCGTTCAATTCTGTTGTGCAGCCAAGTTGGACTTGTATTTCCAGCTTTAGGTTCAACGGTGGATCAATCTCCGTACTGTATAGTACAGTAAGTTGAAAGTGCAAGTTTCGGACGTGTCTGAACTTTAGACTTTCTTACAAATGTCCCCCTGTTTCAATGCATGGCAGTGCCGTCCAGTGTTCCATACCGAGACATTTCCAAGGGTGTCGGGAAAGATCCTTAATAAGTTGATCATGTCCTTGGAAATAGAGATAAATATGCAAATACTGGATTGGACAGTGGTGATACAAAAGAAAAGCCAGAAAGATCAGTGGAATGAAGAGTGAAATCTCATAAACCGGCAAGTGATACACCTAATTCGCTGGTGACTGAGAATATGCTAAAATACCCCCACTTTAAATTTGACTATTAGAAAAGCGCATATGATATATTTAGATTCGCAAGAGTCTAAATTAAGGTAAATTTGTGCATCGGTATTCCAAAAGCTTTAAAATAATAAGAGAGATGCAATTATACTGTTAACGAAGAATACATATCCCTTTATTTATTCTATGCAAATGGCAAAGCTGTCCAACAAACCGTAAACGGAAAAAAGACAAGTCAGCAAGCTGCAAGTTGCTAGATTTTGGCCGGCACGGATATGACAACTGCAATGGTAGCTTCCTTTAAGCTGAAACCCGTTCAGATGCAGCATGCTGGTACTTGGCGGGCTCCGGAAGTTGGTGGAGGTGGAAGACATTACTCATTTCCGGTGGTAGGTTGGCTTCCTTCCAGACCTCGTTCGAACCTACCTGTTGCCCCTATTCCAATGTCGATGGTTTTGATTTCGGAACCAACCCTCATCCTGCTCTCGCCATTATTTCTTGATTGACTTTTTCGGGATTTTCAGGTTCTTGAGATCTTTTTAAATATTTAGTGCCCAGCCAGTAAGAAGTAGAAGAAGCCTAGAAGCTTTTTTCCTCCCCGTATCCTAACATAACAATAGGCTATCCTTTTGAGAGGGGTCCAATGCCCTTCGGGGCAGACCCAAACCAAGTCCTTATGCGTTTCGGGAGGGGGAAAACTTGAGCTTGGCTCACGTAGGGCGGCTCGGGGCAACCTGAGTCACCCTGCAAAGTTGATTCTCGGGTGAGGTGGGTGGGGCCCTACATGCCTAAAAAATTTCTTCTTCTTTTCCCAGACAGTAAGTACGTATTCTGATATCAGAATTATCGTTTCTTGTGGGTCAAATTTCATAGCCTATATTCATAATTTAAATAGTTTCACATGAAAAATATTTCCAATTTCATTATAGTATTGCAGCTGAAAAGTAAAATCTATGTGTTCATTTGATTTTGCTAATGAAAATCTTGAGGCCCAAGCTGAGAGAAACTTATGGAAAAGTTTATTGAATCGGCCACGGGAAAAACTTTTCATTTCTAGTTTTCCGCTTTCTTCTTGCGTCGAAAGTTTTCACGTTTATGTTGATCTCCCGAAGCTCAGAGTAAGATTTAACTTTTTTAATTAAAAAGCAACCAGGTACAGTATATTGCCGTAGCGTCCAGTTTAAAGCCTGTGCGCTTACTCTAAAGATTTAATTTACAAATAATTTGCATACTAATAGAAATTTCTAAAATAGTCCGTTGCTATTTCAGTTGAAAGTTTCATCCTAAGCTCATTGGGTGAGCGAAAATCTACGCACTGTGAAGGTTTCAATTAAATAGAAAATGAGAATAGGCCTCTATTGTGTTATTTCAACGTCAGCTTACTGTCACTGACGATTATAGAATTGATGGCGCCTAACCATAAGCTAAGTAAGGTTGATAGCTGTCAAACTTAGGGGGAAATGACCAAGGTGGTCAAAGGAAATGTAACCAAGTTGTAGAGTTACAACATAAAAAATAGAAAATATTGGACAATGAGAAACAATTGAATAATTCAACAGGCAAGGCTGACAACAGAGTCGCAGACGCAAAAGTTCTGCGCACTTGACCATGAGTCCCTGGCGATCTAACTAGCTTCTTTTCACTATGCTTGGCTTATGGCGAGAACCTCCCGCTTAATCTCGTTGAGATCTTACCCCCATGACTGCGAAAAGTAGACTCTTAAAATATTTGCCTTCTAACGCTGCACTGCCTTGCGTTCCAATTATAATTCCGGATTATTAGACCTAATAATATAAGAGTTCGAACGAACTTAAGAGGAAAGCGCTAGGTCGAGAGAAGTGGATGATAATACGATGGGTAGGGAGTTGCTGACAGCCAATAGTAGAAATTGTTACCTCAGAAGAAGAAGAATAACAACTGTAGACAAACTAAGGTAGGAATAGGTGAGATATGTTAGAATACACTTTTTACATAATTCAAATTATACATAATAAGTAGCATAGTGTACTAAGATTAATTTTTTCGGTGCTTTGACAATGTGACTATATTACAGAGAGGAAAATTTTTAGAAAGACTTCTGTTTTATTACAATTTGATGCAAATAGTAAATAGCGGTTCAATGGATCCCCTTCAATTCATAATTCGAAATTTCCCTTACAGATTTAAAGAAAAAAAAAATGCCAATGCTTCCCCTAACTCAGTTTTAGAACTTATTATTCGCTAAAGAAACATCATCCAATTTCACCTCTCTTTGCAAGAAAAAGATAATGAATGTATATTTTCCTTTTCCTTCTGTACTCCCTTTTTATTTTATTAACGTTTCTTTGTTTGCATGCGCCTTTATACCAAGTCCACTTAAAACTTTTTCTTCAATTTTCCAAGGGATGCTCTTTTCATGTCTTCATAGAGGTTTGTCTGTGCAGTGGAGTCTTTTGAAATACCGCAAATGCTTGACCTTATTCGCATTTTTGTCTGGAAAAGATTTAGAAGTGGGTTGAATTTAGTATTCTTGCATTTTTCCTACATTTCTTTGAAATTTGAACTTTTTTTTGGAAATTCTATTCAAATTTTATATGCTAATCCATCTGTGGACCTGCATTCCATGAAATTCTTCATTCCGGTATTCTGTGTATATGCTCTGTTACATCATGTGCTTTACTTTTACTTTTATCTGGCTAAGGATTTTTTTAAATGAACATAGGCCTAATTGGTATCTTGTCCAAGGTCAACGACCCCGTGGATTTGGAACATTATTTATATTGTTTCCGTATGAATTTTTAACCATTAGCAAACGGCTACAAGCGATAATGGTCAAGCTGTGACAAGCTTACCATTGAGGCAATGTAACAGGCGAAAGCATGGCTTAACCAAGTAGAGATACGAGTTAACTAGCTCTAGAGTCCACTACGAACCTTGGTCGTTCCGCCGCTCGTCCCTCGAGTCTTTCTCTTCCAGTTGCGTCCACTAACGTCATCCATCCACATCTTCATCGGTCTGGTCATGGGTCTTCTGCCTTCTGGATAATTGTTAAACACCTTCTTAGGCACTTTAGTACCATCATTTATTTTGACATGGCTCAGCTATCTGAGTCTCTCTGATTTTATGTCGTTAATAATTATTTTACATTAGGTAGGCTAAAAGTCATAATTGAATGCAAGTCTGGCAATGTTAGTTTGGAGACTTATCGTTGAATATCCGACCGGAAAATAGTAACGCCACAAAGTGTCAAAAGCGTCGTTTGGGTCCCGATATAGCTTGAATTTACGGTATTTCCACATGGGAACCGATATATAAAAACCAATTTGTCCTATACGATATACAGGGTGATTCTTACCACCAGTCTATACCCTATATTTCGTATATTACGAGGAATTTTGAAATGGGGTAAAATATTTGATAACTCAGCGTCGAACTATCTTTTGGGCGCATTACATTTTTTCCCTGGCGGGTTTAGCGGGGGGGGGGGGGGGGGGTTGTATGTTAGATGATATCACGGAATTATGCAAACCACAGTTTAACATCAAATGAGAGCTCTTTTTCAGACCTTTAATTTGGTGTGCCAAAAGATGGATAGATTATGGACGGGTGATGTGAATTGCCCTGTATTTCAGCTTCATGAAGTTGATTGAGCAGAAATAATGTATATTAACTTGCTTTAGGATAGGGAAAGTAGATGCATCCGAAATTTAACCATAGTACTATTATCTACATGGCTGCAAGTCAAACCCATCATAGCCTGAAAAGTATTGGTAAAAGGAACACTCGACTGCAGAGCGATCTACCAATGCATGCTGGTGCAGTATTCGTGGAATGTTTTTCTTGGTATCATTATTATGTTAATGAACATAAAATAGAAAGGTAATGCCACTAACAAAATCCTTTTAACTTACCCTGAAGCAGTGGGAAAAATGATTGGGAAAATAAATGAATTGGAGCGTAAGTACTTACGACTTTCACAGAGAATCCGCGGTGCAGTGGTGCGAATTCAGTTTCTTTAAATGCCCACTCGCATTAAGAATTTACAAGTGTTCATTCTAAATACGTAATATTTCCTCGTATAACATCCTACAGGAAAATACTTGAATTCCACAAGTAAGCCTTAACTTTCATCGACGCACCTTTCTTTCTTTTAGTTGCTTTCTTCCACGTGGATAGCATACTGTCCTTCATGACTCGATTTTCCGCTGTCTGAGCTTTCTGCCTCTGTATGGTGCGCACCCTTTCGCAAGTGTCAACTCTGACTGCTTTAATTTAAATATCCCTCTAGAGCTGTTTACAACAGCTGCGAAACCAATGAAAGCCGCACTGAATGGAAAATTTCCCTTCAGTTTCTGAACATCAGGGCGCTATATTCCGTTTCCGTTCTTTTTAACTGCAAAATCTTTGTGCGGACTGTCGATGGCCTCGATATCTTTGCAGAGCAGAGCGGGATGATGGAATATCTCAGTGATTGAGGAAAGTGCAGTGGAGTGTAGTGGAATCGATTTGTCTTGAGCCTTCCTTCAACCCCTCGCCTGTCACCTCCTTTTCTCTGACCTTTCATTCCTTTCCTCAGCTATTCTAATCCGGCAGGTTATTTTCTTCTTTTTTTCCTAGGCTTTTTTGACGTTTAATATGATTCTTGTGGAAGGTTCAAGGGTTTCCTACTATACTATCTTTGGTTTTCTTCTCGTATGTGCAAACTTACAGACTGTGCTGAGCACATAGAGTGAGTTTTGAAGACTTGTTGTATTTTCTGATTATTATTACTATTATTTAAATCAACTACGCTTTGTATGTTTATGTGTGGTGCAATACTGTGGTTTTCAATGGGGTTGGTTTGGTGTGCAGCAGTGTCGGTCAGGAAACTGGTACCAGGTGCGCGCTGGGCAGCGAATCGCCGTTTTTTGTCTAATGTACGATTTTTGGTATAATGGGTGAAGGGTTTTCACATTTCAGATTATTATTTATAATAGGCACGGGTTAATTACCCAATATAACCAATAGTGACACGATAACCCGTTGAGGGTCTGCGAGAGTTATATCGTACTTAAAATCGATACTTACATGTCTGCATGGTCAATAATTTCATTTATTTCACCTGCAATATAAATTTCACCGATGGAAAGTGGGTGGCCAATTTGTGACTATTTTGCCTCTGTAGTGTTTATGACCTATACTGTGTAGAGTAGATTTCGCAGGCTTGTTAGACTATTGGCGCCATAGTAAGTGGTAGATGATTGCAGAGCGTGGAGTCAATTAAAAGCTGGCAATTGTCATATTACTCCGGAACCACAGACTATTGCGGGTTTCTTATGGATATGCTATTCATCTATTATATAATTGACCAGCCAACTATTGTACCTATACTAAAGTGTGCTACTCGATGATTCAAAAATTATACTATAGTATTATGTAGGTACCCATTTTTTGCGCTAATTTGTCCTTCGGCTCCCCCAAAAAAGCCGTGGATGAAAAAATTAAATTACTCGTGATTCGTGGTATTTCATTTTAATAAACATTCAAAAAACCCTCCTAGTTTTTGTTTGTTTATTTAATAAAAGTCGTGGTCTCTATACTAAATTTTACCATAGTCAATATATTAATCAAGATAGAGTGATATTTCCTGCCATGAAGATTGCAGGATTAGATAGAAGGTTGAATGATATTTGAAGGATCTCTCAAAATAGCTTTGTGGAGAGGCAAAGGCTTGTTCAAGTTCAATGGGTCGTTATAAATCATCAATCGCTTTTTCTTCTTACCCTTGATGTTTCTTTGCCTCTATGACTTCAAATATTTTCCATGTCCTACCCACTAAGCCTTCTTTCAGAAAAAAAGTAATAATTTAGCGCATTTTTTTGATTTCTATCTGATATTTTCACTCTTCAGTAGCTGTGGCGACATGTTGATTTACTGATAAAATAATACTATTGTAGTAAAAACCCGAATAACTATTATTTTCTCTATTGGGTCCAACAATTTGATCGTATTCCGAAAATATCTCAAAACAAATCTGAACGAGTTAACCCCGACATACGAAGACTAAACAACTTACTTACTGACTTACTTACGGAATGTTAGATTAGGCCTTTTTTTCAAATTTAAGCTGAACACGGGCTGAGCCCTGCAGCACATTACAATAATTGTAATTACAATAATTATTATTATTGTAACTTCACTTTTAATGGAAATATAAACGTATTGTATATTTGTATTGATTGGACGAAATAATGCAAACAATGCTACAGTGGCAAGATAAATTTTAGTGTCACCAGACGAACCCCGGACATTAGGGCTTATTCGTGCTTGGCCATAGGTATACTGACACTGGACCCGTAATTTTATCCAATTCCAGTGAATAGTGGAATACCCTGCTGAAGACGAGCACGAGGCTGATTTGGCGTCACAACTCCAATCCGATATATATGTAGGATATTTTAGTACTGTCCGACCAATAATTAAGAGAAATGGATCACATTGCTTACGAGGAACTTGAAATATTATTTACACTAAAAATGACGGTCACCCTTACACTGGCGACTAACCCCATCTCTTGATTATCCTCAATTCCGTATCGACCTCAGCTAATGGTTGGAATTGGTTGTCCAGACTGCAGAGACCCTGGGATGGGGGTACCGTCACGCTTGTCTTTCAATTAGCCTGTGCCGGGTGTTGTCTTCGCCGCGGAAATCGATTGTCATCAAATTTGAGGGTGCGCCTTGTAATTTCCGACGCACAATGTGATTGGTCTCTAATAGCTGAGGTGGGCCTGCTAGTACAGGAGATGTTAATCAAGTGGGGTAATAAGAAACTGATTATGTTGTAATGGGAACTCAATTTGGTGTTTTTGGAAGCTGAATGGTGTTCAGTTAATAAGCGTAAACATTACTCAACCGGGTTAGCTGTTATTTTCGGAAGAAAATATCATTTTGAGCGAGATCTTTTAGTTGAGAACATTCCTATAGAGAAATGTGAATGATAAAGCTGGTAAATATGAATTATGCTCAAAGTACCTATATCTCAATGCCTGCTTTATTAGCTGCCTCACTTAATTCTAGCCACATGGTATGTAAATTATTTAGATTGCTTTTGAGAAATTTAAGATAGCCATCTTTAAAAGGGGGTGCTTACTCCTTGCTGTGGTTAGGGGGTTGCTTCCCCTTCTTGCCCCTAGATGTTGCGTTTTCGTTCTATAGAGGCAACAGTGCGTTTGAGTCGCTGGGAACATATTAATTTTGAAGCATATTCTGGAGATTAACTTGTAATCTGGGTTCTAGGTTGCTAAAATTCCAGACCATGACTTATAAAATTTTTAATTAAATTATTCTCCTGTCGATGCTAGTTTACATACTACATAACAATAATGGCCAAATTCCTAACCATCCTAAATGCTTGGAACGCATACAATAAAGTAGACTTGCAAAATCCTAAGGTGTCTCTGGTAGCCAAAACAAAGTAAGGAAAGTATTTTTCTGTGTAGTTGAACGTGATTCCCCATGACACGACAAGGCAAAATGGCAAAACACAAACTAGATGAATTTTTCAAACGTGGCAAATGTTAAAATTTCTTTAGTGGAAAGCCTTTTACCTTTTCAAACGGTGGGAAAACTACTTGGAAATGCTGCCTCAACTTTTTCATAAGGAAACACACGTGTTCCCTCACCTGTCCTTTCCTCGTATTTCGCCGTGTTTTTCTTCCATCTTCTCACGGATTTTCCGCTGCAAATTGCGCTCTTCTTCGCTGAATTTTTATCAGTTCGTCACTTGTGCAATATCCCTTCCTTCCCATTCAGATGGCGAGCTTACAATTTCATCGCCATTCAGCCGCCACTCTTTCTTCAGTCGTATAATTCAATTCTAGCGTCTCTTCCTATTCTTCCTTTCTCAAGGAAATTATTCTTTCCAATCCATACACTTGTTGTATATTTATTGTATTTATTGCCTTCGACTTGTTTGAGGTTTGGTTGCGGTTGTTTTCTTCAGATTGTACCTGTATATTGGAAGTTCATCCGTGGGAATGTGAGTATACAATAGAATTTAAAAGAAACTCTCATGAAGGTTTTCAAAAATAAAGGTCTAGTTTGCATATTAACGCCAACGGCCTTACCAAGTTGAATCCACGAGAGCAGAGCTTGTTTCAAACTGCGGCAAACTTGGGATTCATTGGTATACATCTAGACCGAAACACTAAAATTAAAAGGGTTTATTTCAATTCGCTGGTGTCAGACACTAGCCGCAATCTTCGTAGATATTGTCCAATGAGTTGCCTGAATTGATTTTTTGACTTTTGAACACATAAAATGTTTTTGGGTGCCCGAGTATTTTTATCCATGAGTAATATAAGAGTAATGGTGTTAATTTTGTCAACCCAACTGATTGCGGCTCATTGTTACATAATATGTTAAACATAGGGGAAATACTTGACAATTGTTAAGGGTCTCCAACTTTAAAAAAACAACTAAAAAATTACCTCTCCTGTTACAAGCGTAATGCCCAAATCGTACCTCTGGGGTAGTTTATCCTTTTGTGTGTTCTTCGGCTGTTAATCGTAGATAAGATTTTTGGCATATTGCCTTGAATTAATTAATGAATTAATCAAGCAAAAATGCTTCAAATTTACCCAAAAAAACAACATTAACAACGAATCGGTTCATTACGATTACCCAGAGTGGTTACAGTTCAAGAATAAGCTAGGTTTTGTTATCGCGACTTTTAATTAACGACCATGTCGTCGGTAGATGCGAATTGCATAATTAGGTATCATTTTATAGGTGTTTTATGATATCATAAAGACAGCGGGCACGGTCACGTTCTGCCCTTTACGATGGCTAATAAACTGTCAACTTGTACTAGCCTCATAATATCAAGCCCGAAACTTTATTTATAATCTGCCAATCTGGCACCTTGTCTCTAGTCTGCATACTCCAAAAAACCTGTCCCATTTAGCCACGTATTGGAAACCATTTATATATTTCGTCTTCTGGGAATTCTTCTTAAATGAATTCCACTGATAGTACTGAATTTATCTACTGGCTATAAGTGTCTGTGAATGTTTCATGAAATTGATTTAGGGCGGCTCCCATCATTGCTTGAAAAGTTTCGGCAAGGAACCGCAAAAAATTTGCGAAGGCACCGCCATGAATTGGGAGATGGCGGTGGCTTCCAGTATTGTATTCCTATGGTTGGTGTAATATTAGTAGCTCTTTGAAAATGATTTATTGTTGGAATTTCCCCCAACAAAAAAATTCTTAGAAAATTGTTGCGGGCAGAATACACCATGTTGTCAATGAAAATGTAACTTATTTATTATTCTCTAAAGTTATTAATTTAATTTGGTTTTACCTGAATTTAGGCTTATATTAGCATTGAAACAGTGAGCCCCCTCGACTTGATGAGGCTGTGCGCTGAATTAAAATGGCATTTTTATTTGATCCGCTTTTTCGTTTGATCTTTGAGTCCGGGGATAATGAAGAATCGTGACAAACAGCATCGATTGCACACTTGAGCTCAAATTAATTAACTATTTATTACAATACTTCTCTGCTTCTGAATTTCGTCTTGACGCTCTCTTGCCTCCCGCGAGCGTTGCGCTGTTGCTCATTTCAAAACCTCCACGGTAATGAATTCACGTAAAATAGTGTATTTTGTTGCCGCAAACACGGAATTAATTAAAATTGAACGTAGATATTTTAATTATTCAACCATCACATTCAACATTACCATTTTATTGCAGTTGTTTTAAATTGTGTACATTCGTTCAGAAACTGCAGCATCTACCTACTTAGTTTACAAATTATATAGCCTTCTCGTAATTTCCGTCGTTCGTTCGTTACTAAAACAGGAACAAATTATACTTTTTGCCTTCATTTCCATTTGGAATTAAATCCCACCATGCTTAGAAAAATGTTTTTGTGAGGAATATTGAGGAATATATATAAGAGCTAGAACCAACGCAGAAATTCACGCCCTATACAAATCAGCTAGTGTCTTGGATCGTCTCAGGGGGCAGCGACTCCAATGGATAGGTCATCTAGCGAGAATGGACCCCTCCAGAGCAGCACGCGCTGTATGGGAGGCTCACTTGACCGAACCCAGACCCCTGGGAAGGCCAAGGAAGAGGTACCAGGACCAGATGGCGGATGACGTCCAAAAAATGGGCTTGCACCCAGAAACGTGGCGGACGGTGGCTTGTGATCGAGCGGAATGGAGAGGCATAGTACGTGCGGCCAAAAGTCCCCATGGGCTGTTAGCGCCACCCTAAGTCAAGAGGAATATTGGAGGCGGGGGTGTCGCATACTCCATAAAAATGGATCGGTAAAGTCTGGCGTCATGTCATTGTTTTGGTGTGTGATGACACCCCTATGTTCCAATGCTTCGTATATCTCCTCTATTCCCCTCCCCCTTTTCTGAGCCTAGTGAGGCCGGGTCTATGGCCCAGTACACACGGACGATTCGCACGTCGGTTTCTCTCTGAAAAAATTTATCATGAGAGAAAATGGGCTAGGTGAATAGTTGGTACAAAACCAAAAAGTCTACTTCAGAAGATTCCTATGAGCTGGTGTGTCACACCGGCGTGCAGTCGGCTTCACGCCAGTGTCAGAAATCTTCTGAAGTGTGTCCTCTGACTTTCCAGCTACCTATTTCTTCAATGACAAATTTCTCAGCGATTACCTGGCGTTCGAATCGTCCGTGTGTACCGTGCCTATAAGTATCAGTGGTTTGTGATGCCTGGCGGGACTATGACTGTCTCATTGTCGCCGCGAGGGCGTAGTCCCTCCGCCCCAGTCATTACTATTTATTTTACGGTTGAGCCATCCTAATTGCGGCTTGAAATTTATTGTTGTATTCTTTGTTTCCAGGTACGTGTGCGGAGAGTGAACTCCCTATCTAGGCATTTCAGCTGTTCCCAGGCAAGTGTCATCAACTTTAGGTACATTGGCAGCTCTTTCATTACCTGTACCTCATGGAAACTCAACCTAGCGATGGCTTCGGTCCGGATTTTCGGCCAGACCGAACCGAGGACCAGAACGGTCCAAAACGAGGGCCGGACAGAAAATACATTAGTAATACTAACTATTGGAGGGACCGAACCGAATCATCAGAACCATTTGGGCCTCGGTTATCAGTCTGCGGCCCGCAGTCCATCACTACTCCACACCCAATTGTTTACTAGGGGTAATTTCATTAACTTGAGTGATCACACGGAATGACGTGTTACGGGATGCAAGTTTTCCTGCCACTAGGTAAACTTACTATTATAACGGAAATAATGTAGGAGTTCCTAAGTGCCCCTACATGGTCAATAATAATGACATTATCAGTAATGTTATTACTATTCAGTAAATCAGAAAGTCCGGATCCCTATCATCATTCCAAATTTGTCCACTTTACACGATCATTATTACTGTCATCTTCATATGTGGTAATGTCATTATTACTGACCGTGTATGGGCAACTTTAATAGGATGCATTACACAAACAGTGTTTGTTTCTGTAAGTGTAGAAATGCCCAACCAGATTGTTACTGTTTTTTTGTTTTTTCCACCGCCACCTTTTAGTATTACTCCTTTAAGCAACCCTGTTAGCCTGGCGGGGGAAGTGAGTCTGTAACTTAACTTGAGACACCCTAAGTGCGGACTCCTGCACCTCTGGGAGAATTGACTGACATGGTGGACCTCCTGATTATAGTGGATTCCGAACAACATGGGGAACTTATTCAAGTCACACGACGAGGTGACCAGGTTGTTGTAGGGTGGCGTATGACACATTTTAATTAAATGTATTACTTATGACTGGTTACACTAGAAACTTCAAGCAATGAGAAGGACAGTCCCAGCCGCCTTTCAGATAGAAAATTTTCAACTCCACCCATATACATGGACCAGTTCCAACCTAATTATGGCAGAGATTTCCACATAGCAAAACAAAAAGCAGGTCTGGGTATTTTCTGATTAATTTAATTAATTTCTTGTTTCACAGCCGCAAAAATATAACAATTGTCTTATGATTAATTAATAAAAAATAGAAATAGGTAAGCAGACTAATAATGACTATTTACCCATCTGATTTACGGCTATTCCATAAAATCTGCTTAATCATAGTGTTTCATAGTGTTTTTTTTAGAGTAATATTTTCTGGTGCAAAAATGCAAATTATCTCTGAAAGCTTGCATGTTTTATAAATTTTTCAGAAGACCATTTTCATATATATTTGTGGCTGAGAAACGATAATTAATTAATTTAGTCAAAGACACCCATGCATGTTATGCCAATAAAACATTTTGAAATTTCGGCGTTAAGAAAAACAGGATAATTCTACAAAACCTCGAATTAATTTTTTGGTGGTCTTATAAAACTCTTAGCTGACTCTAAAAAGAAAAAGTCTAACATCGTATTGTGTACTACATATATTAATACTTAGAGGGAAATGCCAGTAAGGGAAATGTGAGGGAAAGAATAAAACGCTGAACCCAGCTCTTATTTCACCGTAAATTGAAGCTGGCGTACCACTTTAGAAAAATTGGGAAAACAAATCGCCAGGGGCCTTGCACAGCTATCTAATATAAAAACCGCTGGTGTAAAACGTGTGCAAACTTTACGAAATAACATTTTTACTGAACAAACGTGCATTTATGTCTTTTCTGGTTTTGAATATTTGTTTAGCTATTATTTCGTGTGTTTAAATTCTTCTCCTTCCCTGTGTTGATTTTTTTTTAATTTTATAAAAATAAATATTAATTGCGTACAAACAATTTAATGAATGTATCCGAATGACCTCTTCAGTCGCCTCAGTAGGTTAGTACCCGTGTTGAGTTACGACACGTCTCCGATCGCATGGCGTGTAAAGACTCGCACAAGAGCAAGCACGTTACCTGGCCATTGAACCTGAACTGAAGGGTAAACGTTCTGTTACTTAGGTACGTACTTGTTATGTATTAAATGTGACAGTCAACATCTGGCTATTTGCCTTTCGAGAATGACTGGCCACCTCAACTATTCGGCTAAAGCCACTATGCGGTTTTGCACCGAACATAAGGTCCTGTGTACACCTAACTGCACATATGGTATCTACAATTTCCTTAGAACCATGCCGTTTAAGTAGAACTTATTGCGGTTTAAAAGTGTAACTTAGCAAATTTAGAGGAGCACTTTGCATTTAATTAAGTTATTCTTCAAGCAGCATAGTAGACATACATACGCCAAACATACTCATGTTCGATTTACAGTAAATGCATCAGGTCTAATGAAATCGTTCCTAAAACTTAATGTTATGCGTAGAGACGCTATTTTGTGGTTATGGTATTTTTGCTTTCCAATTTATACGTAGCATAAGGAAAGCTTTGTGACGGTCGAAATTTTCGATTCCGAGATTTCAACGGATTTACACGTTTTGAGGTCCCAGGAACTCAAAAAAGTGGTTTTTACGAAATGTCTGTCTGTCTGTGCGTCGATTTCCGGGCAAACTACTCGGTCAATTTTGATGAAATTCGGCATGTAGGTTCACAAAAATCATACCTCGAGAGAATTTTTTTTATTTAGGGCTATCTCAATTTGGGGGGTTTTTATTTTCAAAAAACTCCAAAAAAAACGTCTAAAAAAATTATTTCTCAAAAACGGCTCCAACGATTTCTTTTAAATTCACATATATTGTAGTCGTTATTAATGTTGACAAAATGCGGGGGTCGCTTGCCCCTTCATAGTTTGCTTCTGGGGGTAAAAAAATAAAAATAACTCAATTTTAATGAAGAATGACTAAAAAATAATTTTTTAGGGAAACCTTTCTATCGATGATTTCTACCTTCAGGCATGTTTTAGGTGTTAAATTGAGTAACGAAACCGGACAGATTGCTTTTCCAAAAAACTATTTGGTTTTGTGCGAAAGAAATGATAGAAAATCCAAGGTCAAATGCATTGCGTGCCCTGCCATTATTGCTGTGTGGTAATTTGTTGGTCTGACCTATCTAGAATTTACCTCACCTCCAGTGACGTCAGGTGGACCCCCCCCCCCCCCCCCCCCGAGATGCCCGAAATTTAACTATAGGAAAATTATTTACCATGAAATTACTCATTTTCTCTATCTACTAATTTTGATAAATTGGAAAGCATGTTCGAGTATACTCGGACCGGTTCTTTTTGTTTTGCACTCAAGCGTTGTGAGATTCCGCGAATACTCGCTCTGTGCCATTAGTAGTGTTATAATACTTTCACCATTAATGTTTTTTTACTGTTGCCGACACCATGGATTAATATTACAGTATGTGTGAACATCATTAATGCGGCTAGTAAAATATTTCGTTCATGATCTGACGACACACCTTCAACCTCACAGTTAATACGCTCACCAATACAATTTGTGTTATATAGTGTATACTGATATTGATTGATTGATATTGATATATTAACTGAGTGATAAACAGTCGTTATTTGTTGGTGGAAAGAACAATGGGGAGCAGATTATTTCAGTAGTAGTTCTTTTGGGTTGGGGAAGAGTTCTACTATGGAAGGAAATTACAATTGCTGGCTTAATCTTTTTCAAAATGTAAAACTGAGAAAAGGGAAACGAGGTAAAGTGAAAACGGAGCATGTTGACTTAATTTCGCAAAGCTTTATAAGGAACAAAGAATTGTACGAGGAAAGTTGCCATTGAGGAGTTGAGAAAATATAATTTTGAGGGGCTTAAGTGACAGCTGAGTGGTGAAGTTTCCTCCCCGCGGCCAGGTAGTTTCTCTTCATTTCCATGGGGGCTCCTATTTCACCAGTGAAATGTTTCATAAACAATCAACGAATCTGCCTCCTGCAGGTTCCGCTGGCCCCTTTTAATAAGGTGTGAAGTGCTAACTGTATTAAATTCTGTATGTTGCCGCACCCAGCTTGCTGGTAATTTTTTAATTTCAAGTTTGAGAGAGAGTTATTGCCATTGGTGTGGCTGCAATTTGAACAGTAACCGCCATACGAATTTCTGAATTGGCGAGAGTAGTTGTTTCTAGTTTCGCTTTGCATACTTAGGTAAACTACACTATTATAGGTACAGTTAACATAACTTGACAGTGACTCAGAATTATTCAATTGACTGGAGTTACTGAGTTAGTCTTCATATCTTCAGTTAATATTGACTTCGTAGCCTTTAGAGAGGAATTGAAATTATTTAGTGACGCTTACCGCGAACCATTGACAGTACATTAAATTAATTACTTAGCTGGTCCTAAACCTCAAAATGAAAAGTCAAGATTACCTACCTCCAGTACCTCCTAAGCCTCCATAATCTGCAAGTAAAATATATTATATGGACTATATTATACTATGGATATGCAACTTACTTTTTGCAATGCCATAAAAGTGTATGTATATGAGGGGCTCCTAATATTTAAAGGGAAACAAGCAATGAACTCAGGGAAAAAAAAAGGTTTTAAACGATGCAACTTTTATGAGTGGAGCTTGTCGTCAATTTGCCAGTTGTATGGGGATGCTTGCAATGTTATCTATCGTAAAAGAAAGTAAACGTTACAAACTCTACGACGGGTTCATTAATTTAAACGGAGGTGTGACAAGATCGAAAAATTTATAATTATCAATTATAAACGGGTCACTGAGCTCGGATAGGCGAGCAAACACGGGGTGTTCTCTCATTTCACAGGCATTACACCTTCGCCACGGCACCGCCCTCAAGCCTATAATGCCAAATCCTTACCTCATATGAGCATGTATTTTCATCGAGTTCAAATTTGATGTAGCTCTGGAACACGCCTTTCTACCACATTTTTCGATCCTATTTTGACATGTGCGGCCGGTACATGTCAAAATAGGATTAATTTCGGTGGAGCTGTTTATTTTTAGTCTATTTCAGTAATACTAACTTAAATCTACTACTTATTACCTTACACCTATTACTGGCAGCTCCTATTGCATTGCATAAAGGTACCTCCCATTTCTGTCCAGACAAGATTGCAATGAGGGGGGCTAATTGACTCGCATTTACTGCTTATTCTAATACCCTCGAGAGAAACTAATCTAAGTCTACTATTGTATCTCCTAGCGCAGTACCTAGAAAATCAAAATATATCCGCATAGAACTTTGAGGATGGTGATTTTCCTCTGTTCAGTGGTCCAATACCGTTCAGTGAATGCCTGTTGACGCAAGTAGGACCATACAGAAGCCGTATACTTGAAAGTTCAATAAACAGGGTCTACCGCTCAAGCCAAGACCTTGTCAGAATTGACGAAAGAATTATGCTCCAAACATAGATGTTAGAACCGTGGACTAATTCGAAACTGGTGAAGGTGTGGAGGGTGATACCTAGCAATTAGGCACGCGGCCCGAAGAACCCTTGTCTCACACGCAGGCCACACACAGTCTTGACACTCCCCATAGTCCCTTTCAATATACCGTACCTACATAGGTACAGTATAGGACGGGAATAGGATATTCAAATCCACCCAAATAGTTTTTCACCACAGTCTGACCGTCATCGAATAAATAAGTAAAATATGTAGACTAGTCCTAGCTATTCAGTATTCAGTAGTCTATTAGGTAGGTACAAACTATTGTGTAAAATGTGAATGAATGAATATTGTTTTTAGTATACGACTTTACGAGTACATCAACAGTTAAAATACTCCGAAATATCTTCAACCCTACAGAGTACAGAAAGAAAGGATTGTCGATTGGACAGGCTAGTTTCCAAATGTTTATGAGTAATATGATATGACCTTTTTTATTTTATTAAATTGTTCAGCGCAACCTATACTACTACTATGCAGTGGCAGAGCGTGGGATAATTGCGAGTGTAATGCTTGCAAATACTATTTATTTATGTCGTTAAAGTTTAAAACAAACAGTAAAAATTTTAATACAAAAAGAAAACATTTGAATTCTAACGTGGCGAGATTCCTAATTTTCTTAGACTTCGTTGATAACATCATGCTCGTACAATCTTATTTGCTGGCGGCTTCCTATAGATTTCAACAAAGCTCTTAATACATTCTAAGGATTTGTTGAGTGTAATGCGGCATTGCACGACTTACATGCACGCTCCACCACTGCTACAATGAAGCTAATTTATGCTATATATATTTATATATATTTAACTTTGTACAAATTTACCTATGAGTCAAAACGCCGTGGCACGACAGGCCAAAAAGGGTCTAGGCCTGAGTACAGGCAGAGGATACTCTCTCATGACCACTGCTCTATTTGGGATATTGTGGTCAGCAACATGCCCAAACCTATGAGTTAAGTCACGTGCATAATTTGAAGTATTAGTAGTAGTATGGTTTGACATAGTCCCAGGCCACGGTGTGGGCCCATAGGACTCCAGTGGACCTCCTGATTATAGTGGATTCCGAACCACTTGGGAAACACAGTGAAGTCACACGATTGGTTCGGAGGTGACCAGGACAAGTCCTACCATGTTTCCCTACCGGCACTGTGCACACGACCAATATATCTGCAGCTTTGAACCTGCTCTGGTCCGCTGGATTCAACTTGGTATGGCGTATGAAGTATTACTCAAGTTTATTTCTTTCAATACTACACCCTAAATGATAAATAATTTGTTGCTGGATTCAGCTAACTTTTCATTATATTATTAAATTGGTTAAATTATAGTAAATTCGTTTTCGTCAAATTGTAAATTTCTTTTACACTTCGGAACTTCACTAATTGTCTACGCTTCCTTTGCCCTGGGGAGAGTCGTTAGGGGAATAATTTTGCGCTCTCTTCGTTTCGAATTCTCTTGCTTGTCAATTGGGTGCTGTCTCATTTTTGTTGGGCATTTTATTGCTTCAAGCATCATTTTGTTGTCTTTTCTTTAGGCACACCTTATTTTTGTTTACCTTGTACCTAATTAGTATGAATTAAATTACGAGTTTCCTTGTGATTGTATTCGCATTCGTATTGTATTGGATGGGCTTTCCGATGTAGGCCTCTACTCTGTTGTTATGATGAGCAGCACTAACGTGACAGGTTGTCTAATAGAATTTGGATGCAAAACCTAAAATAACCTATAGAAAGTAATTTATTTACGAAAATATACAGCAGGTACAGGTACACTAGTATGTTTCAAATGACTGATGCTGCTAAATTGTAATTTGCTAAGATTTATTTCATGGAATGGACTAAAGACTGAGGGCTAATAGCCTGTAGCATTTTAATGTGCAACACCAGTTTATTGAAGAAAAAATTAATTAAAATTAATAGTGGTACGGACTCTGACTTTCACCCGAAAGTTTGTTGGTTCGAGTCACACACTTGCTACATTTTCTGGCCATGCTTCGGAGGGCATTTAAAGCAGGCGGTCCCGGGCCTCCCTAGTTAAGAGAGGGCGGTATAGCCCTAACTCCGCTAGGTTGGCTTAGTAATAGAAACAATAAAAAGTCCATATTTATTTATATTTTCGCTACTCCATACTTCATGATTTCCCTTCGCGACTTCCCCGTCACTATATGTGTGAGAATCCTTGTTCTTCCCCCTTAGTGCGCAGCTGGGGGGGGGGGGCGTTCTTTGTGAGAATCTTCGACGATAATTTCTTTTTCTCAACCCAGCTCCCTTCCATTACCTCGCCGCCGCGCCGGTGGCACATTGTCGCACAGCTGTTACATTTTATCCTATCCCAAACCGTGTACAATCCATTGCAAATATTAGATCCGTTACATGGCACCCGGTCCCGGAGCCGCCCTAAACATGATGACATCATCTCAAAATTGAAACATTTTCATTTGTGAGAGCAGGGCAGAGCAGGGGTGCTGGCTATCCGTGTATTTTGTGTATTGCGTTGAGCCGTTGACTTATGCGTGGAGGGTGGGCCGATGTCCCGCTACGTGAGCCCATTTAAATACAATAACGCTAATTGCGGTCCTTTTTTTCTACGGTGTATTCCAAGTGCGCTCAGGAACAAATGATTTGTCTTTGTCGCAGGAAGTCGAGGTGACGGATTGTATTTCTGATTCTTGGAGCATAACGTAGGGAGACTTGTGATGTGGGAGAGAAAGATTAAATTTGGTAAGAACTCAGTTTTATGCTTGAGTCAACAGCCGACCGCTATAAAATGATGGGGTGCTATAAATGCTGTCCTTGTATATATATATATATATTTTTTTTTAAAATCAGAAACGGTACCGTTTTGCTTTTTTAATCTTCGCGACCAGAATGTGAGGTGTGGAATGTGGATTGCTGGAGCAATGGATTTTGGATTTCCGTATCAATGTAGCTAACGTTAATTAAAACACAAAGCACATATATTTACGAATACGTGCATCCGGTTTGACGTGCCCAGTATCCACAGCAGAGGTTCCCAACCTGTCGTCCACGGACATAATTATATCAGGAGGTCCACGGGCCAAAGTAACAATTTAACAAATAAAAAAATAAAACAGCAGAGTGGTTAGAAATTTTAAATATAATACAGTAAATCTTGGCATTGAACTATAAAATCCGAACGATATCAGTCCTAAACATTTAATTAAATATAATATATAACCCATAATTGTAGGCATAAAATACTGGATCTTGGTCCTAGAATTTAACGATTTTTCTGTCAAGCCATGGTGTTCCACTAAAAATCATAAAATGATCTTCAGTATGGGGAGGGGGGGGGGGGGTGTACGCCGACATGGGGAAAATTGTGGACTAAATTGTTTGCCTGCTTCTGACTTACAGGTAACAATTAACATAGCCTACTGCAATGGTAAATGGCAATAAAGAAAAATAAGCCAAATTACTTTCATACCTTGTATTAGTTTTCAAAGCATTAGTAAAGTAATTTCTGAACTAACCACCTAAATTATTCTAAAAGTATGAAAAACCAATCCAATAAGCCCAAGAAAGCTCCCAACTCTAACTTCTTCAAATTGAACTTTGTTGTGCTAAGTGACACATTTTCCCATCGCTTTTTTTACCGGATGCCAAACTATTAATCTCAACCATACCGCCACGTGTTTCATATTTAAAAAGTTTTTCTATTATAAAAGTTTGGCGTTTTATGTCATGTAGTACGGGAACAGGCAAATAATGGCGATAGTTTTTGCGAGTAGCCGACTTGGGAGACAAATTTATGATGCCCCATTTTCGGTTTCATCATTTGGCATATACCGGTACTTATTTTTTTCTCTTTGTTCTTGCCTGGTTATGTCTTACCAGTATTTCAAGCATATTGTAACTGAGTGAATTAATAAATATTGTTTTAGGATATCAGTAATTTAATCACATTATTTGATGTTTGCATAGAAACCTAACCCAAAAATTATTTAGGGTATGTCAGAGTTTAGGGGTAGTGTACATACATTAATTTTACTTACTTGGCCAAAATTCTGGAAGAAAATTTCACTTCCAAACCACGTGACTATATATGTATACTCCATTATTGATCTTTCAATTGTCTTTGTGTAAAAACGCGATGAAATTTGGTACTTATACATGGGCCATGTCTTTTTTGTGGCAACATTTTCCCTCTGGGTTTACCAGACTTTCTTCCTATCACAGTAATTTGCCAAATCCCATTAACGTTTTCGAGTCAACGTGAATTAGCATAAGCTGATTATAGACCTTCCTCTTCAGAATAGTTCTCAACTTTGACAGCATCACTTCCAATCCTTAGCAACTGGGGCCTCTGCTGGTAATGTATCCAGAAATTATAAAATACAGCTGCAAGGTTAGTATAAAACTGGGACCAATACGGAGTCCTTACGTTTTGATCTTTGTGAATGTTGGGAAAGTGCCACAGCTCCCACTGGTAAAGTTGAATTCAGACCGAATCTGTTTTAAAGGGGAACGGGGGCTTTATATTAAAGGAACAGATTTTACCTTGAAATTGGCAACTTCGTAGTCCGCTGATGTTTTAAATTTTTATAATCATAACGCTAGGTACACCCTTTGGGGCTTACTCGTTGTACTGTTTGTATGTAATACAATACTGTGGTGTTGGATGGTGCTGGTTTGGTTTGTCTATTGTACGATTTTTCAGCATAGTCGATTAAAGGTTTTCATAGACTTTTAAAAGTGGTTGACTGGAATAGAAACGGAAGGCGAAAGCAGTGGCGGACACAGCTTTTTATTTTGGGGAGGGTCATCCCTCAAAATGCCGCCTCAGGTATAAAACTGAGAATAAAATCAATACCGTATTTGATTTAAGTAACTGATTTAATTTTTCCGAACAATTCTGGTTGGTACGGTACATACAGAACGAAATGAAAGGAAGCATTTAAATAAGTATTACAATGATACTATCCATATTTTATGTTTTTTTTTTAAAGAATTAAGTTGTCATTTTGGCGCCTTTTTACAATTTTGGAGGGGGTCATGACCCCCATAACCCTCCCTCTGTGTCCGCCACTGGCGAAAAGTAGTTGCATCTGTAAGAATATTGCACACATAGGCGTTATTAGGGATGATGCGGTAGCAAGCATACGTAGGGCAGACGAGGAGCAGGTGTTGCATATCCAGTGGTACCTGGCTGGCATGTGGGACATATGGGAGGCGGAGAAGTCATTGATAGAGCATTGGCGAAGTCCGTACAGATGCGAGGAGGGTTGATGCGTAAATAGACTAGGAAGACAAATGCAGTGGGGCGAAATCGGAGATGTAGGGGAATGGGGACGATGAATCAAATTGTCAGCAGTGAGTCAGCGGAGAGGGTGACTGCTCCCTACAAAATTATACATATCCCCTACATATCCCTGTCATTTATATCCTCTCCAGCCCCATTGCTCTCTTTCATTGATCGTCTCAGATTAAATCAATTGCCATTTTTAACAAAAGACGCGAATTTTGATTTTAGATTGGAAGATTATCAAGCCCCGAAATGTTGCCCATATATGGCAGTGATTTACTCAGTATTTTAAATGCAGATGAGTTAATTTCATATTACTTGTTGAATGTATGACAGTAATGATTTATGAGTCAGATTTCATCAGTAATGTTGGTGAAATTGAGGGAATCGTGGTTTAAATGTTGAAACAATCTTTATTGACTTAAATTAAGGTCTGGAATTTTTCACGGACATAAATTCTTGTTAGCATTGTTAGGCATACCTGTTGTATGTACTGTATTGTACGAAATAATAACAATACGTTTTTATAAGCCTTGAATAACATCGGTCCTTAAACATCTTGCAAAGGAGCAAAGGATGTAGTCACGATTTAGACTTGTGCTCGATCTGCGATTGGCTTTGCCAAGTGGCCGCAATATAATTTTAAGATAATAATTAATCTGTGTATTTTTCATAATTTTTACAATTTTGTTTTGTTAATGAAGGCTCCTTTAACCATCAGTGTGCGGGGTACTTACTTAAGCTGTTTCCTCTGGAATTCTTACTATCAGGAATATTTGGCCGTAGCTACTTTTTCTTTTGTTTTTTAAATATAGAGCCCCAACTTCGCTCTGGAAATGGTGATGGCCAACCTGGCATCGAAACCAATCCGGTTTCGGGTACCGGTGCCACCTCCCGAAAATCATGAAGGGAAGGGACAAGGATCTGCCCGAGGGCATTTAGACCTTTATCTGAATAGGAGAGCTTAACGTTTAATGTGTACCGAGCAGGAAGAGACCCAATGGGCGTATGCCCAAAGGGTAATTGATGTGTGGTAGTTAGTGGTTAGTTATACGAAAAAGGGAGAGGAAGAAGTATAGGACGATAGTAAAGGTCCTAACGGTTGATAGACGTGTTGAAGATATGTCTGAAGATAGTTTAGTATTACGTATGAGTATATGTTCCTGAAAGAAGCTACAGAAATATAAAAAATATATGCGCTGATTACTATGGCCGAAGCCACCCTAAACTGTTCATGTATAACTAAACTTGGTCAGAAGCACTTCATCGGATCACCAATCAGGACAGACGGATTAGTTACTCTTTTTACAAGCTTGTTTTCTGGTTCCATGGAATGCATTAGATGACAAGTTTGTTCCTTAATGAACATTATTTTTAACATTTAGGACTGTTACACATAAAGGTACATAGTGGAACTAGTACGACCAATACACTATTTTGCTAAAAACCAGCTAGACAATAGATATAATAAAGTAGGTACCCATTTTGTGACCTAAGGCTTTGCTGTCCATGCCTTTTATGACTATTATTTAGTTACAGAAGAGTTCATATACTTCACAAGGGTGTAAATATAATTAATTAGATATGCCAACAGCAAGTGCTCGGGTTTGAAACTAAAGAGGAAACTACTAGCGCAGCCATGAGGCAATTGTTTCACTTTTGTCAGTATTTCGAGTGTAAAATGAATTATCGTACTTCTTAGTTAGCAAATTAATTATAAATTCTTGAACGCTGTGAAGTACCAAGCGTCGCATAGCCTTATAGTCTAAATGCTATACTATGCATACGGCTATGGGTTTTTTTTTTGTAATCTTGGCCGACAGGCACTGCAACAATGTTTGAGTTAAGCCATTTTCACCATAGCCCTATAGAGTTCTATACTTCACTTGTCAGAAAATTATGCTTTTTACACTACCTACTCCTAGCCGACAGATTACTTTCTGAAATATTTATCTAAAGAACCGGTCCGAGTTTACTCGAACATGCTTTCCAATTTATAAACTAGTAGTAAGACATAATGTGTAATTTCATAGTAAATAATTTCCCTATGGTTAAATTAAATTTTGGTAATGCAACCTGTCCGGTTTTGTTACTCTATTGAACACCTAAAACATACCTGAAGGTAGAAATCATCGATAGAAAGGTTCCGCAGAAAAATTATTTTTTAGTCATTTTTCATGAAAATTGAGTTATTTTTATTTTTTACCCCCCGAAGCAAACTATCAAGGGGCAAGCGACCCCCTGCATTTTGTATACATTAATAACGACTACAATATAGGTGAATTTAGAAGAATTCGTTGGAGCCGTTTTTGAGAAATAATTTTTTTAGACGTTTTTTTTTGGAGTTTTTTGAGAATAAAACCCCCCCAAATTGAGTTAGCCCAAAATAAATAAAAAATGGTCTTGAGGCATGATTTTTGTGAACCCACATGCAAAATTTAATCAAAATCGGCAGAGTAGTTTGCCCGGAAATCGATGAACAGACAGACAGAGCGACAGACAGACATTTCGTAAAAACCACTTTTTTGGGTTCCTGGGACCTCAAAACGTGTAAATCCGTTGAAATCTCGGAATCGAAAATTTCGACCATCACAAAGCTTTCCTTATACTACGTATAAATTGGAAAGCAATAATAATTTTGCAGGAAAAGAACTTGATACCGCTCTGTTCCTAGTTAATCATTAAAGCCAAAAATCGAACGCCCGTTATTGTACATACAGTACTGTGAACTGTCAGTCCGTTGGATTTGTCCGTCATTGTCATGGCAATGAATTACTCAGTACACATGACCCTTATGTCCATTTGCTATAAACACATGAATGATGGGCTGGGACACGTGTGTGAGGTTAATTGACCTAGAGTGTGCACGTGCATTACCATATCATCCAACCAGCTGCATACTTATTGAGAGCTCTAGAATTTGTATGTTAAACTAGTATCGACTTCGGGGGCAGGTGGTAGCGTGCTTGTACTTCGGCGAGTCTTTACGCGCCATGCGATCGGAGACATTTCGTAACTCAGCACAAGTATCAAATCACTCATTGAGGCGACTGAAGAGGTCAATTGAATACTTAATCGTGTGACTTTACAAAGTTCCGCCGCAAGTAGTTTAGTCCACTATAATCAGGAGGTCCACCCTGTCAGTCGAATCGGCTTCTCCCTGAGGTGAATGAGTCTGCCCTTAGGGTGCTTGGATGATGTTAATAAACAGACTCACTCCTTAAAAAGCAGAAATACTGAAAGCAAGCGTTAGAAAAAAAAATATTCCTTTTCAAATTCGTTCCGGCTGGAGCATACCCACAGGCTCTCATCACCATCCTTAGTTAACATTTTCCAGGGTCATAGTGTTTACTAGCCACAGTTGAAGAGTCTGGGGCGGCAGTAAGCCTGTATTTAGCCCTTCCTGCTTGGGATTTCCCCCACTGCGGCGCCTTCAAGTCGCCCACTTAAGCCCCGTCAGACTGGCTCAACCTTGAGAAATTCTCTATCTTTACTCGTTAGCTGTCATTAAACTCTAAATGTCATTAATGCAGGCATATAGTGCAATATGGTCATTTTATTATTTTTCAGTGTTACGACGACAACAGTAATTAAATTTAAAAGAAATTAAACCGTACTGTTAATAAACCAATGGTAGACGCGATATTATATTGTCGCTATCTTATTTTTCTTTATTTTTTATTTTTTCTAAATTTTATGCACAACATATAGGCTTGCCCTGTGGTAACTTTGCAACCGAGTTGAGTTATTTAATTTACGATACCTATCTGCTCCATTCTGCATTATGGCCATTCAGATTCAATGTTATGCGCCATGTTTACTCTACATGTGAATTGAAATTTACGAAGTCTGAAATGAAATAGCTTTTCTTGTTTGTCTGCCTTGAGTCCATGACTGACAGATTTGGCATCATTTTATAAAAAAAAAGTATGATTAACCTTTATTGTAAAACTGTAGAGCAGCGTTTCTCAACCGGTGTGGCGCAAAGGGTCTGTAGGTGTGCCGCAAAAATAGACTTCCAAGATTTCTAAGTTCATTTTTATTACAATTTTTAATGAATATTTAATTTCATTTCAGAATTTCGGCTTATTCCCATTTTTAAATTTCCTAACATTAAAATCATGAAAGTATACTTGCACATGTACATTTGAAAAACATTTGTTTGTTGGTAACATCATTAAATCATCATAATATTAGTTTTACCACTAACAAGGAGTTTTTCATTTGTTTAACTACTTCAACCTATTAAACATACCATGTATTACTATTTTCTAGTTTTGCCTAATTGAATGTAATGAAATGATGATAACATAGTGTGCCGTAAGTAAAATTGATTGTCAGTTAGTGTGCCGTGAGGTAAAGAAGGTTGAGAAGCGCTGCTGTAGAGGTTTGTCATAAATACATTTAAAAATAGGTAGGCTATTCATTTGATGAGTTGATAAAATTGGCAGTTTGGCACAAATAATAAATAGCTTTTTTTAAAATAACAAAAAATCTGCAACAAAACAAGGGCTTTTAAAGCAAATGCAAAGAGTTGAGGGAAATTGACGACAATGTAAACATTGTATACAATAGATTATTTTTGAGAACAGGAGATGAATCTTGTCTTTGTATAAAGGAGGAAGAGGAGGCTCTGTAATTTAAGTACATTGCCGTGGGAGAACAAAGCGGTAAATTGACTTTTCTCAGTCCAACTGCAGGTTCGCTTTCTTTTGAAAGCTCCGTAATAATGGCTTTCAAAAATAACGATTGGCATTTTTTGAAGACCCCCAGCAGCATCTTAGTCTGGAGCAAAATATTGTATCAGAAATATCTGCTAGAGGGGATCGCCGAAATTAAATTACGGATTCTGGGCCAGTTAGCAGTTTTCCATGTCCGGCTCATTTTCCGATGAAGTAGCTAGGGCCGGGGGAAAGGGAGAAGGGAGCTACATTTTCAGATTAGGTTTCCCAATTTCTCTGACTACCTCAGTAGAGCTGTAATATTGAATTTCAGATAATTTTCTTGTTCTTGTTTATTTTTATTTTTTACAAAGGTGAGTTGGTGAGTTTCTTCCTTAAGTAGGTCATTGCTCCTATACAAACGATTCACCTGCATCCGGTTTAGTGTAAGAAAACGTTCATAGTTTGGATAAGGATTTCGTTGCTTATTTTTTCATATTTTTATTTTATTTTTTCATGTCCGAGGTAGAGACCCCTAGAGTCTGTACTCTGCCAACTTGACGCCATAGTCATATTTTGTCTTCAACTGTTTGTTTTTCAACTACTGCTTTCGGCATTTCTGCTTTAAGCAACCCTGTCAGCCTGGTGGGGGAAGTGAGTCTGTTTATTAACTTGAGGCAACCTAAGGGCAGTTGACTAACAGGCTGGAACTCCTGATTATAGTGGATTCCGAACCACTTGGGGAACATAGTAAAGTCACACGATGAATACGGAGGTGACCATGGTCATATGATTAATTCTGAGGGGACCAAGACTCGACACGCACTTCGACTGACTGGTATAGTCTCAGTACATTATCATGTTCTAGCGTATTAAACGTGGTGTGGCCGTCGGCCATTTGCAATCATAAACTATCCTTCGTCTTCATTACTAAAAAATACAAGTCCCTTTGCAGGAGCGTTAATACTCCAAGACCTAAGAAATAACATCGTGGTGGGACAACCCGATAGGGTCTTGGCCTGTGGACTTGTAGGGAATCCTCACTCTTGAACACTGCTCACAACAATTGTGATGTTGGGGTCAGCAACATGCCGGCAGCCTTGTTTAACCCCTACCAGTTAAGGTAAGGTACCTATTGGGGGTTCATTGGGGGTTGGTGGCCCCAGGTCTTTTTTTATATCAGTCTCGAACCTTCCATTTCATAGTCCAATTCTCTATTAACTGGACTATTTCGCCTATGCATAGAATGTCACTGAGAAGCTGAGCCGTATGCTTAGAGAACATCTCTTAGAGAAAGCTTTCCACACTGTGTTTGACGATTTTATTTTATACTTTCTTGTACTTGTATTGTATAATTTAACGGAAATATATATTATATTGCATTGAATTGTGTAGTCACTGAGGCACTAGCACAATGACAATGACAAAACTACCTGATTTTGACGCTTTTACTTTATACTTTCTTGTTGATTACTTGATTGTATAATTTAACAAAAGTATGTACCGGTATTTATTTATGAAAAAAATCCTGGTAACCCATGATAGTGGTCCGATATGAGGCTTTCTACAGAAAAATCGCAATTCCTTTCAATTTATAAGTTCAAGTTAACTGCTGTCCACAAACAGTTTCCATCAGCCTACCTGAAATCGAGCGAAGTGTAGCATAGGCTTCAGATAAACACGGTGCTGTTGAGTGCTTCCATTTACGGAAATTTTTTTTTTCAGTAGTTAATGGGCGTGCATGTAGGCTGTCCGGTACATTTTTCCAGCCGGATTAACACAAATGACTATTTACGATGTAAAGCAGTGATTTGTTGCGGAACTCATGTGATACAGTAATGTGCAACCGCTCGAATTAACCATGTTCGTAATGGTTTTCGCATAAACCGACAAAGTTTTTCTCTGTTTATGACGTCGTTGGTTACTTTTCCGGGTTTAATTCCGGGATTTACTGTCTCTCAGCTGTGTTTTCCATGGAGACGCCCTTACCCAAGTTATTGCTGACAGTTTATCGACTGATTTGAATTATTTTCCCTTTTCAGGGTTGTACGAGTGATGTAGTGTTCGCTTTGATGTTTTGATGTTCCAGCTAATAAGAGGGACGCTCTCTGTAAGGTCCCATAATTAGAAATTTTCCTCTTTCGCATTTTTAAAGTATAGTACCTATTGAAGTAATTGACAGGTATAAAAGAAGGGAGGGCCCGGCCCATTCATTGCCATGCCAAAAATAAATAAACCTTCGTCAGGTATTGTTCTTAACTGTTATTAATTATTTTTCCACCTAGGCTACAAGGCTATTATATATTGTATAGTAGATTCGCAGGGCAGCTCATTGAAAATTTAGGCAATGATTGAAAATACGGTGCGTACTTATGTACTTATCTGTACTAACGTTTTCTTCAATTATACTCGTTAAGTATACGAAACAAAACAAGGACTAGTGATAAAATATAATTTTGGCCTTTCTCTAGGAGGATTCTTGGAATTATAGGAATAATGCTGGTCTTTGATGGGATGGGGTGCTCATAAAAAATAAGCCTATATTTAAATGGAGCCTTGGCATTTATTAGGGCAATAATTTCCCATAATCGCTCCATTACACCAGACATTAATACCAGCCGCCTTTTAACTTGGCTCCGTTCACAAATTTGTGTCGATATTATAGACTAAGATACTTCTGATCCCACGTTGGATGTGTTTAATGTTATATTTTGAACTGTATCAATTTTTGTGCATATCTACCTATATACAGACAGACTGACAGACTATTCTTCTTCTTCCTTTTTTTCTTCTTCTTCTTGTCCTTGACTGGTATGCCTTTTGACGCCGTGCTGAGCCAACGCCTCCTGTGTCGTAGTTCGGTTTTATACCCCTATGCTATTGAAGTTGAATAGGAGATGGGCGTTTCGTTCCTCTTGGAAGGACAGACTATTATGAAATTATATGAAACTTCGCTCAGCTGTCTGCACGCTGCAAGACGCCGATGCAAGGTCTGACACAAACATAAGTATTTTATTCTCATCTGTAATGTTCTAGACTTTTGGCCGTTTGACGTGTTCCCACTGCCTTGACCCTTCCTTACCCCTCTGGTGAACTAAAGTTTTGATGAACTAAAGGACCCTTACTTTAGGGGCAAACCTTCCAATGGGAAAATGGGATTTCTGCCAGTTAGGAAAAGTGGATAGGGAAACATCTTGCATTCGAAATGTCTTGGAATTGCGGTGAGGTGTAACGTTTACGACTCCAGCGTTGGTTATACGGCCGTTATTATGGATATCGCATTATACTGGAGTGGTGCTATTTCGAAATGACTGGAATATCCCCCCAGGGATGCAGACGTGTTCAGTTGTCAAATGCTAAGTTCTGGGAAAGAGATTTCCTGGTTTAGATTATTGCATTTCGTAACAGCTGTAGAATTCATGATTTTATTATGTTCCACAATAAAATACCTATTTTAACTTTTAAAAATTTACATCACAATTTCATACCGCATGTACTTCAGAATTTTCTACTGCAGTATGTATATAATATAATATTTCTTGCATATTCAAAATTATTTGGTAATTAGATTGCTACATGTTGCTAGAAATCTCTGCTAGGAAAAATTGCAATGAGGTAATGATGAAGGGTCCGGGAATGGCTGATGAGACGGGAAGAGGTGGAATACTTATTTGAAATAGTGGACTAGACTGTTATGTGTTAACGAGAGATCTGTTATTAATATGTAAGTGTAGTTTAATAAGTTAGTTTAAGTATGTCCAATTGATTTTTTTTCTTTTTTCCTTAGTTTTAGGGTAGGGTAAATTGTTATAGGTCTTCTTTTGGGGCTTTACAACTATTGTGGTTAAATTGTTTTAAATTACATATTCATTCATTCAGCTTTTCGAACAGGCATAATTTTAAATAGAGACAAATGTTGTATTGTGTTGCATATTGATGCGAACGCAATTTCTTTGATTTGAATTGAAATGATGGCAACCGACCCGGTTTCAAATACCGACGTCACCTCCCGAAACGTATAAAAGAGGTCTATCTCACGAGGCATTGGACCCCAATTAGACTAGACTTGATAGCCTATTGATAGGTATATGTTTGAGTAGTCTAACATACGTTTTGATTTGATTTGGAGAGGGAAAAAGCCTCCAGGCACCAAAAACCTCTTCGGTGTATGTAAGTTGCCGTGGCATGATTATGTGTTAGTTGTTAGTCATAAGATAGCTAGCAAAAGAGTATAGGAACGCCGCACCGTTAATTTTTAATAACCTTAAGAAGGCTCGGAGCAGCAGATTGGTTCCTTGTAGCCTATGCTCTCTTGTATCTGATTGGCGAATTACACCAGTCCTACTCCTCTCTTAAGACCCTAAACAAATGACGTCACATTCCGAAATGAGTTGTCAAGGTACAGATAGTCTTGAGTTATCACTTATTATTGTACCTTAGTGTACATATTTTTAAGTAAAACATTCAGTATTAACCGGAAAACTCAAAATTCACCTCACCATTAATGCAAATTCTAATAATTGGAAGTGCTGCAGGCACTCAAAAGAAAACACATTTTTTTTATTGCGTTGGTGCGTATACTTCAAATTTAAATTTTGAACGCGTCAGCTCTAAACCTGGTTTAATATAATATCTGGGACCGAATATCAGCGGCTACGTTTTTTATTGCTGGAACTCGAGTCAATTTTTCCTGGTTTTTGCCCGTAACCTCGCCCGAAAGCGTTTATTTATGCTAATTCAATTATTAAAGGTTTTTTACTCGTGAACCCCGGGAAATGGTTTGGTAGAGAACCGCAAGGGTTTCTGTATTATCACGGCACATTGGAGGAAGCCCTTTACAGGGGACTGCGGATGTGACACTTTAGCCTCTATTAACGAGCTCATTTTGCGAAAACCTGGCGAATTATAATGGTGTCATCTTACATCCCTTTCATCTTACTTCCTTCATTGCTCAGTCACTTTGAAGGGTTGCTAATGCTTATGAATCAGCTGACGGGTTTCCATTTTCCAACAGCAACCAATGGAAATTCTTTCTACTTTCTACTTCATCACTTTTTCGTCGCTAGTTTAACACCTTGTTGGGTACGATTTTCCGTAGTTTAATTAAATAAACTCAACTGCACATTTAGGTATTGGCGAATTGTACTGGACGCCTGCTACGGCAGAATTGAGGCAAGTTTCAGCAATAAATAAATAAATCCAGGAAACATCATGACAAATTCTGAACAGTGAAACCAATAAACGATATTGTATAATTATTTAAACTACATCTACTATTAATTCTTTATGACAGCAATTGTGCCTTAATACGCGTAATTTTGTTCAAATGTCATGCAAGTGTGGGTCATACGATATGATCGGCTGGCAACATAAACCCTGCCACAGGCTGTCACTAAAGACTAATAATATATTTATATTATAGCCTACATAATATCTAATATCATATATAATAATTATACTAATGCCATGACATAAAAATGCCAATGACTATACCAATGTCTTGGGCCCATGGCATACGCAAGTATAAGGAGAATTTGAAATGTAACATGCACTAGTTTGAAAATCTAAATTATACAGTATATGAGTTAGGTGGAATATGCAACACGTGCACTGTATATTATGATGGAATAGTTATAATTTCTCTATGAGTTAACCTTTTTACTCCGTTTGTTAAAATTCCCAGCTCACTGTTCATACTGAATTGTGGCAGAAGTTTTTACTCAATTTTACTTGCTTTACAAAGCACAGTCTACTGAATACGTGAGCAAATTTCTCCTCTCTGTTTTTGACTGGATAAGACAATTAATAAAATGATGTAAAAATGAAACCACAACTATTTAAAAAAGAGGAGTAGAAAAGCTACATAACAAGTTGAGTGGAATAATTTTTTTTGTGGCCAAAGCTCTAAGCTCTGCGATTCACATGTGCATGTTTAGACGGCAATAAATTTGAAATCAAGCCATTGAAGCGCGAAATCATTTGAGCCGTGGCAGCAGCGAATTAGTAGTCCTTTGTTCATTTTAGTGAGCGAAACTGGAGCTTCGCGTCTTTGTCTGAAGCTATGCTTCGCTGATCGCCCTGCCCTTTGTAGTATACTATGTGTCTTTACATCCCTCCGCGGGATTCATGCGATTAGAAGCCTACCGTGTCATATTCGTGCGCGTGGTGCAAATAAATCATCTTATTATATGAAAGGCCCTAAGTTACATATCGTATATGTTTTTCTCCGTTTTTTTTTTAACTCCATCTCATCGATGTCGGACTTTCTGACTTGAAGAACACCCAACCCCCCGCCCCCCTCCTGGCTGCAGCCTAGGTCAGCTGCTTCCTATATAGTTACATCTAACTAGTTAACAATTAACATTGCTACTACATTCTCGTTGCTTAATCCTTATCTATAGTACAATGAATACACTAAGATTAACATGAGAAATCTAAGTTTACGGTATAAACTATATTTTTGAAAAAGAAAAAGTTATGGATGCATGCTAGCAATTTTTATTTATTAAGGTGCGGGACTCTGATTTACCTGTGTATGATGTGCCGGTTTGTTTGGGTTTGGGGCGTTTGTTATGTGTTGATTTCCGGCCGCCTTACCAAGTTGAATCCAGCGGACCAGAGCAGGTTCAAAGATGCAGATAACTTGGTAGTGTGCACAGTGCCGGTAGGGAAACATGGTAGGACTTGTCCTGGTCACCTCCGAACTAATCGTGTGACTTCACTGTGTTTCCCAAGTGGTTCGGAATCCACTATAATCAGGAGGTCCCCTGTCCTATGACTCCTATGGGCCCACACCGTGGCCTGGGACTGTGTCCAATCATACTACTACTATGTGTTGATTAATATTTGTACAATAATGTTCTTGTGCCGTATTTGTTGCCACTCTTCTCATGTATGTACTCGCAGATAAATTGTCGAAGAACAATTGAGTTTTCCGTTTTCTCATCACTCATATTGCAACCTTGAGATACCGAAGTTTTATTAACACCGGATGATCGAATTAATTTTTCTTGGGGTAGGTAGGTAATTGAACAACAAATGAGCAAACGTTGTTAAACCCGCTAAAAGCAATGAACGTGGGGATGTGTATCAGTTTAATTTTTCAATTAACTGTACATACAGAGTTGAATGGCATAACAAGGGTACTAGGGAATTGAGGGACAATTTTCATTGAGTGAGCAGTATTATTTTCTGTGTGAATTTTAGCCAAATATTGCTTTTCACTTTTATCATACCCATCGTCGCGGGAGAAGGATGGATGATATAATTATGAGAGAGACAGATATATGTAATTGCTCAGTACATAAATAAACGTCTGGACATGTAGAGTAGTGGTACAGACTCCGACTTTCACTCGAAAGGTTGTTGGTTTGAGTCCCACACTTGCTACATTTTCTGGCCATGCTTCAGAGGGCATGTAAAGCAGGCGGTCCCGGGTCTTTCTAGTTGCGTGCAGAGGGCTTTATAGCCCGAACTCCGCTAGGTTGGCTTAGGGATGGAACAAAAAGTCAATATTTATGTATTTATGTATTTTTTCAATGAATATGATTCAAAATTGGATATGTTTTCTTTTGAATAGCACAATACACATTTTTGACTTGGCGAGTATACCTAAATTATTTGATTTCACTTGGGAATATTGTATAGGCCAGTGTGAGTATAATAGGCTAGTATTACTCTTGTATGCCCCTTCTTCATTGAACACAATAAAAAGTTTATTTATTTATTTTGATAAGGAACGTAAGATTCAATTTAGTACATTGACCAAACTTATTGGCCATTTGACGTGAAAATTAGAGGCAATTAAAACGAAGGACTCAGCTTGTTGCGCTAGTGAACGCTAAGGGTTTGTTAGTCTTTTCTTTCAAGGGTCCTCAGCCTTCCTGTGTACACGGGGTTGTTCTCTTTACCGTACGTCCTCTTATTCGACTTGGATGAAATTGTTAGCATAATAGCGTCTGGTGGTTTAGTCATGTCAGCAGTTGAAAATACGCCCCATCCTCCCCATTAATAATTCAAAAATTCACACGCTCGTTGCTGAGATAGGTACTCAATAATTTTGTAAAATAATGTGCCGTATGTTGGGGAATCGGCAGAAGTTAATGTCTTGCTGATGTCTTGTGTAGGCTGCTAATATCCTGGCTATTGCTGACATAATAACGGATTATTGTGAACTTTTTTAACCTGACATACCTGTATTATGACGCTATGGCGACTGTGAATGCGTTTGGAATGTAAACTGTGAATGTAATTAGTAGGCTACCATGTTGTTGTATTGATAGGTTTCGCTGTGGAAATAATGACCGAATCCATAAATCTTTCTCATAGCACCATTATGGCTCATTCATTCATTTAAAAAAATTGTGCATTCTAAGTCGCAGTTACAAGTCTTTTATCACTTCAGGGAGTTTACCCACCAGTTGCCCAAAAGACATGTAACTAGCGCTCTGATTGGCTAATAATGTCGCAAATTAAGACGGCAGGCCATGTGTATATACACTGACACACACGTGTATTATCTTAAGACTAAGCTGTCATTATTATGCAAGTGAGGACAATTGTAAGGCGCCCATTCCACCGGGACCGGCTAGGGCTATTTACAAAACGGTGACGTGGTAGCAGACATTCAAGACTTAAGTGGCGTTTCCACCGACCTCGCATTGCAGAATGCAAATGACATTGACGGAAATTAGAATTTTTCTTTTTATAGAAATCTATTAAAATGTTTGTACTTAACATATCCCATGACGCCATTTTTTAATTTTAGTTTGTTTGTTTGTGATTTTACTGTATGATCATTGATCAATTTTAACTATGGCATAGAGGAAAATCAAAATTTCCGTCAATTCTGCAATGCGAGGTCGGTGGAAACCCCGCCTAAGTCTTGAATGTCTGCTACCACGTCACTGTTTTTGTAAATAGCCCTAGCCGGTCGGTGGAATGGGCGCCTTAGCACAACATACTGCTTTATACCTACTTTGACGTTATAGGCGAATGTATGCTTTAATTAAAGACAACCTTGCTGCATTTATAATAGACACTGATTGAATGGGGGCCCATAGACAAAGACTGAAAAGTACGAGGGGTTCTGAGTAACACTTGTGTGTGGTCTTATCTTTAATTACACGTCGCGAGTGTCTATAGCTCATGCAGTGTTAATTAACTGAAGGGGGCGCTTGCACGCGCACCTCTCAAAATTGATTCGATAGGTGTACAGTATAGTATATTGTATTGGTATATCCTATTAATTAAGTTATGGGCATAAGTTTCAACGTATAGTCATTAATATTTTCGGTCAGCTAAACTTTAAACACAAGAAACGTGTGACTTGTTTTTTATGTGAAGCTATTTCATTTCTCCCTAATTAGCTATTGAGAAGAGTGTCGTGCCTTTTTGTGCTCTTCTCTCTTTGTATTAGACATTTACAGTAGTTACCTACCTACATATTTGAATCTTAAATTGTTCATTATAGCCATATAACTAACCTTCCAGGTAGGGGAGGTTAAGGTACTGCATACCTACAATTCATAAAACTTTCGAGGAAAATTCTACATAAGAGTAAAAGGTGACTGTAGAATTCTTTACTGGAAAGATGGGACATTAGCCCCCGCGAAGGATATTTTTTTAAATTTCTGATGCCAATTTCTTAGGCAAATTGACACGACTTAATTCTTTCAACCAGTCAGAGTACGCGTAGGTACTCCTTAGAGGAGTGAAAGGCCTATCTCTCCTATGAACAATTATTATGGCATGAGTGGCATGAACTGCACATCAATTAAAATAAAACCTGGTGATTCGCGCAAGGCAATAATAGGAAATAAGATTTCTTGTCTTGCTTCTTGGGTTAATTGTAAGAGTGGGCCGAAAGGCCCAAAATTCGCCCATATGGAAAATAAATAATTTTCTTTCCTCTTTCTTTCTTCTTGCAAACTTCTTGTGCATAGCACTATTAAAACCGAAATGTCTGACAGCTCTCGGGAATGTAGTAGGCAATGTTGTTATTCACATTCTCATCGAAGGTATTTTCTTTTACATTACAACAAAGGACGCGGTATTGCTCTAAAGAGCTTCTTCGGCATTTGACCAGTTGTAAATAAGCTGGAATGCTCTCGAACGTGATGAAGGTTCAATAAAATCGTATTTAAGTAGCTTGTTTCTTTTCATTTCTTGGTTATTTCCCTCTGTTAATAGAGTTTGTTTAAAAAACCGACCTATTTATCATGTGTAAAGTATTAAAATCAAACAAATTTGCACAATTTCCACATAAACATATAAGTTATATTATTAAAAGTTAAAAAATTTAAAAATCAGTTACAGCTGTTTCGGTGTTACACCATCATCAGTCTAACAAATTTCTACCTGATATCAAGCTCTAAACCAATGAGAGGGGAGGGGAACAGTTGCAGCCAGTTGGGGAGGGATGTATGAAAGTTATGTAATTTACCAGATTACAACCATTAAACAATGTTTTTTATTTTATTTAATACACTCTAATCTGTCTAATAGCTTCCCCTTCCTGCAGTCATGGTAAATTGTATAAGTTGAGAATTCCGAAGTATGTCCAGAGGTAGTTAAGTAAGTGTTCCGCGAAAGCTGAGTCGCAATCTTGTTTACCAACTGCCCGGCGGTGCTAATTGATAACATATATGTTTATGTGCAAATTTCTTTGATTTTAATACTTTACACATTATGTTTCGTTTCCACGAAGTCACGAGAGAAACCCTACATTGGACCTATTTATCTGTCTCTGCGAAGCGCAAAATCAGTAGTCAAAACAAAGTGTTGATAAGTTTTTCTTTACTTATGTTGCAGGTTGGAGCGCGCCATCTACTGTTGACGAGGACTACGCGAACGATGACTACGCCAATGATGAAGACGAGGAATCCAACGGCGAGGACCAGTTTACAGGGCCCCCACCCCAAATTCTTTCCAAGGGTGGTACAGTTTCCGTTCAGGGCAATCAGGATATTTTTCTACCATGCAATGTAGCCCATGTCGGTAAGTATCTATCCTCTGCCAAATGCTTCTGAAAATTATCTACAAAGCCTATGATAGAGTGACTTCAAGCATTATTTTTTATTTTCCCAATTTCCCAACATTAACTGACTATATACGGTACACTATTTTTTTTCTTTTTCTGAGGCTTTGAGGTTCGTGGGGTACCGTGATGGTGGTTGGTCCCACTCCTCCACTGGGACCATAGAATTACGGTACCTAGCCTACATGAAAAGCTTAAAAAATGTAATTTTTCGCACCTGTATTTTCACAATTTCCCCCTGTTTCATACAGTAATTCATAGGGCGCAGCCTCAGCCCCAGGGGAAAGGGGGGCGAATTTATCCAGTTGTGGGCATATTGAATATTGGTTCTGTCCGCAGTCCTGTTTGAGTCCACTCTTGACGAAAATCTTGGATCCGACCCTGCCTTATATAAATCTGTATAACTATTGGGTGTTTAATTGTTTCAGATAATGTAGCTGTGATGTGGCTGAAAGATGACCAAATAATTTCAGTGGACGGAAGTATGTTGAAAGATTTCGACCACCGAGTGTCTCGGTTAAGCAATAATACATTGTCCATCAGCCAAGCTCAAAAATCTGATCAAGGAATTTTTGAGTGCAAAATCAGTTCAACCCCTACAATTCAAATATTCTATAAACTAGAAGTAACAGGTAAGCAATCAATAGCTGCTATAGTGTTCTGTATTTGTATATTACTAGTAGGAAAAATATTGCCTTAAATTCAGAATTTCTATCGGACCACCCTTACAATTAACTTATTTATTACTTCGTTATTAAGGCAAAGCAGTCACATTGGCTTCCAAGCTAAAAAATATGAAAGAAGGTACTTCTAACCCAATCAGCATGACGATATGGACAATGACAATGACACAGGCATGTTTACTGCACATATGTATAAGTGCCTCCACAGTCTCCCGAAAAATGAATTCTTTAGGTAACCCACAGTTAATAGGTTACAATTATGATGTATATTAATGCAGGATACAATGATTTGATGTTCCTATTTCAGTGCCCCCTCGAATAGTAAAGATGGTCCCCGCAGAAGGAGAGAAGGTCATCCGGAAGGGCGAAGCCCTGACACTGGCCTGTGAAGCCGAAGGGAACCCCACCCCCACAGTCAGCTGGACCAGAAAAGATGGCAAGCACTTCATCAACGGCCACCAGACCATGGCGGGAACAAGTCTGACATTTGAAAATGTCGACCGACGGCATAGCGGTACCTACTACTGCTCCGCCAAAAACTACAATGGGGCAGTCAGTGCCACCTTTGTCATCCATGTCGACTGTAAGTACTTTATTTTTAATTGAGATTTATATAATAATTTAAAATTCAAATTCAAAATTATTCCTTTTCATTAGTTTTCAATGCTTCTTATGAAATTGATAGCCACTTTATTGATTTCGTCATTTAAATATAGAATACGTCTACATTTAAATATCAAAATGTGATATTATATGTATATGTGTGTATATATATATATATACTATATTGTATGTTTGTACAGTATGTACTACCCGATCATGATATGATGAAATTTGAAACACTTTTTTATTTGAAAACTTGCATAAGAGGAACAGAGTTTGTTCCAAAAGTCATCTATCGTGGCCGGCATGTACCTATATATCGATTTTAGAAAACACTAACTTCCGTAGATATTATCCGATTTTAATGAAACTTGGCACAAATATTTGCCATACAAACGCCTTGATCAAGTTCTTTAACCATTAACCATTAATTTTTTACCATTAGCCATAAATTAGCCATTAACCATTAATTTGCAGATGCGCCTGAGATCGAAGTAGCGGAAGAAACTGTGACTACTGGAGAGTCTATGGAACCTGAAATAACATGTTCTGTTCACGCCCACCCTCCCGCTACCGTAAGTAGACTAAACCAACTCGAGCAAGATAGCTAGATAGAAATGAAATTGAAAAAGCAAAAGTACTGTACAAAGGGAACTCTGCGGATTGCAGCCTTAATAATGGGAATAAGTCGAAGTGTGTTAAACGATACAGCGTGAACCTAGTGTTAAATTCAGGTCCTGTAGTGTAGCGGTACAGACCCCGACTTTCACCCGAAAGGTGGTTGGTTCGAATCCCTCACTGGCTATATTTTCTGGCCATGCTTCGGAGGGCATGTAAAGCAGGCGGTCCCGGGTCATCCTAGTTTAGTGTAAGAGAGGGATTTACAGCCCTAACTCCGCTAGGTTGGCTTAGTGAAAGAACCACAAAAAGTCAAGATTTATTTATTTAAATTAACGTATATCCATACAAAAGTCTCAAAATTTATCCATGTCCTGGTGCATGGCCTGACAACTTAATTTCGATATTTCGATGCTGCACATGCATTACTGACCCCTACGTCAGTAGTATTAAAACGGTTTAATTTTGAAAATCAATTATAGAAACCTGTGCTTGAGGATTACAATGTCTTCTTCTACATTAAATAGAACTTAATGTCACTGCTTAATTTCCTCTGTAGCTTACTTTTCTAGTTTTTATTTTATTATCATGATTTTTATTTATTCATTAATTATTAAGAGCCTATAAGTTGCTCATGAGATTTTTAATATTAATAATTAATTGTGGTCTATACCCTGACAATAGCAGCAAAATATTTTCATTATAAATTCTTTACGTTTAATGCTAGAAAATCGCCGCTAACATACATTGGCTGGGGTCTAAAAAGGTCGCTACTAGCATTGAATACCATAAACATGGACGCTCTTTCTTAGGTTAGGTGGCGAATTTCTCATTCGCACCCACTAATTTGAGAACTTGCGCAGGTCTCATGGTTTAAGAATGGCCAGAAACTGTCCAACGCATCTAGACTAACGATGAGTAACATTGGAAAGCAGTACACTCTACGAATCCGTGAAATGACTAAAGAAGACTTTGGCTCCTACACATGCCATGCTGCCAACAGAATTGGAACGGAAAAGAGGATAATTTCACTCACAGGTAGGCTAATGTACCCGTTTAATTAACTGCCATGATGGTAGGTTTCAATAGCACAAAAAAAAGCATTGCTTGCAGATTCCGAGACGGTGATTTGACCATTGTTTTGAATCCTATGATTGGTGGGTATCGCAACTACAACTAGGAGTAGAAGTAGTACTGAGGGTGGGGTTACAAGAAGGTAACGGGCTACCAGCGGTCCTACTATGCCGTTTAGTGATAACTTATTCTTGGGGTTAAAAATGTAAACAAACAATTTTGAAGAGCTCATTCCATGCTAAAATGATCTTTTGGAAATTTTTTATCCCAGGTTAAGATTAAACAGATTTAACAGCCTGTTTCAGAACGTTTTTCATAAAATTTCTGACCCTGAGGTGTATCCTGGGCTTTTCCAGTGAAAACCCAAACACTTGCGTGCGGTCCGCTTCACGTCAGGATCAGAAATCTTCTGAAGTTGACTCTGGGGTTGTTTTCCAACTACCCATTTGCTACAAAGTTAAATTGGCCAGCGTGTTGCCGGCGTCGCGAGCGTCCGTGTGAACCGGGTCGGTGTGATTTTGAAATCCTTAGGAATGCATTAATTCATAATGTTTTATGTATAGGAGCTCCTTCGCGACCTGCGGTCAAAGCTACCACGGAAAAGGATGAGGTTCCTAAGCTGAAGTGGAGCGTCCAGTCGCATATTCCAGTGAAGCAGTATCAGTTGCATTACACTAGTGTCAATCAGGTAAGCACTAACTAAGCATTCACGGAAATGTGTAGTGGTACTTATTTCTTTGAGGTCTAAACCATGGCCGTGCCCAGGGGGGGGGGTGGTCCATGGGATCCGGACCCTGTAAACCTGTATGGTTTGATGAAGAATTTATTCATTAATAAATTACGTAAAAAATATTTTGGACCCCCTAAATCAAAACCTGGGCACGGCCTTGGGCTTAACTAAACAGTGAAAAAAAAGCAATACTAAAAAGGAGGAAAATCGTTGGAACAAGAGATCCAGCCGTCCGTTTTGGTTCAATCTATGCTACGTAGCCTAACCTAGTACATATGCGTGGCACACTATGTTCAACTTACACAACAAATTTGGAGTCTCCAGCTAATTAGGCCGAATAAAAAATTGAGAGTAAAATGTGGACCAGTAGGAAATAGTTATATACCTGTAGGTCTGTATGCTGTACACTGGACAGGACTATCCATGAATTACTATTATTGATTATAATCAGTTGCGATATTTTTATGGAAACAGCCAATAATGTTATTTACTTAGTCAGAAATATGACGTTTCTACGTTTTTCACGTCGTAAATAGGCAATGTAAAAAGCCCTTTCGGCTCTGGCCGATCAGCAGCCTGATCGAGGCGGTTATAATACCGGGGTTAAATAAATACCCTAGGATTATAACTGTAAACAAACAAATTTTGAATAGCACTTTCCATTATAAAATTATCTTGTTTACATTTTTAATCCCCTGGTAATATAAATGTAAAGATAATTTTATAATGGAAAGTGCTATTCAAAATTTGTTTGTTTACAGTTATAATCCTAGGGTATTTATTTAACCCCGGTATTATAATCGCCTTGATTAGGCTGCAGGTGTAGGGAGATTTTACAGACCCTGCTTTTCCTTTACGCCACCTACGCTATGTAATAAAAAATAAAATAAAATATTTCATTATTTTCCCAAGCTCAACACACAAATCACTCTTGTGTTTCAAATTTCGAACCACAATGATGACAATGAACTTTTACTTATCAAATTATTTTCACTTTGACTGGGCGCCATCTTAAAATGGTTGATTTGTCGTAAAAAGTACGTTAATCACCATTATCGTAGATAATAACACGGGCTTTCAGTCAGATTTTAATTCATTCCTCTGTGACCAATATTAACTGAGATATGAATTACCTATATAAGGTTTTAATCGGCCGCCATCTTGGAACTAAATAGTGGATCTAGCTGGTTAACGAACTCGATCGAAACATTTGTGTGTCTAATTTTTGTACCAAGTTTCATCAAAATTTAATAATATTTACGGAAGTTGGAGTGTTTCCTAAAATCGATACCTTATACCTACATGCATACATACGCATATAGGCTACATATCGTATATATATAACATTTTGAACGGAGGGTGGTTTTAGGCTCAGGGGGTCATGAAATGAAAAGTTGTGAAGAAATTTTCCGGAAGTCAAAGAACATTGGTCGCCGTCTCAATAGGTAGATGAATCTCCCTAAAAAAAAATAAGTAGACTAATTATATTATATGCCCAATAAAGCATTATACAATGCACCTAGCTTACCAAATTACCAATACTGTACTGTAATTTTGCCGCATCGTCGGATTAGCGCTACATATCTATTGATATGTGAGTATATCTTTAGCATATAAAAACTATGTTGCCGTTGCAGTTGCTGCAGTTAACACATAAGACACATGAACTGTAAACGATATGGAATGGGAGCTTATGTTACCGGTACCTAAATGGGACAAAAAAAAATTTCGTTACAGGAGCCTAAATCAATGTACGCGACTGTCAGCTCTAAAGAAGGGAATATTTTCTCTGGGATGGCTGAGCTTTCCGACATTGTGCCTGGAGATTCGCAAGTGGCTATTCGTGCGTACAATGACTTCGGTTGGTCGGGCTACACAAATATCACCGTCACAAAAGGAGGTTAGTAAATATCTTCTTGACTTGGCCATGTGCCCTAAAATATTCAAGAAATAGACTACCTAACACATTTTAATTAAATGTCATCAATTGATCGTAACTATGGCCACTAATGAGATGACGTGAATCAGAAGAATTTTTAAATAGGCTTTAGTTTAATACTTAAGTAGGCCTACTTCGGTATACTAATTCTTAAGTTTAGAATCTAATCTAACATAGTTTTGATCACAGTTATGAAAGGGATGAAAATATTTAAAATCCTAAGTACGCCTTCCGCCATTAAAATTAGAGAGGAGCATTATTTCTGCGATCAATAGGTATTTACTGTGAAATTTGATTTTGTATAGAAAATTTTAATTTTGAATTAATATATAGATTATAAATAATTTTTCTAAATCTAAGGCAGAAAAAATGAAGAAATTCACCAAAAATATAGCTGAAAATCATTCAATTGTTTAAATAGACGCAATTTGAATTTCCCGCGCTTATGTTAATTTGTCCTCTGTGAGTTATATAGCTTACTTACTGTACCGTTTGTAAAAATGTGTGGTGTGTAATGACTAATATGATCCTTTACCCCTACTTCATTGTGCTGCACTGGTTATTTCTGTTTCTAGATTTTCTATTCGACCATGCGATATCCGCCAAGTCAGGTGGGTGGGGTTCTCGCATTAGCCCCTCTCAGTCAGTCGATACTTTTCAACCCTTCCCTATAGCATCATATTCTTGGCCCACACCTATTGTAGAATGTTTGTACCTATCTAACTCTATGTTATTACAGTAGACTTGTCAATGTCTAATTGCTATTAAAAGATTTCATCTTGATTCATAAGGCTGAGAGTGTTTCGTGTATTCTAAAACCAGTTTGTGTCAATATTTATCACAAGCAGGGCTTTCTGGGTCTAACGGTCTATGCAATTTGCAACTGGACTTCATATATGCGCTGATTTCCATTCTGTACCGTCCTGTTTAACTCAGAAAACCAGCATGTGTCTTGATTGGATAAACGCCAAATGCATCTGCATACCTGCGTGTAAGCAGTAGGCACGTGCACGTTTGAATATTGTAGGAGACATAGGCTACAAGGGCCTATGAAAGAGAATGAAAGAAAGCAGATTAGAAAGACCATGCCAACTTGGCCAAAATTTCTGTCTCAGCCTCAATCAAGTACGCTTAAATAAATTTATTGGAGTCTATTATGAATTTCGTCGTATTTAGCCTCAGTACCTATTGTTTGCATTATAGGCCTTCAAGCCTGTTGAACCTCATCCCGGCATGACCCCTATTCATTTGTTATATGCATCCGTTGTTATAGTTGGATTTTCTTCCAATCGTAGCCTAGGTACTCGTAATTAATTTTATTGATTGTCTATGTACGCTTATAATCAACTTTTTCAATAAGTTTCATTTTTTTTTTCGATTTGTTCCTGAAAAGAAGGTTCATTATATAGGTACCTACTATATTATAATGAAGAATTATAAAAAAAAAAAAAAAAAAACAAGACGCTTAAATTAATGGTAAATGTGTGAGGGATTCTTAGTTTTTACATTAACATCAAATCAAATCCAGCAAACACATCCAAAAAATTTGATGTTACGGCAACATTTTTAATTTAAAAGGTTTTGTGTAAAATGATGAAGGGCCGATTATAAAGGAATATGCATCTATAGCCTAGAGTGCTAGGTTTTTAAACAATCATACATTAGCCGAAATTAGAGGATATGGAAAAAAACGGGCTTGGCGGGATTTGAACCCACGATCTACGCCTAACCGGGGCGTCGTCTTAACCGCTGGACCACAAGCCCTCTAATTTCGGTTATAACGAGGTGGTTACCTCTTTAACCAAAGTTAATTTAATGTCAGTGTTATATATACCATATAATACTACAATATATTAATCATACAGTAGGTGAGGAATGATACTATAAGTTTCTTAGGGAATGAGTTATTTTCAATCAATTAGCATATTCACTTACGGTATTTGTAAATGTTGCAGTGTCGGAAAACATGTCGCCGCACTTCCGGCCGTGTACCACGCTCCTCGCCATTGTTGCGGTGACGTCATTAGTGAACCTACTTGTTTAGATTTAAAATAGTAAGTATTTTGACTTTTAAACACTTAAGTCCCCGTACACACACGAGTCTCGGACAATTTTCGTCATTATAGCAAACTTCGAAAACCACAGAGTCAACTTCCGAAGATTTTTTAACTTTGAGGTGTGTTCTGGGGCGTTTCGAAGGGAAAAATATGGACCGGGCCAGGGTCAGACATCTTCTCGAGTTGACTCAGTGGTTTTCCAACTACCCATTTACTAAAAAATTGAAAAATTTCCCAGATAATTTTTCTAACTGCCCATTTGCAACAATGACAAAAAATTGTCCGTGTCTCCCGCTTGCCGAATCGTGCTTGTGTGAATGTATGTATTGGATCGTCATTAATTTGACACGATTCTGTACGTCTTGGCTTCCTCCACTCAGAATACATGACGTATCAGTAGGTGTCAAGGTGAAACTGAGAACATACCGGGGAAATTCGTCTCACCCTCGCCCATGAGACCTATTACAAAAGAAAATGTTTTCTGCCGATCATGCTGGTGCGCATATATTCCTTCCAGTAAAATTGTGGCTCCTCCCACACCAATTACCTAAAATATCAGTGGGAAAATATATAGGCTTGCGTTTACTGTGTATTCCACACATAACATTAGGTGGTTTTAACTTAATTGCGTATTGCGTGTTAACTTTTTGTCAAGACGTAAATTTCATGTCGAGTTGGTCATGTCTAATTTTTTTGTTGCAGGGTCCATAGTTTTTGTTTTTTGTATCGGAGTAAGAAGTGGACGTGGCATCTACTGCTGAGAACCAAAGCTGCTACTGACGTCGTGTACCTGGACCTTCTGCCACGTCCGTTTGTTCAGCGAGCTCGCATTATTCCACAGAATCAGCTAAATTGCAATGTCAGCTGTTTTTATTTTATTTTTAAATTACTATGTCTTAGACTTGAAATACGATCGATTATTTTATACCTATTATTTTAGTTGTTGAAATGAATTAAACAGAGACTATAATTAGTCTATAGAACTGTTAGTTTTAACACGTTTTATTACTTTTATTACAATATTGCGCTACTATTGTTCCGTGAGACATTGCATTAGCGTGTGATTCAGTGGAGTACTAAATGAAATGGGTGTTGTATTATTTCAGTCATATTTACTACATATACGAGTAGCTATAAGCAAAAGTCAAATGCCTTGAAATTGTTGTGCAAATGCTGTTGTAAAGTTACTGTGGTTTTCTGTGGCAGAGAATTGAAATTAAATCGGCAATTTCAGTTATAATTTTAAGATGGTTAGATGGCCCTAGACTTCTGGAAATACGTTACGGCGGATTGTGGAACAACCATAATTCCGTTGATGTAAAACTGACAACATTAAACATTTAATAATTTATGGTTTGCGGCACTTTACTCTGGGGGTTTTACTTATTTATTTAGTTTTTTATGTATTGCATTTCTATTTGCCCCCATGCGACTGCGGAGAGCCAAAACCTTACTTAGATCCATTGATATGAACTTCCTGTGGCGCTATTTTGGCTGCAATGAATGAATCATTGTAGACTAAAAACTTTAATTTGACTTCCCGTACATCAGTAAAGCCTTTGTGTTTACGCAGCCCAAAAAAATTGAAAGATAATATACTGGATCTTCAATTAACTATTCTTTCTGAGGCTGACGAGCAATGTCAAAAATCACAATTTAGGGTCACCTGACGAATTCGCCATTTTCATATTGACTGCTGATTGTTAGTTACCAGTCTAATGATAATTTTGGTTCTTTGCCTAATACCATAAATGGGTGTGTATATAATGTATTTAGTAAGAAGCAGGACGTTTAGTTTTATGATTTTAGTATACTAGGTTAATTAAGGTAGAATGCCATAACTTTTTTTTTGTTCGCTTCTACAAGGGTTATTTCTTTATTACTTTTATATTCCTGTGACATTTCATGTTGAATGATTACTTATCATTATCATTTATCAAAAAGGATAAACTAACTTTTTATGGCCCTACCAACATAATCGAAGCGTTTTTCCTAGCTACAGTGAGCACTGAACTTTCTTGTTTCAACGGTTTTCGTTAAGGAATAATAGGTGCGTATGCACAGAAATTCAACTTTTTGCGGTACAATTTAAGATTTTATTCTACGAAAACGAATAAATCTGGAGAGAAAGGAGTTCGTAATATAATAAACGTTCTTCTCTGAAGCAAATGCACTTAATTGGAAATCCGTGACCTATGCATACTGTATGCATTTTGGGTTACATTTGCCTTGTAGGTTATAATGTCATTGGCTTATCTATATCTTGCACTCCGTGTAAAGTCATCAGATATTTTAAAGTAACACATAGGCCTACTACATAAGTTAGAATTTTCTTTCGAATTTTATGTTATTTTATTAATAGATTAAGATTAGTAGGTTCCAACGTTGCTGCCGAGCTTTTTCGCCTTGTAAAAAATGTAACATAATAATAGTTAATAATATTGTGTAACAATAAAATGGCTGCCAGCAGAACTGACAACTTGACGAAACATGAAATCAATAAACAGCATATCTAAATATGTAATCTCTTAGCACAGTAATAAGTGTCAAGTTATTTGTTCTGCAAACTCCAGCTATGGTCTGGGTGTAGACTTTTAGAGAAGTAGTAACGTTCTGCTACTTAGATTCTTCTAAGATTCATGTAGTTTTAAGTAGACGTTTGTATAGTTTTCAGTTCTTGCTAATAAGGGTCTTAAAGTTCCAGTAGCTTAATTAAGTTGACCACAATACTATTGGAATATAATATCATTAATAAACGCCGCGAACACTGATCTGACAATATAGGGGTAATCTGATCCATGTTTTCCCTGGTACTAATATGCCCCTAGCTTGTGTCATATTGTACGGTACATTCATTGTATTCTACTGCTATTTCCTTAAGAGAAAATAAATTATTTTCCTGGTAAGTTGTCATTTATTGTTTTATCCGACTTATCTTAAGTAAGTTCACATGAGAAGATCTAGCCTAGCAGGGACGCCGAGTTTAAAAACTTCTGGGGGGGGGGGGGCAAGAATTCGGTACTCTGGAAAGTATTAAGAAAATGCATTGGTAAATGGTTACTTAAAATAACTATAATGCAGAAAACGTTGACCGACGTACACTCGCTCTTTCTATAAAATTATATAAAAAAGCATTCGAAAGTTGGCTATACGAACAAAATTGGCGCGAAAAAGTTTCTAAAGGTTGGTGCGGTGCAAATGCCAAATTTTGTGAATTACCTTTATCTTAATGTTTGGAATAGGCCAACGGCCTTACCATGTTGATTCCATTAGAGCAGAGCATGTTTCAAACTGCGGCAACTTGGTAGTGTGCAAAGCGTTGGCAGGGGAACCTGGTGGGACATGATAACGCGCTTAGGCAGTGCAAGTCGAGTCCTGGTCACCTCCGATCTAATCGTGTGACTTTACCATGTTCCCCAAGTGGTTCGGAATCCACTATAATCAGGAGGTCAGGAGTCAACTCCCCTTTCCCCGAGGTGATAGAGTCTGCCCTTTGGGTGCCTCAAGGTAACAGACTCACTCCCCCCGCCAGGCTGACAGGGTTGCTTAAAGCAGAAATGCTGAAAGCAGGCGTTAGAAACAACAAACAACAATGTTTGGAATAGTAAGGGAGACAAATAAATAAACTGAACAAAGGGTTCTTTGCTGCTGGGGGGGGGGGGGGGGGCGCTGCCCCCCAGAAACTAGTCTGCGGGGGCAAGATGGACCGTGCCCCCCCCCCCCCCCCTCAAGTCGGCGTCGCTGTAGCCTAGCAGGCAAATCAAATCACTTTCCGAGAGCCTTCCATAGATTTTACACGCAGTGACCCTTAAGAGTCTTTGGTTCTGTTAGCTATCTAAATTAACTGTTAGCGTTAATTAATTATTGATATATTAAACTCTTAGCTTCTGTATTAGCAAGCTGTTGTTGCTGTTGGGGATCGCTTTATTGTGTCGCAGGATTGAGGGTACAATATTATTAGACAAGGTTCAATCAATGAATACAACAATTATATTAAAATAAAATAATAAGATACTCACCAGTAGGATACAGCCGGTGCCCGACACTTTATAAATTTAAAGACAAATACTATGACTAATTAAGTTCCTTAATATAAATTCGACTCCTTGAGTCCTGAGAGGTTCCTCCTTCTGTCCCTTCCGTCTTCAGTCTACCCTCCAAAGTCCCTCTGGGGTCTATTTAATACCTCGGTCGGCGATGTCACCAAAATGGCTGTCTGGTCTCACGCCACTCGCTTTCGCGGAAAACCGTCAGCAGTTTTGGGCCTGGGCCAGACAGGCACTCAGCAAGTTTCGCCGCCGGGTCGTTCATATGTATGGCTAGAATATAGAGATCCCAGAGGGGCAGAGGCGACGATCCTCTGACAGTTCAGAGACTTGGGCTTGTGCAAGAGAAAGTCATCGATGCATAGCATTACGGCCTGCCAGCGTCCTCACTAGCATTGGGATGTGGACGTGCGGTAAGTATTAGGTAAGGCAGCGGTTCCCAAACTTTTTCTATCGCGGACCCCCAAAATTTGTAAAATGTTTAAAGTTTAAAAGTTTAAAAATTTTAAAATGGTTAAAGTTGAATGAGGAGGAAATTAGAAAGAGGCACAATATAAAGGGTGGGCCAACAGGAAGCAAGACACCCCCTTATTGGCAAAATGTATTACGTCTTTGACAAAGACCGCAAATTCGTAACACTGTTTCCTAACCTGACGTATCGATGATTTTCCTCACTATAGTAGGCCCTACACAAACTAACTTACGTTACTTTATTGCATATTAGGCCCAAGCCCGTACCCAAGGCCCCCCAAAATATGAAGCTCCGTCCTGACAATGCCATTAGGCTTTTTGTATAATTGTGGACGTGTTTTCGCTATGAAAAACACGTCCGCACTACATTACACCACATGGCATAGGCCTAGTCAGGACGCGGACCTTCAAAAAAAAATATAACGAACGCTAAAATAAATGTTCAATATATACTTATTATTAGCCCTGGGTAGATAATTTTTTTTTTAATAAGACATTAATTAAATTATAGTAGAATGAAACCCATTGATAATGGAAGATAATATGACAGACATTAAAGGAAAATAAATTACGGGCGATCTGAGTTCGGGAGGCAGGTAGTGGTGGTTTTCAGGGGTGAAATACGGTACATTTTCATTTCCGACAAAACTACAAGTCCTATGGAAAAACGTCAAATAGCAAAAAGGTTGGTAATGAGATGTACAACATTAGTGTAGTCAATTTAGTTTATCTAGGCCCTATATTTATGTGTGTCAATCAGCTCTAAAATAAAAATATCAATATTTTCGTTCTTAAATAGTATGTTTAACGTTACATAACCTAAAAAAATAAAATCGAATGATATTTTAGTACAATATTAGATGCGAATTATGGAAATTTTAGATAACTAAATTGACCATTTTAAATATTAAAGACATCATTTTTCGATTTCGTTTTTACATTTTTTAAGATTATTTTGCAGTGGTGTAGGGCCTACATTGTTTATTATACCATCAAAAAGTAGAGATTTCCACCAGCAAAAAGCCTACCTAATTTTATTTTAAAATCGAGAATTTGACGTGAGATTTTTCGATTGAAAATTAGGGTGCTTTTTCCATATATAGGCCTAGTCAAAATTAGTTGGAAAAAAAAAATGTTTTAAACCAAAAAAATTACAATGTAGCCTATAGAACATAAAAAAGTATGTTTTCACCAAATTTCACGTACAAAATTTTATTTTGTGAAAGTGTAACATAAAAAACCAAAACCTTGGTTTTAGTACCTATTTTTCTCATAAAATTTGAGGTTATGTGAAAAAATTATGTACATCTTCTTATTACCTACCTTTTTGTTATTGACATTTTTCCATAGGACTTGTAGTTTAGTCGGAAATGAAGATGTAACTAAATAAATAAATGAGGACTTTTTATTGTTTCTATTACTAATCCAACCTAGCAGAGTTAGGGCCATAAAGCCCTCTCTTACACTCTACTAAGAAGGCTCGGGACCGCCTGCTTTACATGCCCTCCGAGGCATGGCCAGGAAATGTAGCCAGTGTGGGACTCGAACCAACAACCTTTCGGGTGAAAGTCGGAGTCCGTACCACTACGCTACATGTCCTGAGATGTACCGTATTTCACCCCTAAAAACCACCCCTAACTTCTTCCCGAACTCAGATCGCCCGTAATTTATTTTTCCTTTAATGCCTATCATATTATCTTCCATTTCCAATGGGTTTCATTCTACTATATAATTTAATGTTGTTTTCCACAATTTTTCAGGGGATTTACCCTGGGCTATAAGTGTACTACTGAAAGTTGCCCGTTATCCATTTAAGTGATAACAGTCACGATATAAATTTAAACTTTTATTGAAGATTTAAAATTTTCTCCAGGGGAGTAGGAATCCCCCGTCGTCCAAGTCATTAGTGTCCCTATGTTGGCATATTCGGAGCATTCTCGTTCCCATACTTGGTCTAGCTGACATCTGTTACAATGTCAAAGGTTAGCATCTCTGAGCTTAAACATTGGCACATGTAGTTGGTATGGGTAGATATCGAGAAGTGTTTGCCAACGGCTAGAAATTCATTCGGAAAAAGATTGGTATTGTTTCCGAATGAATTTCTAGTCGTTGGCAAACACTTCTCGATATCTACCCATACCAACTACATGTGCCAATGTGTTAGCTCAGACATGCTAACCTTTGACATTGTAACAGATGTCAGCTAGACCAAGTATGGAAAAAAGACCAGGATACCTTAATAGCTGGTTTAAACTTTAGGCTGTTTTTGCCTCTATTAATGCCAAAAAAAAGCTAAAAATCAGGGACTTCCATTATTATTACTATTATTATTATATTAGGTATCATAAAATAAATTTAATAATAAAATTAAGAGGTCTGTTTCCTTCGTTACCATTCGTAAAGAAAAAAAACCAGAATATTTAATAAGGTTATCCTTTTAATAAATCCGCCAATTTACAATAATAAGTTGCCTCTGGCGCGTGACGTCCATACGTATAGTCAATAAATATAGGCGAATTGTGCATAAAAAGAATTCAAAAAAAATCAGGGAAGCTGCCGGAGCTTAAAATACATTTTCAGTAAAAAAATCTTTTTGCACTCAATGAGTAATTTAGATAGTCTACATAATACAATCGGTACTAAAATATATATACTGTATTATATAAATTAGCAATGGCCCTTATTACGCACTACAATATTTATTCGATCGAATAAATTTTCTTATACCCATATTTATAGGTACTGGGTCGAGATGTAGGCCTACCTAATTAACGTTCCACGGAAACATAAAGCTCAAAGCCAATGAGTACGTATGAAAAAATGATTGATTAGTATTTTCTTTAAAATGGACCTTACCCAACTAGAGTTGATGAATGCGTAATAAATTAACTCGCAATTTCAGTGATTCTATGACTGATTATAACATTATATGAATATACATAAGGCTAATGTAGCATATCTACTTAAGTAAAAACTTAATTGGCTAGTATAAATAAATTAGGTTAGTTAAAAAATTGCAGAGCCACAGCGAGGGTCAACAAAAACGTGCTGATAATAGCCACTGATGCTGAACCGGTCTGACAGTCAGTTGGTTTGTCACTTTTGATCAAGTTGCACAGTACACCACGGAAATTAGTGAACGCTTCTTTGGACTGCTGCTCAGAATAGCTATTGTTAACGACAACTGTGGGAACGGACTTGAGGGGCGATTGGAACGCTGCGGTCTCGTCGCCGAACAGCGCGAGCAGAGTTGATCCGTGAGTGGTGTTGGCGCAGGTGACTATGTCGTCAGTGGCAACTTGAGTGCTTTCTCCGCACTTCTTGATCGGATAGGCGCCATTTCTGTCAGCCAGACCAGTGGCCATTAGGCAGTTGAGTAGGGCGAGAAGTTTGGTTTCGTCGTGAACTAATTGAATAGCACAGGCTTGAATCTGAAAAGAAGTTAGAAATGTTTATAATGAGTAATTATCTATTTTTTCAATTTGTTACTAGCATTAATTACGGGGATGTTAATAATTGGAGAGATGAAGACAACAAATATTTAAGGGAGAGAATCTCTGTCATATAAAATTGGTTTAATGTACTTTATGGGGGGTCTTCTTAAGTAATAATAATTACGCTAATAATAATGCTTGTATTATTTACGAATTGCATCTGATTACTTTCATATCTTTGTGGCTGTACCCGTAGTAAGCACTTTATTAAACCACACTATTTTATCAATAGGTTAACAATAACGACACAATAACGTGCAGCAGATGCTACATAAAACTAAAAATAGTCAAATACAAAAATTAGGTGTCATGTTACATGGTTACATGAAAACTGAGCACGTGGAGAAATTCTGCTAGTGAATCTATAATAAAGCTCAGAGAAAAACGATTCTTATGGAAAACGGGCTCAAGAAGCCGTGGGGGGGGGGGGGGGGGAGGCCAAAAATGACACTGCCGCGAAAGATCTAGCCAGATGTACTGTATAGGCTATACGTATACGAGTAGATTCATCTGTGAATTGGTGTAATATTGGTCATCGCAAATTACCATTTTATTGCATACACTACTTCTACTTTTTCCGCGCTCTATCCCCTACGTAGGTCGGCGCGGCGGTACGGCATTGGCCCTTTTAAATGCCTCCGTTTTGAGCACTTTGGTGGGAGAGTGTGAGTTCCCCTGTAGAACTGTAGACCGTTATCAATATGGCGGCTAGTGGGCGTGCACAAGATAAGTAAGCAATTTCAATGGGTGAATAGCCGGCACAAGCTAAGTACAGATTTTTTACATTGATACATTTTTTTTTACCTTTAGTTCATAAATTTATAGAATGGCCTGTGAATAATTTAGATAATTATGTTATAGGCTAACTTTAATTAAATTCTAAACAATTCGCCAGTAAAACTAGTATACAGAACCGGCCGCAGTATGTAACTTGTCCATTTCAGAGTTTGGAGGTGTCACCAGTCACCACCACCCCATTGGCCTTTTAAAATAGCATTTTAGGCAGACGCAGCCCATATCACAGGCTTAGCCGTGGCCAATAGCCTATTAAAACCGAATCCAGTCTTGGAAGGAATATTGGTGGCATTTAGCCACGTCCTTGGTATCTCTCGTTATCGCGCAATGACAACCTATGCAAGCCGGCTTACAGCACACCTGTAACTTGACCATTATAATTATATGGTATAGCCATATTACAATCTCTAGGTTGAACCATATCTAGGCTAGCCCCACAGGACGTAATACTTCCGGATTTTAATACCTCACGATAGGGCTACAGGCTACAGCTACTGTACGTACAAATAAACCAGTTATTATTGTTGGCGGACACGGTACTTTCGGTTAGGCAGGGCTAATATAATATGTTATACTGTACGATATACGAGATTATAATGTTAAACAAGTTCTATTCCAACAAAACGGTCCATGATTGACATAGGGCACAACATAAATGATCTCCAGCCTTCTCTAGAGTCAACTCGAATATAGTTCCAAAATTTTTGATCCAATAAATATGGGCCCAAGAAAAATTCGAAAGTGTAAGTAGGCTACCTAAATTCAGATATAAGACGTATACTATTGTAATATTACAAATACAATATTTCTTCGATCGAATAAATATTGGAGTGTGTAAACAAGGCCACCAGCGTTAATGAAATTTCAATTTTCTGCGTTGAAGTATAAGTTATTGTAAAAATGATAGAAAAATTGTGACAGTGAAATGAATGAAAACGATTTTTTGCAAATGAACAAAAGGCGAACAATAAGACTATAAAGTCTTGTTTTCATGCTAACCTTAAAAACTAAAACATATTATTGTTAATAATAAATGGTTAAAATTAAATCGAGAAGAAAATAAAAAGAGAGGAAGAGTGAAAAGGAAGAAGGATAAAAAAGGGCGGGGGGGGGGGGGGGGACAAAACTGTTTGGTCCTTTACGTCCCCATAACTTGTTAAGGTCGCTACACCCGGTAACATTAACTTGCCTGGATACGGTCTCACAATGTTTTGGCCTCCCGCAAAATTAAAAATTGCTCGGCGGGCACGAAGGCCCCATGATTCTCTCAGCAATGCCCAAATAATATTTTGTATACAGGCTGGGTTTATAGATATATATAATATAATACAATATCTAGCTGATGTTTAGCATTATTGCTTTCAACCTAGCCAACCTCAGTGAATGGTCCAACAGCATTTGATGTCCTCCATGACAATAGAGGACAGAGGATGGAAAACCGTTATGAATAATTATCAGCTCCACAGATAGACACGCCACGACTCCTCTAATGGTTACCACACGAAATGCTACAATAGTCTGTAAGCCTATTAGGCATTGCACGGTCAAAGCTTAGGGGACAATAATCGATACCAGCATCTGCATTTTGAACAAAATAGATTTCACAGCTAATATTGAGGACTCACACTCACGAGATGGTGGAAATTTAGAGAAATTATCCAATGATGAATCCGACGTCGATGGCAAGCTGGTACGAGTCGCTACATGCCATGCGATCGGAGACGTGTCGTATCTCAGCACAAGTATTAATTTACTCATTGGGGCGACTGACGAGGTCAATCGGATACATTCATTAAATTAAAAAGAAATCCTGAACGATAGCTCTAACTATAACGTACCACAGTACATACACGAAAAATACACTAAACTGCACACACATAGAAACGGGACACTTTTCGAAATACCTGTACATAGGGCAGCCAGATACGGACAGTCAACAATTATTTACACGACAAGACTGTGGAACCTACTACCTACTGAGATTAGGGCGGCTGGATCACACAATCAGTTTAAAAAATAAAATAAAATCATATATTTTCGATAACACCTAGACCCTGTTACCTGGCCTCGTAGCAGTACAAACAATGGACCCCCCTTCCCCCCTCCTTTTCTACCTTCTTTCCCCCTTTTTATAATCCATATACGATAATTTAAGTTAGGTATATTTTACTATGTACACTGTTATTAAGTTATGGTTAACATGATAAAAAGACTTTATATTCTTATTGTTCGCCATTTGTATTGCAATAAAGTCGTTTATTCATACATTCATAGCTCTAATGACGCCCCTGCTCTAGAACAATATTTCATGAGAAATTGTATTTTATACAAAATTCAGAACTTTCCCGGGTGTTGGATAGATAGTCTCTTAGTCAACTCACATTAAATTTTTTATCCCACCATAACCCTCGTCTCCTTTCAATTATAATTCGTAGGATAGTTTGTCAGCTGCAAAGATTTACGTTACTCTACCGTAAAGGGTCAACTTTTTCTCCTCGAATTTGAATTGTAACAATGTTCAGTCACCATAAATTTGCTTCCCCGTAGCACTAATCTTCTTCTTATGCCAATGGGCTCGAAGGGGCCCCAAATACATACAGTTTACACTTTATGCTACATACAGCATATAACCTAGGCCTACACTCCCCCACTATTAGTCGGTAACGATATATTTTTAGTTTCTTAGGTTAGTACCATTGACTTAATTTAGGCTTTGTAGGACTCATGTAACGCGTGTCATGTTTTTAGTTTTAAAGGCAACGCGCCAAATGGAACAGCCTTGGTGACCGCATGACTTCAATCCCATTCAGGCTTAATAAACCGCAACAATGGCCCACACTGTGGTCAAGTGTTGCACAATAATGCATTTATGTGTTTCCTGATAATGTGACAATAGTTTTTTCTGTTGTCTTCGAGCCAAGGCTAACACGATGACTAATAATGAGCTCTAATGATTCCATAGCAAGCGCGCCGTCAGAATATTAACATAAACGATTATCATAACTAGCCTGGATAGCACATAGGAAAAATTCTTCGAGTGTTTGGCCAAATACTGTACGTAAGCAGACTTGAATTTATTGTAGCCAAGACAACTGAAAGGAAATGTCCCAAAATACTGTTACAAAATACTTGGTACAATCAGCGGCGGCCTTAAGCCCCCCCCCCCCCCATACATGGTGCGTCCTAATGGACGTACTTCCAAAATTTGGCCGAAATCGCATCGTGTATGGGGAAACCCGACTGGACGGAAGCGACCAAATTGGATTTCCAAATTTTTTGATGTCCACGTCCATGCTTCCATCCGTTCAGTCCGCCCATTTAGTGGACGTACCGTGTATGGGGAAACCGTACGTCCAAATGGATGCGGACGCACCGTGTATGTGCGTTTCTACCTCCAAACTGCTATCAGTCGTATGTCAGCTACCGTGGGGTAAACACGTTGCATACTACAATATCAGATTTAATAACTCAGCTAAGGAATGTGCGAGATTGCAAAAGCATCCACTTAGGCACATCTATTATTTATGTATTGCTATGTAGTTAGGGTTGCCAACTTTTTGAAAAGAAAATATAGTACGGTACCCCCCTCCCCCCCCGCCCCCCGGAAAGTATTTGACTTTTCTTTCTGTTTGTTGACTGAATGGTTTCATGAAATCATTCCTTAAAGGAAACGCTTCATCCCTAATAAAAACATATGGCACTTGGGTCATGCCATTTGATAGAAATTGTGGAGGAGGCAGGTTCAGTTGATGATTTTCAAGTATGTTTTTTAAGCTCCCGTGTTTGGGCTCCCTAATTGGCCGTACATTCAGTGGACGTAGCCACTTGGACGTACGTCCATTTGGACACACCGTGTATGGGGGGGCTTTACCCATTGTGAGGCTCCGGGCGGCAGATAGAGGAGCAGAACAATATGTCCCGACTGCTCCCGAGCTGACCCGAGTGCTGTGTTAAGCGACTAAAATAGCGATCTTCGAATGTTTCGATAATGAATTTTTAAATTATATTTTGAATCAATGAGTTAGTTACCTAGCTTTATTTTCATTTACCGTTATGTTATAACCTTAATAAATAAATATGGATCAAAATCAAAAGTTTGAAATAAAAAAAATATAGTTTAAAATATCTATATATTTTTTTAATTTGCTTGGATTGTTGCGCGAAGCCCCGGGCGATTGCCCTGTTCGCCACCCCCTAAGCTGGGTACAATAGAATCCATAAGCTAGGAATAGGCCATGTATACTGTATATAATGTACAATACTGTTGGCTGAGCGACATTATCGAGAAATGTAACCTATTAATCCGCCCATATGGAAAATAAAGACAACATTCCTTCTGTTTTTCTTTTAGTTTACAGCCCATAGGAAATTGGCAACCCGAAATTTATTACTTTTTATTTTTTATTTAATTAATTAAGCATGTTATTAAAGATTTGGCTCATCAAAGTTGTAGAAGACTACTTCATACATCATATAATAAGGTATTTTTAGTTTTCAAAATTGTAGTTTTTTTTTTATAAAATCGATTATTTGTTGTTTATAAAATGCTTGCATGTTTATGAAAAATCTACAATTTCGAAAATTAAAAATATCTTATAATATGATGCATAAAGTAGTCTTCTACAACTTTGACGAGCCAAATTGCATGCTTAGTTAATTAAATAAAAAATAAAAAGTATTAAATTTCGGGCTGCAAATTTCCTACGGGCTGTACACTGTTAAGTAGGCACTCTCCGCACTCACAAGTCACAACATCCAAAATTACTAGAACCATGATATCGCAAGAGCAGGTTGAGGCGAGTGAGTCAGGCATATTCGCAAATGCACGACAAGTCTCATGGCCTCCTTTCTCTGTGCAGAAAGTTATATCCAGTGAGCTACGCCTACACTACGCCGCATGTGCTCAAATAATCGAAGGAAGTTCTCACGATTAGTAGATATTTTGAATACCCCTCAGCTAATGGAGCTAATAAAGCAGGGCTTCTTAAAGAGGGGTCAGTAGCATGTCTATATCAGAAGGGGCCGCAGTAGGTCAGTCTGTAGTAGTAGTAAGTAGTTAGTACTTAGGAGAAATGTGTAATGAAAGTACCAATAAAAGTATTTTTATTAATATAAATGAGGTATAGGTGTAGCAGCGGAGCCTTTCTGCCCTTTATGCGACACCAGGGAAGAGATGGACGGAAAATACATTAAGACGTGCCCGGCTCTTGTCAGTAGCAGAGGTTCACCAGATTGGCAGATTATGTGTTGTATTGGGCCGGATGGCGGAAGCCTAATGCTATGGTGTTAAAAAAAAATATATATATATATAAATGAGGCTTTTTTTCCTTTCCAAAAATATTTTTTGACAGGGGTCCGTCGTGTTGTTGACATTGTGAAAGTGGTCCGTGAACGTAATACGTTTCGGAACTCGAGCAATAGAGTGCCAAATACTAAGGGCGGGACCCTTTCACGAGTTGGAATTATTGCCGACAATCATTTCGATGGATTGTTTGCTGTAGGATAGGATAAAACGTGGCAGCAGGCAAGTTCGTCGGTCAGATTAATTAAACTATCCTTCAGTCGGTAGAAATAGCCCTATATATGTCGATTTCAATCAAGTTCTCTTCTATAAAGAAACCGGTATCATCGTCATTATCATTGCAGACGGAATACTCTAAAGTAATTACGACAGCGTTTATTAAAGACATTATGTCTATACTTCGCTATAATGGAACACATTATTCATGTGCAGTGCGACAGACAGGTTGCAGGTAATATGATGCATTACGTCACTGTCCTGTTGATAGATTTGAATTAAAACTATGACATATTTACCAGGAAATATTGACCATAGGGCTACACAAAAGTCTCATGGGTTAATTATAAGAGTGGGCCGAAAGGCCCAAAATTTGCCCATATCGAAAATAAAGACAATTGTCTTTCTTTCTTTCATATCTCAGAGGAAAGGTGGCCGTCACTAATACTTATTGGCCACAGTCAAGGGCGGATTTTGCCTCCAATTTAGGGGGGGGGGGGGTCGGTCAGCGGACAGATTAAGTGGATTATAACATTAAAAAACATTATTATTTTTAATTTCCACTGTAAACCCATTTTTATCTTGTGTAAGTTCATTTATTGGGGGGGGGGGGGTGTCCAGGCCCGCCCTTGGCCACAGTTCTGGAACTTGGTTTGTAGAAAAATAACGGGCACTAAGTATGCCATAGGTCGAGGGAATTCCAAAACTGGTGTTAGTGAGGGTAACATAATGTGCATGGTTCGTATTGTGAACATTTGTTTATAGCTCTAAGTTCAACATTTTCGGTGGAATAGTATTTTATCAAAATAACGTACTCTGGGGGTGTTTTAATGGTTCAATATTTATTAGGGCTTACCTTATTGCCGTAGCATTCGTTAGGCCCATGATGGCATGTGAAATTATATTCATCGCCGACCCTTTCTTGGCTGGATTTTCCGTAAGGGATTAGGGTTAGGTTGAATCTGGGCTTGAGCGTCGACGTGTACGTAGTGTAAAGCTGCGAAGTGAAGAATTTAATCGAGTCTGGACAGAGGGATTCATAGTAAACAGCCACAGGAATGGGGGGCGACGGGCCAGCTGCAGCAGCCAAAGGAATCAAAACCAGGACAAGAGAAAACATTTTCAAACACTGTAAAACTTCAAGAGACGCTACCCAAAAGAAGTCGACTATGCTCAAACACTGGTAGTGCCGCCTGGAGACGGGTTAACGAGCAGTAGGAATGTGGATGCGCCACCTGGCGGCAGGTACCACAACTATACCCAGGTACCTAGTTTGAGTAAGCTCAGGTGGTTTCGTCTCAAAACAATGCAATGGGCGGTTGATGAAGAGTGTTCCAAATTAACTAACTATTTTTATAGTTTAATGGATGGAAAATAATTTTAAAGAGCAGTAAAAATCAATCATAACAAAGATGCTATTCACAAAACAATATTCATAATAGCTACAATAGGACAGGGGTCGGCATCAACATTATAAGACGGAGCAAATATTCCAGTTTTTAAAGAGCCACAAAAAGTTTTTCTTTAATATTATAAATCCACCGATAGGGGGGGGGGGGGTCTGGGGTACTCCTCAGAGAGGCAAGATTAAAGAGTTTTCAATCATTTCCAATTCCTGTTTATAAATAGATTACAGCAAAGAAAGTTACATTGACGCAACACAATGAAATTCCGGCTACAGAAAGGGAGGGGGTGAGAAATGTTTTAAATTATATGCGTAAAATAAAATATGCTTTTAGAGCTATCTACTGGAACAGAAATTCAAATTGTGCAAAAGTCAGTATTACAGTATGAGACAGCACACACGGGCAACGGGGCAACCACAGGGAAGGTCAGTAGTAGTAAATTTGGCAAAGTCTCAGACCACAGGACACATAACCCAGGGAAGGATACACAAGCATCTCTAGTCAATATGTACGCATGGTACGGTAGGTACTTAAACAATTAAACATTATTACATTGCACTGTTTTTAAGGGATTTGATAATAAAATAATGTAATTATACATTTTTGCGCTAGGACTTTGGGAGCAGCAACATTACAATGAAAGAGTCGCAGGGTAAATTGCCGACCACTGGTCTAGTACCTACTATATGTACGTACAAAGTGAAACTGGTTGCATAATCACTATTTTGCAGAATATTATATTTCCAAGGTTCCCAAAACTACATTATTACTAAATTATTTCGTTGCCGATTCGATTGAAAAACTAAAAGAACCGGCCCGAGTTTACTCGAACATGCTTTCCAATTTATCAAAATTAGCGGATAGAGAAAATGAGTAATTTCATGGTAAATAACTTTCTAAATTCTAGATAGGTCAGACCAACACATTACCACACTGCAATACTGGCAGGGTACGCAATGCATTTGAGCGTGATTTTTCTATCATTTTTTCAAAAAACATTTTTTTTTACAAAACCAAATACTTTTCTGGGAAAGCAACCTGTCCGGTTCCGTTACTCAATTTAACACCTAAAACATACCTGAAGGTAGAAATCATCGATAGAATGGTTTCGCAGAAAAATTATTTTTTAGTCATTTTTCATTAAAATTTAGTTATTTTTATTTTTTTACCCCCAGAAGCAAACTATCAAGGGGCAAGCGACCCCCCCCCCCCCCCCCGTTTTATCAACATTAATAACAACTACAATATATGTGAATTTAAAAGAAGTCGTTGGAGCCGTTTTTGGGAAATAATTGTTTAAGACGTTTTTTTGGAGTTTTTTTGAGAATAAAACCCCCCCACATTGAGTTAGCCCGAAATTAAAAAAAGGTCCCGAGGTATGATTTTTGTGAACCAACATGCCGAATTTCATCAAAATTGACCGAGTTGTTTGCCAGACAGAGTGACAGACAGACATTTCGTAAAAACCACTTTTTTTGGTTCCTGGGACCTCAAAACGTGTAAATCCGTTGAAATCTCGACCATCACAAAGCTATCCCTATACTACGCATAAATTGGAAAGCAATTAAATAGGAAGATTTTAGTTTTAAGGCATACACATTTAATATTCAATTTTGGGAGGAATGAGTGCTAGTTGCCAACCAGCAGTGCTGCGAGTTTAAATTACAAGTTTTTAAATTTCAAAACCAAGAGCCTTTTCGGATTATCAAGGGGTCTGGATTATAGTAAGCCATATTCAATGGTAATTAACACATGTTTAACTTTAGTTTCTTTAATCAATTTTTAAATTAAAGCTTAAAAAACAAAAATGTACGTGTTCAAAATTACAACCATGTAAGAAAAACAGTATGTTTATAATATAATATTAATAGAATGTTAGACAATCAGTCAATTGTCAGCTTTGTAAGCTTACATTATTTTAATGAATTTTACATAAGACCATTTTCATATTTTTGCGGTTGATAGGCATAATACCAGACAAAATAATTTATTTAAGAAATTTCATTGCAATTACCTACTTGTTGGTTAAAGGTATCTACATCAGGATTTATAAGTTCTCTTATTCTTTGAATACCTCTTCTATAGAAGGTTGGCGGTAATCATGCCAATTTTGACCTGGGAGACCGCTGCTCTGAAAAAGGAAGTATCTTGCCAAACCAGTGTCTCACATTTTTCAACCAGGATGTTCTTCTTCAGGGAGCCTTCTGTCCTTCTATCTTCCCTTGGATTATTACATGCAGAAGCCGATACTTTTCGTTTCTCATCACATGGCCGAAGTATGTTAGTTTCTGTTTCTTAAACTCGGCTTCGATATTTATTCGCCACAGGGCCTCAGCATTAGGGACACGATCCCTCTAGAATATGCGCAGCATTCGTCGGTATACCCACATTTCAAATGCACTGATTCTGTTCTCCATAGCTTATGCCATATAGAACGTTAGGGAGCACATCAAATTTCACCATTCATTTTTCACCTTGCATTTTGATGAATACATTTCGAGCTTGTTCAATGCGGGTACGAAAGGAAAATATAAAAAACCCCAAACGTACGGCACGCTGACTCTAGCTAGGCAGTAGGCCTTGGGGTGCAACCCTGTTTTTGTTGACGTAATAATTCTATGGACATTAACCTACCACAGACGGTACATAGGAAATTTCAAACTGAGATATGCTCGTATCTTAGGCTCAATATTGTTGTGTCAACAATTCCCTAATCCCCATATAACAGGCTCGCCCACAATTAACACTGTCTTAAGGATCTTACATTAAATAGGTCAATTGGGAAATGCTTACCTGTACATGCTGAAGACCAGCAGCTACTTGCCCATTCGCTGAATAGACCATTCCTGTTGGCATAGAGGACAGCGATTGTTCTGCTTGACCCAAAGCGACATGCAGCAGTAATGGAACGAATGGTTGCACTCTCCCCAAACGACCACGCAATCTTGGTTGCGCCCCTGGCTCGACTCCGCCTGGCAACGCAAGCAAGCATCTGAAAATGAGAAAGAACGGGTTTTCGCAAATGACAAAATTAAGGTGAAGTAAGCAAAGAAAGCACGTATATCGATCGTAGAGCCATAAATGAGGTGTCATAAACTAGAAAAAAATATTCATCTACGCTTTGATACACGTTATATGTAACCGTCACTAACTTAAATCGGCCACAGTTATTGAGCTAGAGTAGTAAAATGTTGCCACTGAGGATGTTCGATCGAAGGAGTTCCTGTGGCCAATTGGTAGTAGCAACTGCGTGTAAAAGTGAAGAGGAACATTTCTTCTACTTTATAACATCGCATTGATTTCTCTACGATTGAAACAGTTGTTTTTAAGTGCAGGACATCCACGCAATGATGCAGATTCAGTCAGCAGAAATTTAAGTAAACGCGGAATGCCTACTAGTAAGGCTACAAATAGCTACTTCAATTTTGAAAACAAATAATTTCATTCATTGAATTAAAAATGAAAAATTAAAAAATAAACGACCCTGCCAGGATTCGAACCTGGAATCTTCTGATCCGTAGTCAGACGCGTTATCCGTTGCGCCACAGGGCCAGTTGACGGTGACTCGCTGGTATACACAACTTTAAGACAATGTTGGCGCTAGGAACACTCATAATTGGTTCCCCGTACTCCTGATAGATGGCGCACCAATCTACTTTTCGACTTCAATAGTTCAAAAATTGAAAAGGTGAGTCGTGGTCAGGGGTCATCTTCGAGGGCTCCACCCAATCGGGGCTAGCGAATATGTACTGTATTATTTTTCGATTAACTAATCCGAAAAGTGAAACAAATATTATATTTTAAAGTGCACAGGAGAGGTCTGTTTAGTCTATTTCGGCTACCTATTTTCTGCCGACCGCCAGCTACAAAATTCCAAGGCAAAAAATATCGCTGCAAGAGGTACAGTCGTCATAAACACAGATCGTCATACAAATACAAAGCAATAAGTTATAATGAGTGAACATGTTTGTCGCCAGTCTAGAATGAAGGGACAGTATATAATTACTAATAAACCCCCGAATTGAAGTTATAAATATATATAAAATATTCTCCCCTGGATAATAAGCTACATTTGTTAACCTTCACGCCGAATTTGAGCAAATTCTATCGAGTATTCTGGCCGCAAAGACCGACAGACAAATTTAGTTTAAAAAAAGTCAAATCCATTGAAATCTCGACCATCACTAACGTACAAAATATAGGAAAGCAATAACATTACTTAGGCCGTAGCCAGGATTTTTTTTCGGGGGGGGGGGGGGGGGTTAGAAATTTCATTGGATATTACATAGTGATTTTTACTTTTCCTCTCAAAATCCAATTCTATCTAGCTAGTATCAAGCCTCTTCATTGGGGGGGGGGGGGGGGGTTTGAACCCCCATGAACCCCTCTTGGCTACGGCCTTGCTTAGGTCGGTTAAATTACGTGACGTAACGTAGTGACTACAATAGCATATTATCTAAAGCCGGAAAATACATTAATATCTTGGTGACCCAAGTCACCAAACCAAAATTTTGGTAAGCCTAAAGGAAAATAAATATTATGAAATAAAAAAATTGACCCCGACGTGATTTGAACACGCAACCTTCTGATCTGGAGTCAGACGCGCTACCGTTGCGCCACGAGGTCGGTGCTACATGGCAGGCTTCCAAGCATTACTTGAACACGGGGCGGACTCAGCTCAATACAGCTCGTTTCACCTCCGTCTCTCATCACAACTTTACTCACTTCCATCATAGTATCAAAAATTACCTTTTTGACTTTCCGAGTTTTCCTTGCCATTCTCTACCAAAGTATTTCCAATCAGCTTTCACTTTGATTGACGGTTATTTCATCTCGAAATAAATTGGAAAGCAAAAAGCAAACTATAGGCTATACAGCCTGTTGCAGGTCGGACAAAGTACCAAAGAGGCATTGCCACTTACGCATCTGTCTTTTATTATTATACTTACCCCAAAATATGGACACTGGGCCACGGGTCATAGCGAGGTAATTTTTTTGATCGCACCCTTGACACCCCAAACCATGACCAAAAGGCAATGAGATTAGTTAATTTTTACGTTAAAAAAAATTAAGAAAGCATGTTTTCGACACATAAATGTCAAATGATAGTTTCAGGGCAGTGGCGTAGCGAGATTTTTTTTTTTTGGGGGGTCCAATTTTCATGCAACATCAATAGACTAAATAAAATTTGCTCGTTTACGAATTACGATAGGTTTTCGAATGGGGTGGTGTTTCATTTGGCGCTCCCCCCTCCCCCCCCCCGTATTTTCGTAAAATAGTAGAAAAATAGGAAAGCCTTCCTCATGGACGCACGCATCTTTTAATTAGGGGCATGATATTAATTTCCCCACCCGAAGGCCCAAAATAGTGGAATTTACGCACTTTGAAAGCAGTTATGCTCATATTTCACATATGAAGAATATAACAAGGGGGGCCCGGGGAAGGTTTTTGAAGAAAATAGGCCTGAAATAGTTTGTCGGCAAAATTTTTTTGATTTTGCAGACGATAACATTATTAACAAAACTGGAAACAGGGGGACCGGGGTCGCCCCGGGGATTTTTTTTTTGAATAAATATCTGAAAAATTTTCTGTTTTGCTAAAAAAAAAATTTTTGGGGGGGGGTCCGGACCCCACTGACCCCCCTGGGCTACGCCACTGTTTCTGGGTGCTGGACCACAGAACAGCATAATATTTTACTATGTGCTGGGCTTAACGAAACCTTTTCTTCAATATGACCTCAGGCCCGAAACCAGGATTTTATTTCGGGGAGAGCTGCAATTCTATAGTATGTAGTTAAATGTCGCACGCCAGCAGGAAAGTTCAATTCTAACTAGTGTAAAGTCAATTAATCCCGCCCCCCCCCCCCCCTGGTTACGGGCCTGCCTCTACTCAATGAGGTCCCCTACCTCTAATGACCATTAATACAACATGGAATGTAAGTCCAACTAACCATTTGTTACATGTTATATACCAAATACAATTTTAAGGAGAATGGGGAAGTAGTCTGTTGTACCTTTACCAAATAAAAAATTCAAAGTTCGCCGGGTTTGAATTGATTGATTTAGTTAGCTCTTACATGATATTCTGTAGCATACCTATAATGAAATTAAAATGGAACCAGCCAAAGCCAGGTCTTGCGTAAGGGGAGGGGAAATGTTGCGGCTTTTTATACATTTCTAGGCATATGAACATACTGCATGTAGGCTATGTATATTTTAAATCGTTCAAGGCTACATATCTAAATATTTACTCACTTACAGCACGCTATAAATCCGTCTGTCCTTGTGTTTGTATGTCCCCTGCATCCAAGGTTACAACTTATTTACGATACCAAGCGGCAAATGGGTACCTAAATAACCGTTGGCCGACTAACCCCATTAGTCCAGTCAGTATGATGATTTTGACGAAAAATAGCGAACTACTACAGCAAAATTTAAAACAAAAACCCTCTCTACGGCTACAGTACTAGTGACTGAGTGTAGTTACCGCAGTATAGATAAGTTAATAAGGGTACGCTAAATCTTAAAATATCCCCATACTTCTGCGTGTCTCTACACACCATGCGATCGGAGACGTGTCGTAACTCTACACTGGTACTAACCTACAGCGGCGACTGAAGAGGTAATTGGATACATTCATTAAATTGTTTGTATGCGACCAACCTTTCAAAAAAAAACAAAAAAAAAAAACTGTCTAATATTCGATCCAATAAATAATAATAAACTTAGTCAAAGAAAATTTGGAACATGTAATAGTAAGGCACTAATATACCCGGGTATTGTCATCCGTCCTGTTGTATCCCATATTTCCTATATGGTAAGTATTGTAAGAAAAGAAAAATATTGAAAAAAACGAATACACGTTTTAGTAATTTTTTTTATTAAACACTTCCCTAATTGGTAGCACGTTTTTTAAATAATAATAAATAAACAACGATAAATTTCTAAAAATAAATAGGTAAACACCCAATGCTTGGCTTATACACCAGACTTAAAATGGATACAATATGGCGGATGACAATACCTGTCTGATATAGAGCCCTGTGTAATAGGCAAAAAAAATTCCGATTCATTCGAATGTAAAACAAGGCTCCTTAAATTTGTTCGAATATTTTTGTAAACAGCCCAACTAACGTGAACACTAGCACATTTTTTTTGTTTTTTGTTTTTGTTTTGAAATGTGCCAACTTATAATAGATATTATTAAGTTTTTCATTTATTCTAAAGAACTAATAAATATAGAAATTGGGCGGACTGCAACCTGTCTCATTTAGTTAAGTATGGGATGCACCGCACAAATCACAGCGTGCATCCTATTCGTAAGCTACCCTACCCTCTTGCCCATTCACATGGACTGCCAGTCCAAATTATCAAAATTCCGGAAGAGCTCAGTGTCCGAAATTTTTTTCGTAGGAGACCGCGTATAACTCACTAAAAGGTTGCGTCCACCAATTTTGTTAGATAATACAGTGTTTAGCTTACGTTATTTTAAAAGAGCGGACCACAATGAATAATGCGGTGATTTTGGATCAAAATGGCGACTTTCCCAGCATGAACAACATAACACGGGTGGCGCGCATTGAAAATGTTCTGTCCGCCATAGTTGGCGGACACGGCAGTCAACGTGTTAAAAAAAAAAATTGTAAATTGTAGAAGGCTAAAGTTCTAGTTACTTAAATTTATTTATCTTGCCACGTATATATATATATACAGGTGAATAATTATAATTAAGTGTCCGATGCCTTCAGATTACAAAATAAACGATCAAAATATTTCTTAGATTGATAAATATTCCAGTGTATAATCAGGGGGTATGCACCATCAGTGTTCCAGTGGCGGCCAAGTCAAAAAATATCACCCGGTCCCTGACAAATGAGGAAATAAATGAACTAATTAATAAAATAATTTAAAGTAGTCACAAGTTGTGGACTTGTGGGTCCAATATACAGTAGCCTAGAAGCAGATTGACCTAAGGTTTATAGAAAAGATAAAGGGCGCGGTATGATTTCAAGATAAGACAATTGACCGCACGGACAAGATTGACACAATATCCCAATATATCACGTATTAAGTTACGGATATCTTTTGTTTTACTACAAAAACGTTGTCCATGCCAGATAATAATTATATTACAAGAAGCCCTTGGGATCTGTATGGAGTCAGGTGTGAATATGATGTAATAATGCCAACTTTTGCGTGATTTTTAAATGGGCGTGCCGCGTGGTTCAGGTGGAAGGAGCCAGGGGGAAACAGCCTGGCTTCTCTCCCTTTCTCAATTTTCCCTTCTTCTTCTTCTTCTTCCTTTAATTCTCCCGATAGTAATACCTTACTTTATAGGACTACGATATGCCTGATATTTCTTTATCAAGTTCATTAGTCTCCACAAGATGTTAAAGATGAGATAGATCCATAGACAAGTTATGAGCAATATACACAAGCGATTTCGGACTTCGAAGTTACCGTATTTTGTGCCGTAAGCCCGAAAACTGAAAATCTCTTTATGATAGCGTGTATATTGTATTGTGTTTAGGAATTGAAACAATGTTGTGGCAACTTGCAACTTAATATTGTCTGAAAATGTAAGCTATTCAATAGTTTGTCTTTCATACCTGAAGCGAAAAGGATATGTAGTAACGTGCCTAATAAATAAACGATACCCTATCAGCCGCTGTCAAACTACTCGTAATTCTAGGTGGGGGGAGGGCTAGGGATGTATATTAGCAAATGGCCTAGAAAGGCAAAGATATCGGTTCGAGTCGATCTCTCAGCAACTTTTCCTGTTCTTTTCAAATTTCAATCTAGTAGGTAGGTAGTTATCGACTTCGATGGCCAGGTGGTAGCGTGCTTGTACTTGTACGCCATGCGATCGGAGACGTGTCGTTACTCGACACAAGAACCTATTAGGTAACTTAGTGAGGCGACTGGAGAGGTCAATTGGATACATTCATTGAATTGTTTGTATGCGATTAACCTTTATTCAACAAAAAAAATTACATTTATTATGGCACGAAAATCGAAAATCTGGCACACACCATCATTGAGGGCACAGTGGAAGGAACCAACAGAAGAGGGCAGCCAAAAAAGAAATTCATGGATCAACGGCAGGAGGACACAGGAGCTTGAACGTACCAACAGCTGAAGAGGAAGGCGCAGGACCCAGAGGGCTGGAGGATGATATGCAGAGAGTTGCTGCCAACCAACCGTAGAGAGTGTGCCTTCAGAAGGAGAAGGTAGGTAGTTCACTTCTTGCCACAGAGCTCCAGGTATAAGTAACCGAGAAATCAGAATCAAGTGGAGAGGGTGAAATCGTGTAGTGGGTTAGTGTCTCGGGGAGGGAATGCAAAGGGCTACCTTAAATTGTTTTGTTACATTTTTCACCCCGGGAATAAGTTAACTTGTGACCTTGTGTTGCGGCTGCTGCAGCCCGAGCACGAGTTCTCATATTAACTTATTCCTGGAGTTAAAAATGAAAACTAATAGAAAGTGATCTTCTAAAATTGAGGTATAAAAATAGGTTGGCTAGGGGCGAAAGCTCGCTTAATACAAAGACGTTTTTCCTTTCATTTCATTAAAATGTTTTTGTTTACATTTTAAGTCGTGCTTGGGCTTCTGGTTCAACAGTACTAGTATATGTAGGTAGAGTAATAGATTAAGAAAATTGGTGGCTATACTACAATTTTTGATCAGTACCCTTTTATCTCCTCATCAGTGCCATTTCAAAGTGCAGATATTCAATTAAATATGGAAGTGGAATCCTATTAGACTTTGTTGACATGTACTTGCAGTATGACATGATGACCGGAACTCTCTATAGTGAATCGAGGATAAAGGAAGTCAATTAGTGCATTTTTTAATGAAAATATTTCGAATAGGCGCATGACGAATTCCGTATTATTAAAAATGACGGAATATGTCGTGACTCCGGCTTAAAACAAACATAGCCGTAAGATCACTCTTTTAACGTTGATGTAATTAGTGATCTTTCTTCACCTAAATGCACGCACGCGCACACCATCATATTAGGTTAAAAATATTCCTTAACTGTGTAGGCTTACATGCATTAGTTGAATGACCTGCACCTGTGAAGTTAATAATGTACGGTAATTCAGTACCTACATTAGCATGCATACAGTATGTAATGTGCTGTATATCAGCCAGTAAAACAGCAATTATAATTACTTGTAATGTCAAGGTAAAACCCTCTAACAGTCTAGCTGCCAGCAGCCGTAGCACGAGCTACCAACTTAACTTATACAATTTTTAACAAAACAATTTTAGAATATCACTGCGTTTCACAAATAGTTTGTTTATATTTTTATCCCTGATAATAAGTTAATTTGGTACCTAGTGCTACTGCAGCCTGATTGAGGCGATTATAATACCGGGGTTAAATAAATACCCTAGGATTACAACTGTAACCAAACAAATTTTGAATAGCACTTTCTACTATAAAATTATCTTGTTTACATTTTTATTACCAGGGGATTAAATAAATACCGGTATCTATTTAATCCCCTGGTCTTAAAAATGTAAACAAACAAATTTGGAATAGCACTTTCCATTATAAAATTATCTTGTTTACATTTTTAATACCAGGGAATTAAATAAATACCGGTATTATAATCGCCATGATCAGGCTGCAGCAGCGCAGCGCCATTAAAGTAATTCAAGCTGAAAGGAGAAATTAAAAACTACATTAAAAACCCCATTCAAACACATGGTTTCCACAGTTGGGTGGTGGATCCAATGACATAAATTTGTATTACTGTACATCTATGTAAATTGCCTTTCTATTTATACATTAGTACAAAGGAAAGCTTTGTGATGGATTTCTAGATTTCAACGGATTTACACCTTGGCCCCAGTAACCAAAAAGTGTTTTTTACGAAATCTATCTGTCGGTGGATTTTAATGAAATTCAGCATGTACGTATGGACTCGTATACGTAGGTTCACGAAAATTATATCTCAGGACATTTTTTTTTGTGCTAACTCAATTTTGAGGGGTTTTACCCTCCAAAAAGGGCTAAAAATTTTTTTTTTTTAAAGGGCTATGATTTCTTTCAAATTCACCTGTATTGTAGTCATTATTAATGTAAACAAAGCCCAAAAGGTTACTTGCCCCTTGATAGTTTGATTCTGGAGGTAAAAAAATAAAAAGGACTCAATTTTCATGAAAAATATTTTTCCTGTGTGGAACCTTTCTATCGATGATTTATAATTTCAGGTATGTTACAGTTGTTAAATAGAGTGAAAATACCGAACAGGTTGCTATCGCAAGTAGAGCAAGAATAATAGAATAATATACCTTTTTTTAATTTATATTAATCTAGTATTTAAAAAAATTAGTTTAAAAGATTCCTATTCAGGGCCTCAGCAGATTTGGCCGTCATAACTCATTAACTTTATATATATGACGACGAATTTAAAAACTAAATCAGAAATTTCAAAATTTCCCCATAACCTCCTTCATATTGGGGTAACTTTCAAAATTTGCTATAGTTTTTTAAAATGAGCTGAAATTTATCACGAAAATTCTTTCCAAAAATCCAAACAATCGCGGAACGTATACTGTACACATTGCTTTAATTCAGATAACGGTAGAAAAATAATGGTGGCAGTGCTACGCTGGTTATGCCCGTTTTGCACTTCATGGCACACATGTTACGTCACAGGTAGACTGCTACACTCACCTCCCTCTTAAATTATAATTTCTATGAACCACCGCCATAGGGAAAACCGCCCCGTCAATTTCTCAAAATGATGACCCTGCAATAATCTGAAACTTTCGGGGAGAAAAGGTGTGACGCTATCCAATTAAACTTTGCATATTATTGGAAATTGAAGAAATATATCGTAGCGGTTGACTAGTAATTGATTTTGGGGGTGCTCGGATATAGTGATGTGCAGAATTGGTCTTGGTCTTGCTTTTTCGCAAGACCAAGACCGAGACCAAAACCATTCTTCTACTCGCAAGACCAGGACCAAGACAGTATGAATAAGAACAAGACTAAATACCAAGACCGACTATGCAAGACCAAGACTAAATAGGCATAAGAAATAATATCTTAATGAACTTTTTTTAATTCAAAGATAGTAAATTTAGGTTTAAGAAAGTTTGTTGAGAAAAAATAACATGTGTGTTGAATAAAAATAAAATGTTTACAAAATGTTTTGAAAGATGTTCGTTAAGAAATTATGGCAAGACCAAACCTATGATTATCTTATTTTGGTAAGTCTGTTAACTTGGTTTGGTAATCACACCATTTCCCATACGAAAGAGTATATATCTGTTGGATCGTGCAAAAAGTACGCTATTTGAACGGGACCTAGATAATGTTAAAACGTAAGTCATTTTCGTCTTTTCTATATTGCGGAGAAAAGTTGGAGCACCAGCAGTCTGATCGAGGCGTTTATAATACCGGGGTTAAATAAATACCCTAGGATTATAACTGTAAACAAACAAATTTTGAATAGCACTTTCCATTATAAAATTATCTTGTTTACCAGTGGATTAAATAAATACCGGGGTTAAATAAATACCGGTATTATAAACGCCCCGATCAGGCTGCAGCAGTACTAGGCAGTCACGGTATGAATTTGATTGAATTTAGTCTGTACAATATTTAGCGGATGATTACTCCCTTATCGTAAAAGTTACGGGGAGGGGGGTGCATGATACCTGAAAATATTGGCGAAATAATTTCACCTTTGTGCCTTTAACAGGCAACAACCAGCTGACTATTGAGAAAGCTCTGGACTGGAGATGTAGTGGTTATGCGAAGCAAAGGAATATAAGAAATTAAGAGAAACCCAACTTAGATACGGTAAATATTATCAAACAACAATGAAACACTTAATTTAAATTGCATTGTTACAGGGGCAAGTGTACGGCGTAGATGAATTGCAGTGGGGGCTTAGTACAATGACACATGGAACAACACGCAGGCAGTACCTCTGTGCTAATAGACTTAGCAAGATACCAACACTCAAACAATTAGCTGCAATAATTAAGATAATCCTTTTGACATGTCAAGTTCGCAGTCGCAGGTTACGACTAACATGAAATGTGGAGATGACGTCTCTACTGCTTTCGGTATATGGTACAGTATATCTGTATATGGTACACTTGGACGATTCGGTCGCCAGTGAACCGCACTGAACCAGGACAGATTTTCTGGAGGGGGGTATTTTGAGCTTCCAGTTGAGTCTAATCATGTATATAATTTTAGTCTAAATATATTATAAAAGAACAATATTTTTATTATTGAAACGTAGCCTATTAGATAATTTAAAAGTGCGAAATGAAAATAAAATCCCTGTGCGGGATTTAAAAAAAATTCTAATATGGTCGAACAAATGGATGTCACATTAAGCGTACCAACCGAAGTACTAAAATGCTTCCACCAATTAGCGTAAGACTGTAAATTCTAAACCCTTGCCACAAGTGGCAGGCTACATACAAGGGCGGATTCAGAAATATTCCTGGGGGGGGGGGCGGTTCCGTGCTATGGTAACTATTTGTATTTGGGAGCCCCCCCTCCCCCCACCGGCCGCCATACCAAGATGAATCCAGCGGACCAGAGCAGGTTCAAAGATAACTTGGTCGTGTGCACAGTGCCGGTAGGGAAACATGGTAGGACTGGTCACCTCCGAACTAATCGTGTGACTTCACTGTGTTTCCCAAGTGGTTCGGAATCCACTATAATCAGGAGGTCCACTGTCCCATGGGCTGGCGTAGGACAGTCAAGTCGGGGTCGCTCTATGGGCCCAAATATGAGGCCTAAGTCGTTATTAACCCGACGAACACTACTACTACCCCCCTCCCCCCTTGGGGCCGCCACTGGCTATATACCACAATATAATATATTCCATGCATGGGTAGCCTATGCGTAGCATATAGTAATTATAGTAAGTTAGACGGTTTTTCCTGAATTGTCACGACGACCTCTGTTATAGTCAATCGAAAAAAAAGAACCGTTAAAGAAACTGTTAAGTCATACGATTGCTAAGTGCTGGGTCTCGACCAATCAGGAGCCAACTACTGCTTCCTGTTTGGTGGTTCATAGCTAGCTTAGTTTAAGTTGGTACTATGGTATGGTACTATTAATATTTGGTGCATTGTTCAATACTGTACCTATGCTCATTCATTGCTGAACATCCGTCTACTTTTATACTAGCGCCCAACGTCTAATCCGCTCATGATCCGACATAGTCCGTTTTATAAAAGCGTGACAGCTGCGATGGCTGGGACACACCTAAGGCGCCCATTCCATTGACCGGCTAGGGCTATTTCCAAAACGGTGACGTGGTAGCAGACACTCAAGACTTAGGTAGCGTCTCCACCGACCTCGCATTGCAGATTGCAAGTGACATTGACGGTAATGTTTGTTTTTCTTTTTATAGAAATCTATTAAAATGTTTGTAATTAACATATCCCATGAAGCCATTTTTTAATTTTAGTTTGTTTGTTTGTGATTTTATTGTATGATCATTGATCAATTTTAACTATGGCATAGAGGAAAATAAACATTTCCGTCAATTCTGCAATGCGAGGTCGGTGGAAACGCCACCTAAGTCTTGAGTGTCTGCTACCACGTCACCGTTTTGGAAATAGCCCTAGCTGGTCAATGGAATGGGCACCTTAAGAACGCCATATAATAAGACCGCATGCCGAACAAAATGTACAAAGCAAGCATGGCGGACAGACTAATGCAGAATCGCTAGAAGGGCGAAATTAGGAACTGACCTCTACGAGTTGGGTGTCAGCAGATGGTGGGGTGTCGTGCAAAATAAAACATGACAGGAGGAGAGTTGTTGAGCAGGTAAAACCACTGCAACAAGGGCTGAAGGGTCAAAAGAGGAAGAAGGGGTTGATCTATACGCTTACATATCAAGTCTTTGATGCCTTCCTCAGCCGGTATCCTGGCTACATGCCTGTACCTACTTGTGGGTAATTTTTGTCGGCAGCTGCCACACAGGACAGGCGGCTGAAATAGGAGAACTCCCTACCGTGCGCTCCGGCACGTCATCAAGTTGCACACACAGGAGGTGGCACGGTCAACTGGCGATTTTTATAGAGGCGAGTAGATCCAGTCCTAAATGTACATGCAAATAGAATATTTTGGGAAGAAATAAATAAAGAACTGGTCCGAGTTTACTCGAACATGCTTTCCAATTTATCAATTAGTAGATGGAGAAAACGAGTAATATCATGGTAAATAATTTTCCTATGGTTAAATTTCCGATATCTCAGGGGGGGGGGGGCGGGGGTGTCCACCTGACGTCACTACTGGAGGTGAGGTAAAGCATTGATAGGTCAGGCCAACACATTACCACACAGTAATTATGACAGGGCATGCAATGCATTTGAGCGTGAATTTTTCAAAAAAATTGTTTTTGTACAAAACCAAATAATTTTTGGGAAAGCAACCTGTCCGGTTTCGTTACTCAATTTAACACCTAAAACATGCCTGAATGTAGAAATCATCGATAGAAAGGATCCGCAGAAAAATTACTTTTGAGTCATTTTTCATGAAAAATTAGTTATTTTTATTTTTTTACCTCCAGAAGCAAACTATCAAGGGGCAAGCGACCCCCCGCATTTTATTAACATTAATAACGACTACAATATATGTGAATTTAAGAGAAATTGTTGGAGCAGTTTTTGAGAAATAATTTTTTAGACGTTTTTTTTAGAATAAAACCCCCCAAAATTGAGTTAGCCCAAAATAAAAAAAATTGCCTCAATTTATGATTTTTGTGAACCTACATGCCAAATTTCATTAAAATCGAGAGTAGTTAGCTTGGAAATCGATGAACAGACAGACAGACAGACAGAGCGACAGACAGACACAGCGACAGACAGACAGACAGAGCGACAGACAGATATTTCGTAAAACGTGTAAATCCGTTGAAATCTCGGAATCGAAAATTTGGACAATCACAAAGATTTCCGTATACTACGTATAAATTGGAAACAATAAATATGTATTTCTGTTAAATTATACAATAAAAATAATCAACAAGTAATTGACAAGAAAGTATAAAGTAAAATCGTCAAAATATCGTCATTGTCATTGAGCTAGTGCCTCAGTGACAGTGTAGAAAGCTTTCTCTAAGAGATGGTTTCTAAGCAATTTAGGAGCAAGTTCGAAGCATTTCTCGCCGCTCTCAGTTCAATCGTTTTCTGAGGTAGGCAAAACCTTGTAGTATATGATCCAGTCGCTCACACTTGGCTGTGCGTGGCGCTGGCCTTACAAGGTCTCCCCGTTGCCTCGTGTTGTAGGTGTGGTGTGTGTCCCCGTTTTGTTTAAATGTCCCCCACACCTCAGGCCTTAAGATATGAAAAAAGCATCTAAATATGTACAGACTTGGGGCTGTCATGACTTTTAATGATTTGAAGTGAGAGCGACAACTGTCACGAGGTCCCAGTTTCAGAATGTAGCGCACTCCCCTCTTTTGGAGTAAAGCGTCTATGTTCCCGACGGAGGTCCCCCCCCCCCCCCCCAGGTCAATATGCCGTAGTTTATATGGCTCATTACAAGTGAGTAGCAGGCCTGGAGAGTAACCTCCGGAAGACACACAGAATGACGCAGGATACCTTCAGGACTTCAAAGGAACTCTTTCTAGATCAAGGGTCCGGATGTACCATCACTGCTTAATACCGAGCTTTATATAATGGGTCCTGACAACCAAAGCGACTTCTTCCTTAAGAAGCCTAGCGAAGATTGGCGATCATCATGGCAATTTGGACACTGGAGAATGCCGATCGGAAAAAGGAAGTCGTGCTCCTGCCAAAACACTATTTGTAAGCTTAAGTTAATTGAGAAAAAAAAATGATATCTTTACAAGTCAATTCATAAATTTGAGCACATTCTTTAGGACTTTCCATATTTCATTTCTAAGTGTCATCGCTTGAATACACGCCCAGTTCTTATATCGTGAAAGTTTCACCTGTATTAGCTAGTCCTTTGTCTCACATCTTACTCTCTTCTAACTTTGTAAAGAAATAGTGGGCACAAGCCTACTACTATCCCCCACCCCCGGTACTAGATTGACAAATACCCTTTTTTTCCAGACATCTGGCCACCCTTACACTAGTTCCTTTTACCTCACTTCCGGAAAAATGAAGGATTATTTTTTGTGTTACCATCGTCAGTTTAGGGTCATAAAACCCACAATTGGTACAATATGAAGGGTGTGCAATAGGGGAGGACGACCGCGACCCAGGTGCCCTCCCTATGAATCACATAATCAATGCAATAACCCCAAAACCAAGTTCAGGCCTCAAGGCACAGTGACGTAGGCAATAGCGTGTGTGTGATGTTTATCTAAAACCGACCTAATAATAACCGAAGGTGTGTCAGGCTGGAGCTCTCTGATTGGCCGGCCGAGTCGAGCCTTCTCAGTCGATACCTAACAGTGCTTGCCTTGCCTGTTCTAAACACCTGTGCGTGTACCTGGTCTCTATAAGGATTTATTCAGTGAAACTGGAAGTGGAACCTCCACAATAGGCCTTGAGACAGTGGCGCCACATACCTGGAATACCTATCAGGGTCGGAACTACGTGAATCTCTACACATTGCATGCTACCAGCAATATCATTCAAGATTTTAGTTTAGAATCCCTGGACGGCGACTGGTGAAATCCTCTGTAGGAGTACAACTAATGCATAAGGTTACTATACAGCCTAGGTAGGCCATAGCTTGCCGAAAAACCTTTTCTCTTACTGAAACTGAAACTGCAACCAAAGATGGAAAAGAATCTGTCCAGAGCACTATTTATCGACGTGATTAACTAATTATAGTATTAGATGCCAAAGTTGCCCCCACAGAGGGACGGATCCAGCCCATTTAGGGGTAGGATAGTTGTGGGTCAAAATAGAACAAAAAAATAGTAGCGTAATAAATTAACTTACGACAAATTTACCCTTCAATGCCTCCACATAAGAATGGCATCCATATTGGACAGGACCGAAAGAAAGTTATAGCTTTTGTCAAGTTATCTAGTCACTCCAAGAATATGATGGGTCAACTGTCAAGACATCAGAGCCCACGGGTAAACATAGGCTAATAAAAATTCTGAAGATGAATAATGTTGTGATACTGATAATATCAGGTTGCTTGAGAGCATTTCTTTACAGCTCTCTAGACTGGACCTATTAACAATGCATTCCAACATTCCATATCATTTTCTAATTCCCTCCGCTGGCGCCAGCAACCACAGACCACAGCAACAAGCATTTCCCAGATGACTACCATGTATTGTAGATACAAAGCGTGTCGTGTCCCGTACATAATTTTCGTATGACAAATGAGTAAAGCCAGTGCGTCAGTCGGTAAAATATTAAAATAGGCTTTATATTGGAATAAAAACTATGAAATCAGTGAAGCCCAGTGAAGGGATTCTTTAGTGTCAGATGCCTGTAAATCTTTTGGTCAACTTTAGAGGCTAAGTTCACTTTCAATCGATCAGTGGCTTTTAAATCGCGATCTTGATACAGTAAGTCATGTTAACCTAAAGATTGATGCACCCAAAGATAATAAATTAGAATAGTTGAAGCCTAACCATAAGCTAAGTATGGCCGACAACGGTGAAACATATGGGCAAAAGTGAAAGGAAATGGCAAAGTTAGTTAGACAAAGGAAATTTGACCAAATTGTAGGTTTGCAATGCAAAAAAAGAAAATACCGTATTGATGGAATGAAAAAAGAACCGGTCCGAGTTTACTCGAACATGCTTTCCAATTTATCAAGTAGTAGCTAGAGAAAATGAGTAATTTCATGGTAAATAATTTTCCTATGGTTAAATTTCCGATATCTCGGGGGGGGGGGGGGGGTTGTCCACCTGACGTCACTGGAGGTGAGGTAAATTCTAGATAGGTCAGACCAACAAATTACCACACAGCAATAATTGCAGGGCACGCAATGCATTTGACCGTGAATTTTCTATCATTTTTTCAAAAACATTTTTTTGCGCAAAGCCAAATATTGTTTTGGGAAAGCAACCTGTCCGGTTTCGTTATTCAATTTAACACCTAAAACATGCCTGAAGGTAGAAATCATCGATGGAAAGGTTTCAGAGAAAAATTATTTTTTAGTCAATTTTCATTAAAATTTAATTATTTTTATTTTTTTACCCCCAGAAGCAAACTATCAAGGGGCAAGCGACCCCCTGCATTTTGTCAACACTAATAACGCCTACAATATATATGAATTTAAAAGAAATAGTTAGAGCCGTTTTGGAGAAATAATTTTTTTAGACGTTTTTTATGAGTTTTTTGAAAATAAAACCCCCCAAATTGAGTTAGCCCAAAAATAAAAAATAAATTGTCCCGAGGCATGATTTTTGTGAACCTACATGCCGAATTTCATCAAAATCGACCGAGTAGTTTGCCCGGAAATCGACGCACAGACAGACAGACAGAGCGACAGACAGACATTTCGTAAAAACAATTTTTTGGGGTTCCTGGGACCTCAAAACGTGTAAATCCGTTGAAATCTCGGAATCGAAAATTTCGACCATCACAAAGCTTTCCTTATACTACGTATAAATTGGAAAGCAAAAAATGAACAATTCAACAAGCAGGGCTGACGATAGAATCGCGGTCACTTGACCTTGGGTCCTTGGCGATCTTACTAGCGTAATTTTCATTACGTTTTACTTATGGCGAGAACCTCCCTCTAGAAATTGTTTAGAATTGAAATAGTCTAGATTGTACAGCATTGTCGAACATGAAATGGTATTGACATAATATACGATGTGTAACACAATCAATAACGTTAATGAGCTCAGGCATAGAGATAGTTATTGAGCCAAAACGTCGATAGGCGGTGCGAAACTCGAACCTTTCAGGTACACAGCAAGGACGTTCAAGGTAGGACACAAGAGTGGGAGGGAAGGTCATTTCCACGGCCTTCACGCATTGACACTCTCATGTGTGAATGCACTCTTTTTAGTCGGTAACTATATATCGTCACACTAAACTCCGAAGGACGTAACCAACATTTTAGGCGAAATTGAGTTATTAAATAAACGCTAAGACGGATCAGACAAGACCGGGAAGTGGATTCCATAGTGAGAAGAATGGAGAACAAGCAGCTGCAATGGTTCGGCCACGTCCAAAGGATGGACGAGAATAGAACCACCCGGAGGTTGGCGGAAGCTAGGCCACAAGGTAGAAGACCCATCGGCAGACCGAGGACAACCCTCGAGGAAAGGATTGAACAACTCACCGAGCTCAGGCGTTAGCGTCCGATCGGGGCTAATTCAGGAAATGGGTACGGGGCGACCCCCCCCCCCCCCCCCCCGTCACGCTGCGCACGTGGCACAAAGGTGGAAGTGGAAGAAGAAGATTTATTAGCATATTTAGTGACCTTTTCATAAGCTCTACCTTTGCTTATACAGAAAAAAAAATCAGTTGTGACACATAAGGCTGAAATTTTCGATTTGGAGAGCGGATCTGACTGTTTGTAAGAGCAAAAGCATCTTTAAACGCTATTATTTTCGAAATGTCATTTTTTTAATGGTACGCCCTTCTGACTTAAGGCCATTACTATGGGCGTTCGATAGTATGAAAAATGCCCGTTAACAAAACCTTGTTGTTATCTACAGGAATTGTCTTATAGTTATTATCCACATTAAAAAATACAGTATTCCAATAAAGGTATAAAACGAAAAAAAAAAAAAAATACTTTCAATGTTGTACTATACTGGTGCTTACAGTATATTATGTTGGATAGTGCCAACCGACAACAAATTGCTATACCAGTATAAAGCACAGGCAAGGCCGTGCCCAGGTTTTGATTCCAGGGGGGGGGATTCCAAAAAAAAATTTTAACGTAATTTATTAATGAAATTCCATTCTATCCAGGGTTCAAACTCAAAATAAATGTATTCCAATTCTTCAAACAATACATGTATATCTAAAAAAAATATTTGGGGGGGGGGGGGGGTTCGGACACCTTGGACCACCCCTCTGGGCACGGCCATGAGCATAGGTACAAGAACGAGACTACAGGAAAAACGAGCATTCACTCCTTCAGGCATCCTTCCGCAGCTCCAGTTAAATGCTTGCTGCCATAAAACATCAGGCGAAAGTTTAAACTTTAGAGGATACTTCTATTTCTTTTTTAAATATCTACAAGAAAGATAGAAGATTAAAAATACGAGTATGTCATATATACATTTAATTGCAATAAATTTAGAAAATTTCCCTTACAATGAATAAACACAAAATATAAAAAAAAACCGTATGGCACGGTAATTTGAGTAAGTTAAATATTAATGTACCGTAATTATGTAGCTTTAAATAGCTCAAAACAGTTTGATGGCCACAGACTGTAATTAAGTAAGAAAAACAAGTTCAAGGGCCCAAAAAGCGGCTTTACTGCTATAGGGAGGATTTCTAAAATCAGCAGTCATCTAGGAGCATTTTGTTAAAGCAGTTTTATAAGTTTGGAATGGAAACCTTGGCTGCGCTACAATAAGGGAGGTAAGAGGTAGAATTTGCTATTTAAGGCGACCACATGCCACTATGTCAGCAGTCTTAACAGCAAACGTTTCCGATTATTGCCTATGCTTTGGGATTGTGTAAAACAAAAAAGACATACTTGCCGGGGCCTTAAAAAAAGGGGGCGGTAGTCGGGTTTTTCATTGTACGCTCAATCGCCGAAAGCCGTTTATCTATCTATAAAGCAGATGCTTTATTAATATTTTTTGTATGGCTACAAAACTGCCGTTTAGGGGCATTAATAATGATACAGTCAGAAGAAAACAGACTTCGTGTAATTTGTTTAGACAATTTAGCTTTCATAAGGCGCGTTTTGCGTTCATCCTGCTCTAAAAGGGCATACTTATACAGGACAGTATACAGACCATGCGATCGGAGACCTGTCGTAACTCAACACAGGTATTACTTACAGAGGCGACTGAAGAGATTATTTGGATACATTCATTACATTGCTTGAATATAATTAATCTTTTTATACATATAGTATTTCAAAAAACTTTCCATTGGATAAGAAAACACATAAGCTTTGTAACCTTTCTTTTCTAACCACTGAAGCTAAGCATGGAGACCTTTTGGAAGGGGTACACGAAAGAATAGTGTCGAGAATAGGGTGGGACAAAGCTAGAAGATAATAGTACAGGTACTAGCAGTTTAGCACAGTAGAACCGGTCCGAGTTTACTCGAACTTCCCTATTTATCAAATTAGTATAGGCACCTAGATAATATGATATTTACTTAGTAAATAATTTTCATGGGGTTAAATTCCCTTTCCCAAAGAACTGAATTAATGCATTGCGCACCCTGCCATTATTAGTGTGTTGTAATATATAATTATTATATTATATATTATTATCGTCCCAACGACGAATTCAGTGCTATGGGATAGGGAAAGTCGAGTTAACCAAAATTTAGACCAGGACAATTATTTACCATGGAACTACTCATAATATTATCTATCTTGGTGCCAATATTAATTGATAAATAGGAAAGCATGTACGGGTTCAACTAGTACCGTTTAATTTATTTATTTATTTTTTTAATTTTTGTCTGTCCATTTCAAAGCCAATTCCAACTGAATTATTCCGAACCTGACATTAAAGAAACTGAATGCGAAAGTCTGATACAATACCAACAGGCAACAGCCAATGAGAAACACACTTACAACTTGTATTTGTGGTGAGTTGTGGTTTGCGGAAGAATTGCGTTGCATTTTTTTTAGCGCTTTGAGTGGTTTTCTAGCAAATCACCAATAGCCTACTAGTCATTAATCGTGGTAAAGTATATACTGCGGGAATCTATGCAAACTACAGTCCATGCTACCAGGAAAAGTAATAATTCGCCAATGCCGAGATAAATTAATTGCCATACCAAGGTGTTGATAAACGCTGCAGTGAAATTTGGACATAAATATAAAGCTTTTGGCTGCTGATAAATTTCATGAAAAAGAAATCAAAGAAAATTGAAGTGAGACAAGGATTTCAACCCACGACCCAGGGGCAACATAATACCATGAATCATGATGCACTTCTCAATTTAAAATTGAAAAGACGCAAATGATCCACAATACATTTTAGTTTCAATAGAAAATTGAAGTGTTATTGCCAAATTTCATATTACAGACTATACAAAATGGACATAATAAAAATTCAATTAAATAATATTTAATTTTGGTAATAATGTAACCTTCTGAAGGTTTTCGTCTACTAATGGAATACTCAGCAAAAAGCCTTAAGTTTATTTAGTAAGTGTTGACATAGTACCTCGTCATCATCCAAGGTTTGTAGATGATGTAAGCAGGTCTGCTGATAAGGCGCTATACCAGGCGCTTGCGGACGATAGCTAAACTCAGACACCACGAACACCAGGCCCGTACCCAGGATTTTTAATTTAGAGGGCTGAGTCTGTTCAGCTTAATAAAAGACACTTGCATTGCTTATATTTTCTTGTATGGTAACCGGTCATTCTAAAAAGTGGATGCCTTGCTTCTTGAGTCGAATAACATAAATATTACCAGCTTATCAAATTGCTCACTTTCACTCGGAAATCCGAACAACTATTTCCCAGATGAAATTGGGCTTTTAGGCAACCACTCATGCTCTTCCTTAAGAGGACAACACTCTTTTTTGAGGCACCCAGAGAATACTCTCTCTTTATTTGTTAATTGAACAAATGAGGAGCTTTGGTTACAAACGTGGCCAACTCCATTTTTTTACAAAATGGGGTTTTGATCCGACCTTGCAGAAACTTTTAATGTCCACCTGCACGTTGTAAAATAAAGTGACAAAAGCAGCCAGACAATGCGCACAGAAGCGCTGAGACGTCTAGGGTTAGTTGTAGACTTAATGCAATTTTCAACAAAAAATCCGCTCTCCTGAAAAATTCTATAACTTGGAGTTGGCCATGTTTGTAAACAGCCTCCTCAAATATAGGTACCCTTTTTATGGCGTTTTCATCAAAATACTGCTTTTCAAAAAAATAAAAATAGTTCTACACTTAAATTTGTCTGAGCAGATTTTATTTGCTGTATATAATTAACTATAGAATCATCGTGTGAGAATACTGAGTGTCCATCTCAAGCTGAAGCCACCATCCTACAGCATAAGCCGCCTTGTATCCTATACGATTAGCTCTTCACCTCTAATACTACTTTTCAAACAAAGAGTGGGCACATGACTACTACTACTATCACCCTCCCCCTCTTCCCTATCCGGCAGACAAATGCTCGTTACTTATTCCGGAAATCAACCTACCTGTCAAGTAAGCCCTTTACTTACTTGACAAGCAGTGCTACTTTTCCCTTTTCTTCGTAGGTACTCCTATATGATGGGCACCCTTTCACGCTTCCGCTTGAAGAGGTACAGCTTTGTTATTCACATTGTACCTAGTTGTTTTATAAGCACACAGATTTTCTACCCATCCATAACAAAGATGAAGTAACTGTAACCAAAAGAAACAGTACCTACGGCCTAAATAAGTCTTGGCTTCAGGACTATTTGGAAATTACTGAACTATCGCGCATGGACATCATCACCCTCTTCAACCTAATTTTGACACTTGGAAAGAAAGAAAATTGTCTTTATTTTCCATATGGGCGAATTTTGGGCCTTTTTGCCCACTCTTACAACTAACCCATTTACCTGGGGGACTAAAAAAAAAATTCATCATCATCAGCTGACAGTTTTCGTATCCGCACCGAACACTGCATAATTTAACAAAAAAAATCAGAGGGGCTTGTCCCGTCCGACGCAGTACATTGCACTACAAGGACGGAACAACATACGATTTTCTGGAGACAAACAACTGAGTAAATTCTTCCAAGGACACAAGTGGCGCGATTTCAATTACAAGAAAGTACTACGTTACATCTTGAGGCGTTGAGGGGCTCGTCGACGGAAAAATCAATTGGCTGCTTCAATTGTCGGCGTTATGGCCTGTCAATATTAATAAATGCAGACAAGTGAAATGTGCAATGACGACAATCCTATCAGACACTTAATGTCATGAGGACAAATCGATATGAATTGAGCACTCCCATCTGTTGAGCCCCACAGCTTTTAGAACGCAAGCTCTTCAAATAGGGAACCGTGTGCTGTCTCGACCTGAGAATTGGCAAAGCACCCTCATCAATGCTCTATGCTCTATTTAAGACATTTCACTGGTTTCACCGTACCGGCCCATTTATTCCAGATGGACTCAACCAAGGGGTCGCTGTAAATCGGAATCGACATTCCAGTTGATTTGCTTGATAGTTAGTTCTCTATCAACTGCTCAACTGTAGCATGAGGAATATCTCAGTTCATCCTCTTCTGAGTGAAGGTATTGTCTCGTTAATGTTGTCTGCCGGGTGTTAATGAAGACAGGAATAATTGGTGAAGTTGTGGACCTGACATATGATGGAGTTATCATCATCTAGGAAAGACTACATATAGTTTTTGGATTGTTGCGTTCCAAGCTCTTTTATTATCGGCGGTCGTGATTTGAACAATATGGACACCAGCATATTAGTGGTAACGTAAAAAAGAAGGTTAGTTGCAATGCTTGTGGCTAAGCACAAGAAAATAATAAATTCTTATACATGACCACTGTAGATAGCTATATAGTCTAAAACCCCAACTGCTATCATATCAAGTATGTATTTTAAACAGAGCTACTAAGGAGTGTAACAAAAGCAAGATGCTAGGCAGAAGCTATCAAAAATATAAATAAAATAATCATTTATAGTTGCTGCTTGCTATTTGGGCCAGGGCCTACCACGCTAATAAATGTTTTCTGAGGAATGGGGTTATAATGTACAATACATTGGAACATGGGAGTACCACCTTACTCCATAACACCGCAACTATTCCTAACAAAAACATTTCGAAGCACGGAGGGATTAGTAATATTAACCGGCACGGGCGGTGTTAAATCGAAATAACTTGCAAACCAATTGTTGCTCGGTTAGATACAGTACATAAAATATATATTGCAGTAACTAACTACTAAAACTGCTGACTTTTTAATGATAGGACAATTGACAATGTGTGTCTATTGGCTATTGTGCAATACAAAACGACTCAGGAACAGGATTCAACCATTGGACCTGGCGAAATAAAGCAAAATAAGTAATCTTTCGGAACTGCGATAAGAACTACAAAATGTATAATTTTATCAGACACATCAACAAGAGACATTTATTTTAGGAGATAAGGAACATTCATGTATCCAATGATAACTTGCCTACGTCTGGTACTACAATATACAGGTATTATACTTACTGCTGTCTGAATTTTCATCCTATTATTACCTCTTGGAAGTATACTGTTACTGTGTGCGAATACTTTTCAAATCTGGGTCTTCTGAATGCAATACTATCGTATCTATTTTATCTAGGATTTTTAATAAAATTCAATTTAGAAATTTCTCAAAAAGAACTATAATATGATACTATCACTCAGATTGTGTTTTCAAAATGGCGAATTCACGTGCACATAAAATAGACGTCCCTTAACAACTGAAGGCCATTTAACTGTCCGGTGAAATTGGGAAGAATTAGCCACGGGAAAACCCCACCAAAAGAAATGCAATTTCTGGCGCCATGAGAAAACGTCTGAGGGGCTCGACAGGAAATGAGTTGCATAAGACTGCTGTTATCGAAATCTTGGCGCCAATATCATAAACATAATATTGCCAAACTACTCAAGGTGGATTAACTGAAGATATAAAAAATAATCCATCGTCAATGAATTACTCATTATAAAACGTAAAATATGTTGCGTCACAAATGATAACCTTTATACCGATGGGGGCTCGCCAGGCTGTCACGATAATCGGTTATCGAAGGAAAATGAATCAAAACGTATATTATGAGTATGCACTATGCAGGTAGCTTATAAATAAATAAATATTGGCTTTTTGTTCCATTACTAAGCCAACTTAGCGGAGTTAGGGCTGTAAAGCCCTCTCTTACACTTAACTAGGAAGGTCCGGGACCGCCTGCTTTACATGCCCTTGACTTATGCTGTGTTGCAGTAGCCTATTTGCTTTAAGTTAGTAAGTGTAAACACATACCCCACACACAATACATTAGTAGTTAGGTGCCAGAGTCTAGACTCCTGAGCGTTGGCTCGGAAATCTAAGTTAATCGGGTATCTCTCACATAGGGTTACCAAAAGTACTATTTCCGAGAGTACAGTACGTTTTTTTTTTGTTTCGTGTCGGCTATAGTTTAGTGTCCTCCTTTTTTTTAAAGCAAATGCACTTATTAATTTTTTTTTTTACTGACAATCTTACAACTAAGTTAATAAATTTGAGCACATTTTCTGAGAAAATGCTACTAAATTAAAGAATCCTTGTTTGAATACATGCTACTTTCTTGTATTATGAGAGCTGTGCCTGTATCAGCCTTTTACCTACTTTTCAAAGAAAGAGTGGGCACAAGCCTACTTACAACCTATTCTTTCTTTCCAGACTTTTGGGCAGTGGCACCCTTTCACACTCCACAGTTCTACATTTTCCTTATCAAAGTGTGGCATTGCTTATGAGGTATATATAGCATATTGACTTAGTAATTGCAGACATGATGCAGACAGAGTCAGTTTAGGCAGGTGTCTTGAGGTTTCATGTCTGGCTGCATGTGACTCTTGTTTACTTTCCACTTCAGAGATTCGTGGGTTAACACTTAAAGACCAACCGAAGCTCACGAAATTGGGAAGTCTTTTCCAGAATTACTGAAATATTGAACCTACTGTCTGCCATGCCCCTATGCACCCGGATTGAGATTGTAAATATTTCTCTGAGTACACCAATTTTTACAAGCCATCACTGATAGCGAGGGCAGATGGGCTGTAAAGTAGAGGCTCTAAAATACAATAGACGAAAAGAAAAGAATATAGCTCTGAGACCATCATATTAAGTTCGTAGGAGGTTCGAAAAGTACCAGGTCAAAAATAGCCTGAGGCAAGGGCAGGAGACATTTCCGACTATAGCAAAATAAGGGTACGATCGAAATAATAGCTCTTTGGCAGGTTTCTAGTTGGTGACACCATTGTTATATGCTTGCATAACGCAACACAGAAATTGGAAATTACCTTAGATGAAGGTTCATAGGATTCTAGGATGGTCCCTAAGCCTCCAATAAATCGTTGCAGTCAGGGCAATCCGATCTAAGAGGTCCAAGTTAAAGATCGATGGTAAAATATTTAATTATTACATGGTGGATCTTTAAAATTTTCCATTGCCATAGAACAGGAAAAATCGTAGCAAAACGTGCAACCATTTAGACAATAATTTACTGGAGGATTGTCAGTCGCAAGTTAAAAAGTTGCAAGTTACTTCCTAATTTAAATTTGAGTTAACCTCAAGCTCATTCTCAGAATGTTCGTATACTGGAAATGCCACTTACCTCACACAACCAGAAATAGGCACAACAAAATACGATTAATTGTAATGGAAAAAGAGAAGAAGATTTCAAGTAAAACACTATGACTCACGCCTTGTAAAACAGCTTTTCCATACCACCTTGCACTCTATATTGTCTGTGTCAGGTTAGGCAAAAGATGCATAAAAGTAGTTATCTAAGAAAATATTTTATGCGTACTCTGAATTGCGCAAAATGTACTAATAGAAACAACTAAAACTGCGGTCTTTAGTTTCAATTCCGCGAAACGTATACTGTATTGTTTATTTCCATAAATGCCGCCTGATTTTTTTTTTTCTTGGTAAAAATTCACTTTAGCTACCCCTAGCGAAATCACAAAATTTTGCTATATCGTTTATTTAGCTGGAAAGAACTCCTTTCTGAAAGAATTAAAAGTTAGGCGAAGAATGGTAATAACTGTCATTTACTTACAACAACCCGTTATGCATTGGTAGACAGGGTAATGCTTATGAGCATTTTTAGTGGAAGGAACATGTCAGAGACCTGCGAATAAAACATGCATTACTTTAAATGGAAATTGTCTTACAAATGAATCATTAACCTTCCACTTCATATGTATGAATTTTCGTCCAACTTTGTGTACACCTTTACCTTTTTCTTCCCGTATGATTAAATTAAGTTTTTGAAAACGCTATGTAAGTAATCCTGTTATAAACGGCATTGTGGCAGTTGAGCTTACTCTTACGGTACCAACATTGGGTAATCGGTATCGGTAAGGCACCTGAACTGAACGGCACCGTCATCTAATAATGCATGCCGGTGCCGTGCAGCACTCCATACCAAGACTTTACAAGCGATGATGCGACTGGGAACCACCCATAGCATATAAATAAATAAATAATAATTTATTTATTATTAAGAACCTTAGAGTTAGAGCAATAAATTCCTCTCTTACACTCAATTAGGAAGGCCCACGACCGCCTGCTTTACATGCCCCCCGAAGTATGGCTAGAAAATGAAGAACATGTGGGGTTCAAACCAACAGCCCTCCGGGTTGGCGATGTCAACGGGGTCACACCTCAGGGAATCTACAATCAATTTTTTACTGAATGAATTTTATTCAACAATAGGGTATACTCTCATTTCAGACTATAAAATAAAAGTCACTGCCTGAAAAGTAGGTAAATCAAACCAACTCCATTCGATGAAGCATTAAGTAAATAACAGCAGAAATCTGTAGTCTATCACAATGCATTGGCGTAAAATCCCAAAATTTCTGGGGGGGGGGGGGCTTTAGGACCCCAAGATTTTGATCCCCGGAGAAAAAAATTGAAAAATGGGCCCAAATTAGTGAGGTTTTACGCATTATGTACCCTTAAGAAAGGGGAGCCCGGGGGAGAGAAAAAAAAAAGATAAAATAATAGGCCCAAATTAGTGAGGTTTTACGAGTATTATACCCAGGAGAAAGGGGGTCTCCCCCGGAGAAACAAATGATAATTAGGCCCAAATCAGTGAGGTTTTACGCATTTTGCAAGCAGTACAGTTGAAATTTTACCGACGAATAAACCTACACTGAGGGGGGCCCGGGGGGTCTCCCCAGAAGAAAATTTTTGAAAAATAAGTTTGAAATATTGGGGTTTTAAGCATTTTGAGTAATATATTTTTGTGAAAGTACTTGGTCAATATGTTGATTTTTTTCATGATGTGTTTCATGCAAAATAAATATTCCAAGAATTAATTTCCCTTTCGTTAATTGTGGATACTATGCCTTTCGCCTCCATAGCGTCTTTGTCACCAGAAATCCTGGGGGAGGGGGGCTACGGGTGCTTTTTGGGGGGGGGGGGGCTTTGCCCAGGACCCCCCTATTTACGCCAATGTTGGCAAGCAGTACAATAATAATAATAATAATAATAGGGATATTATAACGACGAATAAACCTACCATTGAAGGGGGCCCAGGGATCTCCCCCGGAGAAAAATTTGGAAAAAATAGCTCTGTCTATTGGGGTTGTTTTAAGCATTTTGAGTAATATATTTTTTGGGAAAGTACTTACTTGGTCAATATGTTGATTTTTAACATGTAAAATAAGCACAATTAGAACTAATTTCCCTTTCGTTATTGTGGATACTATGTCTTTAGCCTCCATAACGTCTTTGCCACCAGAAATCCTGGGGGGGGGGCTAAGCCCCCCCCCAGGACCCCCCTATTTACGCCAATGTCACAATGTTACGTTAGAGGAAGAAATAATGATGATTGTAGAATGTAGTTTGTGGACCGACTGCTGGGAAACCTCGTTTGGGATAAAAGGAAAGCTAGAAAAGGAAATAAACATATCAGGACAATCTTCGGCCTTCACCTAAAATAATGAAAAAAATGAAGGCCACCAAAATGACAAGAAATAGTATAACCCAAATAATTCGCATTGTCGAGAACCATAGAAGCTGACGCCCCCCCCCCCCTTAAAACTCCCATAAATTCTATGACTGTGACATTTCATCCTTGCCTCAAAGGCGCCTTTACTTTTTTTATTTACTAAATTATCCATCATAATATGGCCACGTTTGCTGAGATTTGATTCTTTTATCCTCTAAAATTCATTTGGCGTTCGCAGATGAAAGTTTTTAAGAATTGTTTGAATTAATACTGTACTAAGATTTTTTATTTCTAAATTAAATGTTTTTTAAAAGCATTCTGCATCCAAACACGAGTGCTTTTACACTTTATACCCCATAATCCCATGGAATTTGGATTAAACAGTGAATTACCATGTGCTAGTATTAATTTCAATGGGTTCCAACCAGCGGCGGACTTGGGGATTGCGCGGACACAAGTATAGGTATAAGAAATTTTGCGGCTAAAGTCACATTGTCGACCTTTGGAGTTGGTGTAGGGTTCTAATAAAATATAAATATAAAATATATATAAAATGATTATTTATTAATTATTACCTATAATTAATTTATTAATGACACATACTGTACGTAGGTACCGTACTTAATGAAACAGAAACATTAAATGTATTGTAATAGCGAATCCCCCTACTATTTACATTTTGTTACTATATTGATAACTAAATAATGGGAGTTCCGGGACTTTTTTTTTTTAAAAAAATTCCACTTGAAAATTATGGGCAAATTGAATCACACTTCCTTTATTGGCCACTGCGATATCATTGAAGTTCTTTAGTTCTTCTTGGAGTTCAATTTTATCGCAGAAATCTTCCAGGAAGCTGCCAATGAGAATGGACGCTTTTACCGAATAATCAACCTCTTTAGTGCCTATGAGATTGGATATAAACGAAAATTTGTGAAAAAAAACCTGAGTAGGTTTCTTTTCGTTTTCTGAGGTCAGACATTAAATGGTCAGTGATTGGTATGAATACTGTTATTTTAAACGTCATTCCCTCGTCACAATCCACTTTGTTGTCCCTTGTTAAGCCAGCTTACAATTTCTTAACCCTTTTCCGCTCAGTTTTTTGTTCAAACCCAGATTCGGATAAGCAAATATCATCGGCCTCCTTTACAAATTTTTCAAACTGATTTCTAGCTTCTTCAAGATGACAGTGATTCATAATAAATCATCACTTGGATTGCAGTGTTACTTAGAAGACCACTGATAGGAAAACTTTAATTAAGTCCTAGACTATTTAAGTAAGTAAGTAAGTATTTATTAATCAAAAAAACGCAATACAATTAATAAATATCCAAGGGCCACACTAAGTGCACCCTGTGAAGGGGACTTGCGTCGTGGCCCTTGTAACTATTAAAAACAAAAACATTACATATTACATTACATAACAAATAATTATAAATAATGGTCTAAAACACTTACAAATCTTAGAATATTTTATCTATTTATTTATATTTATGTTATATTATTTTATTTTCGTTATATTATTTTATTTTAACATTATCGCTTCAAAATATATTTAAGTTCAGTAAAAGGCATATTATAAATGGTTTTTTTTTGTGATTGTTCTAAATTTTTAAAAACTGTCAGTATAATACCGTACTTTAATTTCCTTAGGCAAAGCATTAAAAACCTTGACGGCTCTGAAATTTAATTTAATTAAGAAGCCCCCACTGCCACCAGTCATTAGATATTTACCTAAGGTGAGATTTATTTCCAAATTAAATTAAACTCTAGGCTAGGTATTTAATAAAAAAAAAATCAAAGTAAAGTTACTCATTAATATCGATAACCGGCTGGTACTCACCATAACTTACAGTTATGCAACATAATATTTTAGGAGTAGACCTATATTGTTTAATCATTTTTTTTTTTAAGTTGAAATGTTTTTAGCTTTCATTTCACGAAACATGAGTCGATGTTGGCAAGCATGTAATACATAATATGTAGCAGAAAGATGTTTACTTATTTATTTATTTATGTAAAAAACGTAACAGCATGCAAAAATTTAATGAATGTATGTGATGGACCTCTTCCGTCGCCTCTATAGCAAGGGCGGATTTTGCCTCCAATTTAGGGAGGGTGGGGGATCAGCACGCTACCACCTTGCCATCCAAGTCGATTTACAATTGAATGTCAGATACCATTTTCATAATTCGGTCCCCCATTTTACAAAACATTTTAAGCTTGCATTTTTCGAGATTTTAACAAAATATATAAAGTGTACAGCAGCCCGCAGGTCAGTGAGCACATTCAAATTTCACAAATTGATTACAGGAAATTTTTCACGTTTCACATTAAAAATAGAAATGAAATAAAAACTCAAGGAACCTGAAAAGTGCAACCAGCAGCAAGGACTGTGCTCACTCTACCTGATAAATTCAACCTTCCCGAACTGATCTGTGATGGTCAGACATGCATCGCCAACTTCCTTGGATCGAGCTTACACTAAAAAACAACCCTTTATAGTACTATTATTATGAAGTGAGCCTTCGAGCTGAAATACCCATAAACACAGTTTTTCTAGGAGAATTCGGCTAACTTGGACCGTAGGAAGGAAGTGTAGACACTTGGGGGTTGGAGTGCATTGCATTATCTAACCCCATTAGGAATATGCATCCAAACTAGAGCTAGTCATCCACCAAGTCCGTGTAATGGAATCAGAAAAATAACAACCAAAATCTCCTCGTAAAACGACTTTTCCAACAATTAATACAAAACTACAGTAGAATTAAAATATTGTGAGCCCTATAGCACAAACTCTCCTTTTGTTTTTCGTGGCAGGCATCGAAGCTAAAAATTTAAATCCATTACATCCATGAATGAAGCACAAACTAACTGTATACACATGTAAGTAATGTTATTATTTTCCCATAATGAAGCTAACATTAAATCACAGTATGAATGTATGGTGCTGATAAGTCATCGGGCGTTTTAAAAATTTCCATGATCTCCTCGTGAAACAGCTCTGCCAATGACAGCACTACCTTTGTCTTCCGTAAAAAGTGGACGTGCTCCACACCTGATAGATTCAAGAGCCCACGAGGGCCAGACCTTCGTTATTTTATAAAAGCCCAAAGTTTTTCTGTGCATGACCTCTATACAGGTAAGAGCGACCAGGGACAGTTTGGGTTGTGGTTACTTGGGCAGGTAACGGGTAGTAAAGGTGTAGTAGAATGGTTGGGCACAGTCCCAGGCCACGGTGTGGGCCCATATGCCCATATGACAGTGGACCTCCTGATTATAGTGGATTCCGAACCACTTGGGAAACACAATGAAGTCACACGATTAGTTCGGAGGTGACCAGGACAAGTCCTACCATGTTTCCCTACCGGCACTGTGCACACGACCAAGTTATCTGCATTTTTGAACCTGCTCTGGTCCGCTGGATTCAACTTGGTATGGCGGCCGGCTTAGTAAAGGTGTAAAAAAAAAATAGTACCTAAACTTCGTTAAAATATAAAGCTCAATTTCTTTATATTTTCTAAAGGATAACTTAAGAAATCTCGTCATCCATTGCCTGACACTTATGGCAGTTGCTACCCCCTGCCAGGCACCCCTAAACTTTAATTAATTATACTTTTGTTATAGTATAAAAGCTAAATTTTATATATGTTACTTGGGGACCTATGAAATTTTTTTACCTCAATAGCCGGACAGTTTAAATAGCGCCCTATCTCATATCACTCGCACCCGCTTCATTTTATTGCTACCTCGCGTTCGCACTTGTAGCGAACTTTCAATGTGTCTAGCAAGATGTATAAGCCATTTAAACTGTCCGGCTATTGAGGTAACATTTTTTCATAGGTCCCCAAGTAACATATATATAAAATTTAGCTTTTATACTAGAAGTTTAGGCACTATTTTTTACACCTTTACTACCCGTTTACCTGCCCCAGTAACCACAACCCAAACTTTATAGTCTCTGGTCGTTCTTACCTCTGTAGGGGTTATGCACAGAAAAACGTTGGGCTTTTATAAAATAACGAAGGTCTGGCACTCGTGGGCTCTTGCTCTATGAGAAAGTTTTGCCATAATGGACCATGATTAAGCAGAAAACTCCTGGGGAAGGGTGACCCGAGCAGTTTATATACAATTGAAAACTTGAAAATTAGTTTTTTTTAGAATTACACATCGCATTTAGGATCTGTCAACTGTTGCAGTTCACGAAAATAGGACCGTTTAAAACTTGCTCCCCATTAACGATATACTGTATATGAGTAATGCAGGAAAAAATACTTAAATATTATTAATATAGATCCTTCCTTCATTAAAGCCTATTAAAAATTAAATTGCAATTTAAGTTCTCTATCAAAACCCCGCGATTTTATTTACAAACGAGTTTCGCACTTATGTCGTTCTTCTACTCATCAGAGTCTATATTACTAGAGAGAAGGACTGAGCTGAGTTCAACCAGTATCTGCTTAACATCCAACGAATATTCTACAACTCGGGATCCATCTCCGGCTTAAAGTCAAAAGGGAGTTTGCGTTCTTCATATCCGCTACACCAAAAAGCCGGTACTTCCCATTCCACCGTGATACAAGTGTCATACTTTTATTGTGCTTGTGTATTGTTTATATTGTGTATTAAACTCGTCAAAAATGTCGGCCACAACGAAAATGAAGGATTATGTCAGCAAAATGTTCTCGACAAAAGAAGTAAGTTCTTATTTATAAAAATTCAATCAACCCAACTTAAAGTATACCTTCTAGATGGTTACTCTACATACACAGCATAGCCACCTGAAGCTTCCATGTTTATTTTAAAATTTAAGCAATATTTCAAGATGTTATGTTGGCAACCCTAAAAAGAGGGGTATAGGAAACGTTGAGTTACAAATTATTCTTTTTTTGTTCTTGATTAAAATAAGTAAATAAAATCAGAATTTACCTGAAAAACGTGAGCAGCTGTTAATCTTGACCTAATTAAAGGTTATATAGAAGGTCATTTAATTAGTTTAATTAGGTACTTGATTCATAAATGAAAAGTTATGGTCCTTCACGCAGGGATACATCAAATTCAACTGGAAATTTTATACATGTTGCCAACTATGCATTTACTGTCGCAAAAATAAAATAAAGGTCAGATACTAAATTGGGAAGAATAAGTGGTACTGCTAAAGGTATTATATTCGGTTTTCTATTACCAACCTTAACCTTAAGAAATCAGCACGTGTGTTAGGTTATATACAATACATACTAATGTACCAGTACACAGGTTATTGAATGATAGCAGTCATGGGGGGCTTGGGTGGTGCGCAGCCACGCGCCTTGCTTGTGGACTGAACAGATACAGAACATGGGGACAGCCGATAGTATAATATATAATATAATAAGTATAATCGATAGTGTATAAAGTATGTAAAAAGTTTTTAAAGAAAAAAAAACGTAATATTAGCGCAAAACCCCCTACGTATTTTAAAACAGAGTTCAATTAAATTACTTACGTAGCCTAATTACGTGCATCCGGTGCAGGGTTTCATTCAATAGGTAGCAATAGCCTACACACAATATCATAGTGTATTATTTAACAAAGGGTTAGTTTACCTGCTGTGTTAATAGTCATTAGAGGCAGGGGTCTCACAGTCATCGAACAATTAGGGGGGAGCCAATTGTCGGGGGAAGCGTCGTGAACAATGGGCTCCACCCTAGTTGTTCGATGACTGTGGTGAGGCCCCTGCCTCTAACGACTATTAACACAGCAGGCAATGTAAGTCCAATTAATCCTTCCCTAAATAATATTACACCATTGCCATTAACCTTTACCAATAGATCACACTGTGTGTAGAGTGTGTAGAGGCCCCCCCCCCCCCCCCCCGAAAAGACGTACTTAACCAATGCAAGTTGTAATGTATAATTTGCTAGATCTAATAGATGCTCGGGTCGCAGGTAAGAGGTCAGCGGTTTGGTTGGTAGAATTCTCAGGCTTCCCTCAAGAAGTCAAGAAGTTAATAGCTAGAGGCGATCTGGTCTTGTCCCCCCCCCCCCTCCCAACATGTGTTGTATATCCACCACTGACTATTATAGCACGGTACAATGCCAAGCCACATCATTTAATATCACCTATCGTACAATTGAGACAACGACAAAATTAAGACTTGGATAACCATATTCTGGCTAGCCTATTATAAACCTTTTTAATGGAGACTATCAAGACGTGCAGCATATCGCTATCGCAGCTGTGTGGAGCACAAGAATGCTTGTCTATTCTCAGCTTATTAGATTCTTTCTTGCAAGATGCTTTGGTCCATACATTATGAATTTCTTAATTTCTATCCCAGCATAATTGAATTTTTTCTTGTAAGATGCCATACATTATTAATTTTTTAATTTCTATCCCACCATAATTGAATTTTTTCTTGTAAGATGATTTGTTCCATACATTATTAATTTCTTAATACCTATCCCAGCATAATTGAATTTTTTCTTGTAAGATGCTTTCTTCCATACATTATTAATTTCTTAATATCCATCCCAGCATAATTGAATTTTTTTCTTGTAAGATGCTTTGTTCCATACATTATTAATTTCTAAATTTCTATCCCAGCATATATTGAATTTTCCTAAAATATCATGGCCATATAGTCACAGAATAAAATGTGTTTGCCCATTACTGGAAAGAAGGAAAATGATGACATAGTGAAAGGAATAGCATCTACCCGAAAATGTAAATTGTTTTTGAAAAATTATAACACCTTGGTGTAGGTTTGCTTGTAATTGAAGGTGGAAAATAGGGGGGGGGGGGCTCATAACATAATATTACTTTTAAACAGTGTGACTCACGTATATTGTTTTTGAAAAATTATAACACCTTGGTGTAGGTTTGCTTGTAATTGAAGGTGGAAAATAGGGGGTGGGGGGCTCATAACACAATATTACTTTTAATCAGCGTGACTCACATGGGGGCGCTATTACGTGAAAGACAGAAAGCCTTAAATTGTATGTAAAAAAAAAACACAAATTACACCCACAAGACTGGGCAGACGACCTCTAGTCTAGACCGATCTTGCGGAGCAATGACATAAACAAACCCACGTGGCACAAGTAGGCGAAGCTTTCGGTTTGTAACCGTGAAAAAATAATCCGACCAACCTTGACCATGACCTGAGCTTTACCACGTGCCCTGCTCATCTCTAAGGCCAATATTATTGATTCTACCTATTATCCGCTTACTATTCCATGTAGAACAATAAAAATATATTTTCATCAACATTTTTTAACTCAACTTAAAGAACAAAATTTATTTTCTATTAACTCTTTTCTAGCATATACACTTTTACATACGTAACACATACAGTACCTGCACACTGTCGTAACATATCGGAGTTAAACTGAAATGCTGTACCGGCCCTAGCAGGTGGAAACACAGTTGGGCTGGTTATAATTCCTTGTAAAGTATTGAATGTAATATAACTTAAGTATTTTAGCGTATTTAAAGTTAATATTAATTTTGTCATTTTATGTATACTTCTCTTGTTGGAAGAAATTGGAATAAATATATATTTGATTTGATTTGAATGAAGCATGTTAGTAAAGCAGCTTTTCTCTTTGAAGTTTTAAAAATTGTACTGCCAGCAGGATTAGTTAGCATCCATAGCCCGATCAAATCATCAACTGTTCTTCTTCCTTCGTATTCTTTTAAAAGCCCAGTTCAACAATGGTTAATGAAAGCTAGTAAGTGAATGTAGCCAGAGAAGTGCAGGGGAAAGACGTGCCCGCCCCCTAAAGTATTAACGGGTTAACACTAGATAGAATCAAGGGCCGATTTTAGGGGGGGGGGTGGGGTCAGAGGGTCCGGACCCCCCCCCCCCAAAATAAATTAACTTACACTACAGTGGTTATTAAAAATAATCATGTTTTTTAAATGTTATAATCCACTGAAACTGACCGCTGACCCCCCCCCCCTAAATTGGAGGCAAAATCCGCCCTTGGATAGAACTGGGTTTTCTTTGATGAATTTTCACAATATAAAAAGGTGCGGAGCATTTAAACTAGATACTATAATGAATAAGATTGCAATGTTTATATTCGAAACAATTTAAAATAAACCCGCGAAAACCAATCGATATAATCGAAATTTTGCACCTGTCCCTCCTCTGGATACAATCCTAGCTACGCCCATGAGCTAGCGCGCTATAAATTAATATAGCATGGCGACTTTAATGCCTACAATTTCAAGTGTAAAATACTGTACTGCACTCGACCACCGAAATTACCGGTTTTCAGCGGGACGAGCCTGCCAATTTTACTGAGTTAAAATGGGAATGTCCTTTTAAATTGCGAGACGAGACAGAACAATGGCTGCTGCTTGCACGCAAAAATATTCCAGTCTCTTCTCTTTCAACAAAGAAATAAGAAGCATTTTATCTGTCATAAAAATACAAATTCCCTTGCACATTCAAGGAAAGATAATGTGTATAAAATAAGAGGCAAACCTATTTTTTGTCACAGGGATAGCTAAACCGACATTATGATTATGAGGGTCTAGATAGGCTACGCCCAATTAATCTATAATAAATCTAACATAATAAGGCAGGAGTTGAAGTTTTCCTGTGCTAAGGTACTGGTTTTGTCCTTGATGGTCACGCTTTTTATGAACTTAATGGCAGATAATGATGCATTATGAAAAGAATTGGTGTGAGCTAGAGAGTTACGTAGCGTTAACTTGCACTCGGCCTAACTGCATATACATTATTTAGTATTGTACGGTACAAATACTTGACAACAATATAAAAAATACTTATACGTTAGTACAATTATTAAGTTTTAGTACTATATATAAGGGGGATTATTAGAATTATTATGCTAATATTATGTAACATTGTGGAAGAATTAATTGTTTTGCGTAAAGAAGTTGGTAGAAAACCAGCAGCCATAGCACGAAGTATCAAGTTAAAAATGTATAAAAAAATGTTTAGAACGCAACGAGCTATTCTAAAATTTGTTTGTATATTTAACCTCGGCAATAAGTTAACTTGGTACCTTGGGCCACAGCTGCAGACCGAACATTTTTTACAACTACTAAAGCATAAAAATAAAGCAGCAGTAGCAGTCGTAGCACGAGGTACTGATTTAACTTATTCCCGGGCTAAAAAATGCATACAAAATACAAATACAAAATAGAATGTGCTATTCTAAATTGCTTTATTTATATTTTTAACCTCAGTAATAAGTTAAATTGGTAATATATTGTAGCTTAATTTGCTATTTTTAACATAATAATCCGCATCTGTTAGTATATCAGAGGCAAATTCGCAAGATTTCTTGTACGGTTTCCCTAACAGACCAGAGGCGTTAACTTTTAGAATGATGGCGGGGGCAAAACTAGGTAGACCTTATGACGTCATCAGGCAGGATTTAAGGAAAAATTGAAAATATAAGAGCAAAATAGTAGGGTTTTACGCATTTTAATAGTTGTAAAGTATAAATGTAGATTTTACAAAGCTAAAAAAGGAATGCTTATATTGATATTGCTGCAAACTGGACCATGAAGTATGAACCACGTCTTACAATGCTCGAGGCTGGGGGGGGGGGGGCAAGTTGGACCGTGCCCCCCCCCCCCCAACTTAACGCCCCTGTAACTTACTATTTCCTACGTCAGCATCATATGTTACCGGAAATAGTGGGATAGCCGCATTACAATAGTACGCAGAACGTTTAGAAACATGCTGTTTTTTTTTTTTTTTTTCATTAAAGCGTCACTAAACAACCATATTAATTAATATTGATTAATTTTGCAATGCTACAGTATTTCCTGCAGATCTGTGATTATGCAACTTTGTTCACTTTCTGTCTAAGGTTACCTTAAATTAAATTTTGAGTGCCTCAGGGCTCTAGCCATTGAGAGGTATGGCAATGCAACATGCAGCAATGGCGAAAGTTTTCGCCTACCATAAAGAAGACAGGGAGTCAAGAATGCTGATGATTTGAGGAATAACACGAGATGGGCCATTGCTGTAGGAAGAACTTGGAATGGGCACCAGGAGAGGCAAGTGAAAGTGCCACTGCATGCCGCATGGACTGTCGAGATAATTTTCTGGAACTGGCACTGGCTATTGGTCCAGACTCTGGAGTTGAATGGACTGGTCCGACCGCGTACGTAACGTCCAATGGTCGGCACCGACCAAGGTCGGTCACTCTATGACATCGCGGCTTTACAGAGACTCAAGGAAAAAATAACAGCGCTGAAGAACAATGGCTATTGTCATGTGACGCCAGCATAGCAATTGAATGCACATGTGCATAAGAAGTCATTTTATACCTACATACATCAATTTATTTGTGGAGTACATATACATGAGCACGAGTAAAAAAACTCAAGCTTGCCTAGTTTGAAGAATTGGAGAGGGCACAACCACGTCCAAAGGATGGCGAAAGCAAGGCCACAAGGTAGAAGACTCATTGGCAGACCGAGAACAACCCTCGAGGATAAAATTGAACAACTCGCCGGAGCAAGAGGGAAAGCAATGGCCGAGCTCAAGGCGTGAGTGAGTTCAAGAAATGGGTGCGGGGCGACCCCTTAACGCTGCGCCCGCGGCACTAACGAGGAAGAAGAAGGAGAGAGCATCAGAAGCTCAGTACATTGATGATAGAAGCGGTTATTAAGTGCGTAAAATTTCGAGGATCATATCCAAATCGTGTAAGCGATTTTATGCTGGCATAATTTTTCAGTCAACAGTTAGGATGGACTCCACTGCAGGCAATTTCGCCTGAATACGGGCGAAGGGAGAAAACTTTAAATTTTAAAATTTCTTCTTCACCCCTTCGCCTGCAGTGGACATCCAGCCATACATTGGCAAAGAACATTATTTTCCAATATTCAAATAGTGCCTGCATTTTTACTTAACTAGCCGTAATAGGTGAGTGCACAACTGCAAATTGTGTAAGGTAATGATGATGTAGTGTCACTATGCTTATGCACACCATTCGTCCTTGCTGACTCCATTGAAAGCGCGGTGTCTAGGTCAAAGTCTCTTTTATGCCCCTTTTGCATCAACAACTCGTTGAGTGCCCACCTGACGCATGCACAAGTTAACAGATGTCTATGCTGCGAATATGACGCAAAGCGCCGTCTTATGGTACAATTTACAGTGCGAACACGCGAATCCTCCCATTAGATAAGGGTGTTGGCGTTATAGCTAAACTACGCTGAGTTGAGCCATACGTCACAGCAAACCCAAGCTAAGTTGAGTGAGGTATGCTGTTCAAGTGTTATGGGATCAACAGTCTTACAAATTATGTATACGAAAACATATATCATTTGTAAGGTGACTGCTGTTCAGTCAACACTTGCACAGCATGCATCAGTCAACTTACCGTGATTATTCTGTTGTGACGTATGGCTCAAGTCTCAACTCAGCATAGTTTTATAACAGTACTACTAACATTGCTATCATACTGGTACAATACAGTAATAAAAATGGAGCCGAAAATGAATAATTTAAATGCATAGGAAATTTTTCAAATCCGCTTCTAATTACACTTTTAAGCTAAACGTACAAGACACAAAATTTAAAGCTTCGACCCGTGTTAAAAGAATAAAGCTTACGTATCTAAACACTATAGCAATGTAAAATTAAACAATAAAATTAATGTCTGGTCTGTTTATATGATGTCCTCATAAAAAAACGGCAGTATATTTTTTAACGTTCTGCGTACTATTGTATTACGGCCATCCCACTATTTCCGGTAATAGATGATGCTGACGTAGGAAATAGCCAGTTAGGGAAACCTTACAAGAGGTCTTGTGAAACGTGTTCGCTTTGCGAATTTGCCTCTGATACTAACGGGTGTCGATTATTACTGTATGTTAAAAATGGGAAATTAAGCTATACTACCCATAAGCCCGTGTAGCGTCTGCAAGCGTAGCACGAGGTATAGTCCACGCAAAATCTGAAAAGTATGGACATGGAATGTTTTGATCCTGTGCAATATTCTTTGCACCATTTTGTGTTACCTTGTTGCATTGGATGCAAGGCATAACAAAAATTGTGCAAAGAATATTTTTACGGTGTTGCACAGGATCAAAACATTCCATGTTCATACTTTTCTCATTTTGCGTGGGCTATACCAATTTACTAATTATTGACCTTTTACCATTTTATATCCTATAATTGCACTGCCCATACGTATACGAAGATACGGTACAGACGGTAGTCACGTAGTGTACATATACACCGTAACGTCAGGAAAGACTGGGATTATTTATTTATTAGGTATGGAGTAATTAAGAATGCTGTTATCACGGTGGAAAGAATGAAATATCACAACAGCTGATGCATACCGAATGCCAAATGACCTCTAGGACACGTCTATCGACGCATTCTGAAAAACCCCGACAATATCAATTAATTCTGCCTATAGTATATTCTACCGCATTCTACTTCTTACAGGGGAGCCTCCATGAACTTGTATCCGCCTTGGAAATATATCTTCCTTAATCTTAGCTAATTGCTAGAACCACACGAAGAATTTCCAAGAACTTGTCAATGCTATTTTTCATGTACATAAAATTAATTTAATGTCGCGGGTTAAATAGCAATGTATTAATTGCATTTAACCTTCCATTAACTTCACAGTACGCTATTCTCGGTCCGATAGGGGGGGGGGGTCCCTTAGGTCCATAACAACACACTAACAAGTCAGGTGCCCCCAAGCAATTTGGCGGTCAGGTTATAGCTAACTTACTCTAAGAGCTTTGCATTATAATTACGAAGGCTTTCACGGCCGGAGTTACGGGACGAAACAGTAGAATCCAGGAAGGTAGGTAGTAAAGCGTATTTCCAAACGTTTCGTCAACATCTGCGGTCGACATCTTCGAAGGAACTAACTTTGCAACGATTACATCTTTAGGTATAATAGAAAGCAACAGTATGAGGGCGGCATGTTGGACTCGAATTAATGGTTAAAATAATTATTCTAATCCAACAAAGATAGTATAAGTCTCTCTCGGGAGGAGTTTCTGAGTTGAGAGGACCCAATAAATAAAATAAATAAGGACTTTTTATTGTATATATTACTAAGCCAACCTAGCGGGGTTAGGGCTACAAAGCCCTCTCTTACACTCAACCAGGAAGGCCCGGGACCGCCTGCTTTACATGACCTCCGAAGCATGGCCAGAAAATGTAGCCAGTGTGGGACTCGAACCAGCAACCTTTCGGATGAAAGTCAGTCCGTACCACTACGCTACATATCTCGATGAATGAACCGGTACGGGTGAACCCGTACATGCTTTCCTATTTATCAATTAGTATGTGTACCGTAATGGTTCCATGGCAAATAATTGTCCCATGCCTATAGATTTTGCCTATCTCAAAGCACTGTATTGATCGATGGGACAATTGCATAGTATAGAATCGGCAGGCCAATAATAATGTGGCTCGGATTAACCACAGACTAATATCTTCGGAAATGACCCTGTTCTGTTGGGTTACTCTATTTAGCACCTAAAGTTAGCCGATGTTAATAATTTTTCTGATGAACCATTCTATCGATGCTTTTTAACATTTTTCATGAAAATTGAGCCTTTTTTATTTTTTCACACCCTGAACCAAAATATCAAGGGGGATGCGTCCTAATGGGTTTTGTTTACATTAATAAGTACCTACCAGTACCACAATATCTGCGAATTAAAAAAAAATCGTCGGAGAGGTTTTTGAAAAACATTTCTTTTATGAGGTATTTTGGGGTTTGAAATAAATAATCCCTGGAGAATATTTCTGAGAACCTACACGTCGAATTTCATCAAAAGCTATCGAGTAGTCTTAGTCAAATCGAGTTACAGACATTTCGCATAAAAAAACACGGTTTTTGAGTTCCTGAGACCTCAAAACGTGTAAACCCTTCTGAATTTCGAAGTCAATAAATTTGACAGTCAAAAAAGGCTTTCCTTATATAATTAATAGTATACGTATTAGTAAGGAAAGCAGAAATCAGGAACCTGATCATTACGTGTCCCGGGGTTTCGCACAAGTGATTGCCAAATGAATGAAATATTAATGTAAAAGGTAAAATAAAAAAATTTGTAAAGGGAAAAAAATTCGACGAGGATGGGATTCGAACCCACGCGTGCAGAGCACATTGGATTAGCAGTCCAACGCCTTAACCACTCGGCCACCTCGTCCTTGGGCATTGACTAGATTCCCGGGCTATCTCAACTGACGAGTCTATGCCGCCGACTTGCAGGGCAACGTAGCAACATCGGGTTCAGTGACATTCCGCTAGATGGCAAACTTGTCTCCACTGTTGTTGGTGGGACATTTTGTTTGAAAACTTATTTACAACATACTATATTTTAATAAAATTTTAATTTTGGCTCTTTGTTGAGAAGTTTGCACTATTAATGATAATTTATAAATATGAAATTTTAAAATATACCAATACCATACAATACCAATACTTAATAGCTGAAGATTTTGTTAGGGCACTATATAACCAGGTATCTTCATTCACCATGTTGATTCCGATATGCGGTCATATGAATTATAAAACTATTGTAAAAGTAGTAAAAATAGCAAAAGATAAATTAAAATAAAACACCTTTTTAGTTTTTAAAAAAGAAGCGCTTTCATAACTGGTGGCTCGTCATTTTGTAGTAAGCAACCATTTAAAATGATTAACTTATTATTATTTATAAAAATAAAAGTAAACTAAGCCTACTAATATGAAACTTTACTATAGACAAGCTAAGTAAATGGTGTTTTAAAAAAACTTTTTTGGTTTTTGTAAAAGATAAACAGTAGTTATAAATATATAATAATAGGTATAAGTAACATATTATAACAGCCTATTAACTAGGTATGAAGTCTTTTTTTTTTAAATATTATATCCTACTACCGGCAGTGCAGCTCGCTGAATGAAGCCAAAAAATACTGAAATTTTTAATGTACGGTACTGCATGTAAGCCGGTGCGTGGGGGGATACACAGTCACAAGGAAAATAAGTCTGAATAAAAACAATCGCGCCGAAAAAAGAGGAAAGCCATAAGAAAACAAGCAATTTCCTCTCAGAACTGATTGGAAATTTCCACACACTCCGGAGTGTGCTCACATTAGTAATGTTGCCCCTGGCCCTGTTGCTTCAGCTATGGACTGGTATTCATATTTTATCGACATCATGGAAGACAGAGTACGTATCCTTACACAAAATGTCATTTTAGGCCTCCTAGCATATAAATGAAAAAATAAAATAAAGCTCTTTCATTCTCACCGTAATTAACGATAATATACATAAAGAATGCACATGTCACTAGGGATAAGGCAGACGATTTTAATGAGGACGGGGGACGGACTAAGGGTGACTTCATATTAGGCTAGGCTACAATTGAAGTCGGGAAGACTATTTAAGGATTATTTTTGGCATGGACCCATACTGAAAATCAATTAAGAGGATAGCTGAAAAAAATTAAAAAATCTATTGACATATGGGCTAAATGGTCTATAGCCCAGGGCAGCAAATTTTTAGCGGTTCCTAATGTTCCCTAGTCAGTTCCTAAGGATTTCGGATGTTGTCTTCGTCTGCAAAATGTAATTTTTTTTTAATAACAAAAAGCGTAAAACCGGCACCTGTATTTTAAAAATCCGGGGTGAAACCCTGTTTAGAAAGTCTTGGTCTATAAAATCTAAACTATAAAATGCGCAACCACCCACCCCCCCCCCCCAACTATTTGGGACCTATTTTTTCAAAACTTTTCCCCCAAGGAGACCTTTAGCTATACCCCCTCCTCTTTTCAATTTCTTCTCTCTTAAACGCGCTACCTGTGGGTCAATTGGATTAATACACCATCAGTAAACCAAAGCCCGGGGAGACCTGGTGGTCTAGTTAAATTTTTTTTGTTTTTGGAAATTACATATTTACTTCCGGGGGGGGGGGGGGGGTACGGAGTATCAATTGAGCATACTCATCTCAAGCACCGAAAAGTATGGTACGGAGAAGCATCAGATTAAACTAACACGGTTGCATAATTACAAACCTACAGGAATTGCTAATAATCGCAGCACTGGAAAATTCATGGCAAGTTAGTTGTTTTGTGAACTTTTATTCCGGATTGACATTCATTTTTGGAACCACAATTTATAAATTATAAAACTACTATAACTATAAAATACTTATAAAAAAACGCGGTGTTTTTCCGTTGCACAGACCGATGTATCTAAACGCAAGGTCTGTGAAGGCTGAGAGATGATGTCTCAAATATTATGTATGGCCAAACCAAACGTGTTTAATAATAATAATTAACCAACGCAGTCAAAATAAATAATAGCTCTTACACAGCAATTGTTTTTTCATTCCCCCACAAGAAGTAACCTTTATTTATCTTTAACTAGAAGCATCCGAAGTCTTATAGAGGTTAATGAAGTGATAACAGACTTTTAGACATAAGAGAATCCGCATATAATCACCTCGAGCTCTGACCGATGACCTATTATGGATAGGCTGCATATTTAAAGAAAAACTGATATCAAAACTCATTAGTCAATTTCAGTACGTTCCCGTTTTCTCATTAGCTGTTTTAAATTTTCATTCTTCGTAGGAAGTAAGTACCCATTATTGGAGATTTTAACTAATAAGGGCAACTATACAAAATACTATATTTCGTTTGACAACTTTCATGGCTGGCCGTATTTCTTCTCAGACTCCCTCATATCCCCAACATTAATGAATTTTGCTATTATCAGCTTCATCTGATTGCTTTAAACATCCAGGATGCAGCACATCATCTGAGAAAAAAATAATGAAATCAACAGCTCGTTGAAAATTAGACTAAATGGCGAAAGGGCATTAACAACTAAATAGAAATAGAAATAAAGGGTAATTCAACACAATATATTATACAGTACGATACATACTGTATAATTAAATAATCGTAAGAACGGCTACAAATTTACCAATAGTAAATCAATTATTAAAACTTGACTTAATTCATTAGACTGTTGCAAATTATGCACTTCTTATCACCCAAACTTCCCACAAAACTTGGCTTGGTAAAAATATTCCTAATAGAAAAAAAGTACAATCAATGCCCTGTCCAGGCAGAGTTCAGTATCGAAAATGATAATCTGTAAATGCTCTTTATTTAACAAATTTCAATTGTTTCAGAGTACTTCTTCAACGGACCGGCTTTTGGCCAGCCAGATCTCAGGTCTCGCTGCCCCAAGCTCTGTTGCACCCCTGCTCCTCCACTCCCTGCCCATCCGGGCATCTTCATACCAAAACCGCCGCCCCCCCGTCTACCAGCCAACGACCGTCAGCATACACGCCAACGCCCGCTACGACAAAGTTCCTCAAGGAGAATCTACGCCACGGGGTTATGACTCTAGGCACCACCGCTCAGCATCAAATTACTGGAAGCATCTGTTAAGAATGCATCGCAACAGCGGGACTGGAGACGGCAAGTTCGAACAAAATCTTCGGCAGGCTTACGCTGACGGCAGTGGTAAAGACTTGGATGTCAAATATCCGTCCATACAAGATGATGGGACTGTTGTTACTGGGCCTACAGGGGGAGAGGCCAGACTCGGTCCACAGGTAAGCACTTCGTATTATATTGTTCGAATATGGCATATAATAGAATTAACGGGGAGCCCTGAAAGGCCAAGTGTAGATGCAAAAGAAGAAGACATGAAACAGAACAGATGAAAAATAATTTTTTTTAGTTTTTAACCTTTGACGAATTTCTTTATTACCCATTTGGGTATTTTGAGTCCTTGATAAAATTCACATCACATGTACACGTGTACAATAGTTATGGCCCCGTACATGGCTATTGTATATTGCAGGGAAAAGCGGTCAATGAACAATAACTGCTGCACTGTCAAGGATGCAAATGCATCAGGGCGTACTAGACACCATTAATAATTTTTTACAGAAATTATTCAGTACAGAAACAGTTTTTATTCTTCATAGCATATTGTTGTGGGTTAGCTACTGTAGGCGGGCATTTATGAGGCCAACATAAAATCCAAATAATAATACAATACAGGCTAATACAGGGCTGCTTTACAATATCATTAATTGGCGACAAACAGATTTTTGTTTCAAACAAAATTAACTTTTAATAGTTATTCGAACATAAATGGGTAGCAGTTTTCTGCCAAGAAGTAAGGTAATAAGGTTATGGTCGAACATTTCATAATTAACAATCAAAATTACGAAGTGTGCCGCAAGAATAAAAAAACACAATATTAATGTTTGAACCAAGATTTTCTTAGAGACAGTTGTCCACAACAATCACTTTTAAAAGTAAACTTAGTTTATATGGTTATAACGGTTAAGGCTAGAGATTTTTCGCGTAAATCAGAACAAAAGTTTAAGTGGCTTGAAGTTGATTAAAGGGTAACTTCGCCGCAGGAATTTTCTTATTCCTCAAGCACTGACTTAAATAATTCAATGAATAATCAGAATTAACAATGATAAAGAAATTTTTCTAAATGCAAATCAAAATATAATGCAAATTCTTAGCAGACACCGTACTCATTGATCGGGTGCCTACAGAAATGTCGATGGTCATAACTTCAAATATGCCTTAATACCGTACTAGCCAGCGGTGAGTTAAGTTATTCAATGGACCACACACACATTGCAAGCAGGCATGAGGATTTGCCGTTGTGGTCCACACATATTTCATAGTGCAGCCCTGCCCTTGTCCCACGTGCGCAGTAGTGGTAGGGGGCAAATGCATAAATATAGGCACCTGTGTGTGCCTTTCGCTATAGTTGTCGGTTAACCATGGTTCGTCTACTGTTGCGCGCTGACACCCATGTCGACCTTAACATCCCTGCCGATGACCCGCCGGCTATTTCAACTACTGGACAGGTCAGCACTTAGCTTACTTTTTCAATTACTTCATTTAAAAAAAAAACAGTAAAAAAAGATAAGGTTAGCAGCCAGTAAACTATGTCACATTGTTCTCAGTCCATTTAAGAACAAAAGTAAAACAGGAAACATGAAATTTGAGCTGTGAGTCAAGAAGTGCGAAATTTTCAATATTGGTTAAATACGCAATTTTATTTGAATATTTAATAATTTAGGGTAAAAGTGATATCTGTTAAGGCATTCACTACACTATGTTAGTGTTTTTAAAGGGGAAAGCTCAGCAATTCCAGAAGTATCGTGATTTGAGATTCAATTAAATTTTGGACTATTTCATCTGCTTTAATCTTATTTACCGGTTGAATACAGATTGGCGCCTAGGAATGGGGATCCAAAAATGGTATTCGGCGTTATAGGCACTAGGAAATAGGATTCACTGTACTACCCTAGTTCTAGGCATTTTCCGTTATTCCACAAACTATATGGCCCTGATCTGTAATCTCCATGTGAAATTGGAGCAGGATATCATGCAGAGAAGGGCATTATGTAGTGTGGTTTGCCTCGTGTTTGAGGGCTATCTTATTTGTTTAAGATGGGGGGTCAACAGCTGACAGAGACTGACCTGTAGGTCAAATTTTTCATAGTCAATTGCTGACGTAATTGGTTTTTTCTGACATCATTATGCGTCCAACCAACCAAGGCCGGTATTATAATGTCATGTAGCATGGGAAATTAATAATTTACACCCTGCCATTTAATGTAGGCTAGTGGTATTCCACCCTCCACCCGCTTATTTTAGTCAGGTTCTTCATTAATTGTAAAAGATACGTTGTTAGTTTTTACAGATAAAACATGAAAGGGTACTGTCTAACGAAACATACATTCGATGTTCTCAATGACCGCGCACATGATAGAGACTGCCAAAATACATGTCAGAATATGTAAACACTTGTAGGTTTGATAGGAGTTGGTAATTTTGTAAGACGGTTAGTGAGTGGCTACGTTCGGGGGATGAATGATACCCGGACTAATAGCGAAGCAAAAACAGGACTTTGTACAGAGGCTGACACAGCTTTCTGAGTTAAGGAAAGTTGTTACGAGTGGGGCATAATGTGAAACCTAAAGGGCTATCAAGCAGTCAAGCACCAGTTTCGCAACTAAGAATTAGAACCGCACCCAAGATCCTTGCCAATCAGTTGAGAAGAAAAGTAAATGTTACTCGGTTTGGCCATTGCCATGCCCCCGCATCTATCAGAGCGGACTTCCACAGTGGAAATTCCGTCTAGGAAGCAGCGGACACCAATGTCACGGGCACTTTATAATTTGGTAGATAGCCAAATCTATGGTAAACGCCGCCGATGGGCTCTCATTGTCTCAACTTCCTCATAGACAATAATCTAGTCACATACGCCCTTAAAACTACAAGTTATTACCATTATCAGATCCTCAATAATATGGTTTCTATGCTTCCGAAATATGAGTAAACGATGGTTAAAGTATTATGGCCGGCGCAGATAATAGAAAGAGTCCCGCACCTAAATAGAATTAATAAAACGATGATACGAAATGAATAGATTCAAACCATTTAGAAAACATCGGGTACTTTTGTGGTCTAATGAAATACTGTGCCTTCCCCAATGACGCACCAGTGCGAATTCTTATTAACTGTCTTCGGTTGCAGGTGCTGGCAGCCCTTTCAGTGTCTATGGGTTCAATGATAGTGGGCTACGCCACGGGATACACCAGTCCAGCGTCCGTCAGCATGCTCAACTCAACAGACATTGAAGTGACCACGGACCATGTCAACTGGATTGGTGGCATCATGCCTCTGGCAGCGCTCTTGGGTGGTTTTGCAGGAGGCCCGATGATTGATACTCTAGGCAGGAAAATGACTATCCTTGCCACGGCTCTGCCTTTTATTATATGTAAGTATAGCATTACGCCTCGCGTATCCGAGCATTTCACAGAAGGCATTATCGTTGTGTCGAGTAAAATGTTTTGAACTCACTCTGTTTAACTTACTTTATTTACTAACAACGTCCACTAACTCCCACATTGCATTGCTTCGCAAGAACAAGAAGAACAAAAATTTGAAATACTTATTTGCAAATTCAAGCATATTTATAGGATCTTGTATACTATTGCAAGAAGCATACTTTTATTTTTTGTGTTGTTTGAGGCCATGAACAGCCTCCCCAATATTCTGAAAGAGTGGCTGATTTTAAGACAATGTTTGAGTATTATATCGTACTCGTAGTGGGATATGCCACAACTGAAGTTCAATTTGATGACAATTCTGAAATACCCGAAATTATATTAGTTTTATGGTGTTTTTCCTTGCAGCGTGGGTGCTGATAGCATTTGCTGTGAATGTTCCGTGCATCCTCGCCGGACGAGCGACTGCAGGCTTCTGTATTGGTCTCATAACTCTCACATTACCAGTCTATCTTGGAGAAACGGTGCAACCTGAAGTGCGAGGCACCTTAGGGCTTCTTCCTACGGCTTTTGGTAACACTGGTGAGTCACAATAATCACTAATTTGTTACATTGGCACGCGCGTTACACTTTCCGAGATTTCATCAAACATGCTATTCTCTATAGGAAAATTCGATTTCATTCTGCCAGGATTCATAGATGATTTATCATCTACGTAAGAGATTGTTTGATGATGCAACATGTTCCATCAAATTTTTGCCAGTCATGTATTGCACATTATTAATTTTTGCTTTCCTTTTAGGCATTCTACTCGTGTACGCTGCTGGTATGTTCCTAAACTGGTGGCACCTTGCTCTTCTCGGTGCTTTGCTACCTGTTCCGTTCCTAATTCTCATGTGCATCATTCCAGAAACCCCGTCTTGGTATCTTGCTAAAGGTAAGATTTAAAATGCAACATTGAGACACGTTGCTAACGATTTGAAAAAAAATAAAAATATTTGGTCGTTAAAAAAAAAAAAAAAAAAAAATGATTCTGCACAAGTACCATAATTTTTCAAACATTATTAGGGGTACGTAGTTCAAGTAGTAGAAGATCTGAATATGAAACCAACACAAATCCGTTCCTTTAATATTATTCTAATGTGCCCTCTTCCAATCATTAACGCAGGTAAGCGTGAGAAGGCTCTAAATTCACTTCAGTGGCTGCGAGGAAAGGAAGCTGATGTTCAAAAAGAATTTAACGAAGTTGAACGTAATGTTCTCAAAAATCAAAATGCTGGGAGTTCATTGAGCACGCTTCTATCCAAATCCAGTCTGAAACCAGTCGCAATTACTATCGGACTTATGTTCTTCCAGCAGATGTCCGGCATAAACGCAGTTATTTTCTACACGGCAAAAATTTTTGAGGTAATTACGTGTATGTTTCTTCCCAGCGAATATTGTGTTAAAATCGTTACACACAATAGTGACTTAGGTTGATCCTTTTGATATTTCAATTAACACAACCTATTTCAAAATTAAAATCGACACGAATAAAGGTTGCCTCATCTGATAATACTGTACTACACAAGGGAAAACATTGAATTGGGCAGATTGTACCGTGTAATACGATAATAGAATAGACACTCGTGAGTGATGTACTCTAACATTAGGCCTGCTGAACCCCATTCACTTATGTATTGATAATTATTTGTAAATGATTTAAAAAAAACAATTAAATGACCTGTTTCATTTTTAGGATACGGGAAGTACGCTCGATGAAAACGTCAGCACAATTATAGTTGGTTGCGTTAACTTCGCGTCAACTTTCGCAGCCACCGTTGTAATTGACAGAATGGGCCGAAAAATGCTACTCTACATTTCATCCATAGTAATGGTTATAACGCTCATGTCTCTTGGAACGTACATGTACCTGAAGAACAGCACCGAAGTCGATGTGAGCGCTTTCGCCACGTTGCCTCTTATCAGCTTTGTATTCTACATAATTGGGTTCGCTGTTGGATTTGGGCCTATTCCTTGGTTGATGATGGGAGAACTCTTACCAGGTACGTTACTACATACACTCGTTGGATATGAAATTTAAAATAAAGCTAAAAATTCAAGCTATATTTCATGAGTTTTTAAGGCGCAGTGAATCCACCTATCCATTATTATTGCACGCCTCACTCTTTTGCATCCACGCAATTAACAAATATTGTCCCAGTTATATTCACAATTCAGTTCACACTTTATAATTTACCACCTTCTATTGTGCAGCAAGCTCCGGAGCCAGGAAAAAATCTAATTCGATTAGATTTATCAGTGTAGTATGCTCCCATTTCATTAGAATTATTCAGCTGTTGCCTTGGACGCAAACTAAAATATTATTGCAGAATTTTAGGTACCTCTTTGACCTTCACTAAAGAATAGACTGGCTCTTAGTTTTCTCCAAAGCTTATCCAGAGTGATATAAAACCAAATTAAAATTTGTTGCAGCAAAAATACGAGGTCCTGCTGCAAGTCTTGCCACAGCCTTCAACTGGTCCTGCACGTCCGTCGTGACATTGACTTTCAACATGCTGTTGGACTTCCTCGGTGCTGGCTTTACATTCTGGATGTACGGAACTATCTGTTTAGTGGGCTTCTTTTTTGTACTATTCTGCGTCCCAGAAACTCAAGGAAAGTCCTTGGAGGATATCGAGCGCAAGTTTCAGAAGACGAGAAGAATGAGCAGTATAGCCAACTTAAGGCCAAGTCCAATGTCTGTTTAAATTCGTTAGTGCCATGCATGGCATGCTCTCTAAACGGGGCTACCCTGAGACTGGTAGACTTTTGGGGAAACAATAGCGCTACAAATTTCGTTTCGAAATTGTATTTAGTAGATGCTTTGTAATGAATCTCATTATGAGGAGGCTCAAAGTTTTAAGTACCTACAAAATATTTTAAAAATTATATTAACTTAATTTTGTTAATACTAGTCTAGAAAAATATAAGTTAATACCAAACACTATGGCAGTGGCTGTAAGAAATGGAGCTACGGGATAGCCACCATTTCCTTCGTGGGAGAAGATGTGAAGACTGGTTTTAGCGGAAAAGACAGTTTAGTTCTAGGACTAATAGTCAGATATTAAGAAACGTTTGGCTGTAAAGAGTTGTAGTTAATGTTCTAGAAGGGAGATTGCTCTGTGATATACATCAAACTGTGTAAAACAGCAGTGAGGAGGGAGTTTCAAATTTGTAAGGCCTACTCATTTGGTCGTAATATTCAATGCAGTGTGGTATTAATATAAAACAAAGATCGTCTGAGTAGGCTAGGCTGCCTTAAAATTCCAATGAACAATAGGCCTATATTTAACAGAGTAGGGCCACTATATGTAAACTTGTAATTATTGGACGGTGTTCCATACAGACCAAGAAAGATAAAGATTTGACTGGCTAATTTATTTGTTGATGGCTTAGTGAGGCTGTGAGGCCGCCAACTTAGAAAGTGAGTCGTCGGCTCTTAAGTGCATTTATGAAGGAATGTGACATAGCTGACTGCATAGGTTACTTAAGAGTGTGTACCTAATGAACGATTTTAGTTCTAAATGTAAGCTACTTGTTTTATATTTATTTTTACATAATATACCTACAACTAATTATTACTGATTTCTTTTTTATTTTGAACACAAATTTGTCAGTTTGTACAACTGGGGAGGAGCCCATGACCAACGTTCGTAAAATTGAAATCTAGAGGATGCTTTTCAATTTATCAAAATTAGTAGATAGAGAAAATGAGTAATTTCATGGTAAATATTTTTCCTATGGTTAAATTTCCGATATCTCGGGGGGGGGGGGGGGGGGGTGTCTACCTGACGGCACTGGAGGTGAGGTAAATTCTAGATAGGTCAGACCAACACATTACCACACAGCAATACTGGCAGGGCACGCAATGCATTTGAGCGTGAATTTTCTATCATTTTTTCTAGGGCTCTATATTAGACAGGTATTGTCATCCGCCATGTTGTATCCATTATAAGTCTTGTGTATAAGCCAAGCATTGGGTGTTTACCTATTTATTTTTTTGAAATTTGTCGTTGTTTATTTATTTTTATTTAAAAAACGTGCTACCAAGTAGGGAAGTGTATAATAAAAAATTATTAAAACGTGTATTAGTTTTTTTCAATTTTTTACTTTTCTTACAATACTTACCATATAGGAAATATGGGATACAACATGGTGGATGATAATACCCGGGTATATAGTGCCTTAATTTTTTCAAAACAACATTTTTTGGCACAAAACCAAATACTTTTATGTGAAAGAAACCTGTCCGGTTTCGTTACTCAATTTAACACCTAAACATGCCTGAAGGTGGAAATTACCAACCGAAAGGTTTCGCAGAAAAATTATTTTTAACTCATTTTTCATTAAAATTTAGTTATTTTTATTTTTTTACCCCCAGAAGCAAACTATCAAGGGGCAAGCGTTGGAGCCGTTTTTGGGAAATAATTTTTTTAGACTTTATTTTGGAGTTTTTTGAGAATAAACCCCCCCCCCCCCAAATTGAGTTAGCCCCAAATAAAAAAAATTGTCCCGAGGTATGATTTTTGTGAACCTACATGCCGAATTTCATCAAAATCGACAGGGTAGTTTGCCCGGCAATTGACGCACAGACAGACATTTCGTAAAAACCACTTTTTTGGGTTCGTGTAAATCCGTTGAAATCTCGGAATCAAAAATTACGACCGTCACAAAGCTTTCCTTATACTACGTATAAATTGGAAAGCAATAAATGCCGCTTTAAGGTAGGATAAAATGTGACAGCTGATAAATTGACCTCCGAATATATTGTCAGGCAGCTGGTTGGCAAGTAGTTCAACTGCGGAATACTACAACATGACAGGATGTTAATAAGATATAATAAGGATGTTATAACTCGTGAACCAATAAAGATTGAGCAAAATTGTTTTCACACATGTATTTAAGTTCAGTTCAAATGGGAATTCGCTGACATTTTTTTTTCGATCATGGGCGTATAAGGGTGGTCCGGATTCGCTCAGCCGAAACCACTCGGTCAATGAATTTGAAATGTAGCATACATATTTTTGACAACATTTCATCGTGCAATACCTAAGGCTTGGGTTTTTTCTACGATGCGGGTTCGAACCCCCTATGCAATAACCAAAATCGAGATAGAGCAAAACCTTTTTCATACTTACATAAAGGATGAGATCAAATGAAAATTGGCGAAAACAATCGATCTGGACCATATTAAGGATGTTACATTGGGTACATTTGTGCACCTTCGCTCCGGGTTCCGAGTTGCGTTGTTGGCAATATTTTTTACGAGTAGCTCACAGCTTTAAGTTCAATAGGGGAAAATTGTATAACAAAAATTTTCACAGCTTTATTTAAGACTATTCCCCAAAACCGAGGCATTTAATTTTTTTCGATCAGGGCCGTACTAAGTTGATTAAAATAGCCTACTTACTGATTTTAACGAGAAACTGATTGGATTTGATTGGGCCCGATGGTTATACCTGCAGATGTATATACATATATTGTATGTATTTTATCCGACCACGCTGGGAGGAACATTTGTTTGAAATACTCCTAACAATCGAATTAACTCGGTGTTCCAAATGTCAACCTATCGTGGTCGGGTAATGGGTAGAATATTCATAGCTAACAAAATTTTGATTTACTGTAGATTTTTTAAATCAAAAAGTAAAATAAATTTATAAAATCGAACACCAACTTTTCCTCTATTTACTGTATCAATATTCAATTTTCTACTAGTCTGTAATAATACTAGTTCTTGGCGCCAGTGTGAATGTGAATCGTAGACTTGTGACCCGGTGATTCGCAGTTACTAGTTACTACTGTTAATTGCTTGAGGACCATTTTGTTGGTAAGGTAAAGGAAGGGCCTCGTCAAGCTAGGAATTGAAGTTAAATTTTACTTACCCATCACCTGTACACGACAAATAGCACATGTGTCGCATTCCACGTCCCAGCTCCACATGGCAACAGCGTTCCACTTTTTTAACGAGAACATTTTCTCTGATTTATCTCCCTTGTCATCACCACCGTCACTATTCTCATTGTGCACTTTTTCATCCATCTACAACAGGACAACAGAGACACCCAATCAGAACTATTAAGTTATTGATGTATTGTCGGGATTTTTCTTAAATTTATAAATAACACCGGGTGCTAATAAAGTTCGTCACTTCACAGTTCACAAATTATTACAGTTATCATAACAAGTATCAAAATAATTTATAAGCGCGTATGCTAACTATTGTAGACCTATATTGCAGCATTATATGGTATGTAATACTGAAATTAAATTAACTGATGTTGAAAATGCAACTTTCTAATAACTGAAATGAGAGGATTTAGGAAAATTTGGACTTGGCGGGTTTTATACCCACGACCAATGCCCCTATCCGGGGCTACAGTGGCGTAAATGAAAACCCCGCAACCGCCGCGGTGCGGGGGGGGGGGGGGGGCGCAGCATTGCTTGGGGCGCACTTCGGCTCCCAGCTCCAGGCTTGTGTTAAAAAAACTTATAGGTGAAATTTAATCATCCCAGCCTTATCGTTGATACAGTTCTCAAAATGCGTAAAACCCCACTGTTTCAGGCCATTTTTTTTCAAACCTTTTCACCCGGGAGAGACCCTTGGGGGGCCCCCTTGTTAGAAATTATGTTCATCGCCGTAACTTTGAACTCACTGCTCTCAAAATACGCGAAACCCCCACTGTTTTAGGCCTTCTTTTTCAAAAAATTTCACCCGGGGGAGACCCCCGGGCCCTTGCGATTACATTCATCGCCGTAACTTAGAAGTCACTGCTCTCAAAATGCGTAAAACATCACAATTTCAGACCTATTTTACAAAACAATTACACGGGAGAGACCCCCGATCACCATTATTAGCAATTGTATTAATTACCTGTAAATTCTAAAAGATACTGCTATCATAATGTGTAAAATTCCACTTTTTCGCCCTATCTTTCCGAAAAATCTACACCAAATGAGACCTCCAGGCTCCCTTCACACCACCACCCGGCCACCCCCCCCCCCCCTTCGATTATCTGTCGTTACGCCACTGGGTAGGGCGCACCAAAGGTCTTGCGGGGGGGGGGGGCGCACCAAAAGTTATTAACGCTACTGCCGGGGCATCGTCTTCAACATAAGTTAGTTTAATGTTAGTATTATTCCATATAATGCTGCAATATATTTAATAAATCATTACCTTTAAGCAATTAAGTTGGCTCACAGACCGGTTCGAGTTGTGTTGCTGTGCTAACCTGTCTAGCAATACGAATCTTGTCAAAAAACATAGGCTTTAAGTCGACTATTAGAGGATATAGCAGACATTGGAGGTGTCGGGTTTGAGGTCCAGCGACTTAAGACGAAACCCCGAACAGGCCTTGATCATGGGTTCGAATCCCGCCAAGTCCAGATTTTTCTATGTCCCCTAGTTTCGGTTTATTACATTTTTTGTCTTTTCATCAGGTCGTCACACACAGCGACGTAGCGTTGTAGCCCCATTATAAGAATAAGGTTGATGCAATATTTAAAATGGTAGCCTAGGCTCTCCCGTCTCTCCCTACATGCATATTTATTCATTATTATACAGTATGTAAAGCCCTACTGTAATTAGGAACTGTAGTTACCACTCAAGTGTCATTGAACTGAGATGTCAAAATATGAAGAAATTGGTAATTATTATCTTTTACGTGACTTCAAGAAAAAGGTCCATGTATTCATGGAACATTCTTTAACTGACAAAATAAAAAACTGACCTAATAAATTTCTAATTTTAAAAATTAGTAAATAAAAGTTATTGACACAAACAACAGTTCCGTTTTGTTTGTTTTCATGCACGTCTACTACCACGACATTTTCCTCAGAGAAGCAGAACAGCAGAAGTCTCTTGAAATTTATGCACCAATTGGAGTGAAAAAATGGCATTTCTCTCATCTAAAATTGCTTGTGGTAAGATTTCCTCTTTCTAAATTGTCAAACTAATGCTCAAGTATAATGTAGGAATCTGTGAGAAACGCAATAAAATAATTATCCTGTGCGACACTGAAGGCCGAACTGCCACCTACGGCAGGAGCAATAGGTTGAGTTGAAACATGTAACAATCATTTTTTTTTCTTCTTAAATACTTTAATGCCGTCATAAACTGTCTTAATAAAAGAGCATTTTGTTAATTCTCAGTCACTCTCATAAAAGCCAATAATACAGTTTCCATGTCAAGCCAACGACGCAACGTCCAAATTAGATTAAGTTACCTATTTTTCTTAGACTGCCATTAAGTTATATTGGTTCATATTTAGCTATTTAATTTTGCTCTGAATTTATACAAATATAGCTAGAATAAATAGCTATCTGAGAACCCAAGCTAATCTTTCGTAAACTCCTTGACGTTGACGCACCTATGTGGGCTAAGACTAGAAGCTAGCCCTTACTATGAAATAAATAAATAAATCAAATTTATGGGAAAAAATTGCTGTCGGGTAGAGTTTATATGTCGCTTCTAGCTTTCACAATAAGCCCACTACTGACTAGGTCACTAGCCAGGGTATGTTAAAATTAAAAAAAATGCTGCATTTCAGGCTGCTTGCAACTAGCCCGTGCTATTCAAACTAGCGCTGTTCAACAATCCGCTTTGCAAAAATGGGTGTGGAATTCAGCTGGATACAACAAATATGGTCTTTGGACAGACGACCTCATGCATGACATGGACCCTGATGTTAAAGAAGCAGTCCGTAGGCTTCCACAAAAACTTGTTGATGAGCGAAACTACCGCATGCTACGAGCTATTCAGCTCAGCATACAAAAGGATATTTTACCTAAAGAGCAGTGGACCAAGTATGAGGAGGTGAGTACATCTTTTCCTAGCATTTAATTAATTACGTAATAACTAACGTTATAGGGAAACCCTTAATAGTATTTAAACACGGCATTTAAATTATAATTATTACACGTTATCAGTCGTTAATCAACGAATTTTCAAAGCAACTTCCAACAAGCAAGTTCCTGACGGCAATATGAGACAAAAAGCAGTGAATTTCCAACTGAGCTATGGCCAATGGGCAAGCCTTGGGGGCAATTGAGCCAGTCTTAATGTGCAAGTAAGGTAAGATAAAGTGAGGAGTTATGTTACAGTTATGTTGGCCAGTGTAATACACCGACCACGAGAGTTTAGTTAAAGGTTGGGAGAAGTATGTCAACTTCTAAACATCGGGTGTCAAAAGACCCCAGAACTTGTTTAAACGTACCTAATTAAAACAATTTTATTTCTTTCAATTGTATTACCTCGAGCAAAGTGTAGGACCCCCCACTTCGCGTTTTTTTTTACAAAGCTGATTTTTACAGGAAGTATTGATCGTAGAGTCGTACAAAAATATCCATTAGGCGGCTATACCACCGACGTCGTTTTTCATTGTGCATGTGCATGACGTGGTAGCAGACATCATTAATAAGTCTCTACCATATTATAACTTAATTTGTAATAGATAAGTTAAGTATCTACATTATAGTCTCCTTAAAATATGGCAGACTTATTAATGGTGTCTGCTACCACGTCATGCACATGCACAATGAAAAACGACGTCGGTGGAATAGCCGCCTTAAATTAGCAGAAATGCTCTTTTACATGTTGATGTCTGCCATGAGGCCTTCACTAACCTCAATTGGCCACAGTTCTTGAACTCCTTCCAGGAGACTAGCACACCAATCGTTTTTTGTACAAGTCAAATTCAATAATTGTGGCCAATCTGGAAAGAGATATCATAATTGTATCAAAATGCTTAAAGAATAATTTCTTGAGGCTGTCTTGATATTTTTGACAGCTCTACCATTGACATTTCATGACATTTGATTTTTACACTTACAAGGCTTTTCCTCCTGCTATTGTCTCTTAACGGCTGCTCCGAACAACGTCCTGATAATTAGTCTGGTGGCATATTTACCCTGTCCAAAGCATCGAACCGCTTTGATCGTCCTCCTGATTGTTTTTATGGCGCTTTATGACGGACATTTGCACCGTCAGGTGGTGGTGCTATTTTCTATTGTCAATGGTTACTTTAAATGCTCGAGTATACTAAATTATGATTTTCTTTTAGGATGTGAAGTATTTGCAACCCTACCTCAAGGAAGTCCAGGCTGAGCGACGTGAGCGCGAGGAATGGGAGAGAGCTCACTAAGTAAAACATAATAACTTTAGATTTAAAATTTAAATAATAATAAAATTATGTAAATACTTTGCTCATTGTTTTTTTGAAAAACACTTGCTTGTGGCTTGTCACTTGGGCGTGTTAGATTCAGTGACAGTGTAGGCTACAAAGAGCTCCAACCCCTATCTGAAGCATGGCGAAGATGTTACTAATTTAAAATGAAAGCCAGACATTGTTTCCAAATTCATATATTTGAGACGAAATGCTTGGCATAATCTGAGTATTTACTGCTTGAGAAAAAGGCGGCGCTGACTATGGATGTTGCACATCGGCAGTCACTCAGTTGTAGGTGAAATATATGCATATTCATGTTATTTTCTACCCTGGCTCGTCAGTCCCTGTATATGGTGTCATAGACCCCCGGATACCCTATTTATTTCGGTTAAGTTTGAAACCCTTACATAACGGAGTTGCGTTTGAATCATCTTCCGGTACAATAGGAAATTGTTGGCATTCCGGAATTGAGGGGTTTTTGGGGGGTCATATGCGGTATCTCGGAATTTTCAAATGCAAACATAGCCTATAGGATATTGTACATAAAATTGTAGCTCTTTGTAAGACCTTTCATTCCTCGTGCAATTTTAGAAACTGACCCTTAAGCTACACGATAAATTAAATCATTGCTCCAACCATTGAGGCGGGCAGTTTATTTTTTACAGTCACAACAAAAGAACAATACGAGTACAATAGTATGCCTTAAATGAAATTTTATTTGATGTAAAAACTACGAGCTTGAACTGGATGCAACGTTAACATTTGGTTTAAAAGCCAGGTTAGTTGAGATAGCTATTACTTCAACAACATATCTACTTCACCAACGGCCATACCGTTGGGCACTGTCAGGGGAACATGATGGGAGATGATAACGTGCTGAGACTTCCAGTCAGTCTGAGTGCGTGTCGAGGCCTGGTCACCTCCGAATTAATCGAGTGACTTTACTATGTTCCCAAGCGGTTCGGAATCTACTATAATCAGGAGGTCCTCTGGTTGGAGCAATTATGTAATTTACCCTGAGCCGTATATATCCGAACTGATTAAAACCCCCAAATTTAAAGCTGCCGTCTCACTTTAATCCCAATTGAGTTTGATACATTCTCTCGTGGAACGATTAGAACTAATCATTGAATGTCCGCAAAGTAAAGTGACGTAATAAAAAATTTTTAAGTTGAAACCTTTTAATAAAATACTAATGACACATTGACACGTATTTATACGTTTACAAGTATGTACAATATAATCACTTTCGATCGTCTACAAATAGAAATAATTCAGAATTCAGATGAGGTCCTTAACATAATAATGAAATGAGAACTATTTATAAGTAATAAATGCAATTTGGCTTTGGATAGGGTGTTAATACCTAATTAACTAACACGAACTACAGTACAGGAATAATGAAGTATTAGCGTTAGAATAGATTGGATATTTCATGTCAACCTATTAATCAAGACATGGACAAATTTACATGTTTCTCAAACTCACATGCCTGGGCATCGAAGTTAAATTATGAACATTCGTGCACTAATCTCAAGACTAAATCTAAACTTTAAACCTCATTGTCCCGGGCTCACAAGGGAGGACGCGCAAGACAGAAACGTCTGGAAACGCCGCAGCTCTGCCGCCGACCCCCCATGAGGAAATGGCGCGGAAAAAGTAAAAGTAAGTAGTGTCTGGTAATGGCTTAATGTTCATTATTTTTATAAATTTGTTCATGTATGACGTGGTGGAAAGTTAAAGATCGTCGTCTCCAATTCCGTCGTTGCCGAAACATTCGTTCTTTACTATACCTTTGGCAGAATTAAAACTAACACTATGTTTGCTATCAATCTTTTTATGTTTTTCGGAAGGTAATTCTCGTGCGAAAGACGAGGGAGTACTATCTGATGAAGAAGACGTATCGGGTGATTTGGTACTCCTGAAAACAACAAGAGTTTATACAAGTTGTTAGAGACATCATTGGGCTAAGTATAATAAATTGTGTGCTTCATTCTTTCCCTTTCCCTAATCGGATTCAATGAACCAATCTACTCATAAAACCGACGAGAAATTTTCTTTCGGAACTTTTTCCTGGTACTACAACATTGCTTGGTAGGTAAAGTACGACCTAATTATTCATAGCAGCTCATAAACGAGTTAGGCTTCTTCCAAAAATATATTGCCATGACATGTCAGTTAGGTGGCAAAAACTCACCTTCCACCGCTATCATCAAGTAGTTCTTCAACCATACTTTGAAGACACATGGACATAAGAATGGCCTGCTCACTGCTGATGGTTACCCATTGCAATTTATTTTTCGCCATCAGGTATTCAAACGAGAGCTCCAAAGTAGGTGTTTCATCATTTTCTTCCTTTCAGACACAAAACAATATAGGTTAGCAATAATTAATTGGATGTAAAAGTGAGTGGCACATACAGTACATCATAAAGGCAAATACCAGTTTTCGCTAAAAGTAAATTTCTCATAAAATATCAATGGTAAAGCCATAAGTGATGAAATGTGGTGACAGGGAAGAGAAAGAAGGAGACGTGGAACTGGCGGGACAAACACTGGAAAATGTAACTGGGAAGTACCTCGGCAGCATCATCACTGATATGTCGCGTGTCAAGCAGGAAATAATAGGATTCATTCTACCATTAAGTTGTCTATATTTAAGTTTAAGTATGTAATTATAAGCTTGTAAGGCTGTAGCCTACCACTTAGATTGGGCGGCTACTACACTGTCAGTGTAATAGCCGCCCAAGATAATGCGTGACCCTCACACGCCTCACGGTACGAGGGAGCGCAACTGTTACAAAAATTGTAAAGATTAGATCTTGTAAATACACATATATATTATTATTATCATAAGTATGATCTCTCCTCTAGGAAGACAACTGACTTGGTAGCAATCACAACGAAACAATTACGACGTACAGCAGTGACAAACAGAAAAGTCAGTAAAACACATGCAGCTGAGATAAAAGTCCATCAGGACAGCCCGTTAGAGGGCAATAAGGGATAAGATTAGACATTAAGTGATGAGAAGAGAGTTCATAGTGGAAGAGCCATTGGGTGGAGAGGGTTGTGTGAAGGAGACATCAATGGTTTGGACATGCAAAGCGAATGGATAACAGAAATAGTCCCACGAAGAAGATTTAGACCCAGGATGAGACAGAGAAACCAGAGGAAGCGTTGAATAATCAGAAGTGGAGAGGCAGGAGGGAGTGGGGGAGGCTCACATATCACACCCTGGCAACTGGATCTAATTATTGATTATGAATGAATGTGAGTATCCCTATTAATTGCTAATACTTACTGGATGAAGGGTGGTAATTCGCCAGCATCGAATTCTCGTAACCTTGAAGCACCCTTGTCTAATATCATCGTCTTGTTTAAAACGCACCCTCAAATTCAACTCTCTATTGCCTGCTGCAACCAACACTCGTGATCCAGAATACGGGTAGTCGCAGTCACATGGCTTGAACTGAAGATAGCCGTAAAACTTAAGGGTCCTGGCAAGTTCCATATACTAAAAAAATTAACAATAGGTTCACTACCGTATATAAACAAATAAACTGAAGGCCAGAGAATACTTTTATAGTAAATTACAACATAATAAATACAGTAGCTTAAGTAAAAGATCTACCGAGTCTTCCCTGTCAATCCAGATTTTTAAAAAGTTGTTTCCAACGCTACAATCCTTTTCAGTACACCCTTCGATTTCTTCACGCAGCAGCAATAGCAATGTTCATTTAGTTAACAATATACTATATATCAGTAGCAAAGTCACAATATACCGCAACACAAACACTGGTTCAATACAATGGCAAACTGTTTCAGACGGTCGGTCCTTGGGTAACCTCGTTGCCTAATGTGCTCCTGGTAGCAGTTCGCCAAACCACAGACAACCCAGCGTCTACACAGAAAGCGCGTTTACGCCATGTGGGTCCTGCGCTTCATAATCATTTTAAAGAACCGGTCCGAGTTTACTCGAACGTGCTTTCCAATTTATAAATTAGTAGATAGACATAATGTGTAATTTCATAGTAAATAATTTCCCTATGGTTCAATTTCAGCAGATCCCTCGAGGGGGGGGGGGGGGGGGGGCGGTCCACCTCAATATATTAAAAACCCCTTAAAACTCAATTGCACATTCTGGAACGAACAGACCAATACATTGTAACAGTAGTAACAATGACACACGGCGCGTAATGTATTAGAGCGTGAATTTAAATAATTTTCCATAATTTCTTCAAAAAATAATTTTTTGCACAGAACCAAATATTTCTTGGGAATGAAACCTGCCCGGTTTTGTTACTCTATTGAACACCTAAAACATACCTGAAGGTAGAAATCATCGATAAAAAGGTTCCGCAGAAAAATTATTTTTAAGTCATTTTTCAGGAAAATTGTGTTATTTTTATTTTTTTACCCCCAGAAACAACAATCAAGGGGCAAGCGACCCCCCGCACTTTGTTAGCAGTAATAACGACTACAATATATGGGAATTTAAAAGAAATCGTTGGAGCCGTTTTTGAGAAATAATTTTTTTAGGCGTTTTTTTGGAGTTTTTTTGAGAATTAAACTCCCCCAAATTGAGCTACCCCAAAATTAAAAAAATAGTCCCGAGGTATGATTTTTGTGAATCTGCATGCAAAATTTTATCAAAATCGGCCGAGTAGTTTGCCCGGAAATCGACGCACAGACCGACAGAACGACAGCTCTGTCTGTTCATCGATCGACAGACATTTCGTAAAAAACACTTTTTTGGGTTCCTGGTACCTCAAAACGTGTAAATCCGTTGAAATCTCGGAATCGAAAATTTCGACCATCACAAAGCTTTCCTTATATTACGTATAAATTGGAAAGCAAAAAGCAACCACTAGGGGAGAATACTGCGATAAATAAGATACGTTAAATGTCTAATTGCAGGAAAAAATGTTTACAACAGTGTAACTGTTAACCTATTACCTGTCTCTTGGCTCCTTGGGATTGAAGCGTGGCCAAGGTGTGTCTATCTTCTTTCGTGCATACCACCCAACCCCGTTCTACGTCACTAACTGTTTGCAGATAGAGGAGATTCAGAGCTACTCGATTGGTCATAAGAATGAGATCCACATTCATGCCCCAGTAGCTATAAGCAAATTAATACAATAATGAAGATAAGCAGTTATCTACCTACAGCTATCTCAATCTCTTTCAGTTTTCTTAGTACCCTGACCATAAAAGCAAGCCGACACCCAGATAGCCTTCAGCAAGGTATGATCCATCCGATGCTAGCATCATATCTCTTCTTTCTTTACACAAGCAATCATTTAGATTGTTGGGTGAAAGTTTGGGTTTGCATCATATTTTATTTCGTTTAAACGTTGTCCTTACAATGTTCAATAATAACGGTGTGAGGATTGTAGTAGTATGGTTGGACACAGTCCCAGGCCACGGAGTGGGCCATAGGACAGTGGACCTCCTGATTATAGTGGATTCCGAACCACTTGGGAAACACAGTGAAGTCACACAGGACAAGTCCTACCATGTTTCCCTACCGGCACTGTGCACACGACCAAGTTATCTGCAGCTTTCAACCTGTTCTGGTCCGCTGGATTCAACTTGCTATGGCGGCCGGCACGGTGAAAGGATTACTTACCATTTTTTACTACTTACTTTTTTCTAACAACAATACGGTGTGGTGAATTAAGAACGGATAGTGATATATATGGGCTTTCAAATTGTTGAAGCCATCTCTGCAGTGTAAAATCTCCATTATCTTCGATTTTTTCCAAAAACAAACAGAAGTAACTGACCAGGTCTTGGGAGAGACCTAAAGCTTCGCATACTAGCTAAAAAATGAAATAACACATTCGATATTTTTACTCTATCAGACAATAATTGTTAAGAAATATTTCGAATGACTTCGTGGAACTTATAAACAACGAAAAATACGCAGACCCATGTTTTACGGCCAAAAGCAATGGTACTGATTTTCACAATATTTACAATACACATTCAATCAATCTTAATACTTGACCCTATATCTTTTAAAACAAAGTAAATATCTTACCAACAGAACTTTATCAGAAGACAAATTAGTTTGGATATTAACTGGAATTTTGAGTCCATTGGTAAGGAAGACGTCGAGGGTTATATTTTCAGTGGGCACACCACTAGTAGCTTGCTGGGCATTCAGCAAAAAGTTATGAAACAGCTCAGAAGACGAAAGCGTAGAATTCTGTCCCACTACAATTCCAAGGAAAGTTTAATGATCAGAAATGCAGAATCAACATGCAAACTTTGTTACAACCCCTTTATCTTAGTCCTTCATGAAGGCCATGAAGGCTACTGCGGCCCCCTCGTCATCTACCGATGAATAAATAAATAAATAAGGACTGTTTTTGTTCAATTACTAAGCTTGCCAAGCGATGTTAGGGCTATAAAGTTCCTCTTACACTCAACTAGGAAGGCCCGGGATCGCCTGCTTTACATGCCCTCCGAAGCATGGCCAGAAAATGTAGGATAGATAGAAACCGTGTATTCCTCAACAAAAAATGAACATGTGAACGTGAAATAACAACCTGTGCCCCCTCAAGCCGAAGCGTGGGAGGGTGGCACTTACGACTTACACTTACAAACCTAATATAAGTTCAATATTAATAAATATTAACATGGAAAACAAGAAAAAGGCGGACTATTGTTCTTGTTAAGGAATACAATGTCTAGGTTTCTATTAGAATTTTTTTTTAATTTACACATACAAAGCGGACTATGGTCCTTGTTACTGAAATACATTCCTAAGTAAAAATAAATAAATAAATAAATTAACACCTTAATAAAATTATTTGAACGTATGGTAAACGGAAGACTTATGTATCACTTGACATCGCACTCACTGATATCACCTATACAATGTGGCTCGGTAAAAGGCCGGTCTACAACTGACCATTTATTACGGGCCACTACCTACATACAAGAAGGTCTCATAAATCGACTCCAAGTGGTCGGCATTTTTTTCGACATATTTAAAGCTTACGACTCAATTTGGCGAATCGTAATCCTACAACAATTACATCAGTGGTAAGAGGTAATCTGCCACTGTTTGTGAGTGCCTTTCTGCAGAACCGCACATTCATAGTGAAATGTGAAGCAACCTATTCATCCCCTAAAACACTTGTAAATGGAACACCACAGGGTTCAGCAATAAGCTGCACACTTTTCAATATTGCAATCAATTCTACTACTAAAACGATTCCGCCTAAAGTGATGTCATGCTTGTATATCGATGATTTTGCATTATTTTATTACGGTGCTACAATACCTCACATAGAATCTGTTCTAAGACCGGTTTTAACATCCCTGGAGCAATGGTCAAAGCAAACTGGTTTACGTTTTAGCCCAGATAAAACAAAGTGGTCCATTTCTGCAGGAAACGGTGCTATACTGAGCCCAAGCTCACGATAAATAATACATGTATCCCTATAGCGACATCCCACAGATTTTTGGGGCTCATTTTTTACCGAGAACTCAAATGGAAGGAACATATTTTGCAGCTCAAAGCCAAAACAGAAAAATCGCTAAATTTACTTAAAGTGGTCAGCAACTTTCATTGGGGTGCTGATCGGCATACTCTATTAAACCTTTATAGGACCCTAGTAAGGTCAAAACTTGACTATGGCTGTTTCATATATGGCTCCGCGTCTGAAAATCTGCTACAGTGCTTAAACCCAGTACACCATCAAGCAATCCGAATGTGTACCGGCGCCTTTCAATCAAGCCCTATAATGAGTATCTGTGTTGAGGCAAACGAGCCACCCCTTGCTGGTAGAAGAAATTTACTAATGCTGAAATTTTGTACAAAAATCATTCATCAACCTAACAGTATCTCATTTCCAGCAGTGACTACAGAGCAGCATCACGCGAAGTACCAAAGTCGCGTCAGGTCGTCAAAACCAGTACACTACCGTAACAAATTGTTGCTGCACTCCCTTAGTCACAAACTTCCTGATATCCACCCAAAAAGAACCCACACTCAACCGTACTGGCTGATTACCCCTCCAAAAATTTCATATAAGTTACATAATATGCGTAAAAAAGACACGCCACCTCATTTGTACTTAGCAATGTTCAGGGACTTGGTCTCCAACTACCCAAGAGCCTCATGGTATCACATCTACACTGACGGCGCCAAAATGGGTAAGGGCGGGGGTGTCAGAGCTGCTTACTGCCTAAATGGATCAATGCATATGTTCCCAATGCTGCAGCACTGCTCAGTTTACACAGCAGAACTCTTCGCTTTATATCAAGCCGTTCTCCGTATCGTCGCGGACAGGTTGCCTCAAGCAGTCATTTTTTCTGACAGCCTTAGTGCTTTACAAACCATCGAAAATACAAGCACTAAGTGTCCGCTGGCGAATGCCATATTATCAACGTTAAAAGACTTGCCATCCAACTCCAAAGTGCATTTTCATTGGATACCCTCCCACGTGGGTATACAAGGAAACAGCACAGCTGATGCGGCAGCTAAAGAGGCGGCAATCATGACTGCCGCCCCTTGGGCGACAATCATTTTACCAGATGTATTCAATATAATCCAAAGGGAAACCAAAAATGCCTGGCAGGCTGCATGGCGAGACACCATTAACAATAAGTTAAGAAGCATCAAACCAATTGTTGGGGATTGGCAAACCTCATATCGCCTAAATCGATCAGAAGGGACTGCTCTTGCCAGATTGCGCATAGGGCACACCCGCCTTACCCATCGACATTTGATGTCAGGTGACCAGCCCCCTACATGCAGCAGGTGCGGAGTCCCACAATCAGTGGAACACATAATTACCGAATGCCCTATATACGCAGCGGGCAGATTTTCGTTACCGAAACCACACACCCTGCCAAACTTATTAGGGGACAAGCATGGGCCGGTCACGGCAACATTAAGCTTTCTAAGCAAGACCGGAGTCATGCCCCACTTATTAGACTGTAGACAAAACCATTCTAAAACACCCATGACTTCCGCGCGCGCGCGCGCGCGCACACACACATACCGACCGGCGCAAATACTCGAAAGAGTCCCGCGACTTAAAAAAAAAAAAAATATATATATATATATATATATATATATATAAAATATAAATAAGTAAATAAATTACAATACGTCGTTAGTTTAATTATAGGACTCGAACCAACAACCTATCGGGTGAAAGTCAGGGTCCGAACTACTACTCTACATGTCCAGATAACAGTTCTGTTTTATATGGTGTCATACAAAACGCCTATTATATAGATTAAAAAACAGTAACATACAAGCCTGTATATATTTTTCCAAAAGCAGTCTTCTCTCTCCTAACTGAGCAATTGACAATGGCAGGAGTTTCTTCGGAGGGAACCTTGGAAGGGCCATACATATTGATGAGAATTCTTTCTTGATTTGTTCATAAAGGGTGAACAGTTGACGGTAGCGGACGGTACAGTGAAATACTCCGTTTACATGTAGATTATAGCCCTGTCAATCCATATACATTAATTATTGAAGGTAAAGGTTCAGTTTATTACCTTATTGAACAATTGAAATGCTATATATTACAGCTGACCACCTATCCTGGCTGCGCCTAAAATCATGTACATACGTATTACGTAGGTAGGCTACGCAATTTTAGGGTTAAATATGTCTGGACTAGGCCTACATAGTACGCCATCGCAAAGCTAAATATGGTTTAGTTTTATTTATATGACCACTTACCGTGTGACTAATTCCATTTCCATGTATTTCTTGAGTATCTGGAATTGAGAAATGCATTGTTCATGAGTTGAATTAGCATTCAATTTAATATAACCGCTTAAATTACAATTTTAAGACAAAGATTTCCAAACAAAAACAATTAACGCTGTCGGCCATTTTCCTGACCTTGATATTTCCAGAGCTGCCAAATATCAAATAATTTGCTGTCAAGTTGTAAAATTGCACTGGCGGGAAATTGAAACCATTCACACCAAATTCACACAAATAAATTACAAACTGGATAGGTACCGTATATTTCTAGCATGAGCTCTAAATTGCGAATTCAACTCTACCTATATGAACTTGTTAATTTCATAAAATAAAAGGGAGCACATTTATGTACAGGGCAAAACTAAAAACTATCTTCCCACAGCTTCCATGACAATGGCCAAACGGTATTATTACTTTATTATACAGGAAATATATTCTTCCAATGCAGTGTTCCCCAACCTTTTCACTCCGCGGAAACCAATACAGTTTTGCGGCAAAACTGAGTAAATTTTTCGCGGAGTCCTTGATGTAAATTGACCTGTCCTATACACCCTCCCGCTATATAGTCTATTCTACTAAATATAACAACACTTCTCATGAATTAGGTACTTACTTCATTGATGAAAAATTAATTTACAAAATGCCAATGCATATATGGCTAGATAGGGCTTGCCTATTTAGTATTTCTAATGATGTTAAAAAAATCTGGTCTAATCGGAGATACCTGAAAACGCTATCAGAACTCTGCCAAGTGTAATTTGTCTACTTGAAGTCTTCAGAAATGGGGCATATTTTCCCTGAAAACATTCCCAATATTTCAACTTTTTTTATCAATGTAGTAGGTAATGGCCTTGTTTGAATAAATAAAATCCTTGTGGTATTAATTTCATCTAATTTGCCAAATTTATCCGCTAAATGGGCCAGACGAGTCCTGAGCGATTGTTCGTCTTCCAGGAAGCCATTTCACTTTTTTTTCCAATGAGGAAAGCCCTTATATTTGAGGCGGTCCATTGCAAAGAGCGTCTTCTCCATTTTTTGTTTTTCCCGAAATTGAGTTAGTTATACCATTTTAAACCTCAGGACGAGCTCTATACGATGGGCTAAAAGTATCGTAGCAAAACGCACCAGATCCCATATAAAATTGCAGGGGAAGTCATATCATGTCACATCAAAAGGTGCCATCGCCACATGCGTTTTCCCAAAAATAATCTTACTCGGAGAAGACGCACTTTGCAACGGACCGCCTCAATTTTAAGCTCGAAGAGCCTCAGGTTAAAATTTTTGCGGAGCCTCGGGAACCGAGGTGCAGAGGTTGGGGAACACTGTTCTAATGTATCAATGGTTACACAGAAATTTGATTTTGTACTAAATACATTACCAACATTAAGTGGTGTGTTGCCGCATAAGCACAAGGATTTATTTAGTAATAAGAGAGAACACAATTATTGTCTTTTTTTTAATTATAGAACGATACCAATCGGGGTATAAAAATAGTAAACCTTAAATTACGCCAGAATATTATAAAATACAGTAGATATTAATGATATTATTCGTCTTGCCAGCGGTTTCTTTATCTACAGTACCTATACAAGGACTTGTACAACAAATAAATTTCGACACAACTTTTGCCTTGTCCTATTAATTAGGTTACTACTGCCCAATTCTTTCCCTCTGCATCCTCCCCCGGCTAGATTACATTCAGTAATCGATAACTTGGACTCGTTAATTTTAGGCTGTCAACCGTTTTCAGAGCCAAACCAGGTAGTTAAAAAAAAGGCCAAACAAAAGGTAGTTCGACCCCGCGGTTCAAGGGGCGCTTCGCGCGCGCCACAATCGGAACTACAAGCCCGCTCAACTCTCAGGGTCAAATCTCTCCGGAGTGGCCTTAACGAAGGGGCAGGAAATTGGTAAAGCCTCCGATTAAGTTTAACTTTTACTGTTAGTCGATTGATAGGAGATAGGACGCTGGCGAGGTCATGAAATATTTCAAGAATAGCCTCTATACCACTAATATGATAATGTCCTGAAGGACTCATGAACCTAGGCCCCATGCTCATAGGTCCCTTGTATAATGCAAAAGACCCCATGGATTTCGGGCATTATTTGTTTTGTTTCCGTATGAATTATTGGTCATTCGCAAACTGGTATACGTCCTCGATGTCAACCTACACCGGTTACAAGCGATAATGGACAAGCCTAGACCAAGCTTATCATTGACGCAATGAAACAGGCATGGATCTTAACCAAGTACACATACGAGTCCTCTACAGCACTAATGCAGGCATTGATTTAATCGATTGAAAAGATATTTACGTGGTTTTTGCTTGTCTACGTTGTCCTGCGATATTATGTTGTAAAAGCATAACATCATGCAATATATGTTTTATAAAATAAAATACACTGGTAAATCCTCCTACATTGGGGAAGACGATTTCGTATGAAAAGATAAATAATAATCAATATGAAGGCACTGAAATCCCTCCCTTTTAAACATATTATGTAGGCTTACCTACTAGAAATGCGAGGGTTCATACTTCCAGGTTTCCATTGACCTAGTTTTGCCTCCATTTGCAGAATGCACATGACGTTGATGAAAATTTTTGTTTTACTTAGCATAGCATAATAAACAAAAATTTCGTCAACGTCATGTGCATTCTGCAAATGGAGGCAAAACGAGGTCAATGGAAACCCCGCCTTAATTCATAATCACATTAGACTGAAATATTAACTCACATCAACAATCTCTGTAGCAGTTAAAAACAGCTCCAGTTAAATATCCCCTCGTGCCCGAACAGCATGCCTTAATAAGTTCCCAGATCTCAGTAACTCCATCCTCTTATACTGGCACATAGGATAAGTATTGACGCAATACAGGATTAGTTTACCTCATTACCTTGACCTAAGCTGACAGTGAATTTGAGTTATAAACTTCATGAGCCAGGCATTTTCTTATTTCTCGCGCCTAATAGAATATTTAGTATATACTGTATCTAAAATATAAAAGTACCACACGAATATTTAAAATGTGCAACTAAAAGCGCACATAAATTGCAATAAGATTCAGAAACGCAATGTTTAAATAATAATCGTACCGTCATGGTCCCACTGAGCCCGGTACTTATTGGAAACTGCATTAATAGGTGAATTTTCACCGCATTGTGCGACTTTTATAGTTTTTTCTTCCTTCCTTAATTTCAGGAAGGCTCCTGTAGGTGTGTTCTCACTCTTTTGTTCGACTTTTGAATTCTGATTCAATTTGCGCATACTCAATTTCGTCGGTGTATTGCCAGCAGATGTTATGTTGGCAAGCGGTGTTCTCTTAGATGGACAGAAAGGTTTCAAATTACATGTGGAATGCTCTATTTTAGGGGCAGGTTTCACATCAACCGCTTGTTCCTTCAGATCTCGACACTCTTTAAATGATTCAAAAATTTCAGTAATTAACTCCTCACACTTTTGTTTTTTCCATAATTTTACATCATTTGGTTCTGGTCCTTTGAAATCTTCTCTCAATTCTTCATTATCAAGTTCAGATTCAATGTTATGGGTAGATTGTTCAATTATGCTGTCTGCTTCATATACAGAATGCCCATACTCAAAATCTGAAACATTTACAGAAGGCTCTGCAGGAGATTGAATGCAAGTTTTTGAAAATTCGCATTCATAATTGGAATATAAACTGACAGGCGATTCAAAAGCGCCACAACTTTTCAAATCATCTCCAAAGGAAATTGGAGTGCGATCAATATTGGAAGAAGGAGATCGTGGGTCGATTTCTTTCTGCAAACGAAGAAGTCGTGGATGTCTTGGCGGGGTTAGCGAATCCACATCAGTTTCCAAGTACGGTTTCTTATCAGCGACGATAGGAGTTCTGTGAATTCGATCAGTAGGTGATCTTGGGTCTTCGATGATGCAACCACTTCCGGGCAGACTGTCCTCTAACTGCGATTCACCATCAGAATGAAATAATTTTCGCATAGAATTCCCCATCTGGAAGCAATAGATAACAACTATATACTTCTAAATGAATTGTAAATCCTCGATCTAACGTTTGGTTAATTAAACCGAATGCCCTATAGGCTATAGTAATGAGTATTTTACGAACATAAGTTTGTCTGCCACTATGGCGCAATAGTGTGGAACCTTTGCCCTAGTGCAATCGCTTATAATTCCGCATTGGAGCGTGTGCAAAAACGTTTTCTCAGATATCTATATTTTCGTAAACAGAAGGTAACTATTCACGCCATCCTGCCCGCAGCACATGAATGTTGCATGAGCTTGACTTATCAACCTTAAAATCTAGGAGAGATGTGATAGACTGCATGTTTGTTTACAATGTCCTAAATTTCCTAATCGACAGTCCACAAATATTGGAATTAATGAAGTGAAACTTCTTTATCGACGTAGGGAGAAAAAATCGCATGTAAAATTATATGTAATGTTTTTCGGTTACGCGCCATCCTGATTTCTGTACTCATGGATGACGCTCATTTTTGGGCAGATATGGAAGGCCTATTTCAATTTAAATTATACCCATGTCTTCGTCTATTCTTTCTTCCTCAGGCCATGCTATATTTGTTGTGATAGGGCAAAAGGCTCGACTTGGGGGGGGGGGGGGGGCGACGACGTGAAAAGGTGGAACACAAAATTAATAAAAAAAGGACGCGAAAAAATTCATTTCCAGCAATCCTATTTGAATTGCACGGACGGGTTTAAAGCAATTTTTGGGCAGATGTAGAAGGCCTATCTTAATTTAAATTATACCCATGTCTTCGTCTATTCTTCCTCTTCCACGCCATGCTATATTTGTGGTGATCAAGAAAGGGGTTTGGCTTTGGGGGTGTGAAACGTCAGGGGGAGCGCACGATTTATAACAAAAATAGGCCTCTTTCGGTCCCGTAATTAAGTATTTAAAAAATTCAAACGACTTAAGGGCTTTTCCACATTTCTTTCTCTTTCCAGCCACATATTATGTAAGTAAAATTTAGTAATTTAGGCGTTGTCACGTTAAACTATCGCCGGTAAACCGACTTACATAATCTTAGCAGCAACAATAAGGTAAAATAATTAAATTATTTGTATGTTACATGTTTGTAATAATAAAAGTATTTTGCTTAAAATTTATCTAATTTAGCTTTACTTAACCGATTTCTGTAAAGTTGTAAATATATTCTAGATTTTTTTTTTTTTTTTAAATGATGTCATAAGGATGTTTCACTTCTTACGTGTGTAGAACGATACACGCACGCTAATTTTTTTCTAATTAAAGTAATCGAGAGCTATTTATATTTAATGGTCACTGTGAAAATCCTTTACAAAAGATTTACAAATTATTAACCAATTTAAAAATGAATTGTTTCTTAAGGTCTGACAGATAGGGTGGAAATGGCAACAGAATGAGGTCCTTCTGCATTCTGTTGTAATTTCTTAAACATGCGTATGTGTACTGTATGAATCCTGGTGTATTTTGTAAATGTCATGGGTTTTGGTTTGTTTGGACAACTGCGATTCACATTATATGTATTATTATACTCCATTTGTATTTTGCCCTCTTAGATGCTGAGAATTTAGTGACTCAACCAACACCACTTGACAAAGCATGCCGAAAATGACCAATTATCTCAAACATTTCAGATCGACATAATGCCGTGCCCGTTTTTCATCACAATTTGATGTCATTAAAAGCGAACTTTAAACAAGGAACACATGAAGCGATTAGAAGCCTTTGGCGTTTTGGAGTTAAATGCGCCATGCTTTTAATCCTAGAAACCACCAGGAGCATCAGGATCTGCCAATATTTTGTCAATGTTAGAATTAATGCGAAAGGGGGTTATCTGTATATTTTTATTTGAGTTACAAACTTTAGCATCAATCATCTGGAATGTTTATTTATGTCAATTTAATGATTTAAATTTTCCAATTTAATGTTCTTGGCCAGCCCAACGTGCAATATCGTTTTCGTACTCCGAACTATCTTTCTATATTCCAAATATAGATTCCCCTCGCACCTAGTTTGGAGTTTCATATGGTATATGGCACCTGCTTATTACAGCGAACCAATTTAAATATTCTGCTTACCTTCAATTACTTCTGTACGGTAAATGTTCACTCGAAATTTAGCGCAACAATACAATCAGGCCAGTGGTTGCTGGGGACTAAGTCAATGAAAAAAAGGTTGAAACAGAAGTTTCAGAACGTTGATAACGGTTGACCAAGAACGAAAGCCTTGTAAAAAACAAAATACAAATTGGCAAAAAACAAACAAACCGTCGAATACAATAATCGAATCGAATGTTGGAACTTGATCAAAACTCGAAATGGGATTCAACACTTCGTTTTTTGATTCAACGAAAAAATAAGATTTAACACTCTGAACAATAGTTAATAAAGTTGAGGAATGTGCTATAAAACTTCAGTAACAAATTTCATGTCAGTGACGTGTGGACCTTGTGAGCTGTGGCGTTTAAATTTAAAATTATTATTAAAATTGAAAAGAATAAAATAAGTACTCCTTCGAGTTTGACAAGTGACAAGTTTCCGACAATCGAATATCGATTATCGATCATTTTGGCGACATCAGACATGGCGTCGCGTCATGTTGTTAAACGGCAAACGCAGATATTGGCATATTGCTATAATAATATAATACTAAGTATACCCTAAATTATAACTATATTTATGGCTAAACGCAAAAATGGTAAACTAACTAAAGCTGAAGTATGATTCTGATTATGTATTAAAAGGCAGTTGAACGTAGCCGAACTCAAAATCAGGTGAACGAAAGACCAAAAAGCACCGAAAGTCTTAAAAAAAATGATCTTACTTAAACCAGTTTTTGTTAACCACGACGGTAAGTTAGTTGCCTATTTGGTATGTCCTATTCATGACATTCTGTAGTCTAGGACCTGGACTCTAGACTAGTTGTAAAAAGCCCCGCTTGGCCCCCGAAAATATTTCCATAACCTTCTTTCGCTTGCAAAATCAGTTTTCTTCATTTGTCTTGGTAATTCGCTTAGTCTAATAGAGCAAGTAAACACCGTGAGCACAGGTAAGCATTTTACTGTTGTTCAGATACAACGGAGAAGTTTTATGATGCTGAGTTTCATTTTCATTCCGCCACCATTAAAAGGAGTGGGGTATTGAATGGGAAAGTGGGAAACTGAGCCGTAACTGTAACCGTAACCGTAATCCATGGTGGAAGTTACATTACGTTATCTTAAGTGTAATGTAGGGGTAAAAGCCTACAGACGTTAATTTTGTTTATCTCAATAAATCTTATATATAAATACGCATATGTACATAATATGCTGTGCTATAATATATATATTTTAATACATAGTGATAGCAATAGGACTGAGTACAATACCTACCATGGACATGCTGGCAGTGTTTTTTTTTTTAGGAAGTCCAATATTCTGCGTGGATTTGCATCCGCAAGGCATGAAATTTGTGACAGGCGGTTTGAGCCGGGATGGCGGTCGTGTTATACTATGGAACTTGTTTCCAGTCGTTGAGAAGATGGCTGAAGAGAAAGATAATATTCCCAGAAAGCTATGGGAGATGACAGTTTCCGATTGCGTTTATTGTCTTCGATGGAACCATGCTGGAAACCTACTAGGTGAAAATGACTACATTTATATAAATATTAAATATGTATGAAAGTGTAGTCTGCACAAGATAAGTCCGCAATTTGGCTGGGAAAATAGCCTGAACAAGCTAAGCACAGAGTTTTGACCGGGTCCAGGTATCTGTTCTGCTATGCTGCAATGTGTAAGACTTCGATATTTTTTACGTTCGTACTTATCTCTGATAGTTGGCTATTTGGTTAACGGGTGCCCCGTAAGGGTTCAAATTCAAAACAGGTTAGCCATTGTTAACTGAGATATAGGCTAGGCGAATAATCCCCGTTTTAGGCTTCGTCAAGTAGGATGCACCTAACATAAACAAACAAAAGAACACAATTAGTTGGCAAGTTAGTGGGTTAGTTGGTTAGTGGGTTAGTAAGTTAGTATTATTAGTATTTTAGCCAGGCTTGCCTCTCAAAAATTCTCCTACAGAGTACGGACAAGTATCCAACAGTTTTTTTCTGAGCGCGTTACTGAAAGTTTTGCCTTCCAGGGCTCTCATGCTGGGTGGTAAACAGTTATAAAGTCTGGCCCCCATTACTTTGGGAGAGTTTAATGTTAACGTACGACGGCATGGCTCCCTACTTATTTGATCCCTGTTTCTTGTGTAATGGGGGTCTCTTTGCCTGAAGTTCGGACTTAACGTGACAAATTTAATAGCCTCCAGTTTATAAAGGGCCGGTAAGGTAAGGATTTCCAGGTTTTTAAATAGCGGTCTACAAGAGACTGTCTGGTCTCTAACACCTCCCATAGTCCGTATTGCCCTCTTTTGTATTATAAAAGCTCTGGTTGCGTCAGTCGAGTTCCCCCAACTTAATATTGCATACCTTAGGTGCGACTCAAAGAGCCCATAGTAGACTAGCTTCATTGTCTTTCTATCTACTATAAATGAGAGACTCCACAGGAGGAACGCGCGTAGGGAAAGCTTTCCACACAGAATGTGTAGATGGGGCTTCCAGTTGAGGGCAGGATCTATGGTTACACCCAAAAGTCCTACTTGTTCAGCTGGCCGGATTTGATTTCCGTCTATTTGCAGCTGAGGAACTAAATTAAGAGGCTTATGCAATGTTTTGAATACAACAAAGTTGGTTTTCCCTTGATTGAGAAGCAGTTTATTTGCGGCCAGCCATTTGCTTGCAATTGTAAGAGCAGCGTTGCAGACAGTTTCAATCTGGGATGCAGTTGGAGCAGCCAACGCAAAGTAGTTGTCATCTGCAAACAGACCGATATATGGTCGACCAGGGGCCATGTTAAGGTTTTCAACATAATCATTTATATATAGTATGAATAATGTAGGGCCTAACACGCTGCCCTGTGGTACCCCGGTCGGAACTTCTCTCCATATTGACTTTGCCCCAACATCAACCATCTGCTTCCTGCCTTGCAGGTAGCTCCGGAACCATTTTAGGGCCACTCCACGAATTCCGTAATGTTCAAGTTTCCCCATATGCACATCGTGGTCTAAAGTGTCAAAGGCTCTGCTAAGGTCACAGAACACCCCTGCTGAAAGCTGACCATTTTCCAAGTGCCTTATAATTGTCTGATATAAGTTTACAATGGCGTCTGAGGTAGACTTTCCTTGCCTTCTCAATTATTTTAGAAAAAGTAGGCAGTAAGCTGATTGGGCGATAACTAGAGGGATCACTTTTCAAGCCCTTTTTGAAAATTGGTTTTACAATTGCCTGTTTAAAACAGTCCGGAAAAGTACCAGAGCTGAGAGAGAGGTTAATAAGCGTAACGAGCTGTGGTATAGTGGCTTGTAGACCGTCTTCAGCACTTTAGATGGGAGCCCATCCCACCCTGAGGAGGTAGTTGTTTTCAAGGAAAGGATACATTCAACTATCAGAGCAGTGACTGGTCTAAAAGAAAATGTATCATTAACCCTAGGTACGCTTCCTACGTATTCCATTGCTGTAGTCTGAGTTGGAGTAATACTAGAGACGAGATCAGAAATTACCCTTTAGAAATATTAATTGAAAGCTTCAGCCATGTCTTTCTTGTCTGTTATGGTTCGACCTTGGTGGACTATTTTCTCAATTCTCGTACTAGTAGAGGGTTTCCCTTTTATTTCATTTACTACTTCCCAAGAAGCCTTAGACACATTGTCTGCTGCGGCTATTCTATTAGCAATGGCAGATCTCTGAAGCATATCACATTCGGCACTTAGTTCTCTCGCAAGGCGAGCCTGTATCCCTAACAGAGCTGAAACTTTATTTGCAAGGCCTATTATTTTAAGGTCGCGGATTTCTCTGTATTTTTCCCTTATGTGTGCGGGCTGCCTAAAGGGTTTCACTTTCCGTCGAGTGCGGACTAGGGGGAAACAAAGGTCGGCAGCACTAGCAATTCCAGAAAGAGAGTTGTGAAAGCCTATATTGGGATCGTAGATGTTGTAGGGGTTGTTATAAAACCAGTTCATTTGAGATGTTTCTAGCGCGGACTGAAACCTACGTATGTTATTTTTACTGTAAGATCTTGATAAAGGTGGTAGGCTGGATATTTTTACCGGGGGGTGGTTATAATTAGTAGAGAGCATCTGTCCGAGATGGTCGGATACTCCAATGCAGCAAACTGTAGCAGAAAAGACGATGGAAAACAGATTTGTGAGTATGTTGTCTAGACATGTGGCTGTAGAGACCGTTACACGGGTGGGTTCAAGAATGGTGGGGCGTAGGCCAAAACTATTTATAAGATCGTAAAAGTTATTAGTCCCATGCCTATTCAACAAAATGTTAATATTAAAATCAGCGCAAACATAAATAGTACGATTTGTAATACATGCTAGCTGAAGTGTTTGGCTAAATACTTCGATGAATTTCCCTGAGTCCCCATTTGGCACTCTATACATGCATATTATAGTACTATTCAGAGTGTCCAAATCAATGGCCGTAACTTCGGCATCGCATTCTATACTTAGTGAATCAATATCTTTTCTATTTTTAGATTTAATGTCCGGTTTCAGAAAAATACACACTCCTCCATGGCCCACGGCACGATTTCGTCTGCTGAAAATACTGCCTAGCGTTTATCCGGTCAGATTCAAAATTTCATTCGGAGTTAAATGGTGTTTACTCAGACAAACTACATCTATTCCTTCCTCGTCCAAGATCATTCCTAACATGTTCCTTTTGTTTCTAATGCTTTGGATATTTTGGTGCATCAATGTGAATTTCATTGGTTTACTCCCACCCTTGGTGGGAGTGTGGTCGTGTTTTTTAGCTCCATACAAAGAGTTTTCCTAAAAAACTGGCCGAGTAGTTTCTTACCCTGCCCGGTCAGGTGAAGACTGTCTTTATCCAGAACTTCATATACTTTTTGTCCCTCGTTCATGTTGATAAACCCTAAGCCCAGCCTCTTGGCGACCCACTCTATAGCCAAGTTGAGGTTTCTAATCTTAGCCCGGCTCATTGAATGTCTATAGAGTACACCGCTTAAGATTATGCGAGCATTTTGTGTAATTGCCCTAATATTGTCAACAACTTGCCAAATATCGCCAATAACATAGTCGGCAGACGGTTCTGAGATAATATCATTTGTTCCTACGTGAAGTAGTAACTTTTTGACATGCGGTTGTACTTCATGCCCACTGGTTAGCTTTACTAACTGGCCAGCCGTCAGACCAGGGAGGCAATTTACTTTCGTGGAACTTTTACCAAGACTATGCCAGGAGCCCTTTACTAGGGAATCTCCAATCACGACGTTTTCTGCGTCGTTTCCTTTGGTTTTGAATCAACATTTTTACCTCGAGGAATTTTGGTAGATCTTTGTTTTTTAGCCGTATTTGCACCCTGGGTAGAGGATGCCTTGCTTATTTCTGACTTAACAGGCGACTTTAGAGTTTTCTCTGACCTAGGCCTATTGTTTTTTAACGCGATTTTGCTTTCGTCTTTTTGTTCATCTTTTGTGAAGCCAACATAAGCTCTACATCGTTTGCCGTTGTAAAATTTCGGCTAAGGCGATGCGTCTCCTGACCCGCCAACATGGTGACCAGTCCACCCATTATATCCTTCGATTCAGAGATCTCGTCGTTTTTTTTTGGCCAACGTAGCCCTAAGGGAGTCTAATTCGTCTAATACATCTTTTGCGAATGCGTCAAATTTACCTTTAAGATCGCTTAAGGCAGATTTGTTGTGCGTCCTGAGTACTCTCCACAACAGTGAACAGTCATCACAACGCCAAAAACCAATGCCTGAATTGACATTTGGTTTGTTCCTGACTGCAACTGTTCGTTTGAGAAGTATCTCCTTTAGAGCTGGGTCACGCTCTCCAGCACACGACTTGTGGTACCAGTTTAAACACAACAGGGATATTATGGCTCCCGCCGCTCTAGTTAATATATTTCTATGGACATGACCAATGTCCTGAAAACTGCGCCAAGCGACAGTGGTAAAATTGTAGTTGCGGTTGGTTCCGCTAGATAATAGGTGTGTCAAGTCCACCATCTTATGTTTTATAAAACGTCGAAGTGCCATTCGCGCCTTGCTTGCGTTATTTGTGTTTACATCCATCACCACTGAAAAATGGTTGGATAGCGAAATTGTATGAAAAATTATGGAATCTATAATAATTCTTTCTTTAATTATAAGGTTGTTCTGAACTTAATAGTTGTTTTCAAGTTCCCTGGCACTTATCACATAGGTCGTTACGTATTGGATTTAGCACGTTAATACGGTTTCGCATTTTCATTTTTTTCTCTTTGGAACGGCGGACATTTTTTTGATTTTTTAGCTTTGTTGTAAGTATTTTTACAAGAGAATGTTCAGGTATCAGAAGTGGTAAGGAGAATAAAAAATAAAAAAACGTGATAACTCAAAATAATGATTTTGGCGGTTAACCCTGTTAAATATTTAATATTTAATCAATTAATCACATATATAGATTGGTTGTCAACAGTTTTTACTTGACCTAATTATAACAAGGATTCATTTGTAATACTTGCCTATTTTTTTTAAGCTTCTGCTGGTGGAGGCCAGACTGTCGTGATTTGGAAAAAAGATAAAAATCAAGATGGACCCGCTCTATTTGAAACTGAAACTTGGAGCAAGTTCAGCAATCTTAATGGTCATACTGAAGGTGTATTCGATCTAGCTTGGGCCACTCAAAATAATTGGCTGGCGGCTGCTGGAGCTGACAGAACTGTTATTATTTGGAATGTTACTACAAGCGGTAAGCTCTTTGTGTAAAGAAAAGGCCTTAAGCACTGAAAAGCTAGTTTAAAGTTCTTGGATTTGCCAAGGACGAGTGTCATTTTTAAAAGTAGGCCTAAATAGTGCACTTCTTAGTAAAACAGCAGAATCTGGGCGTACTTTCAAACGTTTCGTCAACATCTGCGTTTGCCACTGATCCTCCGAGGTACATTCTTAGAAGTCTACGTAGTGCCGCTAATAATGTCGACCGCAAATGTCAACGAAAAGGCTTCAAGCACTGAACCACAAGTTTAAAGTTCATGGATTTGCCAAGGACGAGTGTCATTTTTAAAACTAAGTAAACTTCTTGGTAAAGCAGTAGAATCCGGGCGTACTTCCAAACGTTTCGTCAACATCTGCGTTTGCTACTGAACCTCTGAGGTGCATTCTTAGAAGTCTACGTAGTGCCACTGATGATGTCGACCGCAGATGTCAACGAAAAGTTTGGAAGCACGCTTTCAGATCGACTAAAGCCCATAAGCCCGGATTCTGCTGCTTTATCATCTGACTCCGGCCTAGAGGTGGGTCGTTCATACTGGAGCCGTTCCTAAGAACGGTTCTTGAGCTAGCAACTAGTTGCAACGGCTCCCGGATACAAAGATATTAGGTTCCTGAGGAACGCAATGCAAAATGGGGATATCCTGATAGCCGGTCAGTTACTTACTGGTTCCTACAGAGTACAGAGTATGAACAGGGCACGATTACTAGTCACCAGTATTGGGATTGAGCCTAAGCCAGGAACTGGTTCCTAAAAGAACGCGTATTAGGAACCGTTATTTTGAATTACTGGAACTGGTAACGTAAGTTCCTGAAAAAAAAAACAGGAACGGCACACCTCTACTCCGGCCTTTGTAATTACAGTGCACCACTTCCTATAATTATGGCCTCCGGCTCTACTTACTTGATGATGTGAATCCAGCATTGTCCTGACACTTAAACCTTTTTTTTTGTTCAGAGATTGTAACTCGCTTGGTTGGGCACGAGGGTAAAGTAAAAGGAGTGTCTTGGGATCCCGTTGGAATGTACCTTGCTACTCAATCTGATGACAAAACTTGTCGAATCTGGCGGACAGCGGACTGGCATCAACAGATAGAAATTTCAGAGCCCTTTCGTGAGGTATGTTGCTATGTTATGCATATAACCATGGATGATAAATATCGTATGCTCCAGCAGATGTTTCCAATGGAAAATAGATGGACAGAGCTTGTGCTGAGCTCTTGTAGCTTCTAACCTTATTATTTAATGTTAATTTTATATAATGTTGTCGTAGTAACCCACAGTAAAATAAGAGAAACATTATTTCATGTTATAGCCGATTTATGTTCCTCAACCGCTTGCACTGTAGTCTGCAGTAATGGAGCAAAATGTTTTACATTATCCAAAACCGGCAACGGCCTTACCATTTTGATTCCATGCGAGCAGAACACGTTTCGAGCTGCGGCAAACTTGGTAGTGTGCACAGCGTTGGCAGGGAACATGGTGGGACATGATAGCGCGCTGAGGCTGTACCAGTCAGTCTACGTGAGTGTCGAGTCCTGGTCACCTCCGATTTAATCGTGTGACTTTAATATGTTCCCCAAGTGGTTCGGAATCCGCTATAATCAGGAGGTCCCCCCTGTCAGACAACTCCCCTTCTCCCCGAGAAGAAGGAGTCTGCCCTTAGGGTGCCTCAACTTAATAAACAGACTCACTCCCCCCTCAAGGCTGACCGGGTTGCTTTAAGCAGGAATGCTGAAAGCAGGCGTTGGAGACAACAACATTATCCAAAACCAATTGAGTAATGGCAAAGGCAGGAATGAACCTGAAGAGCATGGCATATGAATTATTGGTAATACCTACGAAACAAACTTTGTTGAAGTTAGAGTGCTTATTGTACGAAATGATTGCTGAAATTCACTGCTGACCATGCTGTATGTACTAGTATAACTCAATTACTGTATTTTTATTTTAATTTTAGTTTTTGTACTGAGTTTTTGAAAATGCTTTCTGTCTTCGTTCTTCGACAGGTTCCTCAATAAATTGCATATTTGGTGTTTTGCCTTGCTGATATTCATCGATTTATAAAACGAATACAAATTGGATTTCATCATTGAATTCCTGTTAGTGTAGATTTTGCGGCACACCGTGAAATATCCTGAGTTGTGTCATTGTCACGTAATTATACAGTATACCCAAATGACAAGAACCATCTTATCACATTGCTAATTTTCAGAGTCCAAATAAAGCACATTTCTTGCGGCTGAGCTGGTCTCCAGACGGACAGTATCTTGTTACAGCTAACGCTACCAATTCAGGCGAGCCTACCGCCCGGATCGTAGAAATAAATGGACGCCCAATTAAGGATGATGCCGACTCTTGGTCATGTGAAATGGATTTTGTGGGTCATCACAAGGAAGTTACTTGTGTTGTAAGTAGTTCTTTCAATATCGGACTAAAGTTTAAAATCGCCCGAAAGACGTGCATAACATACTAGAGGGAAAAATTAGTTAATGTATTAAACGAGAAAACGACATATGATATTAATAAAATGACTAGGTTAAAGGCATTGCTCAAAATCAGTATCTACCGTTATTCAGAATTTATTACCGGATTCACTAATATTTTCAATGTTGGGTTACTACGCAGTCCGCGTCGTTTCAGGAGTTACGCGCAGAGCCAATCAGCTCTTCTATTTGCGAAAGGTGCAGCACCGTTAACTGTTAACTATTGCCCAGTTATAAATCAATAAACTATTTTGCTTTCAGAGGTTCAACAGCGCGCTTTTTAAGAAACCTGGCGTGAAAACCAAGCATTGCGTGCTGGCAACCGGGAGCAGAGACAATACGGTTGCGGTGTGGTCAACTGTCCAGCGAGGCCCCATTGTGGTTGTTAGAAACCTTTTTTCTAAATGTGTTAGTATTTTATTTGTAAATGGAATGTATGAGCAACTACAAATGCTCTGAGGTGAGGGAGCTACCAAACAAATATGTGTTAGTAAAATCCATGGTCATGTCCATTTGATGAAAGGATTAACTATTGTCAATATTTTTGATGTTAAGTCCGATAAACCCTCATAATTTATAGACTTACTGCAGTTTCCGTGTTTGGACATCCACTCATGGTCATAGTGTCTCCAAATAAAAAAACCTGTCAGTGTAACTGCGGGTCTATGGCGACTATTTTCAACCTTAAACAGGGATTAAAATGTTAACAGAAGATAATTTTATAATGGAAAGTGCTATTCAAAAGTGATTTGTTTACATTTTTAACACCAAGAAGAAGTTAACGGCATGGTAGGCTGAATTTCAGACGTACTTCATCATCGTTGCGTAACATATAACTTAATGCTTACGTGCACATGGTTTGTAGTCGGGGTTGAATAAAGTCAGAACTCTAACAAGTTTGCCTACTTCCCGGTGCATTGAAAGTTCATTTTCGAGCTATTTAACGATGCAATAATTTCGAATGACACCATAAATTATTGTTTATCAGCTGAATATTTAGTTGGTGTTATGCTTTCAGGTTGAGGACTTGGCTTGGGGCCCGAACGGACTTCTTTTGGTCGCCTGTTCCGCTGACGGTACTGTCGGTGTAATGGTATTCAAGGAGCTTGGGCAAGTTGTATCCCGTGAAGATCAGGTGGGTTTGTGTCAAAGAAATCATGTTATTTCGTAGACATTTCAGTTCGGCTTGCGCGAAATGTGTTCCACTACTGTAATAGTGCATTATTATATGGTTTACATGGAGAAACTGCCGTGGGGTCTGCGCTTGCATAAAATCTCTCTACACCTGTGGCCAGAAGCGAAAGGGATTTTTTACTAGGATTCTTACAAGTAAATGAATTGAAGAAATAAGATAAGAACAATTTAATTTACTGATACGTATTATATTTTTTTAGAATAATTAGTGTTTAGAGGAAAAAAAAGATCCATAAATCAAGATAATTAATTATTCGCAGTGTGCGTACTAACACTATAGTGTTTGTTTTAGGTGACTACTCTGGAGTCAATGTACGGGAAGTCGTACGCTGCTCAGGTTCCTATTGAGAGTAGAGTTATATCCTTTGCTTGCGAGACGCCAGCTTCCAACTCAGATGTTACGCCTGGAAAAAATGTTACTTCATCTGGTGGGCCTGTACCTGTGTCCATTTCCGTTCAACCTAAAAAGACTGCCCCCGAAAAAAATTCGGTACAGGGTAACATTACTAGCTCAGAAAAGAACAAATTAGAATCGCAAAATGCCGAAATGCTTCACGCAAAGCAGATTGAGACTCGGTTGCCGGACGGGAAGAGACGAATTACTCCTATAACGTTATCTCGAAGCGGGTAAGATTTTGCAATGTTCAAAGTTGAGTGTTGTTTATTAGGGAAATATAAGGAATTAGGTCTGTTAGCAAGCTTTGTGACTGCCTGACCCCTTATTCTCCGGATTTGATTGAAATGTATAGCATGGACTTGCTTACAAGGTTTTTCTCTAATGGTGTGCAGCGATGTGTGTTACGATTATATTGTTATGATTAAGTTATGACTTCCGTGTTTCCAAGGAAGACATATGAACGAGAGGTCAAGGACAGTATCAACTATCTACCAGGGGTGTTCTTTTTCCCTGTCTCTATTGACGTCAGCTGTGTATTCTTTAATATTTCCTGAAACCAGCCATTCGTAGAACACTTTATTTTATTCATAATTCTTGTTTATTATTCTCCGTATTGGTTTAGATTGGGAGCAGGTACATTCTCGTCCTCGAGTGATCTGAAAACTAAGATCATAGTTGAGCTTCGAGAAATTATTGATACAGCCAGATCTAACAACGCAGAAACGGAGCGTTCACCTTCGAAAAAATTAGAGCCTAATCCCACGTAAGCATTATTTTCTTATTAGTCAATTATTGTTCGACAAGCCATTGAAGATTGTACACACAATATTATTGTAATGTATAATATTCAATGGCTGGTCGAACAATACCTTCATCCATTATTGACAGTACCCTAACCACTAATACACGCTATATTAAGGCGGCTATTCCACTTGCCAATATTCCGTCATTTATGCACTGATCAAATAATAAGTCTCTTTATAACTTTATTTATAATACATAAGTTAAGTATCTACATAATAGTCTCCTTAAAACCAAAATCTCATAAATTATTGATGTACAAAAGACGGAATATTCACGGATGGAATAGCCGCCTAAGAAGACAAGCTACGTAGAAAATTAGCACCCCAAAATTGGTTGTTTTTATTGGCTTATTATTTTTTAATTACTTAATAAAGCCAGTTATTAAAGATTTGGCTCATGTAAGTTGTAGAATACTCTTTCATGCATCATATAGTAGGAAATATTAAAGTTTTGGTACCTTAAATAGTTCTTTCATAAAAAATAACTAAAATAAAAATAAATAAATCACTAAAATATCGCGTAATCAGGAATTTTTGAGAAAACTGCAAAACTGAAAAGTAAAAATACCCGATAATATTATGCACGAAGTAGTCTTCTACAATTTAAATGAGCCAAATTTTTAATAACCTGCTGAGTTAATGAAATAAAAAATGGAAAGTATTTAATTTTGGGGTGCCAATTTTCTACGTTCCTCTTTAAGGAAAGTAGACTGTAAGATGCTGCCACGGGGACTAAAATATTTTTAAATAGAAACGTCTTCTTGATTATTTCATTTAGGAGTAAGCCTAGCCTGAGCCTAAGTTCCTATCGAACAGTACAAATAGTAAGAATAGAAAAATTGCAAATTCTATTAAGTTTCCATTAACATGCCTGGGAGAAGAAATTACTTCCCGATGAAATTTGGATAATACTATAGATGCTGTCACCCTTAACTTGAATGAGATTTTCTGCTGTTATACAACTCAGTTCTGATTAAAATATCAATTGAATTTTGTTAACAGGTTATCAAAGGTGGTAAAACGAGATTTAATACCAATAGAGCTTCCTCGCACCAAAACCGCCATCCCACAACAGTGTGGACCACGTATCTTGCACCCTTCTGCGCCGATTTTGTGTCCACTTCAACTCCCAGATGCCGCTTTAGAACGCATTGTACCCTTAGCTGACAGTTTTGTGGAAACTTTCAATAATAACTCTGCAAAACGTTTCGTTGCATACAGGACTCAAAGAAGCAATAGTTCTGTTGAAACCGTTTGGCAAATAAGTTTAAGTAAGTTCAGTTGCGTAGAAGTAACTATTAGTAAATGACACTTATGCTATATGTTAATAATAATGTGTTTTATTGTACAATACTGTACATTGTACCAATTCAATTTTTAATTTGGCATTGCAAAGTAAAATTTTAAACACCGCTCTCATTTTTTGACGTTATTTCTTGCAGAATCACGTATAATAGCAATACGGGCGACAGAGCAGTGGTCAGTTGTGATAGAGTCGGACAGAGTTCTTCACATATTCGACACCAATTCAGGTCGCAATGTTCACAGTCCAATATGTCTTCCTCAGCTGCCAGCCCATCTTATATTAACGCCTTCACAGCACGTATGCATTATCAACCTTCTCGGTCACATAACGGTCTGGGACCTTAGAATGAACCAAGTCGTTGTTCAGGACAAGGAACTCCGATCTCATTTAATTTCTAATAATGGTGGGTTGGCATTCATAGCTAATCGTTCAAGAGGAATCTCGCTTACACTAGAATTGTCTCATGGGTCTTAAAAGAAACCCAGGTTAATCAGCGAAAACGTAATAAGACAGAAAGATATTTGCCTTTTAAAAAATATTGGACCTTTCGGCCCCCTCTTACCCTTTGTCAAAAAGCTGGGAATATAACTATGAACTAGTTTTTTCTCAGATTAATAACACAAATTAAGTCAATGCATCTACAGGCATAATTATCCTTGTGTTTAATATTCTACCTTGACTGTATTTATTATTTGTATTCTTCGCACCATGTGTTAGCTAGTAGGTAGTGCTAAATGCACTTGTAAAATCTTAATATCAGGAAGCAGCTTCTCATTTTTGCAAATCATTGTGCCTGCACTTGAGCGGCCATACGAAAGCAATTTCCTTTGTGGTAAAATGTTTTCATTCTACGTAACATTTTGGAAAATAATTAAAACTCCAATTGTAACCTATCAAGAAAATCATGGGTTAAAAGGCTTAAAAGAACTTAAAGAACTACGTAGCTCGTAGAATACTGGGCGTTTTTATTTTAACTAGGAACAATTCTGGAATGTCAGTCGTTTTTACAGGTGACATAGTCAACGTATTATCTTGTGAGATATCCTGTACTGGCACTCCAGTCTTAGGTCTCTCAAGTGGAGCAACGATCCATTTCTCCCGTGACTCAGGCTGGGTTCTGTTGTGCGATGTTTCTTCCTCGATCTGGAGAACGGCGGTAACACAAGGATCGCTCGAAAAGACTGCCATAGAACTGGAGCGATCTATCTCACTTGGGTTGGCTGTTAACGAGTCCAAATGGTAAGTTTGCCATCATGGAATTAACCATAAACATTATAGAAATTATGGACGCCTGAAAAAAGTAACAAAACACAAAAAGAGAATGATGATTTTGTGAAATTAGAATTTAGCCGCCTGCATTATATTCTCACTCAGTTTCAAATGCTTCGTGCAGTAAGCTCCTCTCTCGAAGAGCTGGCTTTGCTTTTTTGTTACTGACCCGAGTCACCTTCCATGTTTCCTACCAGTTACCTAGTGTATCCAAAAATAAAGGATCTTAGTAGATAGTGCCTAAGAAACAGTATCATCAGTTTCCGATGCTTAGTCTATGAATCCCAAGATTTACTGGCAAACGTTGTTTCCGTGAAAAAATTCCCCTAGGCGATAATGTTGGAAGAGAGTGGTGGGAAGCGGCGTCAAAAGGGTGAAAAATTGTCTTCTGTTAAAGGGTTGCAGCAAACAACTGTATGCCGGGTTGGGCAGAGTGAGTCCCATAAGATAAGAATTAACGTTATTGTTATTTGCTTTGCCAAGGCTACACTGAGTATATTGTCAATTGGGTCATTGCCAATAAAAGTAGCTAATCTTAAACCTATGTTTATTTTTTTCTATTTTAGGTCCACAAAGTATAGTCTGGCGAGGATAAACGCTGCAGATAATTCATCAGTGAAATTGTGTGCCGCTGGTGTCATGATAAATTTGCTGCTATCTGCTGAGAAAATGCATTCTCCATTGGAGTACAAAAGTCTGATGGTGGATTTAGCCCGCTTCTTCGCCGAAAATGGTAAATATATCTAGAATTCGCAAATGTAGCTCATTCAAGGGGAGCTCATGTGCGTGCGGTGGTCGGGGCTGTATGGTGTTGTAGATTTGTAGTTGCTGGGTAGTCTTCAGATGCATGCAACGAACATATTCATGCCCATTGGTTGTTTTGGCTGGAGTTGGTGGTAATGCCGACATGTGTCGGTGCTCTAGCATTTAATGTATGCAAAACATGGGACATGATGTGTACAGCAATACATGGCAATCACCGGCACCGGTGTTCATGAACAGAAGGTGGATGACGTAGGGTGGTTCAGCGGGCCTTGAGGCGTATAAAGAAAATAATATTACTTGCCTAACCTGATACTAGCCAAAACGCATTTCCCTAAACTTCTCAAGAAGAATCAATCTATGAAACATTATTAAATTGAGCCACCTAGTAAAATTGTAATGCGCATGATTATCCACACTCCAGGCTACATTTTTTTCTCCCTACTCTCTACTAGTATTATTGAGTGATCTATTATTTTTTAAAAATGCTATTTCAGTTAATTTGGTGGAGCTAGAAATTTTATTGAAGTCGTTGACGAGTCCTGTGAAAAGTGAATTCATAGGATTAAAGAAAATTGATTTGCTGAATGAAATTTTGGAAATTCTGAAAAGTTACCCACATTGCGAGGAACTAAGGAAATCTCTCCTTCCTGCAGAAGACGCGCAATTAGCAGAATAATTATGCTAGAGTGAGTATTTTTTCATAAATATTTTGGAGGGAACTACTTAATTTTCAAAAACTTCTTCGTTAGTATCTGTCGCTACATAATATGTAGTAAATGTATATGTGAGAGTCGTATTTATGACTTGATTATTTATATTGATAACTTATAGAATATGTAAGTATGACATGACTACAAAAACTTTTGAGGCCATTCCGATGTTTTAAAACACTGTTGTAAATGTTTAACATTAAATTGATTGACTTAGGTTGAAGAAGCAACCTCCTCAGGACATTATATCACATATTAGAGAATAAAGAAAAAAACGGACACTACGGGACTCGAACCCACGAGGTATGCCTTTCCGGGCATCGTGTTACCACTACTTGCAGTGAGTGGTGGATTAACCAAAAGGCATTGTAAGCACTCACTTTACATAGTTGCTCATTTAACTGTGACAATAACACCTGGCTTTTGTTTCTCTTATTACAAATTTTCCCTTACACAATTTTTAAGTTGTAATTTCTGCATTTAATGCACAAATGCAGAACCGCTGAAAGCAGGCGTTGAAAAAAAACACACTTAGTGTAGTATTAACACGATGCATAGATCGTTGGTTCGAGTTTCTCTATTTTCCGATATATAACATAGTTGTAATCCAAATCTACTTTTTTATGGAAAGAAAGTGTACTATCCTACATACTATTTCGTCACTGTTTAATGCGGAAAAGCTGGGGTTCCCATTAATTCTATTATAACCTATAAGTAGAACCGAAGAAGTTTATTCATTAGATTCTACAAGGCTCTGAAATCTCGCCACCCCTTGTTATTAATGGCAGTCAGGCTTCATAGAATTTTATGATGGCATAGTGCGTTTCACCAATGAAAGCAGAATACAAAATATTGAAATAAAAAGAATGGGGTATGTGTATGCACGTGCTGAATTATATAAATCCAATATGGCCGGCTTGAAGTGATCGCTGACTAGCGCCAATAGTGCTTCTAGAAATATATGTTAGAAGTTAAGCCTACAGTCTTGATTACTGTTCAGTATGTTTCGTTTCTTAGTCCTTTTTTTTAATGCGGCTTACGTCACTTTCGGGCAGCAACTGGCCTTTAATACTTTCCATGAAAAGTATTAAATAGACTGATAGTGCTTTAAGTAATGTTATTGTTTCTTTAGAATAGATCCCTTATCAATTATATAGATGGCGGGATTCTAACGCTACCATGTCTAGAGTCCTAATGTGCCCAGAGGTAACCGAAAAAAAATCTTCAGATAAGTAAACAGGCCGACAGCTTTGTTGTTTAATGTGCCGCATAGGCTACATAGTTTGTACATAACATATTAGTAGTCATTAGGTACTTAAAAAGAAACAGTTAAGAAAATGCCACAATACAAATACTCAAATCATCAAGTTTGCAACAATGAAGTACATCGTCGTCTATTAACTACAGATTAAACTATTGATTAGTCTACAAGATGAAATTCAAAACTGCTGCTGCATGTTTGTTGGTACCTCGTCATACGCCTGACAGACACGGTACTCTACGGCGTGGGCTACTTTGCGACACTAGTATGCAGCGGTATCATGAAAACAAATTCGCCATGACAGAGCACAAGCGCCTCATTAGGGAACCACGTGCTTGCCATCCCATCTGGTGGAGATGCGCTATACAATTACGGAACAGTGTACCTAGTTGGAGTGCAGGTACTTTGAAGTGAATGTGCGGGCTTGTTTAGTAGTAGAGAGTTTTTCCCGGGCTGCGTTGCTTTAATATGTGACCATGATGAGTTTTTATCAACAGCGAAAAAAGGAGCTTGCAGAACCTTTGCTACCACAGTTTGAGGTACCTCATCATAACTTAGATAATGGTAGTTTAGACTTAAGGGGCGTGGAGGTGAGTGTGAAAGTTGAAGTGTGCATTTATTTTTCTAACGCCTGCTTTCAGCATTTTTGCTTTAAGCAGCCCTGTCAGCCTGGCGGGGGGAGTGAGTCTGTTTATTAACTTGAGGCACCCTAAGGGCAGACTCCTTCACCTCGGGGGGGAAGGGGAGTTGACTGACAGGGTGGACCTCCTGATTATAGTGGATTCCGAACCACTTGGGGAACATAGTAGTCACACGATTAATTCTGAGGTGACCAGGACTCGCCACGCACGTAGACTGACAGGTATAGTCGCAGCGCGTTATCATATCGCATCATGTTCCCCTGCCAACTATGCACTTAACCAAGTTTGCCGCAGTTTGAAACACGCTCTGCTTTCGTGGATTCAACTTGGTAAGGCCGTTGGCAAGTGTGCATTATAGATGAGTTATAGGTAGCCTCGACTACCCGAATGCAGCCTAATAAAAGCGAGAAAATCCAGAGCATTTTAATTCGTAGTTTCATGGGCAGTCAATTATGCAGAAATTCTTAATGATCTTAAGATGCGAGGGAAAGCCACGCAATTGCACTCGCAGACCCACAATGATAATTTTGAAGGGAGCCTACACTCGTGCTTACGACAGCTTTGCGACAGCACGCAAGGTGTCGACTCTTGCTAGGAGGTAATTATTATTCTGGAATATTAAATCTGGCCCCTAACATTTTGAATGAAGTGACAGCCTGCCAGCCAACCTTGTCATAGATGTTCGAATGTAGACAAGCTGTTCTAGAGGTTTGCAATGTTAAATTAAGTACACTTCAAGAATCCAATACGTTCTTAAAGACCGTTAATCCTGCCGGTAGCTTACTGATGAAGTCCCGTGTTTCCCAGGTGTTGCAGAACTATTTAACGAGGTTGGGTTTTATCCAATACTCAACACTAATCGTACCCAGACAGGAGATATCTTACGCATAAGTCGAGGTATCTTTGTATTGAAATCGAAGTCTTCAGAAGCCAAAACCTTGTATATTTATTTGATTATTTCAAAGAAAGGCCCACTCTTACAATTAATCCATAACCGAAAGTGCCCTTCGTTTGCCAGCATTCTTTATTGCCATAACGTACTTGTACCATATGTAGACTATATCATTGCAGTGAAATAGGCATACCAACATTTAATAGACTACTCATGTAACGTATGTAATACGTCAATTTCTCAATCCTACTAGAGAAGCGGAATTATTAATGGGATAATCAAAATCAATAACCTGCTCAGTGAACAGAACAGTCTAATGGACTTATTATTCCGCTATCATATTTTTATTTGTTGGTACGAAGTAAATAAATAAGTAGGTACATACCGCAGGCTGTTAAGAGTCGTCCCCCTTAGTACCGAACACTAGGGGACTTATGGGCCAAAATGGGTCCCGACTCAAGATCATGCATCTACTGTACTACCGTACCCAGAAATGTGTTCATAAAGAGGGATTGGGTTGCGGGTAGGCTTATTTTATTTAGTGTATTTATGTAGCTTAAAATGTTCATTCCATGTAGTGTACAGCAGTCAGCTACTAGTATTTCTATTGGTAAAGTGTAATAAATATTATCGAACAAAGGGTTAGTTGGACTTACATTGCCTGCGGTGTTAATAGGCATTATTGTCAGGGGAATTAAAGGGGCGACGTTTCGGGAGTGGGTGCTACTCCCAATATCAGGCATAGCCATGAGAAGTGATAGTTTCTCGACGATTAACTTATTATAATAACGAAAGCTTTCACGGCTGGGGTCTAATAAGGGGACAGAAGAATTGGCCACGGCCTATTAACCCGGATTCTTCTGTCCCCTTATTATGATTAACTTATTACTCTTGTATTCTACTCTTGAGGATTCGAACTACCATTCTCCCGATTGAAATGCAAGCTTTCTAAGCACTCGATCATGGCCCTCGCCTCCAATGACTGTTAACACAGCAAGCAATAGCTAATTACGAATGCCATACATGTACAATAGTCAGACTTCCGTTACCAAACCACTGCTAACCTTAATTGGGGACAAACATAATCCGGTCACTGCAACATTATACTTTCTTACTGGAGTCATAAAAAACCTATAGACTAATACAAGAGAACCAATCTAAACGGAAACTACCAACAATAACCAAATAAGTCACAGACACACACACCGACCGGCGCAAATACTCGAAGAGTCCCATTCCTATAATTTAATAAAAAAAGCAAGCAATATAAGTCCAATGAACCGTTATATAATGTCAACTATTTCGTTTGAGATAGGACGCCCCCATCCCCCTGGGTACGACACTAACCTTCTCCACTTGCCCGCCCGTGAACTACTGCACAGTGCACCTCATCACGTTACAAAATAATTTGTGATGTCAAGCCTCGATCCATATAACGCTCTCTCTGCCATTGGCATAGAATGTTGAAACTATACGCAAAAACGTGCCTCACCTACCCTATTTATATCTTAATTTGAAAAATGGCATTTTTTCTCAAACATAATAGGTATTACCAGACTAAAATCCAGTGTTGCTGGTTCCTCCTAGGGTTGCCAACTTTTTTTTCCACCAAATATAGTATTTTCTAAGGCAGTATGTCTTAAAATATAGTAGATCATGGAAATGTCTAAAAAATATTAGGATAATAATTTATCATATTTTTTTATTAAATTGACTTATCCTTATTACGTATTGTAGCTTACCTACTTTCTACTGATTTTATAATTTTTAAAAGAATCTCTGTTGCTGCTCGTAACAGCTTTTTATTTTTTAATGAAAAATTAAAAGCGCCCCTGGCATGTCTCATCCACATAGCAATTAATCAAAAACTCAGCTTTTATTAGCTCAATGCTGGACAAAGACCCAAAAATAATATGGTAGTTTCGCCTACTATACACGTTTTAAAAATACATGGTAGTTCGCAGTGGCGGAAATGGGGCTGGGACTGGAAATCGGCCCTGACATTTTCGGATACCGCGGTCAAAAAGAGAACGCGCGCTTACATTTGAAATTCAAAATGCTGTTGCATTTCTTGTTATTAACACAAATTTTCTTTTCTTTTGAAATATGTTACGTTTTTTTCCTTTGGACGTCCGGCCCTGAACAACTATTTTTGATCCGGCCCACCGGGCAAATGCCTGTCTGACCGCCGGCCCAGTCCGCCACTGGTATTTCGACATGAAATATAGTAGGATACTATAGTATATAATAGGGTTGGCAACCCTTGTTTCCTCCTATCATTAAAATGTTTTAATATAAGATCCGCAGGTACCTAGGTGTTACTATTGTAGTTGCAGTGGAGCAAGGTGAGCAACTCCACAGGCCGTGGTTCTCTAGCTGCGTCCCTCCAGTCCCCCGGCCCAGGCCAGTCAAGTTAGTCCGTGACTGCGTCTCCAGCAGAGAGGGGGACGTGCCGCTCGTGAGTTCATTGACAAAACCGTCAGTCTTCGCGTCCTCACGTGTTTACTGTGATTGTTGTGAAATGTTACCCGAGGTATGAGTTGACTGCCACTCTTAACCATTTATTTCTCGCAATGGTTTCGCTTTCATTTTTATGTAGCATTTTAGACTTCACATTATAATAAGAAAGAAAGAAAAAATTATTCAATTAAACATCATAAAAATTAATAAATTACAAAATAAAACTCTAAATTCTATATTCTGTATCCCACATTTTCGTTATAGTACGTATGGGTCATATGCAATATATACTTATTGAACAGTGCTGGGCTACCCCTAATAGAACCATTTGTTCGTCTACCTAGCTCCCTTGCACCGCGCTAAGCATTGGTTTCCCTATACCTTCTTAAGATATTTCAGAATTTGCATGGCAGCCGCGGCTCCTAGATAAGCTAAGCACTATTTTAATGAACCATTTATGAACCATTTCCTACTAGATTTTAATGAATTTTGTCATCTTAGAGTGCGGCAGTACATCCATAGGTTAGCTCCTATGCACCGCCGTGGCCGGCCTGGCTCCTGTGAACCAGACAGTGTGCTTCAATTGCTAATAGCAAATTGGCTGTATTGCTGGCCACAATAGAGCAAATTCAATTTTAGCGCTGTTTTTAAAAAAATAGAAATGGTGTACATGGGTATAATCAAATAATTGCACGCAATCAAGACTACCGTCAGAATGCAGCTATTGGTCGGAAAAGTGGCCAAGAACAAAGAGATTACCCAAAATTAAGATTTTTTGGTTTTCACAAACTTCGCTCCAAATTACACTATTCGATCATTTTCTTAAATTTCTGGTTCAAAATACTGTTATTGGACGGAAAAAGATGCCAAGAGCGTATCAATTTCCAAATTTCAAGATATTTGTGGTGTTCACTAATTTCACCCCTAAATGCACAATCGGACAAATTAAATAATTAAATATCAGAATCGATATCGCTCTTACCGGTCGGAAAAGTTGCCAAGAACGAGATACCTTTGGCTTTAATTACATTATTCGAACATTTTTTTTCAATTTCTGGTTCAAGCAGGTCAGTGATTCAACACCAACAGTGGGTCCGCCCCCCCCCCCACCCAAAATTTACCAAAACAGAAAATTGTTCAGATATTTCTTTTAAAAAAATTCCCCTGTTTCCAATTTGTTAATAAAGTTATCGTCTGCAAAATCAAAAACTTTTTGCCGACAAACTATTTCAGGCCTATCTTTTAAAAAACATTCCCCGGGGTAGACCTCGGGCCTCGGGCCCCCCTTGTAAGCTGTAATATTCTTCACATGTAAAATATAAACACATAACTGCTATCAAGTTGCGTAAGTGCGTAAATTCCACTATTTTGAGCCTATTCTTTTTCTAAATAATTCCCCGGGGGAGACGCGCCTGCCCCCTTTCTCGTAGTTGGTCTGCTATTCTTCGGCTGAAAACCTAAACATTATTAGAATACGTTTCAAGACGTATATACACCAAAATGTGAAAACTCCACAATTTCAGGCCTATTTTGTTTCAAAAACCGTTCCGGGGGAGACCTCCGGGCCCCCCTTTGGCCTCCCGACCCGTGGGTGGGAAAATTAAGATCATGCCTGTAATTAGGAGATGCGTAAGCCCATGAGAACGGCTTTCCTCTTTTCTACTGTTTTACGAAAATACGGTGGGGGGGGGGGGGGGGAACACCACCCCATTCGAAAACCTATCGCAAGCGGGCAAACTTTATGTATTGATGTGCCATGAAAATTGGACCCAAAAAAAAAAAAAAATTCTGAACAGCGGCCCCTAAACATCATGGTTTCGTTCAAATTTACACCCTTATTTATTTATTTATATTTTTCAGGCTTCAAATTTCTTCCTTTACCTATGCCGATTGACATCCAAGCATATAACATCTAACGGTTATTGTTAATGTGAGCCTAATTCTTGTCTCAATATTTCAGAGCCATTTTTGTCAGGACATGTAGATTAGTGATGCGAACTCGGACTTTCAGCCGCAAGGTTGTTAGTTCGAGTCCCACACATGATGCATTTTTTGGCCATGCTTCGGAGGGCTTGTAAAGCAGGCAGGCCCGGGCTTTCCTAGTTGAGTGTGAGAGAAGGTTTTATAGTTCTATAACTCCACTAGGTTGACATAATACTGCAATAGAATAAAAGTAATTATTTCTTTTTTATTTCAATTTTCGCATATTTTTATTTTATAGACCGATAGACTATGTATTTTGTAAGTGCATTTTTTTCAATTTAAATACCTTCATAGGCTATGTTAGATAAGCAAAAGTTTCTAGTTGGCAATATAATTGCTGAATTCAGAATCATGAACATATTTACATCAGCAGCAGTTAGGCATGATTCATAGGAGCTGCGTGCCCACCTACAAAGCAGGCAGACAAATGGCTACCAACGCAGATTTTGGAACTGATAAGGGCAGTAGGCCTACTCATCATGGTTTTAGTTCACACTTCACTATTAGGCCTAATTGTTGCAACAGTTTTGCCTGTATTTCCTTTGCCAATATTATTGAATTTAACATTGTTATGTAGGTAAATAATTAGTCATAGCTGGCCCAACTCGGGCTCGCCTGTAAATTCAAAACGCTATTGCTATCAAAATGCGTTTTAAACCCCTCACTATGTCTTTCCTATTTTTCACACAAGAAATCCCCAGGTGGCATGTAGCCATGTGTAATAAATTGTAATTGGCATGTGAAGCTGATGCGAAGTCAGGGCATGTAGAGTAGGGTAGTGGTACAGACTCCACCCGAAAGGTTGTTGGTTTGAGTCCCACACTTGCTACATGTTCAGGCCATACTTCGGAGGGCATGTAAAGCAGGTGGTCCCGAGTCTTCCTAGTTGAGTGTAAGAGAGGGCTGTATAGCCCTAACTCCGCTAGTTTGAATGAAGAACCAGTGGAAGTTCGCTTTCATTTCGACCACGGCCCATCAACCCGGATTCTACTAGTTTCTCATTCGACTCCGGCCGTGAAAGCCTTTGCTGTTACATTGTCCGCTAGGTTGGCTTACTAATAGAACAAAAAAGTCAATAAAAAAGCTTGCGCCCCCACTCCATCATTTGAAAGTAAGATTAGATTAATAGGAATAATGATACAATGTATCGTACCATGAATGAGTGGTTCCCGCTGAAAATGGGCATGCGTGAAGCGCAAATCGGGCATCCCCAAAGCCCATTTTATGTGACAAAATCAAATTTTACCGAAAATATCCATTTTTTAGCTGTTTCATGATTAAAGTTATGCAACTATGTCATAACATTACATACGCATTAGAATGAATGATGGAAACGGTGTCAGAAAATACATTAGTACTGTTTAGCATACTTTGGATACTATGGAATTGGGGTTCACCCTAGTACAAAACATACTTACTTACTTACTAGCCAACGCCCACCCTTGGCATCTGAGCCATTTGGTGACGCGCTGACCAGTATAGACGAGCTATCCCCGCGAAGTCGTCCTCATCATCCTCTATTGCGTCGTCAGTTAGGGCTGGGCAGTTAGGAAGGTGCGCAGCAGTCATTGGGGCGTAGTCGCACATAGGGCACGCATCGGACTCTAGGACCCCAATGCGGTGCAGGTGAGATGCCAGGTAGTCATGTCCGGTGGTTGTTCTGAATGCTGCGACGCTCACGGCTCTAGGTAGGTGTTTTGGAATGGGCGAGTCGACGAGAGTTGCCCAGCTTTTTCCATGGCTGCTTCTTTGGAGGCGATCTTTGTTCCAGGCTTTTACTGCACTATTCACACTAGATTTTGCAGACACGTATGACTGCGGGCAGGAGGGCTGCTGCATGGTGGTACCATTTTTCGCCAGCTCGTCGGCTTCTTCGTTTCCATTCACACCTACATGACTTGGGATCCATTGCAACACTACGTTTCTGCCACTCTTGATGAGACTACTGATCTGCGCACGACAGCGGTTAGTTCTTTTGCAACTTGTCTCCTTGTTCGTTGAGAGAGCGAGGATTGCTGACTGGCAGTCGATGAGGAACACCACGTTTAGCTCGTGCGTAGTAGTTTGCAGTGTTTTGGCCGCTTCGTAAATTGCTGCGATCTCGCCGTCGTAGTTTGAAAGAGGGGAACCTACTGCCACTGAGCCTTTGAATTGGCCAAACACATAACCCGCACCTGTGTTTCCCGATTCAGGCATGGAAGACCCATCAGAGTATACTTGTAACCACTCTGGCGCTGGGTACTTGGTATGTATGGTTTCCAGGGTAGACTTTCTTAAGGCGTCTGCAGTTGATGCTTGTTTTGGGAGGTCGTGATTCTCAAGGCGGAGTTGAGCGGATGGGAGGGCGCCAACATGGTCTACGTGTAACGGGAATGGGTCAGCCTCCCCCAAGCATATGCCGTACTTCTCTTTTATTCCCTCCGTCATGGCTAGTGGAGTGACCTGAGTCTTCAGGCGGGAGGCCGCTTTCTTATATTGCTTCCATTTTTGGGGTAGCACCCGTTTTTGTCGTTCCCAGAAAGTGACAGCTGATTTTTCTCTGCGGCATTGAATTGGTTCGATCCCGGTTTGAGCCTCCATAGCCAGTATTGGGGTAGATTTGGGTCCCCCCGTGATTATTCTGAGTGCACTATTTTGTGTGAGTTCTAACTTGGATGTTGTGCTCGCACTTGCCGTTATAGTTGCTTCACTTCCATAGTCAATGATAGGGCGGATGTAGGTCTTGTACGTGGAGATCAGCACATCTTGAGTGGCTCCCCATTTGGTGGCTGTTAGTCGTTTCAAGAGGCGACTTCTCTTAGATGCTTTCTCCGCAGCATTGTCAATATGGGGCTTCCACGACATTTTTTTGTCGATCGATACGCCGAGGTACTTTGATATGTCTTGTTTCTCTAGGTTTATTCCCTTATAAGCCAAAGCTATCTCCGGTTGCCTGGTTGATAGGCTAAGTACCTGGTAGACTGTTTTTTCCGTATTGACAGTGAGACAATTTTCGTCAGCCCACTTTTCAAGATTCAAGAGTGTTGTGTTGAGAATTGTTTCCAGGCTCTTTATGTTACTGCTGGACGCCCAGATGAGTAGATCGTCTGCATATAGTAGTGATTCAACCCCAGGAGTCTTTCGAGTGGCCTCTAGTACGTCGTTTATCATTAAATTGAAGAGTTGGCAGCTAATAACAGCACCTTGTGCTAGGCCCTGTCGCTGCAGTCGGAATTTGGACGTGCGGTTATTAAGTCTAACTCTAAGGTGTCGTTCCCCTAGGAATGATTTTGTCCAGGAAAGCAGTTTTCCGGCTATCCCGCATTTGGCCATCTTGTGTAGGAGCATATCTCGCCATACTGTGTCATAGGCTGCCTTTAGGTCCACTAAGATCGCTACAGTGGACATTTTTCTGTGGAATGCGTCCTTGACGTGCTGTGTGAACGTTACTACTTGGTCCATAGTGCACCTATGTTTCCGAAAGCCAGCCTGGGCGTCATCTATGCATCCTAAGCGGTTAGTTGCACGCACTAGGCGGTTTAGTACCATTCTTTCCGCTATTTTACACATGGAGCTTGTTAGTGATATTGGGCGGTAGCTATCTAAGTTCCGCGGATCTTTCCCTTTCTTAAGGGTTGGGACTACCTCACTTTTTCTCCACTGGCTCGGAATTCTGGTATTCCATGTTAGGTTTACTAGTTTCAGGAGCACGGACTTAGCTTTATCGCCTAGGTTTACCATCATTTCTGGGAATATCCCGTCGATGCCGGCTGCTTTCTTTTTCTTGCTTTGTCGGAGGGCTTCCTCTAGTTCCGAAAATGTGAAGTCATTCATGCATATTGCGCTCATGTCTTCGTCCTGGCATTGGGGAGGTGGAGCTTTCAAGAGCTTCGTCTTTAAGTTTTTATGTGTCTTTATATGGCTCACTCTCACATAGTGTTTGCATAATGCTTCTGCAATCTGCTTGTGGCAAGTCAGGTCTTTGTTAACACCTCGAATTGGTAGTTGTTGTTGCCTATTTGAGTCGTTGTTTAAGTTCGAAACAAATCGGTGGGCTTTGACTCCATCCTTCCGGAAGTCGAGTGTACTAAGAAAATTTTTGAAAGCCTTGCGTTTTCCCGTTTTAATAGCTTGTGTTAGAATGGCTTGTTTTTTGCGGAGGTCTACACAGTCTTGTGGTGTCTTCGATACTTCCGCTTTGCGTCTCGCCTTGTTTCTTGTCGTCTTCAGTTTTTCCAGGGTGGGGTTCCAGAAGGGCCTGTATACCTTTACCTGGCCTCTGGGGATACATTCTTTCGCACAGCGCAGAACGACTTCCGTTATATCCTTCGCTGCGATTTCTACGCTTGTCACGTTTATATCGGCTAGCTCCTCATTTGTGCGTTGGTAGTACTTGGCCCAGTTAGCTTTTTTGAAATTCCATCTGGGCAGTCTGTTTAGCATACGCTTTCCTTTTCCGAGTTTGCAGGAAATTTCGAGTGCTCGATGCCCACATCCTGCAGCATCGTCTAGCAGTGTGACTTTTGTCTTCCCTGTTACATGCGGATGGGTGATTACCAGGTCAGGTCTTGTTTGGCTGCCAGTGAAGGACAGGAAGGTGGGTGGAGTGTGTATTACATCCAGCAAGTTGTCATCCAGGAAGTTCTCCAGGTTTTTTCCTGGTCGAGTAGTTCTTGAGTATCCCCATCTGGTGGAGGGGCTGTTGAAATCACCAATGATAATGCTATTCGGTTCAAGCCGTTGTTCAAGGGTATGCAGTATAGGGACGTTCTCAGGGGGGTTGTAGAGGAAGAAGAGTGTAGCGCGTTTTGTGTTTTTCCACACTTCCACTTGTATTAGTTCTAGTTTGTCACAGTCTTCCATCTCATGGATGATATTAACTTTGCTAATGATGTCAGTCCTTATTCCCACTAAGATTCCTGATGCTACTTGGCGGTTTCTTTTCAATACGTGGCTTGAATAGCCGGTCAAAGAATATAATTCGGGTGTATCTGTAGCAGCACCCGCCTCTGCTATAACATATATATCGGCGCCTTGTTTAATGACGCTTCGTTTAAACTCTAGAAATTTGCTGTTGCTTAGACCTCCGGCGTTCCAGAAGATGATTCGGAGGTCCGTGTCCAGGCCCTGAGAAGGGCCGGTTTTTCTGACGGGGATTCGCAAGTTCATGGTCAGGCGCGTGGTGCGGCGAATCGCTGTTGCTCATTTAGCGTTACCCAGGAGACACGTGTGGCGGTTTGCCACGGACGCGAGCAACTTTGTCTCCCCCTAGTACAAAACATAACTTACTTGGAACGAGGCGATTAGGGGGAAAAGAAAACTAAAAGCATCCTTATGGGCAATTTCTTGGCTCTTAGTCACATTTCCGACTGCTCTCCGAAGAATAAATTGAAGGAATTTTTCGAATTGCGTAATTAGGGGCGAAGTTAGAGAAATCCAAAAATTTTAGTTTTGGGCAATTTCTCTAATCTTGGTCACTTTTCCGAACAAACACTGCTCCATGAAGCATATATTGAAGAAAGTTTTCGACTTTTGTAATTAGGGGTGAAGTTAGAGGAATTAAACCAAAAATTTTAGTTTTGGGCAATTTCTCGACCCTTGGCTACTTTTCCGACCAAACACTGCTCCCTGAAACATATATTGAAGAAAGTTTTCGAATTGTGTAATTAGGGGTGAAGTTAGAGAAAACCAAAAATTTTAGTTTTGGGCAATTTCTCGGCCCTTGGCCACTTTTCCGACCAAACACTGCTCCCTGAAGCATATATTGAAGAAATTTTTCTAATTATGTAATTAGGGGTGAAGTTGAAGAAAACCAAAAATTTCAATTTGGGGCAATTTGTCGGCTCTTGACCACTTTTCCGACCAATCACTGCTCTCTGAAGCATATATTGAAGAAATATTTCTAATTATGTAATTAGGGGTGAAGAAAGAGAAATCAAAAAAATTTCGTTTTGGGCAATTTCTCGGCCCTTGGCTACTTTTCCGACCAAACACTGCTCCCTGAAGCATATACTGAAGAAAGTTTTCGAATTGTGTAATTAGGGGTGAAGTTAGAGAAAACCAAAAATTTTAGTTTTGGGCAATTTTTCGGCCCTTTGCCACTTTTCCGACCAAACACTGCTCCCTGAAGCATATATTGAAGAAGGTTTTCGAATTGTGTAATTAGGGGTGAAGAAAGAGAAATCAAAAACTTTTAGTTTTGGGCAATTTCTCGGCCCTTGGCCACTTTTCCGACCAAACACTGCTCTCTGGAGCATATATTGAAGAAAGTTTTTGATTGTGCAATTAGGGGTGAAGTTAGAGAAAACCAAAAATTTTAGTTTTGGGCAATTTTTGGGCCACTTTTCCGACTAATAACAGTACCATGAAGTATTGTTGAAAATGTTTGTAATCACATCACGTTCCAATTTTTCTTATGCGTATATTTAATGAAACAATATTATGGAGTGTGTAATCAAGGGAGCTGCAATTTCTTAATTTTTGACAATTATTTGACTGTTTTAGTGCCGGTAGGCTACTATTTTTAGTTGGTGTTTAATTTTCCATTTCATGTGAGGGGCTGCAACCCAGTTGACCCAGTAAGCCTGTCATGGCTGGGGTCGTACAGTAGCTTTGAGTTCCTCATTTGTCATGACAACCATGAAGAGTTTTACGTCAAAGTAATTAGTAAGAGTATTAAGTGTTGATTCAGCATGTAAAATATTCAATTTAGCACATTATCGGTAGAAGTTGTTCAGTTAAATGCGACCGGGCCGTGAAGAGAATAAAAATACTTAAAAAAGCCGCGCCGTGGCATGTCTAGACCCCATGATCCACGCACTACTAGGTCTATTACGGTCCGCAACATGCCCGACATCAGCGTTTTTCCCTTCTGATAAGGGAACGGTACCCATTTCAGGGATGAGTGGACTCTGGTGGATCCGTTGCTGCATGTTTGAAAATTAAGGGTCTTGAGGAAAAATCTATAAATTGATTTAGTAGTAAAATACAATGAGACGGATCATATCTGCAAATCAATTGATGTCAAAGTACAGTGCATTCACCATTTAAAAAAAAAGCGGGAACTGCTGTAAACTACAGCAAAAGGCTTTCATAATTGCAGCAAAATAATAAAAGGTGCCTGTTTCAATAACTTCAGCTCCTATGAACCAAAAAAGTGGCTGTCCATAGGATCTGCGGCTCCTATGCATCACAGGGTAGCTCCTTTGCACCACAGGGCAGCTCCTATGAACTTGCGCAGCTCCTATGCATCAAAAGGTGGGGCGTGCCTAAATGTCCATGGGAGCTGCAGCTCCTATGAACCAAAAGTTAGCTCCTATGCACCTGTCCATAGGAGCTGCAGCTCCTATGCACCTTTGAGGTTTTTTCCTCTGGATCGTAAGATGTATGGTTCAAGGAGCCCCGCACGCGTAAATATGGTTGAACATTAGGGGAGTGACGTATTACAAACATGAGGACATGAGCAGTACAATTTCAATAATAATATTATATTATTTTTATGCATATAGTAGGCCCTACGTAACATTTTCTAAATAAAAAAAGTGGAAGAAAAAAAAATTAAATTGTTTTATTTTAACAATTTTTTATTTAATATTAACAATTTTTAATTTTAACGTAAGCTTGATGGATGGTAATTAATTAATCAAATCAAACCATATCAAAAAGCTGCATATTTTTACAAGTTTTTGTTTTACAATTATATGGGTGACTTGCCGCAGGACTAGTCCGTGTGCGGTTTTGGCTTTTATACAAATAACTCAATAACTACAAATAACTGTATGGAAACCAAAGTAGAATTATGCATGTTTTGTTGTTGTGTTAGTGTATTAGTATAATCACGTAGGCTTCCATGGCCGGAGTCTGGTGAGGAGACAAAGGGATCTTAGCCATAAATTGATAGATTTCTTAAATTAATTTGCATGATTAATTTATGACTTAATTGCTTTCCAATTTATACGAAGTATAAGGAAAGTTTTGTGACGGTCGAAATTTTCGATTCCGAGATTTCAACGGATTTACACGTTTTAAGGTCCCAGAAACCAAAAAAAGTGGTTTTTACGAAATGTCTGTCTGTCTGTCTGTTCCTCGATTTCCGGGCAAACTACTCGGTCGATTTTGATGAAATTCGGCATGTAGGTTCACAAAAACCATACCTCGGGACCATTTTTTTTATTTTGGGCTAACTCAATTTGGGGGGTTTTCATTTTCAAAAAACTTCAAAAAAACGTCTAAAAAAATTATTTCCCCAAAACGGCTCCAACGATTTCTTTTAAATTCACATAGCCTATATTGTAGTTGTTGTTAATGTTGATAAAATGCGGGGGGTCGCTTGCCCCTTGATAGTTTGCTTCTGGGGGTAAAAAAATAAAAAATGACTAAATTTTAATGAAAAATGACTAAAAAATAATTTTTCTGCGACACCTTTCTATCGATGATTTCTACCTTCAGGTATGTTTAAGGTGTTAAATTGAGTAACGAAACCGGACAGGTTGCTTTCCCAAAAAAGTATTTGGTTTTGTACAAAAAATGTTTTTTGTTTTTTAAATGATAGAAAATTCACGCTCAAATGCATTGCGTGCCCTGCCAGTATTGCTGTGTGGTAATGTGTTGGTCTGACCTATCTAGAATTTACCTCACCACCAGTGACGAGTGACGTCAGGTGGACAACCCCCCCCCCCCATCTACAGTACCTGTGTCTTCTGTATTCAGAAAAGGTGCGTTAAATTTGTCATGCACATTTGGCCACTAATGAGAAGTGATTTGAATGAATAGAAAGAAAATTGCCTTTATTTTCCATATGGGTGAATTTTGGGCCTTTCGGCCCACTGTTACAATTAACCAATAATAAATAACAGAAGTTGTTATACAGTAATACAAAAATTACTATTGTAACTTAATAAAAAAGTGAGGTCATAAAAGGGTTAGGTCTAGACTAAACAAGATATACTGTAGTAGTAGTGTTGGTCGGGTTAATAACGATTTAGGCCTCATATTTGGGCCCATAGAGCGACCCCGACTTGACTGTCCTATGCCAGCCCATAGGACAGTGGACCTCCTGATTATAGTGGATTCCGAACCACTTGGGAAACACAGTGAAGTCACACGATTAATTCGGAGGTGACCAGGACAAGTCCTACCATGTTTCCCTACCGGCACTGTGCACACGACCAAGTTATCTGCAGCTTTGAACCTGCTCTGGTCCGCTGGATTCAACTTGGTATGGCGGCCGGGAAGATATACTGTATGTACCTTACCTTGTTTCCCGCAATTCCAATAAAAAAAATTGAAAATAATTACCCTCTTAAGCCCTCTAATTAATTAATAAAAGTCCATCTAGAAGTTTCAAATATTTGACCCTTTTATGTATCGTGGGAGTGAAGGGGAGGTAAGGGACGCAATACTGTAGGTAGGTTATACCGACCTTTCTCACTAATGGTCGCTGGAAAATTAAGAAACTGGATACGGCAATTAACTGTGCAAACTTTCAGGTTTCAGCATCACCATCTTCGAAATTCTCATAGTTCATGGTTCATGGGCTATGGGGATAATTTAATGTACCTATCTGTAGGCATAGTACATGTTAGGGGTACTCACGGCCTCTGGTAAAATCAGCAGTCAGGTAAAATATGCACGTGGAAAATAATGAGAATAGAACAACTGTTTCCCACACTTTTCGACTACCTGCGAAGTAGAGGAATATAATCTAGTAGCCTACTGGTCGTCTCGTCCACAGAACACAATGATATGCATGTACATATATATATAATATATTGTCTCGGCATGTTTGTAGTGCCTTGATGATCTACCTATTTTCCCATTTTAACTTTTTCTCTATTTACCACAGGGATGCTTGTCAGAGCCCCTAATAGGTATGGAAAGCGCACTTCTATCTGCCACAACTTCTATACCTGTTCAAATCACTTATTATTCTTTGGGTAAAAATAATTCCCCTATATAAAATTCGGCCGTTCACGCCATATTACCTATATCTTTTGTGTGAAAAGCCAACAGAAGCACTCGGAAGTCGGAGATATTTATACCTTAATGCTGAGTGTTCAAAATGTTTTGTAAACAATTTTGTAGCACAGTTGTAAATCTGTAAGGGAAATAGACAGCATTCACAGAAAGCTCGTATTTTTTAAGATTTTTTCATATGTTCCCTTTTATATCTTTGTGGCTGTGGAACGAGCAATTAATTAATTTCGTCCAAAAAGTACGATAATTCCTTGTTTACAAAACATTTTGAACACTCAGCCTTAACATATAGCTGGATCTTATTGCACAGTACAGGATGTGCAGTATGATAAAAGTACAATGTATTACTTTCAGTATTCAGTACCTAAGGTTATCCATGGGAATAGTTGGTAATGTACACGGTCGCGATATATACAGTATGATAATTGCATATAAGTATCCGTTATCAGGTGAGAAACGTCAGTGATGAGACCTCAATGATAATGACAATCCACCCTCCTAAATAAAATACAATACAAAGTTTAATATGAAAATAAACTAGCCTATTTAGAATTTCCGAGTTTACCAACACAATGACTTATACTATCACTCAACACAATAGTCTAGTACTTTAGTAAGCAAACAGTGGTTATCAAGAATAGCTAGTTTAATACAGACACCTTTATATTGCATAACATAGTAAATTCCAGTTTATACATTTTCAAGCAACAGGAAAAAAGTTGAGATTAAATTTTGCTGAGACGTACAGTAGATGCGGTAGAAATAATTTAATTTCTGACCTTCCCTTTTAGGCAACCTAGTTTCCCCATTTCGCTTTGCTCGCGAATGGTATACCTACGTATACAGTATGCTGTCTGGTGACCAACGACAGGGCTGTTTTGAATCTGTCCTAAGCTATAGGCAGTGGCGGATACAGAGGGGGAGTCAGGGGGGTCATGCCCCCCCCCCCCATTAACGCCCCGAAGGGGCAGCAAAATGACGATGAAAAATATTTATTAACATTTAAATTGTTAAAAAATCATTCAATTATAACACGTTTAGCCAATAAACGAAAACATCGAAGGGTCGACTTTGTTTTGTAGGCTGAAATAGACATAAAATAAAATCTTCCTTTCATAATTACATTTAATTTTGTATTGCTTACAATTAATCAATTAATTATTATTTTCATTTTTTACATTGAGGTTAACATTTAAATGATTTGAATGTGTAACTCTACTTAAAGAAGTAAAGAAATTTGTCAACCTGCAGCTGTATCAATTTTTTAATAGTTTTTTCTAGTGTCTGTAAGAAATATGTATACGACCTTAACAGCTAAATGTTGTCGTATCTACGAGTAGTAGGATGCCAATGGTCAACATCAAAGAGTACTAGAGACAATACTATGGGGGGGGGGGGGGCAAATTCGGCCATGACCCCCCTTAAAAAAACTCTGTATCCGCCTCTGGCTATAGGCCTAATATAGATTTTTCACTGATACAAAACATATAATGCTGCCTGGTCACTGGTGGGTCTGTCCTAACAAGGCTGTTTTCCAAGCGGGACTGTCACATTTTGTTCCACTTGCTTTGTCACAATTCAACCTTGGTCACCTACTGTATTATTATATCCTGTATTTATGATTTGCTGTATTTCCCGACCCTGCACTGTTTACTACCACATGCCTAACCGGTTTTATCGATTTAATGCTTTCCTATTTACAATTTTTAATAAGGCAGGGTTTCCACATACGTCAATGGTCAATGAGAAATATGAAATTGACGTGGTAGCAGACATTTTTAGTATGCCTTTAATGTCTGCTAAAACGTCAATTTCATATTTCTCATTGACCATTGACGTATGTGGAAACCCCGCCTTATATAGTGTAGTATGTATGTATAATAACAAGATGTATAATAACAAGAGCCCTAAATCATATAGCAAACACACCACACACAAGCTTTGTAATGGTCGAAATGTCCGATTTCGAGATTTCAACGGATTTACACGTTTTGAGATACCATCAGGAATTCAAAAAAGTTAGTTTTACGAAATGTCTTTCGCAATTCGATTTGGGTCCAAACTACTCGATAAAATTTTATGAAAAGGCATGTAGGTTCACAAAAATATTGTCCAGGGGTGTAAAATTTATGTGTTTTTTTATTTTATTTTTTGGATAACTTCATAATGGGGAAGGGGGGGGGGTATAGATACCCCCCCAAAATTACTAAACCCTTTTCTCAGTGAAAAATACATAGGATACAGTAGGCAACGGGGAAACAAGTTAAATGTACACTAAAATAATGTTACAAATATTTTGAGACCTTGGTGTTGGTTCAGGAAACCACATAAGTGCAGATGAAGCCAGACAGATTAAGACTAGCGCCAATGACGACTTAATGCCCCCGAAGGACTTAGACGCATGTAAAGCCCAGCGCAATTTAATAAGTGTACGTGATACCACAATACAATACAGTCCCTCAGCAGAATAGGCAAGAATAAATTAGCCGTGGCCTCACTTAAGCCACTAGAGACAAGTGCAATGGCTTGCACAAGAAATCTACATGCACTGGAATGGCTGGGCTGAGAAGGAACTTAAAATTTGGAGAGCGGAAATTTACGAAAGCACCCAAATTTGTTGAACATGCCCGAAGTTTGATCGATTAATGATTAAAACAACCACAGTATACAATGGGAAATTATAGAGATGCGGCTTAAAATTGTGCTGCCTTTATCCTCATCAGCGGCTATGGAGCACTTCCGAAAAGCTTTTGTTGATAAAACAAAGCTTTTACTGTTAACTAATCCTCTCTTCCCGCTGGGAACAAAAAACATTGCGCCTGAGAAAGCAAATGTTTATAGATGAGCCGCTGAAATGCGGATGGTTTCGAATATATTATTGGTTTTATTATTTGTTTAGAATAAATTACAATATATCAGTGACAAGACTTCATCCTTCCTTTCATTTATTCAAGATTTCGCCAGTTTTCTGCTCGAAATATTGCATTCACAACTAAAATTTTGTTTTATTAGGGCGAAAGGCTTCATTATACAACTTCTCCTTTTGGCTCTACAGCCTTTGATGAGCTTTGGCCTGCTTGACAATACTCCTCGAGTCGTCTCGGTTTTGTACAACGCTCCACCAAATATTGCATTCAAAACTAAAATGTTGGTTTATTAGGGCGAAAGGCTTTATTATACAACTTTTTCTTCTACTACTTTTTCTTCTGGCTCTACAGCCCTTGTTGAGTTTTGTTTGGCCTGCTCGACAGCACTCCACCAGTCATCTCGGTTTTCAACAACGCTCCACCAAATATTGCATTCAAAACTAAAATGTTGGTTTATTAGGGCGAAAGGCTTTATTATACAACTTCTTCTTTTTCTTCTGGCTCTACAGCCCTTGTTGAGCTTTGTTTGGCCTCCTCGACAGCACTCCACCAGTCATCTCGGTTTTGTACAACGCTCCACCAAATATTGCATTCAGAACTAGAATGTTGTTTTATTAGGGCGAAAGGCTTTATTATACAACTTCTTCTTTTTCTTCTGGCTCTACAGCCCTTGTTGAGCTTTGTTTGGCCTCCTCGACAGCACTCCACCAGTCATCTCGGTTTTGTACAACGCTCCACCAAATATTGCATTCAGAACTAGAATGTTGTTTTATTAGGGCGAAAGGCTCTATTATATAACTTCTTCTGCTTCTTTTTCTTCTTGTTGAGCTTTCTTTGGCCTGCTCGACAGCACTCCAACAGTCATCTCGGTTTTGTTTAACGCTCCACCAAGTATTGCATTCAAAACTAAAATGTTGTTTTATTAGGGCGAAAGGCTTTATTATACAACTTCTTCTCCTTCTGGCTCTACAGCCCTTGATGAGCACGACAGCACTCCACCAGTCATCTCGGTTTTGTACCACCACCACCATCTACGGACTCCCAACTCGCGAATGTCAGTTTCCAGCTCAACCTCTATTATACAACAAGGGTGGATAAGGGATTTATGGAAATTCCTGAAGGTTCCTGTTCCAAACCGACTTTGATGGCCAGGTGGTAACGTGCTTGCTCTTATGTGAGTTTTTACACGCCATGCGATCAGAGACGTGTCGTAACTCAACACTGGTACCTACTAACCTACAGAGGCGACTGAGGAGGTTAATCGGTTACATTCATTAAATTGTTTCTATGCGATTAACCTTTAAAAAAAAACATTCAGAATTTGGATCCAGCGAGACAAGTCAAAAAGTTCCCAAAATGGGGTTTCACCAGGTTCAACCACTATTTCCTGATCCGCACTATTGCATGACTTGTGTTGTTCATTCTTGAATGGGGACCGTAGCACCATATTCTCACCTATGCTCAACACCTGAACTGAATCCAGCCGTACCCGTGCCATGTAGGTTATTTGTTGGTGACAGGAAGATAGCCGAGTAGTACGGCGATTGAGTAACCAAGTCGTGCCAACACTAATCGCCGTGCTCATGCGTGAATTCAAGTTTATTATTTGACCTTTTATTTACCACTTTCTCTCATTTGGGCAAGTAGCATCCAATTATTATGTCGTGGATGCTTCCGTTCATTTATTTTTTTGAAGTTTCCGCAATCAATGAAAACCTTTTGAGAAGATGGCTACACTTTCTGCATAACCAGCCATGCTGAGATGTGCAGAAGAAATGATTTCAATCTTCACTGATTTGTGTATTTAAACTGCGATAAAAAAATCAAATTAAACTATAAAAAAGGCATTGTACAGCAATATGAACGATGCCGTTCTTTTTTAGCTGCAGCCTTATTATGTCGATTTGGGATTAACGTGGACCACTGGGATTTATTTTTTAATATCGCATTAATAAGGTGTCACGGGACGCCGGGACGGTGTTAGCTACTGATTAAATTTTTTTTAACAAAAAAAAAAATGCAAAATGCGTGGTAAATTCAAATCAATAAATTATTGAAATAAAATAAAATAATATAAATAAAATAAAATAATATAAATTAAATAAAATAAAATATTGAAATTATTGAAATACAAGAGAATGGTTGCATTGTTTTATAATTGAAGGAAATACTAATAATAAACATTAAAATGAACCGGTAGAATTTTCGAACATAATAAGAATTTTAATTAATCTAATGTATCGACATTTAAGGGAGAACAATTTAAAACTCACCAAAATATAGCCGAGGATCAATTATTTATCAATTTGAATTTCCCGCGTTTTTTGCACTCATTTGTTTAGAACAATTAAATGAACCCCACTGTTACGTTAGTTCCAAATCGCCACAATAGGGCTGCTGCTGGTATTTGGCAATATGGTCAAAGACACCCCTGGAAGCCAGTGGAGTAATATAAGATTATTAGGTAATCATTCACAATGTATATTTACTACAACTTATATGGTTTACAATTAGAGCCGACAGTAGGGTTGCCAACCGTACTCTATTTCAGAGTATTGTACTCTTTTTCATGCATGTGTACTCTACAAACTGAAAGTCATTTAGAGTACGCAAAAATACTCTTTTTCTGAAACATGTAAGAAGCAAAACATTTGTTTTTTTATGAAAAAACTTATAAGGGTATAAAATGCGTAAAACCTCACTAATTTGGGCCCATTTATCAATTTTTGCTCCGGGGGAGACCCCCGGGCCCCCCTTTCTCCAGGGTATAATATTCGTAAAACCTCACTAATTTGGGCCCATTTATCAATTTTTGCTCCGGGGAGACCCCCGGGCCCCCCTTTCTCCAGGGTATAATATTCGTAAAACCTCACTAATTTGGGCCTATTTATAAATTTTTTTTTCTCCAGGGGAACTCCCCGGGCACCCCTTTCTCCAGGGTATAACATGCGCAAAACCTCACTAATTTGGGCCCATTTATCATTTTTTTTTCTCCGGGGGAATTCCCCGGGCCCCCCTTTCTCCAGCGTATAATATGCGTCAAACCTCACTAATTTGGGCCCATTTACCATTTTTTTTTCTCCGCGGGATCAAAGTCTTGGGGTCCGAAAGAAAGGAAAATTTTGGGGATTTATGCCAATGAAGAGACTGTCTAGCTTAAATGAAAATTGTTTGAATATGAGCGCGAATTTCAGCTGAATTGCAGATTTGCCGTGGGAAGAGGGTTTTAGTAGCTTTCAAATTTCAAAAGAAAAAAAATCTGTTAATTATTAAATTCTGCGGAAGCCTAAAAAACATATTGTTTTAAATAGTAAATAGCTCGTAATTCGAACTCCCCTGATTTACAATACGATGTTAAACTTGACTCATTTAACAGTAAGTATGCTATAAGTACTCTTTATTTTCCTTCTCAAAAGTCAGATGTACTTTATTTCGGGGCAAAAAAGTTGGCAACCCTAGCCGACAGTGAGACTACAAATTGCGATCGCTGCAGAACTAATGAGTGCTGTGTTGTACCATTATCCTCGTTGGCATAGTGCATTCTTAGGTGCCCATTCCATTGACCGGCTAGGGCTATTTCCAAAAACGGTGACGTGGTAGCAGACATTCAAGACTTAGGTGGCGATTCCACCGACCTCGCATTGCAGAATTGACGGAAATGTTTATTTTCCTCTATGCCATAGTTAAAATTGATCAATGATCATACAGTAAAATCACAAACAAACAAACTAAAATTAAAAAATGGCGTCATGGGATATGTTAAGTACAAACATTTTAATAGATTTCTATAAAAAGAAAAATTCTAATTTCCGTCAATGTCATTTGCATTCTGCAATGCGAGATCGATGGAAACGCAACCTAAGTCTTGAATGTCTGCTACCACGTCACTGTTTTTGGAAATAGCCCTAGCCGGTCAATGGAATGGGCACCTTAAGAGAGTCACCGGATATAGGCTGTAAAGAAAGATTATCATTTGTTCAGCCCGTTATTACAAACGATTCAGAGGTGGTTGTGGTTCTGACCATTTCAATACAAATGATGTGCATATTATTATGTTGCATAACTAGGCACTTTAAACCTAAAAATACTGAATCCTATTAAGACAGAGTAATTAATCAATCATGTCTATACTATACATAGGACTCCAGGTATTCTCTATCTATATTACAATAGGTGCCGTATTGTAGTTATTTAGGCGGGGATTCCACCAACGTCAATGATCAGTCAGATCACGTCAAAAACATTTAATATCACTATTGACGTTGGTGGAATCCCCGCCTTATTCAATTTCAATATTCATCAAGCTGTATCTAATAGCTGAGATTATTCTAGTTTATAAGAGTAGAAAGTGCTTGTGCATTATGCATCATATACTCGTTTACTTGGTAGCTCCAGTCAGAATGGTAGATGGCTAGTTGCCATAGTTTGAACTGGACAGGCTTGCGTCACTCCTATTGGAATTCTTCCCGCGCTGCACATAGCAAAAGTTATCCCATCATTCTCAAACCTGTCTCAGGTTCCAGTACAGTTCCGTGTGCGGGCGTCAGTCAGATCACAGAATCAATAAATTTATCAAATATAGAGCCAACCAAAGACAAAACAGAAAAATAGATACTTGAACTATATATAAATTATACTGTAGCATAGGTGACTTGTTTGATCAAAGTCAAGCCAAGTATTATCAGTAATAATAATAATAATAAATGACACGACAGCCCATTGAGGGTTTTGGTCTGAGGACGGGTAGGCTCTCTTGACCACTTTAATATGTACTATATTTCCTCACTGACGTAATTAGGGGGGTCTGGGGCGGCCTAGCCACCCCCAGGATTTTCAAGGAAATAAAACAAATTGATTGAAAAATACGAAGTTTTTTTTTTAATCACTAGAACGAAAATTGTAATTGCACTATTTTAATGTATACAAATTAGGTTGGCAATTTTGGAGTTTCAAACTGTTCTTAAATAAATATATAAGGACTTTCTATTGTTTCTATTACTAGCGGAGTTAGGGGTATAAAGCCCCCTCTTACACTCAACTAGGAAGGCCCGGGACCGCCTGCTTTACATGCCCTCCGAAGCATGGCCAGGAAATGTAGCCAGTTCTTATGTCAATGTTTATGTTTGAATCTGCACTGCAATCATGGATATTAAGCTTGAGTGTTTAAAATGTTTTGTAAACAAGAAATTATCGTAATTTTTGGACGGAATTAATTAATTGCTCGTTCCACAGCCACAAAGATATGAAAGGGAACAGATGAAAAAATCTTAAAAAATACGAGATTTCTGTGAAAGCTGTCTATTTCCCCTACAGATTTACAACTGTTCTACAAAATGGGTTTAAGGCTCTTTGTCCCATTTTTCTAATGTAATAATATTTCAGTTCAGAAAATATAAACTTCCTGCGATAACTTTTTGTATAAGTTTTATATCAGTTCACTTTGTTATCTTTGTATCTGTGGAACGAGCAATAAATTAGTTTCGTCATAAAATCAGCAAAATTTCTTATTTACAAAACATTTTGAACACTCAGTCTTAATATCTTAAAGTTTTTGGGGTTCCAAACCTCCACCTACCTCCTCCTCCTCGCCGGATTTTGACAACTAGGGGCACGGAGCCCATGGGGTTTGTAAGACCCCCCCCCCGGTATTTCGGTAATTTACGCCAATGTATTTCCTGGCATCATCGGTTCCTACTGTTCCTACCCATACTACTAAGGCCCGGTTCCACCAACGTTTGGAAAGTTTTCGTCTAATAGACGTCACCGCTATGTATTGCAATATGGAGATGCATTCCAGAATGCTTTAATGAGCCATTACTAAGAATATGGGGGGGGGGCACCCCCATGTTCCAATTTATAGCGATGTCGACCAGTGGCCTTAAGAATGCAAGTTGGTGCGAACGGGTCCAAGGGGGAGTGAAAACTACAGTGAAGTCTGCATGCCGCTTTCCAAGAAAGTGAAATAATGCTATGTCACATAATAGCATGTCAATATTTAGGCTTATCGTATTATAATTTTCCTTGACCTTACTGACACATACTGTACTAATAGGCTTATTAGGCTATTGCCTAATTCTTTCCTACTCGCGATAATTGGTTTCCGCAGGACCAACATTTGTGAGAAATGGAGGAATTGGTGAGCTATTGACTAATATTGTAATTTGCTACAAAGACAAGGCCCAGTGAGTTGCTTACGATACAGCATCTGTCAGATTCAGCTATACTTCCCGTTGTTTCATGGTTTCTTGAAGTGGTATTGATTTTGAATTGTGAGAAGGTTTTGAAGAACTGGCTGTGTTTTAAGTGAGATTAGTGAAAAATGGTGTCAGGTACGACTAATTCTAGTGCAACAACTCTGGAAATTCAGGTAGGCTACAATGCAATGTCTAACACACTTGTAAGTAGTGAATTTCCCGAATATGATTTTTTTGTTGCTGTAAGTTTGTCATGAAAATTGAGTCTTTTTCACTTTTTTACGCCCTGAACCAAACTAGTAAAGGGATTAAGCTGGGTTTGTTAACATTGACAAATAGGTATACCTGTATATACGTGGATTTAAAAGAAATCGTCTGAGCCCTTCTTGAAAACACTTTTTCGCCAATTTTTAAAAATGACGTTTTCCAAAAATGAAAAAAAAGCCCTCTGATAAATATTTTTTTGTAAACCTACATGCCGAATTTCATCAGATTCTATCGAGTAGTTTAGTTCCAAATTGAGTTACAGACCGCCAGACAGACCGACCGACAGGCAGACAGATAGACCTACCCACAGACAGACATTTCGCAAAATGGGGCCTCAAAACGTGTAAATCCTTTGGAATTTCGAAATTGACCATTTCAACCAGTGGTTCTCAAACTTTTAGGGCCGGGGCCCACCCTTAAAGAAGCCAATTGTCCATGGCTACCATACCCAGTTTACAAAGGAAAATAAATCCACATCAAAATGCATGTTGCTTTTTTAATGCGACAATATTTTTGATGTTGGAACGATTATTTTGTGAAATAACCACTCTCAGCTCCACGTCGAGGCCTTTTAGTCTGTTTCGGCCCTTTGACTTCAACCTAAGGAGCGTTGAGGAGGACCATTCATGTAGGAAATGGAATCAATATTTTCAGAGCCTTAGCTCCCAATGTTCAAATGTCATAAGCCACGAATTTCCGGAAATTCATAAATATATTCTTCCCGAGATCTATGGCCTCCCTGACGGTGTGCTGTGGCCCACCGGTGGGACATGGCCCCCAGTTTGAGAACCGCTGATTTAAACCATTACAATGCTTTCCTTACACTAACGTACAATATAAGTAGGAAAGCAAAAATGGTGATAATAGTTCTGGAAAATAATTTTTTTCTGCAAAATGTGAACTGCATGAGTGAAGACCATGCGATTTGGCTATGGCGGGGTTTCCACATGCGTCAATGGTCAATGAGAAATGTGAAATTGACGTTTTAGCAGACATTAAAGACATACTAAAAATTCTGCTACCACGTCAAAACCATATTTCTCTTTGACCATTGACGTATGTGGAAACCCCGCCTATAGGCTACACCAACAAATTTTTATTTATAGTATAGTCTTGGGTGTTCATCCCAAAAATTAGCGAGACAGAGATTAGAAATGTGTATACCAACTTCTGTGTCTGTCGTATATTCCGAATAGAAAGAAAGAAAGAAAAGAAAGAAAACTTTAATTCAATTAAAACAAAACAAAATAATATAAATAAATAATGCAGCCAAGATCAGTTAGCTATTATCAGTGACGTATGAAATAACATCTGAATTTAAAATTCGCCAAGTAACGAATACCCATATTAGAAGTATATTTACAACACTATATACGGCCATTTTAGCTTTAAGCTGTGTAGCTGTATGCATATCCGCTATATTATACATTATCCGTAAAAACATGGACATTTTTTTATCTCTAGTGAAATACCAAAAACCGTAGTGCGTGAATGGACTGTTAGCCAGTGTGAACATAATTTCTTATAAATGGGCATTCCCCACACAATCAATTAGGGAGCTTTAATCTGAGTACAGTCGCTTACACTTGGTCTACTAATGAGTTTGTGCGTGACATTCACCCTCATATAGCGACTATGAATTTGCAAGGCTTGTTAATTGTAGAAATACAGTAGTTGCCTTTCCTAATCCTATTCTGTGTTTATTATTATTATTATACTAGTAATTTAGTAGTAGTACTAATACTGCACTGTATTAATACATTTTAATATGTTGTTTCTAACGCCTGCGTTCAGCATTTCTGCTTTAAGCAACCCTGCCAGGGAAGTGAGTCTGTTTGTTAACTTGAGGCACCCTAAGGGCAGACTCTTTCACCTCGGGGAAAGGGTAGTTGACTGACAGGGTAGACCTCCTGATTATAGTGGATTCCGAACCACTTGGGGAACATGGTATAGTCACACGATTAAATCGGTGGTGACCAGGACTCGACACTTACTTATACTGCCTAAGCGCGTTGTCAATGACAATTTGTCATGTCCCACCATGTTCCCCTGCCAACACTGTGCACACTACCAAGTTTGCCGCTGTTTGAAACATGCTCTGCTGTAATGGATTCAACTTGGTAAGGCCGTTGGCAAAACATTTTAATGTAATATTATGCTAATTTATTTATTTCGTAGTAGTACTATGCTATACTACACTATATTAATCAATTTTCAGAGTAAGTTTATACCTACAAAAACTTATGTCGTCTCTCAATTGCTCATTTCCTTCCTCCCTAACTTAGTGAATCATCCAATGATAACAATATATTATCTAAGAGTAAATTATAGGCTCTGCAGATGAGTAAATAATCGGAACCGGAATTTGGCCTGACGCATAAATATGTCCAAGCCGAAATTTTAATTTAATTTCCCCAACGTTAGAATAACGTGCATATCCTAGTATGTGCATGTTAAATCGGGACTGCTTATGCCATCGTATCAATTTAAAAATAGGCCGGCGTAAGCTACCGCCAGTGGCAAAACTACATATTAGCGAGACTGTGCCCAGGGGGCCCCTGACCTATCCCACCAACGCATATATTTTTCATTTGTAAAAACAAATAATGCTGTGGCGTAGAGAAACGGACCAAAAGCTGAAAGTGAAGGTGGGCTAATTAAAAAGCAGTTTACAGTTTTCCTTCAATTATTTCTCACAACATTTGCCATGAATGTGTACCAAGCAGGGCCGCCCCGCCCATGAGGCGACCGCTTCAGAACTCTGGGCCTGACGTTGTGTATCATGAAACCCACTTTGCAGCTATTTATTCAAAACATTTCTCACGTGGGAAACCCTCGAGAGTCAAGCCCCCCTGTTTGCAGCTTTATGAACAAGTCTTCGTCTGTAAAATCTATAGTTTTTTACTGTCAAAATGCGTAAACCCCCTCTTTTTTGCACTAACCTACTTCATTTATAATCTAAAATTTAGAGGTACCGATCGGGGGTCCCATTTTCAATAGTTGCTCTTGGCCCCCAATTCCTTATTTATCGATTAGGCTGATTTATGTACAAAAAATTGCAATAACTTAGCCCGCAGAAAATTGTACCTCAAAATTGGGCATACTATATATGCCTAGTAATTAAATTAAATTTTATGACTTTTCCAACAAATTAGTCCCTACACCCCCTTGGCTATTAAGCCCTGACGAAAAGCTCTATATTCATCAGAGGCAACAAAAAAACCTAACTGAATAAAATATTCAGAGGAAAATAGACCGGTTAAATTGGGGTTCACCTTGATTGCAGGGACTACTCTGGCAAGGCTAGTTTTTATGGCTGTAATGCAGTGTTCACTAATTGTACATGCCGCTACATAGTACATGTAGTTACACCCATTAAATTGTTTTCAAGGCTCCTAATGTAAAGAGGTTCCAAAAGCTAATGACATACTATACTAGTAGCAGGAAGCCGGCCGCCATACCAAGTTGAATCCAGCGGACCAGATCAGGTTCAAAGCTGCAGATAACTTGGTCGTGTGCACAGTGCCGGTAGGGAAACATGGTAGGACTTGTCCTGGTCACCTCCGAACTAATCGTGTGACTTAACTGTGTTTCCCAAGTGGTTCGGAATCCACTCTAATCAGGAGGTCCGCTGTCCTATGGGCTGGCATAGGACAGTCAAGTCGGGGTCGCTCTATGGGCCCAAATATGAGGCCAAAGTCGTTATTAACCCGACCAACACTACTACTACTACTACTACATACTAGTAGCAGGCTGAGACCAACAGACCAACACAATGAAAGGAAAATAACATAGGCTATTGTAGGTGCCTGTAGTTAACTAAAGACCGTACCTTACAGGACATCCAACAGGGCGAAAACGGTCGACCTATTTATAAACAGTAAGAGCCTATAAGTAGGCCGTTTTGCCATGTTGAACTGATAGTGTTTTCATATTTTGGTCGGGAAAAGAGCACAACTATGAAATTGACTGTATACTAGTTTAGAATTAAAATAATTAATTAGGCTTACCTAGTTGAGTGTAAGAGAGGACTTTATAGCCCTAACTCCGCTAGGTTGGCTTAGTAATAGAAACAATAAAAGTCCTTATTTATTTATTTATTTTACCATAGGTCCGGGGTTACAGCCTTCGTCCGGGTGTCCGGTCAGGGTTTTACAATTTGCCAGCCCTTTGTATTGAAAACTTAACACGAGAAATTAAAACGTAATGTAACTGCAAAGGCTTTCACGGCCGGAGTCGAATGAAGAACCAGTAGAATCCGGGCTGATGGGCCGTGGTCGAATTGAAAGTACGGAGCCACCGGGGTACAACCTTCGAAGTCTACGCAGTGCCACTGAAGATGTCGACCGTAGATGTTGACGAAACGTTTGGAAGTTCACTTTCAATTCGACCACGGCCCATCAGCCCGGATTCTACTGGTTCTTCAATTAAAACGTAAATTTGTTAAATAAAATAAAATGAAAAAATAACCAATAACACTAAATCTATTGTCTCCTTTAATTAATGCCTTCAACGGTTCATCATTAAGTTTAAATTTACACTAGATAGAAAAGCACTTGGTTACCTGTCCGGGGTTGAAGCCCGAAAAATATGGTAAGCCTAAAATTAATGCAAGAGGTGGGTTAAATTATGGGTGGGAGTCAATGTTGAAACGGGTTGTACAGAATTAACTCGATTTAACGATTTAACTGTGCCATTTATCTTGGTAATGTTGTCACTTCTGAAATGTACCAGAAAGTGTGACTAACAGCGTACCCAACAATGGTTTGCCACTCACTGTACCGTTTCAAAACAGTTACCACCGCGGTTGTTACTGTATCCTGTAACAGTAGAGATAGGTGCCCATTCCATTGGCCGGCTAGGGCTATTTCCAAAAACGGTGACGTGGTCGCAGACATTCAAGACTTAGGCGGGGTTTCCACCGACCTCGCATTGCAGAATTGACGGAAATGTTTATTTTCCTCTATGCCATAGTTAAAATTGATCAATGATCATACAGTAAAATCACAAACAAACAAACTAAAATTAAAAAATGGCGTCATGGGATATGTTAAGTACAAACATTTTAATAGATTTCTATAAAAAGAAAAATTCTAATTTCCGTCAATGTCATTTGCATTCTGCAATGCGAGATCGATGGAAACGCAACTTAAGTCTTGAATGTCTGCTATCACGTCCCTGTTTTTGGAAATAGCCCTAGCCGGTCAATGGAATGGGCGCCTTACCAGAGTTTACAATCTGCAGGAGATTCAATTTTCTAACGTTTTGAAGGGCTTCAAGGATTTTAAAACAAAACACCTTTATCCATTGAAGAAGTCAGATAAAATTAAATATTGACTTTTTGTTCTATTTCCAAGCCGACCAGCAGCCTGATCGAGGCGATTATAATACCGGGGTTAAATAAATACCCTAGGATTATAACTGTAAACAAACAAATTTTGAATAGCACTTTCCATTGCAAAATTATCTTGTTTACATTTTTACTACCAGGGGATTAAATAAATACCGGTATTATAATCGCCTCGATCAGGCTGCTGGCGAAGTTAAGACTATAAAGCCCTCCCTTACCATTCAACTAGGAAGGCCCGGAACAGCCTGCTTTACATGCTATAAATTATAATCATCCGTTGATGAATTAAATCGGCAAAATTACAATAGCGGCCACAAAATACCATAGGATTATAAATTATTATTTATAGTTATAATACTTTAAGCTTGGTAGCTTGACTTTCAATTAAGGTACAAGGAAAAACATCGGACGGGGTTTACCAGACACAATTTGAGGGGAAAACATCTTCACGAAAGGTATAGTATAATAGGTACCTACGTAACTTTTACATGGCATAATTGACTAACTATACGCCTACTACTTGCAGTTATGTCTGTAACTTGTAACATACAGGTTGTTCAGAAAATATTATTTTTCCATTAGACTGGATGTGGCCCTATCGCGTGATAACAAATTAGTCCAAAAGCATTAAAATCTCATCAAAGTGCCATTGAGACTGTGGAAGAAAGAAAATAAAAAGCAGGAGAAAATACCTTTAATGAAAGAGCTTCTTCCTGCATGACGTCGTACTCCAGGAGGGTCATCCACTAGTACGTAGAATTCTAGTCTTTATGTTTCAATTAACAGTGTTTAGCCTGGGCCAGCGGTCGTCGACCAATGGCTCCGGAGCCAGAACGCCGCGGTAGAATTAAAATTGAAACTTTTCTAGAAAAAATCTAAATCAAATTCATCAAATGGAAAGTTAAAAAAAATAAAATAGCTGCATGGCATTATATCTAATCCACATATTTATGCAGCTTAACTATGAAAAAGTTGTAAAAACAGTTATAAAAAAGTAAGCTACTTCTCCATACCCCCGTTTCTCCGGTCTGTATATATATATAGTGTATGCATTATTGTACGTTTGGCTCCCCAACCTTCATAGGTCGCTGTGAACTCAGAATATGGCTCCGTTGTGCAAAAATGTAGACGACAAATTTTGAACTTTTATCACCCCAATCTATGAATGTCATGGTCCAACTAGGACCTAGTCCACCATACATTCAAGCAGCACCTTGCGTGTTTCCCATGCATTTCTCTCGAATGATCGCTAAAATTGATTTTTAAATACTTATGCGATGTTGGATTAGTTCTGACACATTGTGGTTTCTACCCCATACCAAATGAATTTTGTTCGTGACCAACGGCTCATGTACATTCCCTTGTAAATACGTCAACTTCATTTGAAACAGTACTACCTGTATTTTAAATGAAATTTTTCGGTACATAAGCTTACTTAATTTTATAGATGCGCCTTTCTACCCGGCGGCCGGCTGAGACTCTTGCCCAATTGATACATATGGTAATCTCAGACATTTAAGTTCCAATTGATTATCAACGGGTCTACTATGCCATTTAATATTAACTTAATGTGGGGGGTTAAAAATGTAAATAAAACAATTTTGAATAGCACTTTCGATTCTAAAATTATCTTGTTTGCATTTTTAATCTCAGATTAAGATTAAAAATCCTTTTCGGCTCTGGCCGATCAGGTGTAGGGAGATTTCATAATTGCACCGACCCCGCTTCACGGGGCGGCGCGGCGGTTCCCCTTTCCCTTATACATGATATCATATTGAGCTATTAAAGAACACATTTCGACGACTATGAACTTTCCTGCAAATATATCACATTATTTTCACTTTGCTGGCCGTATTGTATTCTTTCATTTGTCGTAAAACGTACTAATTGTCATTGTCGTGGATAAAAAATAAGGGCTTTCAGTCACATTTTATTCCATCCCTCTACAACAAATATTAACTATGATCTGCATTTTACAAGATTTTGATCAGACTGGATAGGGAACCTGATCAAGATGCTGGTATGGTTAATTTCATCAAAATCGGATAAAATCTTAATGAAGATATTTTCCAGAAGTCGAACATAGGCCGACGTCTCATAGGTAGATGAAATCTCACTAAAATAATCGTCATAGTAGGCCTGCAGTACAGTACAGTAGGCCTAAGTTATAATTTTATTGTTATATATAAGAAAACGAGGGCTTTTTTATTGAAATTTGAAATGGAAAGCTTCTCTTAAAAGAATTGAGGCGTTGCAAAGCACTACACCACTTGATAACTTGTTGTGACTTCATTAGACTGTTAACTTGGAGAGGAAAGAAAGTCCCTGCACTATGACAATAGAAATCACTTGAGTCTTGTACCTTAAATCCAATTCGTTCGTGTCCTATCTCTACTATTACAATAATTATGTCGACAGCAATTACGACTGTAATGCATATTTAATTAAGCACAGCTCGGGATTCTCTTATAATATCCTTTAGTTTAGGAAGAGAAACTGCTACTGATGTCGAGGAGATGTTCGTTGTCTGTGGCCGCTTGAGAGAACTGTAAAATGTATACATTATAAAGCAGTGGTTCCCAACTGGAGGCGGTGGTCCGCCAGACCCTGACAAATGGTCCGCGAGATGCCTGCCGTGCCTTAATAAGTCACGTAGAAAATTGGCACCCCAAAATTACATACTTTTCATTTTTTATTTAATTAACTCAGCAAGTTATTAAAAATTTGGCTCATCTAAGTTGTCGAGGACTACTTCGTGCATCATATAATCGGGGATTTTTACTTTTCGGTTTTGTAGTTCTTCCAAAAATCCCAGAATAGTCCCCTCTGGTATTTATGAAAGAACTAAGGTACCAAAAATTTAATATTTCCTATTACACGATGCATGAAGCAGTCTTCTACAACTTCCGTGAGCCAAGACTTGCTTTGTTAATTAAATAAAAAAATAAAAAGTCAGTAAAAACAACAAATTTTGGGGTGCTCATTTTCTACGTAGCATGTCCTCTTAAGAGTAACAAGAACATTAAGCCGAGAATACAACAACTTGTGAAAAACATGCGTGCCCACGCTTCACATTTGTCGTTATTCATACTGTAAGATAAATGTAAGTTAGTGATTACCTTGAAAGCCTCCTAATTCTAAAAAAGAAAAGAAATAATAATAATAGATGAAAGGGGTGGACCGCAGCGACACATTGTTGGCCTAAGTGGTCCGCAGACTGTCACTGGTTGGGGACCACTGGTCTATAGGCTTAGAACTTTGGCATAGGTCTACAGGCGTAGCGCCAATACAAAAGAATAACTTACCAGGGACAAGGATAAAATGTTCCCAAATAAACCACAATGAATGTAAATTGACTTAAGAGGATAAATACGGATAATAATTAAATTGTTTGTCAACAGAGATTAATTGCTGTTCATGGCTGCATTTACTGTATGTGTAGAAAATAAAGGTGGAACGTCCGAACTTATCAGGATAGGCTCTTAATTTGTCAGGATCTAATCTACTAAATACATTTATGTACGTGTAATGACTCCTATTAATCGGTGAATGTACAATACTATTGTATATGTACAATAAGGGTACTTCAGTATGGTGTCGTTAAAATAAAATTTACAATTTATTACAATTTTTCGCTCCAATCAGGACTCCAGTACATTTTATTGCTCATGTAATTAGGCTACAAACAACAACTCAAGGGGCTTGAGTTGCATGACTATGTAGAGGCTGTCACGTAAGGTAAATGACGCCTATAAAGTTATATAGTGTGCAGTAATGTTGGTACGTATAGGCTACCTAAATAAATACAGTTCGTACGGTATCTAGGTACAATTTAGGTCAGGCAGTAAGAGTTGCGCCACTTTATATTTTATAACTTTATTATTCTATTAAGCACGGAAATTTTATTTAAAAAAATAACGTTAAATGCTTTATTATAGCCGACGGCAAATCGCTATCAATAAACAGCAAGTCTCATTAAAAACATTATGAATGAAGAAAAATACGATGCACCACGCCACGCCGTCACAGCGCTCTAAGAAACTTTGTTGGGTAGATTTTTTTTATAGCTAAAACACTTATTACAATTAAATGCCTACCACGAATTTAAGTGTAACTCAATGTTATCTGTGTCCCAATAAAGCAATGTTGTTTTTATTGGTTGAATTGAAGGCCGAGTCCGAATAACTTCCGATAGACCTTCCATTAGTCGGTCTGTCAGGCGCTTTATACTAGCCAATTGCAATAAATAACTTGTTGGAGGAGGATAAAGGCATTATTTATAGATGGCAGCAACTACCCTTGGCTATGACTGGCTGTTAGCCTAGAGGACGTTTTACATTATGTCAAGACAGTTAGCGTAGTGGTACGGACTCTTTCACCCGAAAGGTTGTTGGTTCGAGTCCCACACTGGCTACACTTTCTGGCCATGCTTCGGAGGGCATGTAAAGCAGGCGGTCCCGGGCCTTCCTAGTTAAGTTTAAGAGAGGGCTTTATAGCCCTAACTCCGCTAGGTTGGCTTATTAATAGAAACAATAAAAAGTCCTTATTTATGTATTTATTTAGCATGTACTTCGAGCGCTATCGAATTAATCTGATCAAACCCCCAAATCAATGCACTTTTTGTGCTATCCTATTTATATGTTAGTAGAAGGGACATGGGTTTACGAAATGTTTGTCAGTCTGCTCGTCGATTTGTGGGCAAACTATTGAAACTATTGTATTGGCATGAAGTTCACAAAACTCATACCTCGGCACCATTGTTTTATTTAATTTGGTTTTACCCTCAAAAATTCCAAAGACAGCTAAATTTTTTTTTCCTCAGAAACGGCTCCAATGATTTTCTTCAAATTGTCCTATTATTACAACAAATATTAACTATGATCTGCATTTTACAAGATTTTGATCAGACTGGATAGGGAACCTGATCAAGATGCTGGTATGGTTAATTTCATCAAAATCGGATAAAATCTTAATGAAGATATTTTCCAGAAGTCGAACATAGGCCGACGTCTCATAGGTAGATGAAATCTCACTAAAATAATCGTCATAGTAGGCCTGCAGTACAGTACAGTAGGCCTAAGTTATAATTTTATTGTTATATATAAGAAAACGAGGGCTTTTTTATTGAAATTTGAAATGGAAAGCTTCTCTTAAAAGAATTGAGGCGTTGCAAAGCACTACACCACTTGATAACTTGTTGTGACTTCATTAGACTGTTAACTTAGAGAGGAAAGAAAGTCCCTGCACTATGACAATAGAAATCACTTGAGTCTTGTACCTTAAATCCAATTCGTTCGTGTCCTATCTCTACTATTACAATAATTATGTCGACAGCAATTACGACTGTAATGCATATTTAATTAAGCACAGCTCGGGATTCTCTTATAATATCCTTTAGTTTAGGAAGAGAAACTGCTACTGATGTCGAGGAGATGTTCGTTGTCTGTGGCCGCTTGAGAGAACTGTAAAATGTATACATTATAAAGCAGTGGTTCCCAACTGGAGGCGGTGGTCCGCCAGACCCTGACAAATGGTCCGCGAGATGCCTGCCGTGCCTTAATAAGTCACGTAGAAAATTGGCACCCCAAAATTACATACTTTTCATTTTTTATTTAATTAACTCAGCAAGTTATTAAAAATTTGGCTCATCTAAGTTGTCGAGGACTACTTCGTGCATCATATAATCGGGGATTTTTACTTTTCGGTTTTGTAGTTCTTCCAAAAATCCCAGAATAGTCCCCTCTGGTATTTATGAAAGAACTAAGGTACCAAAAATTTAATATTTCCTATTACACGATGCATGAAGCAGTCTTCTACAACTTCCGTGAGCCAAGACTTGCTTTGTTAATTAAATAAAAAAATAAAAAGTCAGTAAAAACAACAAATTTTGGGGTGCTCATTTTCTACGTAGCATGTCCTCTTAAGAGTAACAAGAACATTAAGCCGAGAATACAACAACTTGTGAAAAACATGCGTGCCCACGCTTCACATTTGTCGTTATTCATACTGTAAGATAAATGTAAGTTAGTGATTACCTTGAAAGCCTCCTAATTCTAAAAAAGAAAAGAAATAATAATAATAGATGAAAGGGGTGGACCGCAGCGACACATTGTTGGCCTAAGTGGTCCGCAGACTGTCACTGGTTGGGGACCACTGGTCTATAGGCTTAGAACTTTGGCATAGGTCTACAGGCGTAGCGCCAATACAAAAGAATAACTTACCAGGGACAAGGATAAAATGTTCCCAAATAAACCACAATGAATGTAAATTGACTTAAGAGGATAAATACGGATAATAATTAAATTGTTTGTCAACAGAGATTAATTGCTGTTCATGGCTGCATTTACTGTATGTGTAGAAAATAAAGGTGGAACGTCCGAACTTATCAGGATAGGCTCTTAATTTGTCAGGATCTAATCTACTAAATACATTTATGTACGTGTAATGACTCCTATTAATCGGTGAATGTACAATACTATTGTATATGTACAATAAGGGTACTTCAGTATGGTGTCGTTAAAATAAAATTTACAATTTATTACAATTTTTCGCTCCAATCAGGACTCCAGTACATTTTATTGCTCATGTAATTAGGCTACAAACAACAACTCAAGGGGCTTGAGTTGCATGACTATGTAGAGGCTGTCACGTAAGGTAAATGACGCCTATAAAGTTATATAGTGTGCAGTAATGTTGGTACGTATAGGCTACCTAAATAAATACAGTTCGTACGGTATCTAGGTACAATTTAGGTCAGGCAGTAAGAGTTGCGCCACTTTATATTTTATAACTTTATTATTCTATTAAGCACGGAAATTTTATTTAAAAAAATAACGTTAAATGCTTTATTATAGCCGACGGCAAATCGCTATCAATAAACAGCAAGTCTCATTAAAAACATTATGAATGAAGAAAAATACGATGCACCACGCCACGCCGTCACAGCGCTCTAAGAAACTTTGTTGGGTAGATTTTTTTTATAGCTAAAACACTTATTACAATTAAATGCCTACCACGAATTTAAGTGTAACTCAATGTTATCTGTGTCCCAATAAAGCAATGTTGTTTTTATTGGTTGAATTGAAGGCCGAGTCCGAATAACTTCCGATAGACCTTCCATTAGTCGGTCTGTCAGGCGCTTTATACTAGCCAATTGCAATAAATAACTTGTTGGAGGAGGATAAAGGCATTATTTATAGATGGCAGCAACTACCCTTGGCTATGACTGGCTGTTAGCCTAGAGGACGTTTTACATTATGTCAAGACAGTTAGCGTAGTGGTACGGACTCTTTCACCCGAAAGGTTGTTGGTTCGAGTCCCACACTGGCTACACTTTCTGGCCATGCTTCGGAGGGCATGTAAAGCAGGCGGTCCCGGGCCTTCCTAGTTAAGTTTAAGAGAGGGCTTTATAGCCCTAACTCCGCTAGGTTGGCTTATTAATAGAAACAATAAAAAGTCCTTATTTATGTATTTATTTAGCATGTACTTCGAGCGCTATCGAATTAATCTGATCAAACCCCCAAATCAATGCACTTTTTGTGCTATCCTATTTATATGTTAGTAGAAGGGACATGGGTTTACGAAATGTTTGTCAGTCTGCTCGTCGATTTGTGGGCAAACTATTGAAACTATTGTATTGGCATGAAGTTCACAAAACTCATACCTCGGCACCATTGTTTTATTTAATTTGGTTTTACCCTCAAAAATTCCAAAGACAGCTAAATTTTTTTTTCCTCAGAAACGGCTCCAATGATTTTCTTCAAATTGTCCTATTATATTGTAGCCGTTATTAATGCTAACAACACGCGATAGGTCGCTTACCCCTTGATAGTTTCGTTCTGGGGTAAAACAAATAAGACTGAATTTTCATGAAAAATGAAAGAAAAAAATTTCTGCTGAACTTTTCTGTCGATACTTTCTGCCTCCAGTGATTGCCCTGCCATGATTACTGTGATGTGTTAGATTGGTCTGCCGGTTCTGCACTATGCAATAGTCGTATCGACCAATTCAGTGGTTTGGGATCAGGAATGTCAAGGCAATCGAAATTTAACCCTAGGAAAATTATTTACTATGGAATCACTCATATTACCTCTCTCGGTACCTATATACTTACTACTGCTTACTTACTAGCCAACGCCCACCCTTGGCATGTCAGCCATTCGGTGACGCGGTGACCAGTAGCAACGTGCAATCTTTTCGAACTCGTCTTCATTTGTCGGCGTGTGGTCGATCGCCGGACACGACGCGAGGTGTTCAGCGTTCATCCGGGGGTGTCCACATAGGTCGCAAGCGCAGGCAGGAATCGCGGACTCCGATGCGGTTGAGGTGTGCAGCGAGGTAGTGATGGCCCGTCGTGGTCCTGAACGCCGCAACACTGATGGACCTGGGTAGACTGCGTGGAATTGGATTTTTGATTAGCTTCGACCAGGTCTTTCCTGCACTGGCTTCAGTGTTCTGCCTCTGGATCCATGCATTTATATTCTACCTGATTTAGCAGAGGAGTAGGATTGAGCGCAGGGTTGTTGCTGGAGGGTTGTACCTATACTCATTGATAAATAGGAAAGCATGTCTGACTAAACTTAGTCCAGTTCTTTCTATTTAAAAGAAAATTTTCCATTACAGCTATATATTTTTTTGTTGCAGGATGACTCCCCCAAGCATAAAAAAATCAACAGGACACGAATAGCTGTAACTGTCATCCTTGGCACTCTTATTTTAGGTTTCGTAATTTTAGGTGAGTATTAAATTTAATTAGGCATATATATATATTTTTTTAATTTTAAAGCGCGGGTCCCTGTTGGGAATTTGCGCTAGGAAATTGGGAATGTTTACCGATTATTTAGTGGTAGAGAGTTATCCGTTCTGTTGTGTAAGTAGTGGGGAGGGGGTGGTTAAATGTTGAAGAAGGGGCCGGTGGCTCTTAGGTATATATTAAGTAGTAATAATAATTTAATGAAGCTCTGAGCAAGCTACAATATTGCTTAAGAATTATTGTATGAAGCCAAAGTAATTCAAAAAATGGTCGGTGACAAATTATTTCGGATTGCTGAGAATATTGTAGCATTGTCAATATAACTTTTTTTTTTTTTAAAGATTAATCGCATACAAACAATTTAATGAATGTATCCGATTGACCTCTTCAGTCGCCTCTGTAGGTTAGTACCCGTGTTGAGTTACGACACGTCTCCGATCGCAAGGCGTTTAAAGACTCGCACAAGTACAAGCACGTTACCACCTGGCCATCGAAGTTGAAGAACTTACTACATAATACAATATTAATAAGTTTTTAGTCGATTATATTGTAGTAAAATAGGTATTGAATTTAATAATTTACTATGCAATACTGAATACTGTTGAAACCTTCGCCTGTATTAAACAATTGAGCATCTAAACGCCAAATAACTTATGTACTTCAGCGGGCCGTTTAGTATTTTAATTTATTCTTGGGGTTAAAAATGTAAAAATTTTTGAATAGCACTTTCCATAATTATCTATCTTGTTTACATTTTTAATCCCAGTTTATGATTAACATAGTAGAGTGTAGACCCGCAGCAGTTCAGCTATGGTACCATGTACAGTGCTAAAAAAACAGATCAGTCTTTTCTACAAAATAATGAAGTCATTCAGTCATTGCAAACTAAATTTCAGTGATATTAGTTATGTATGGCATGGGTATTTCATTTCAGGCACAGTACTTTTAAGTAGTCAACCTGTAACTACACTAGGCACTATTTCGGCGGAAGCACAACATAGAAATATTCACGGGATTGAGTTAGAGGAAGTCATCTACGGTACTCTTAGTCCGCAAATTAGTTTCAATGGTACCTTCGTATCAGGTAATTATAAATCAATATTGCTATAATTTAGCATTACCTACAAATATTTAAATTAAATATACAAAGTACAATTTTAATAGATTATTCGCTGATTAAATAAAAACATGTTTTTTTTTTTAAACTGAGATATATTAGTATATTATTAATAGTGTTATCACAGGCAAAATATTATATATTTACAGTATGTATTACACATTCTCTATGGTATTATTCCATTCCACTAAGTCCATATGCAGCCTTTCAATAAATATAGATAGGTAAGTTTTTTTTTTTTTTTTTTTTTAAATAAAAAGGTTATTCGCATACAAACAATTTAATGAATGTATCCGATTGACCTCTTTAGTCGCCTCAATGATTAAATTAATACTTGTGCTGAGCTACGACACGTCTCCGATCGCTTGGCGCGCAGAGACTCGCACAAATACAAGCACGCTACCACCTTGCCATCGAAGCCGATTAGTAAGTACCAGTAAATCCTTATGCCTAGGTTTCTCAGGTCAGTTGGAAATTTTTTCCGTTGATATCGAGTCTCCTAAGTCATAGACTCTCTACTAATTGGACTATTCCTGGCCATAAATATTTTCAATACTTTGCTAAAATAATCACTGCAGCTGCATTCATTATATTCTTAGAACGGTTCTGCACGGCGGAATTTAATAAACATGCGGAACTGGTTAGATATTACATAGATGGTCGATTCGATTCGAGCGAAATGACAGTAAGGCGGTGTGAGATAATAATCCATTTATGCAACCAGTATTGTGGTGGAAAATTACTCTGTGGGAAATAAAACGTATAGTGTCTCGTTTCATTTCACAAGACCGTCACTAAACCAGTCACCTGTTTACAGTAAGTCACTGGGAAATTAACTAGAACAGTACCGTACTTATAGGCACAGGTGCTTGCCCTTAAGTTTCCCCACTTCCACAGGAAAAAAAATAACTTATATATATAGTCAAAATAAGTAGGCCCAAATTCCGAAATTTTTCACTTCTGTTTTTTAATGCTCATAAATTTGACTATGGATTAACTCGGGGGGAATTACCAACAGGCGCGTAGGGACCGCCTCTACGCACGCAGTTAAAAACCGGCATAATTCACATAAATCAATCCCCTACTACTCAGCGCACACAATATAGACTCCCTACAATAATTATTGAAGGAAGTATCCTGCAGAACGCACACAACATTATTTGGAAATTGGGTTACCGTGTGTGGTTTGGAATGTATAGGAAGTGGGTATAATTACCGGGACTTGTGCTGAAACCATGTACATTTTAACACGCTTTACGCCCTGCAAATTATTATAATAAAATAGGGTAGTTATTTCGTGAAATGTGCCAAACATATTTGTAAATGTAGTTTACAGCATTCACAGTACAATATTAGTGTTGCTGGGTTTGACCTTGTTGGGGCCCCTGGGCCGGAATTGTGTGGGGCCCTTTCTCGGGCAGAAAAGTCTTGCACCCTTTTACACGAATATCCCACTATCATTTATAAAATAGAGACACAGGATGCACAATAGAATAGAATAGTATAAGGCGGCTATTCCACCGACGTAGTTTTTCAATGTGCATGTGCATGACGTGGTAGCAGACATCATTAATAAGTCTCTGCCATATTTTAAGGAGACTATAATGTAGATACTTACCTTATCTATTATAAATTAAGTTATAATATGGTAGAAACTTATTAATGATGTCTGCTACCATGTCATGCACATGTACATTGAAAAAAGCCTAAGGCGATTAATCATTAATGCCACGGCACATTCCAATTTCCCACCAAATTCGACAAGTTTATTTATTTGCTTTAGTTTGCTGTTTTAGTTTTTTAAATCTAGGCCTATTGCGATTTTGTCCTTTGCGGCTTTTTGTGGGGGCCATGGGGCCATGGCCAAAACCGGCACTGATCATTATTATACGGGAGAAGGCAACATAATTTCGGTTATTCAAATACCGTAACCTATAAGTTCAGCGAGTTAAAAATATTTTTTTTAATTCGTTGGTGTGATAACAAGAATCAATTTATTAGGCATTGGGTATATATATCGAGTTGGTAAGTGGTAATATATATATGTTACCTCAAAGTTACGGTAAGTTAGTTAGGCTAAATCGGTGACCATAGGCGGAAATCAGGTATCAACAGGGGTTGGGTTAAGATCGAAGTTATAAACGCTATGAAGCGTAAAAAGAATGAAAGTGTCCCCTCTGGTGCAGTTTGACACTGATTAATAATATATCGTACATGCACCTATCTAATTGTAAAACCACATGAAGTACATTAACTGAATAATCATATTAATTTATCACAACACAGGGACCAAACCAGTTTCATATTTTAAAAGTACCTATTTCCTTAGCCGGCCGCCATACCAAGTTGAATCCAGCGGACCAGAGCAGGTTCAAAGCTGCAGATAAATTGGTCGTGTGCACAGTGCCGTTAGGGAAACATGGTAGGACTTGTCCTGGTCACCTCCGAACTAATCGTGTGACTTCACTGTGTTTCCCAAGTGGTTCGGAATCCACTATAATCAGGAGGTCCACTGGAGTCCTATGGGCCCACACCGTGGCCTGGGACTGTGTCAAACTATACTACTACTACCTATTTCCTTCGACAAGTCACATTAACGTATCTACTCCATTTCAAATTTCTTAGTGACGGCCACGTGTAGAAGGGCATTTTTTTTTAAAGGGATGCGACATATTTTATAGCTCTACGACGGCACGACCGGTATTCTCTGTGAAATTTGATTTTGTCTTGTTTTCCTTGTCTCTTGATGTTACTTTACGACGTCATCACCATCAAATTAAACTTATACATGGTAATAAATGCACATCATTTGAAATTCGGATTTCGGAGTCAATGCCTTGAACTGAATGGAGATGAGTGATGACGACACCATCTAATTATAGATTCAATATTAATTGTTTATTTTCAGATTCTGAAGTATTATACAGAAACGCAGCTCATGATATTGTCCTCCTAGATGTAATAAAGAAAGAATCAAAAGTCCTGGTTCCCGGGGATTTTCCGGTAAGTCGCTAATGAGCAGATGATTAGTAGAGGGTAATGAGCTGAAAATAATAGATGGGCATCAATAGAAGTCAAAAAACGCTGGAAGGATGAGTTGGAAACTGACCTTCGCGAGTTGGGAGTCCGTCGATGGTGGATCGTTGTACAAAACTGAGATGACTGGAGGAGTGTTGTCGAGCAGGCCAAAGCTCATCAAGAGCTGTAGAGCCAGAAGAAGAAGAAGAAGAAGAAGAAGATGATCAATAGAAGTCAGCTGTGCCCGAGAAGACTTCAACCACGTAACCAATGATTATTTTTCCGTTAATTAAGTTGGAAAATCGCGAAGTGCATTTTTTCAGCCTGTCCAGACAAAAATCCATTCACAGAATTTATGCTATTATTATTAATTGATTAATTAATTCCAGATTTTAGAAACAGCTATTTCGTATGAGCTATCGCCTGATCGAAGGTACCTGCTTGTGGCACATACTAGTCAAAAACTTTATAGATATTCATTTATTTCACATTACGATGTATTGGATCTCGAAACAAGGTAAGCGTTAGCCCTATACATTCACAAAAATCATACACACAGAAAAAGAGAAAATAATGAATGTACTAAAATGCCAAAAGAAGATAAAAAAATCCATCATACAAGGAACAAAACAAGGACATGAAGTTTGTAATAAAACCGAAAATTAGCAAGTCGTTTTTCTAGGTAACATTTCACCTTGATGAGAGGCTGTAGGCTGGAAGTAAAGTGAGTGTCAGCCTATTTTCCATTTCCGTTTAATTTCCTTCTGATTTAAATAACATTTACTACCTTATTTTTTACAAGGTAATCTCGTTCCTAAACAAGTAAAAAACAATTTTAGAGACTTTTAGAAAAAACTTTAACCACCCAGAAGGAGGTTCAGTAAAATTTGGTGTCGAAAAAATATTGACCTTATAGATTTCTTACTTTCTTATGGGCCACCAACCAACACCTGCGGGCCCACTATGCCGTTTAGTACCTATTAACTTATTCTTCGGGTTAAAAAAAAAAAAAAAACTAATTAGGGAAGCCCAAAAAGCGCATTCCTTAATCATCTAAAAGGAAACAAGTTTTATAAATTTACATCCAGAATTATAAAAAGGTAACTTAATAATAATAATAAATTTAATAAAAACAAAAAAAAAAAAAAAAAGATAAATTATGTCACTACGGTACCGGTTTCGACTAATTGTGGGCAGATAAAAATTAAAACAATACAATAACGATTAGTTGAAACCGTGTGACATAATTTATGTTCTTATGTAATATTTTTATTAAGTTACTTTTTTGTGTTCAAAATATTACAAAGTTCCAAAGTAGACAATTTCATATTATATTGCATGTACAGTGCCTAACTCAACGACAACATTTTAGGACGAATATTCCCTTGACATCACAGAGAGGAAACCGTCTACATTTGTTAGCCCAATGGGGACCTGAGGGCAACGCTATAGCCTACGTGGCCTTTGATACTCACGATATTTTCTACAAGGCAACAGTTCAAAGCCCCGCATGGAGGGTCACCACCAATGGAGTGCAAGGAGTTATTTACAACGGTGTACCTGATTGGGTAAATGAAGGTAATTCAATATTTGGCTTACTTGTATTATGTATTAAGAAATAGCCTAGCTAGATAATCCTATTCAGCATTATTATGTGAACTTGGTGAAGTCATGCTTACGCCTGTTACATTGTGTCAATGGTAAGCTAGTCTCATCTTGTACATTATCGCATATATCCGATGTAGGTTGGATTCGAGGCCGTGTACCTGTCTGCCATTTGCCAAAAATGCATGCGGAAACACTCCCATTAATATTCAATAATCCATGGGGTCTTTGGCTTAGGGGAAGACTCACTGTAAGTAGGACTACGTACTAAAAAGCACATAAAATAATAATAATAATGTTTCAGAATTGGAAAATGATGTAATATGATTTATAAAATGGATTGACCATTTAAAATTAAAAAAAAAAATAATTTAATCTCACCACTTCTTGACCAGTTGTGCGTTAAGAATGCCATTGATTAGGAGTTCTAAAAACGATCTATCGTCACTCAGCACACAGCGCGCTCACACACTGGCACCTGACTTCTCTGTTAGGACTGACGGGTGGGCATATTGTCTGATTGATGAAGGGATAGTTTTTAGCACTCCTTGCTGGCAGGTAAAGAATTAAGTTACGAATAAACATTGTTGTTACATGATACTCAGTGTTATGCTTTTAGTAGCCTCAACGTGGTTCCTCACCATCGTTGTATTCTACAACAAAGAGTTAGTTGGTTTTACATTGCCTGTTGTATTAGTAGTCATTAGAGACAGGGACCTCACAATCATCGAACAATTAGGGCCGAGCCCGTTGTAGCCCCCTTCCCCTGATAACGGGTTCTGTCCTAATAATTCGATGATATGCTTCTAATGACTACTAATACAACAGGCAATGTAAGCCCAACTAACTCTTCGTTAAATAATATACTATTAACATTTACCAATAGACTCGTAATATTCTATCGTTGGTGTTTTTGTTGGCTTAGGAGAAAAGTTATGGGCAATAACTTTACTGTACTATGCATTACTTGTGTTTCTTTTATTCAATCGATTTTTCCTTTGATTTTCATTTAATACTGAGTGAATACCCTAGTCTCGAAATTCAGGGCGACAAAATTGCGTTAACGTAAAAGAAAACAAATCCAATACTATCATGCCATCTACCCACAATATTTGTTTAAAAATCCTAAACCGCTCCAACAATCTCTTTAAAAGGAGGCTTAAAAGTTAATTTCCGCAAGGATTACATTTACTAATGGATTCTACGTGCGACATTTCCACTGTTTGCCACCAACAAACACGTCTGTTCCAATATTTTAATAGATTAACTAGACCAGTTAATGTTTTTTCTTCTAATTTTCAGAGGAAGTTTTTAATTCAAATAAAGCGTTATGGTTTTCTAAGGATGGGAAACAGCTGGCATTTGCACGTTTCAACGACTCACACACCCAGGTTATGACCATCCCATTTTATGGATTACCAGGCGATTTGCACTATCAATACACACGAGCGATCAACATTAGGTATCCAAAGGTAGGTTCACTTTGCTACCTCATCAAAAAATTCAACCCGCCTTTTACATTTTTTGTTAAAAGGAAAGGAACTACCATAAAGTAAACATTAATTGTAAATCTTATTTGAGTTAAAAATTTGTTTAAATTATCCCAGTTTTCCTAACCTTAGGAAATTACATTGATTAATGTGTTTCATAAAAGCAAGTTCAAAGTTGTTTTCCAGTGAAATTCTCAATATATTCTTCAATATTTAAGGTGCGCTTAATTGATACTGTACCTACGCTAAAGTAATGTCTTTTATGCCGGCCTTACACTGTGTAAGTAAGTAGGTAACTGACCTACTCACCTAAGAAAATCAGTAATTAGTGGAATAAAATTGATTCTAGTATGTTGACGTAATATAAAGTGCCTTGGTCTGAAGCATACTTCATGTGTAGGCACATACAGTATTATGAAATTTACAAAATTAAAAATTCAGTTTCAAAGCCACAATATTTTATTTCTATCACACACTTAAATCTGCAATCGTAAAATTTTTACTTGGCTGTGCGCATAATAAGACCATTTGTTGAGATTTATGTTGAAGCCTACTAACGTAAAGCGTGTTTCAAACTTCAAAGCAAATTTGTTTTTCTCTTCTATATTGTAGCTTTTAGTCTCTACAGGAAAGGTGGGGGTGCAATTTCCCTGTCACACTCGTTAGAACATCGATAGTTAAAGATCACGAACAAACTGGGGTTGTGTGGGAATGAGCTTCGGCTCTTACTGCGGCCCTTATCGGGGGTTATAAATCAAGCAAGGCGGGTGAGACCACAAACAGCATGTACATTCATTCTAATACAGTCATAGTGAATATGAATATTAATCAGCACTGCACAGCTGTCTGGATTCTTTCGTATTTTTTTTTCGCATAGTAAGGAAGGGTACCACTATCAGCAAATTTTCATTAAAGACACCAAATCATTGCGTCATGTTTATTGCATACTGTACATTGAAATAAGTATAACTTAATACAAATATACCTAAAATCTCTCTATATAAAAATGAATCCCTATTTCCCTTGGTCACGCTACCACGCGTGACCGATTTCAGTGATTTCACTATTTTTTGTTGTTGTTGTGTTTGTTATTGTCAGGAGAAGGTTCTTATGACAGAAATATTTAAAAAATTGCGCGGAAAATTAGAAAATTCTGGAAATTGAAGTTGTGTCCAATATGAGGCTTGTACAATATATACTGACAATGACGATTATTCGAAAGCGGCTGTGACCTATCACGGGCCACGGCCTACCGGGTCCACGGTATTTTTGTATCACAAATGTATTGTATGATTATTATATTCTCTTGTATTCTTGTATTAGGTTGAGAAAGACGAAAAATAATTCAGCTAGCTAAACTAATCAACCAAAGAGCTGTCACAAAAAAAAAACACCAGCAAACAGGCGGGGCAAAAAATAGGTTAGGCGCCGACTCCACCGACCGGCTAGGGCTAAATACAAAAACGGTGACGTGGTAGCAGACATTCAAGATTAGGCGGGGTTAACACCGACCTCGCATTGCAGAATGCAAATGACATTGACGGAAATTAGAATTTTTCTTTTTATATAAATCTATTAAAATGTTTGTACTTAACATATCCCATGACGCCATTTTTTAATTTTAGTTTGTTTTTTTGTGATTTTACTGTATGATCATTGATCAATTTTAACTATGGAATAGTGGAAAACTAAAATTTCCGTCAATGTCATTTGCATTCTGCAATGCGAGGTCGGTGGAGACCCAGCCTAAGTCTTGAATGTCTGCTACCGCGTCACCGTTTTTGTATTTAAATCTAGCCGGTCGGTGGAATCGGCGCCTTTTTAAAATAGGAGCAAAATCTCTACTCTTAAACTGTTCTTTTTCTTTTCAGCCGGGTACTCGAAATCCTGTGGTCTCCCTACATGTCGCATTTCTCGGAAATTCAGGCGTTGAAAGGGTGACTGAGCTGCCGGCCCCTCAGGAATTGCAAGGCCAGGAACCTATTTTGTTCAGCGTGTCCTGGGCAACTCAAGACGAGCTAGTACCTGTGTGGATGAACAGGGTTCAAAATGAAAGCTACGTAGCTCTCTGTACCGTTAGTGGGAGCACTTGCAGAAATGTAAGTCAAAGGCATTCAATTTTTCCTGTATCCCTTTTTTTTAATACAACACATAAATAAACTTAACTCGAACGGGCCCTTATATTCCATTGCAATGTAACTTTCAGGTTCTCACATTGAAGGAGCCCAAAGGTTGGGTCACCCTGATAGCTCCGCCGCGATTTTCCTCAGATGGAAGCAAAATGGTGTTGGTTCTGCCACAGAAGCAGCAAGATGGCAATGAATTTCGACATGTCTGCCTGGCAACCAAAGGAAGCAACGGAGAATTTCAAGTCGAACCTTTGACAAGCGGTGAAATGACTGTTACCGAGTTATTGGACTACAATGAAAACGACGGCACAGTGTAAGTTAAACATAATAGTCTCCCTAGTAACTTTGAAAAACTTCTTGTTAGCTCTCATTGTGAAAAATTACAAAGTAATTACAAAGTAATTTTTCAAAATGAGTACTCTCCTATAGGCTGCAAGTCTGTAACTATTTTAACAGTTTTTCTTTGACTACCTTTATGGTAAATTAATTGTTTTTATGTTAAATTAACTATCACTGCTTGGTTTTTAAGTTCACACAATATTTCAGTTAAGTTAGTTAGGGCATTAAGCTATAAAGCTATAAAATTAACTGTTCCTCATTCAATGGATTTAACAACATGTAACTCGCAGTTTCATGTTCTTAACCCCTGTTCAACTGTAGATTCCTGCATTCCTGAAGCCAACGGCCTTATCATGTTGAGTCCATTAGATCAGAGCATGTTTCAAACTGCGGCAAACTTGGTAGTGTGCACAGCGTCGGCAGGGGAACATGGTGGGACATGATAACGCGCTTAGGCAGTCTACGTGCGTGTCGAGTCCTGGTTACCGCCGATTTCATCGTGTGACTTTACCATGTTCCCCAAGTGGTTCGGAATCCACTATGATCAGGAGGTCCACCCTGTCAGTCAACTCCCCTTTCCCCGAGGTGAAAGAGTCTGCCCTTAGGGTGCCTCAAGTTAACAAACAGACTCACTCCCCCCGCCAGGCTGACAGGGTTGCTTAAAGCAAGAATGCTGAAAGCAGGTGTTAGAAACAACAGATTCCTGCATTCCAGATGATTTTTTTTATAGGACTTATACGGCTATTGATGAGAGCCACCAGGAAATTCAACACGTTTACCGCATTTCAACAGCAAAACCCAACGCTGAACCAGAGTGCATTACATGCAAAGTCAGAAATAAGCTACAAAAACGGCCTTGCCTGTCAAATAATGCCGAAATAAGTGCCAACTCGTCAGTGTATGCCCATTTCTGTCAAGGGCCAGGTAAGTTACATGAATAATATAATTGAATTCTTTTTATTACAGCAGCTTCAGCGGTTAAGGGCTTTCTCTTACGGAAAGAGGGTGCTAAATAGCGTTCAGCCTGGACCTGATTACTCTAGCAGAGGGGTTTTTTTGTCCGTGGACCAACGGTGGTCTATAGACCATAGTATATCAGGTGGTCCACGGGCCAAAGTAAGAAATAAGAAAATAAAACACCCGACTTATTGGAAATTTGAAGCAAAATACAATAAGTCTTGGCACTGAACTATAAAATCCGAGCACGTAAAATAAGCACGTAATTGTAGGCACAAAGGAATTGATCTTGGTCCTAGAATGTAACGATTTTTCTGTCACAGTCATGGTAGTCCACGGAAAATCATAAAAAATCTAGTGGTCCACGGACGAAAAAGGTTGGGAACCCCTGCCTAGCCTAAATGGCGGTGAATCGGATGAAAATTTCTATTCTGATTTTTTTTCGGTTCTATGGACTGCTCTAATAACTCAACAAATTAAAAAAATTCATTTATCGAGGCGACAAAACTAACTTTCGGCGGCATCTAGATGACACTTGTCTGCTGCGCCATTTTTTTTTAAATGGCGGATCTAATGAAGTTTACTTATGAAAGTTTTTACACCCCGCTGAAACTAATATTGTGATGACAATAGTCCAATAGTGCTAGTACTCAATTCATCAGTTAGCCAAGGTCGACCAGCATTTATTGACTTGACACTCAACAGATTGTAAGTTAAAGAAAAAAAGTAAGCCTTAATTTGTTCATAAATTTGGTTAAAGAATTAACTTCGGTTATTTCCGTCACACAATAATAATAATGGGGGATAATGGGAAAAAGATTCAATGAAGTAAATAAAATACATGCACTATAACGTTTTTGCAGGTGTTCCTGAGGTAACAATTCGCAATGGCGACGATGAAGAAGTGCTGACATGGGAGGACAATCGTAAAATTTACGATGATATACGCAGCCGACAGCTACCAATCGTTGAGAGACTTCGAGTTCCATTGACCAATGGTTTCAAAGCTCATGTCGCACTACATCTTCCTCCAGATGTTGACAGAACTAAGCTTGCACACTACCCCTTACTCATCAATGTGTGAGTATTGCAAAACTTGTGTCTTTTGTGACTCGTTCCTTTTTATCACGGATATTATCAGATTACCTTAATGCACTATTAAACAACCATAAAGAAAAGGAGATTCAGGAATAACGCTCACCGAGAAATTACCGCGAGTTTAGAGGAGCTCCGCCATATCAATAATACTCAATGCGTGTGAATGTGTAAGAAAAGGTAGCGAATTTGAAGTAGTGTGACTTTATCTTGAATAGAAAGTATGACTGATATTCGGTATGAATGTAGTTTATAGAATTATACCTCAATTAAACTATCGTTGATATGTACTCGTACAGTTAGGTGTAAGAGAGGGCCATAGGCTGTATCTACATTTTTTTTCAATAAAGACTTTATAAACGTTTAGGCAATTATAATTACTAAAATTATTATTCATGAAAATTCAATCTTGAAGTGCCACTGTTCTAAGATAGCTCAATAAGCGGAAGCTTGAGCATCCTAGTTATATGTATTACATTTTATTCAATATATTGCCTTGTCCGGGGTTACTGGACAAGGGGAAAAGTAAAGTGAAACCATCTAACAGTGCAACATTGCGACATTGTTTAAACAAAACAGCGAACCTTAAACCAGTTACTGAATAATTGCATATTCAAGATCAAGTAAAAATAAGTGTTTTAATTTGTATTTAATTGTCATGCATAGGTATGGAGGTCCCGATACCGCACAAGACAGTGAACGATTCACAATAGACTGGAACACGTACCTGACCGTAAATAAAAGTTTTATTTACGCAACAATAGATGGCCGAGGCTCTGGCAACAAAGGCAATGACATGTTATTCAGCATTTATAGACGCCTTGGAAGCTACGAGGTTGAAGATCAAATAAATGTTACAAGGTATTATTATGATTATTAATTTCTGCTTCGCCTGTTACGGTTGTAGGCTCAGTGGCCTATTGAACCTTGACGGATACCAAACCGCATAGTTTCGGCCTTTTCCATGTTTGCACATGTCGTAAACGGCAGCCTATCCTGGAAGGGGCAATGAATAGGCCTGTCTTCCCATTGACACAGCGTAAGTCAGAACAGAATCAGAGGCACATTATGTGGTCCTAAACCACTTCAAAAGTAAAGAGATTTGACCTCAGTTTAAATAACTTTTAGGATATCGCAGTTATAAATTTGAATTTATTAGGCTAAAGATGCATATATTTAAGTAACTGTTTTCAGGTACATTCAAAACAAGTACCCCTTTATTGACAAGAAAAAGACAGCCATTTGGGGTTGGAGTTACGGCGGGTATGCTACAGCCATGGCACTGGCCAAAGACAAGAAAGATGTTTTCCGATGCGGAATTTCCGTTGCTCCTGTCACTGACTGGGCGTATTATGGTATGAAAAACAGGGGAGGTTTCATATTAGCTGCGGAGTTTATCATATTAATATTATTGTTTATACTTTAGATGACTAGAATTCTGGTAATTCTACTACAGAGACGGCATCACACTTACAGTTCGGGGCTAGCACATTGGACATCCACAGCTCAGGCAATCAACGATTCCGCAGCTGTGACCGAGCGTAAGCGGGTGGTTGTTGCCATAAGACAGATGCACTCAAAATCAAGCTATTAAGATGCCCACCCAACACAGGCAATTCTAGATTCCCGTAGTTGTGACCCAAGGTCAAGTGGGCAGAACTGCCAATCTGTTGTCAGCCCCGACTGTTGAATTGTTCACTTGTTTTTCATTTTCCGATACTTTATTTTTTTATGTTGCAACCCTAAAACTTGGTCACACTTCCTTTGAAATTTCCCCTATCATGATGGGTTGATAATTGCAAGAGTGGGGTGAAAGACAAAAAAAAAAAAAAAAAAAAAAAAAAACAATTTTCTTTCTTCCCTTCCTTACTACTTTTGCCGGCTATCGGCTATACTGAGCTATTCAGCTCTATTCTATTTAATTATCGTTGGCAGTTACCAGTATTGAAATTGACACATTCATTGCAGGGTCCAATTGAAATGATCACCAAGGAATAAGTAAATTTCCTAATAACAGTCGCATGCGTTTTGAAATATGAAAAATTCGCACTTACTCGTACTTTCCATAATCGTGTCTTAATTAAAAAATCAAGGAGTCTGCCCACTACACCGTATCATACCATGACCGTGCTATGAACGTATCAAGCACGGAAAGCAATACGGTATGGCTTGCTTTGTCCACTGAAACGAATCGACGGCGTTTAATGCCCGTGTGATGCCCGTATGACACCAAGGGGGTAACGCAGTTTCTACCGCGCGGAACGTATCGGCACCGGCAAAATATTCTCGCCGACAATTCTAACGTTTCGTGAATGGCACGCGACGGTACTGGTCGGTGACGGGACGGTCTAGTGGGCGTAGTGTCATGCTTTTCTATACAAAGAATATTTTTTGCCTGACACGTTCCTATTACGGTCATGGTATGATACGGTGTAGTGAGCAGACTCCTGTAACTTAAAAAAAATTCAATAATGAACTATAATGAAAGCGCACCTCTTCTCAGTCCGCGTATCCGCATACCTACTATACATAATAGGTGTGCTCTTATCAAAATTGTATTAGCCCTAATTTCACTGAACTATTAAATTGCAATTGCAGATACAATTTACACAGAGCGTTACATGGGCCTTCCAACGCCAGAAGACAATAAAAGAGGCTACGATCAGTCACGACTCACGGACAAAGTTGACAATCTTAAAAAGAAACAATTCTTTCTGGTTCATGGAACTTTAGATGACAACGTTCACTACCAGCAAAGCATGATGCTCTCAAAAACCCTTGAACATCGAGACATTCTCTTCCGAGCTCAGGTAAATTATCAACCAAAGCCTTCAAGAAAGGATAACATTCTATGTTGATTTCTTAGTAAGCTTACAAGAATACGTATCAGACGTACAGTATGTATAGTCAGTGCCAGGTTTGGCTATGGGGCCAGGAGGGCCATGGCCTCCACAAAAAGCCGAAAAATATAAAATTGCAATAGATTAAAATAACTAAAGCAATAAATAAACTTGTCGAAATATTTGGCGGGAAATTGAAACGTGTCTTGGCATTAATGATTAATCGCCTTACTCTATTCTATTTTGCATCCTGAGTCTCCATTTAAGGCGGGGTTTCCATCGACCTCTCATTGCAGAATGCAAAGACATTGACGTGGTAGCAGACATTCAAGACTTAGTCGGGTATTCCACCGGCCTCTCATTGCAGGATGCAAATGACATTGACGGAAATTTGAATTTTTCTTTTTATAGAAATCTATTAAAATGTTTGTACTTAACATATCCCATGGCGCAATTTTTTAATTTTAGTTTGTTGGTTTGTGATTTTACTCTATGATCATTGATCAATTTTAACTATGGCATAGAGTAAAACAAACATTTCCGTCAATGTCATTTGCATTCTGTAATGAGAGATCGGTGGAAACCCCGCCTTATAAATGATGAATATTCGTGTAAGGATAGAAGACTACTTGTACTGTAGGTGCTAAGTTATATGTTTGACAAATCGATAAGATGCTATTTTTATTTAATTTTTCTCCTACTGATTGTTTCTAGGGTAAAACAATACCCTATATGTTTTAAATTGTAAGTGATGTCTTATTTGGACTGTGTCTATTGGCAACGCAATACAAGCTTTATTTATTTAAGACATATTTTCTGCCACATGGCCAAACCCGGCAATGTGAATAGATAGTGTATAGATTCTTCTCGGTAATGTTTTGTCTTCGTCTTACAATGTTATTCTCATTATCTTTAGTCCCGAAAAGACAGTTTTATGTTCCAATTCAAATTGTTCCTATGACTAGGCTGTGGGTAATGTTTTTAGTTCTAATAAAACAATGTTATTGTAGTTGTGACTACTACCACGATTTATTAACAAATTTTAGCATATTAATATGTAAATATAGCCTAATTATCTCGTCAGTTGTTTTTTTACTGCAGTTTTTGGAACGATGAACAACGGCAAATTCTGTAGCATCACCGTACTGTCGCACACATACCGATTATTGGCGGCTGTCTGGACTCCGCCCTTGAATACAGCCAATATTAGTCATTGCTAACCAATACTTTTTTTTAAATTGACTCCGCATTTATTTTTTTGGTTCAAGAGACATGCTATACACCACGTTTTTGTTTTTGCAGACTTATCCCGACGAAGAGCATGGCTTGGCTCAAGTGCGGCCTCATCTTTATCATTCCCTGGAGAAATTTTTAGACGATTGCTTTAAGAATTAGTTCCCTCGGAAAAAAATAGCATCAGTACAAAACCGCATCGGCTGTAGAGGAAAGAAAGATGAGAGTTGAAGAGAAAAATTAAATGTGAAACCATAATGTATAAATCTACACATTCACTGTATTTGGCTGCATTAAAGGGTTATAATTAAATATAACTCTAACGTTTTTTTTTTTTTTTTTTTTTTTTTTTTAATGTACACCTCAGTAAACCTCTGTTTATAATTTCCCAGGACTTGGACTGCTATGGCTGTCTAGAAGTCATGTTCTAAAAGAAAACAACTTTTAGGAAAGAAGAAAGAAAATTGTCTATATTTTCTACATGGGCGAATTTTGGGCCTTCCGGCCCACTCTTACAATTAAGGAGGAGTTTGCACTTTTACCAAAATGAACAAAATTAGTTTAGAAAGTTTGTGCAATGACACCTTATGAGGCTAAACTTAAAAGTGATGGAAACTACTTCGATGGCCAGGTGGTAACGTGGTTGCACTTGTGCGACAGAGAGACTAACTGACGGACGTTTGCTGGAAGGCCGAGGCCTATTGGTAGCGTAGGTGTGGACTGTGGAGCTTGCAGGTAATTCAATGGCAAGGCTTGTACTTGTGCGAGTCTCTACACGCCTTGCAATCGGAGACGTGTCGTAACTCGATACGGGTACTAACCTACAGAGGCGACTGAAGAGGTCAATCGGATACTTGCATTAAATTGTTTGAATGCGATTAATCTTAAAAAATAAAAATAAAAACAGGGATATGAAGTTTCTTTATTTCATTCCATATTTCATCGGTCGAAAATAACAACCCCGAGGCAGGTCCTGTCATCAGTGTCATCATTCGGTTATTTAGGACTACGTGGTGTAAAGTTTTCATGCCAAAAACTCAGTCTACTTCAGCTCAATTCTACTGCTAATAATAATAAGAAAAAAAATGGAAAGCACCTTACCTTATATTGTACAACGTAGATATTACAAGTTGACATTTTCTGTTTAAACAAAAAATTATAAAGCGAAGAATCTAGTCGAAGCTTAGCCAACTTGTAGTCCGGAGAAATTGTCTCACTTTCGGTATGCTTATGATGACAATGCAGCACGAAGCCCAATAACAATGCGTTGCCATATTTTCATGAGTTCTCGACTTCCTTGTGTCTATAAAAATAAAGTAAAATTTTTTCATTTGCCTAGCAGTCGAATTACTTCGAAGGAACCAATGTCCATTAAATTTTATCAAGCCGTCTTTTGCCTCCAGCTCGATTAAGAAATGACATATATTTATTTCCGAAATTAGAGATTATTGAAAAAACTGGACTTGGCGGGATTCAAACCCACGATCTACGCCTAACCGGGGCGCTAGACCAATGTGTTCTGCCAAATGATATCGTTTACAAGATAAGAGGAAACCACCACTCCGTGAAGCGGGGTCTCCGCTTGCTAGAATCTCCCGAATGAAATGGTGTATACATAAAACATCCATGAGAGTTTCTTCAGTGACTTCGTGGAAGTGAAACATGATTAATAACTTTATATACAAAGTTATTAATTGCATAAAACATAGTATAAATTATGATGTCAGTTATGTTTTTACAACAAAAATTACCACAAGCCGTCCCTGTTATAGCCACGCCGGAATTTCGTACTTTAGGTGAAGTTGAAAAGTGTGGGAAATATGCTTTCCAATAGGGGTACACACTTTTCCTAGGACATATTAACAAAACATAACAAGTAAATAAATTTAACGAAATTTTCTTTGCATATTATGTTCACTCCTTTATTTATTATTTCCATTTTCTTGACTTTAACACAGGGATGGGCGAAATTGTATAAGCTAGCTCTGGAAAACGTAAAATTATTTTACTCACTGGCATTTAGTACAAGTGTAAAACACCGTCTGACCCTCATCTGCTGAGCGAAGCTGCAACGTGGCATAAGACATCTTTTCATTTCCGCACTTTCGGCATTTCCTCTCGACAATAGGGCCGTCGCCTTCTTCCTGAGGTTTCAATCTTCTGTATGTGTTTTTATCATTGAAATGAATTACGTAAGTTGACTCCATTGTTCCATATACTAAAAGGAAAAGTACATATTTTTTTAAATTTTGTAATGTAGAATTGGATTGGAATACTCTTTTTACCCTATATAAATGGGACTAACGGACAGTAGCCACCTAAGCAGGAGGATAGACATCCTGAGCTAGGGCGCATATTCCACCTACATCAATAGTCAATAGTAAATGTGGTATTGACGTGGTAGCAGACATTAAAGACAGTCTAAAAATGTCTGCTACCACGTCAATACCACATTTACTATTGACTATTGACGTAGGTGGAATAAGCGCCTAAGACAAGGATTTAAACAGGTAGCAGAGACGAAACCAGGCTACAATAACTCAAAAACTGCGGCAAGGGTTACTAAAACCACCCGTTATGAGCCTTTTAAATTAAAAACCGAGTGTGTGCTTAAGACCGCACGGCAGAAGTGAAAACTTCATTGGTAAATAAGTCAGAAATTATAGTTACTATTTATTAAATTCTATATAAATCAAATTTTTTTTACGATGTTTTTTATTAGCTCCCTGCCGCGGGCAACAGCTCACCCCTTCGGGGCTCGCATGACTTGTGTGAATGGTCGTAGTCCCATATCGATTGGTTTTTGGCCAGGACACGTATTGCTTCATCACGCACCTGTGCCCAATCCAAGAAACGGATAATGAAACCTAATAAATGACTACAAAGAGAAAGAAAGGTAGAAAAAGCCCTTAAAAGCCGTTAAGTAGTTTTAATTTTTAAAATAGATAATAACGCGGCCGAAAGAGGCCCATTTTTGTTGATAATCGCCAAACCTTGCTTGATCGCCACAAATATAGCATGGCCTGAAAGAGGAAGAATAGACGAAGACATGGGTATAATTTAAATTGAGATAGGCTTAAAACCCGCCCATGCAATTCAAATGGGATTGCTGGAAATGCATTTTTTCGCGTCATTTTTTTTGAATTTTTGTGTTCCACTCGTGTTTAAGGCGTGATTTTGAAACTATGTATTATACTCGTATGAAACCTTCATTCATAATGCTTCCAATTAGACATTAACAATTCATTTCGGTTGAAAATTGCAGGCTGTGGATTTTTTTTACACTATGCATGTAATTGGAAATGTACCCTTCTCACCTGTTTTCCGCGGAAACACGGATGGCTTACACACTCACCTGAGCCTGAACGAAGAGACGGATGGTAAAACTGAATATATGTCTGGAAAGAGTAAGAAAGGTGGAAAAGAACTAAGAGATTGAAGATTTCAAATTGATATAAACACCTCCAAAAACGCGGCTGAGAATAGCCTATTTTCGCTGAAAATCGGCAAATTTGGGCGCATCCCATCACGTTTCCACCCCCCCAAAGTCGAACCCCTGGCCCTATCACAACAAATATAGCATGGCCTGAAAGAGAAAGAATAGACGAAGACATGAGCATAATTTAAATTTGGATAAGCCTTGCTTTGAATCCGCCCATGCAATTTAAACGGGGTGTTCAGTTCACGCGTGTCGCACCAGCCCAACTTACTACCCTGCTAAAATCTGCGCGTGGTGTGCCTAGAAAAGTTTTCACTTCAAAAATAATGATTCAATCCACTAAAGCCTTGTTTGATACCAATTATCGTTAGAAGCCAGAGTTTGGCCAAAAATATTGCTTTCTCTCATTAGTCACGAAATTTAAGAAGAATGCTACGCTGTTTACAAAATTATGAAAGTAGCGAGAATTTATGAGTTCTTATGTAACTCTTGCTAAGATGAACCCGTTAGCCCGTTACAAACTACACTAACACCAGAATCATCATAGAGTTATTGACTATTGATTATTATATATAAGGCCAAACGAAAGGCTCCTATAGAATCCAATTTCTTAATAGCACCGTCTATGACTGTGGTAATGCCACTGCAGATTGAAACGGAATCGGTGTAAGGTTATTAAGTTATTTTAAGTTAACGTTTAACATTGCTGTGAGTTGAGATCTGGATCTACCACTGGTTACATTTGGCCAAACCTGGATGGGATGTGGTTTAGGTAGGTATCACCCAAGGGAAGACTAGTGCCTTAGTGCAGTACTGGAGTATAGACCTCTAAGACCTAGCGCAAAAAATTTACTGATCGGCTGACCACCTCTGTTTCACAGCCGCAGACGATTAACAACAACATACATTATATTAAAATAATTCTGTGTAAACTCACCACTTGGCTCATGGTCAGTTTTGCACAAGAAGCATGTTATTTTACTAGTGTCCGCCACCATAGGTAGGATTGTTCCGCAGTTACCACACAACCCGGGCTCAGTTGTGAATTCCATTTTGTCCTAATACTATGGAAAGTGATCTATAGAAGGTTATGAACTCCGAATAACGAGGAGAAAATGTAATAGTAATTTTCAAAATGACAGCATGAGTATTATTATATTATGTGAAGGGAAAATTATAATTTTTGTTTAATGTTTACCTTTATATTACACATGATAAAACATTAGACCATAGACAACAGAACATTAGACCATATTGAGAGTCTGTCTCCGTTGGTCTCCGTTGTAATATAATGATAAGGTGACTTACAGGGCTTAAATTTTGCTTTAAAAATATAATGTATAAAATTTAAAATTAATTTGTAAAAGCATGCATTTTTTTATTGAGATTTAAACATTGAACTATATCCAATAAAAGTACAATGTCAGTCACTTTCAAGGTCATTCATGTTTTGTTTATTTACTTTATTTGTACATTCTGATTCATTTGTTGAAAATGCACTTTTTACGTAATTAGTTGTCTTTCTAACTTCCCAGAAAATATCGTCTAATTATTGTTCTGTCGTTCAATGCTCTACCGTCATTATTTAAGCTTAGGACTATGATTCTGCTTTCCTTCGTTATTTGGTAAGTCCTGATAGCTGATATATGCTAGGCCTACATAGCAGGAAATAAATTACAATGTCCATTTTTTTACTTTTTGGAATGGAATAAAATCTAAATATGAGGTAATCTCGTTATTAAAAAAATTACTGGATTTTTAGGTAGCCTTGAAAAATAATCTGTTAGCTTTGCCAAATGGAGTTAAGAGGTCAAAATATGTGCTCCATCTAAGTCAATGGCAAGGGCATATTAATTCACCTAGTCTTCACGTGTTTAATGTGCATAAACTACAACCCATAGATATTGGAGTTGGTGCAGTTCGTTTTTTGCTAATAACTTCTTTTACCCTGGCTTTTAGACCATTCATTTACATTATGGTTATGGTCAGATTTGTGAAGGAGGAAGTATTATTTTTTTCGCGGACCATGTAAAGGACAGTTAAGGAATTGGTGGACTGTTCAAAGTGCCCATCTTAAATCAGTTATATTCATGCCATTTTCAAGCTTTCAGGCTAGCTTCTGGGCGTAGTCATCAATTTCTGTCGTCTATAACAAAATAATAATAAATAAATAAAGAACACAACCACCGTAATATCGGGTTCGTCAAAAATTCCCTAACCGAGTAGGGAAATTGGTTCAACAGTAGTCGACGGACGGCCCCGGAAAAAACCTTTACCTCATCCAGTGTCCTAACCTCCCGGGGTAGCTTGTCAAACAACCGGATACCCATCCCTGGGAGACCTAAGGGTAGCCGTCAGACGACTGCCCTCCCGTCCCATGGGTATGGGTAGTACCTGATCTGGGGAGCGGGTTTCCCCGCAAGTGCACTAATGTGTCCAAGATATATAGAGCGGTTAGAGTTAGCATACCAAATTCCCTAAATAAGGACCGGCAAGATACTCTTTGGTCTTTGATACCCGCAATGGTTCTAATAGCTAATAATAGCTCTTTTGTAAGCGAGAAACCCCGGAGGGAGTCAGTAGAGTTACCCCAACAGATAATGCCATATCGGATGCGACTTTCAAAAAGACCTTAGCGAACGATTTTCCATAAAAAATGAAATATTTCTAAGTAGGAAGTTTGTGGATCCAAGCTTATGGCATAATGTGTTAATTTGGTTTTTCCAATTAAGGTGCTAGTCCAACTCCCAAGAAACCAAACGAATCATCCACCCTTAATAATGGGCTCCTTTCAGCAGGCCTTGTACCAGCAAACAATGTAAAGGAGGTCTTTCCTAGGTTGAGAACAAGTTTGTTAGAAAAAAGCCAGTTCCTTGGGACAAGGAGTACTTCCTTCCCAAGGTCCTCAGCTCCTATAACATCAAGCACTTTCAGAAGTATGTAGTTGTTATCACCAACTCATTCCCTAAAACCCTCGTAAACATGGAAAGTGGCTTCTGCATAGGATGTTTTATGTCTCATACGCCTTTCCACTTGAAATTTCCATTTAAGTAGTCAACAGTCGCGGTTTTGGTAATAAAACTCTTCGAATTGGAGTAGCTGAAAACCTTGGACCGAAAAATGTTATTGCCATTCTGCTCACGCCCCATTGCATTTTAATTTCAGTTATGAGACAATTTTTATTTCCATTATAACGTATTCATAACTGTGATGGGTCGTCGGCGTATATTTTCTGGGTTTTGTTAATTATTTCTAGGAAATTTTTTATTACATTATGCTACCACATAGGTTGAAAAATATTCATATAATTTCTGTCCAATGTTGTCAGCTACTCCAATTCGAAGAGTGTTGTCATCGAAAACGCGACTGTTGACTTTTTTTTGTTACTCCACCAAGAGGGAAATATTTTGAAAAATAATGAGTTACAAAAAGGATATCGGCGCTGAGGCCCAAACAAATACATTCTGGTGCGCAAGTGAATTAATTGTGAAATTTTTAGTAGAAGGGCTTAGGAGACATAAAAGCACATTTGCCAAAGCCAATTTTCATGATTAATAGGCTTCTATGCAACAAGATAGACACGTTGAAAATTGGACCAATTCCTAAGTCCTTCACATGGTCCTTGTGAGAGTTTCCTTGGTGACTTCGTGAAACTTGGAGAACATCATGAGTAGAGGAAGAATAACGCAATGATCCACAGTAAAATACTTCAATAGTGACCGGTTTCGGATAAAATCCATCATCAGACTAACAACACTTGAAATTTACATTGGACAGAGTGGACGCAATTTTAAGTTTCGCTTACGTGAGCATAAAAATGCGATCGGTAAAAATGACTGTACCTCAGCTTTTGCAGACCACCTCTCAAGTAACTCGCACTCATGTAATTTTGAAGATTTTAAAATTCTACATTGTTGTAATAAAGGTAGACTATTAGACAGGTTGGAAAGCTTAGAGATTAGAAAGGCTATTAGGAATAACGAGGTTCTCACGAACGATATAACGTTTCAAACTGTATCCCCACTACTCGATTTATGTACTCAACCCCCGCCTCCACCTCCCACTCCCATCCTGTAGTATATAAGCTGGCGTTTTTTCATGTGTTGTTAGTCTGATGACGGATTTTATTCGAAACCGGTCACTATTAAAGTATTGCGTTCTTCTTCCTCTACTCATGATCTTCACATGGTCCTTCTACACAAATCTGACCATGATACCCATCATGTAAATGGATGGCCTGAAAGCCAGAGTACACGAAGTCATTTATTTAAATTTATTTAAATTTCACAATAAATAATTGTAAAAAAAATATATACTGTATCCCATTGTACAGGTATATATACTTTGAGAGATTGGAATTTCTCGAACTGCAATCACTCCAATGTCTTTGGATTGTAATAGGCGTTTAATGCGAAACGCTAGTATGGCTTATATATTCGTAGAATTAGCGCTGTATATACTGTATCTCCCTGAGGACTCAAGCAAAAAGGGAACTCAAACGACCGAATCGTCCGTCCATTGAAGCAGAAATCTTCTGATGTGCGTTTAGAAATAAATTGTTTTTGTTTACCTTCGTTTGATAAATGTGTCCGAGTGCCGAATGAATTTTATGAATTATTCCATTTTATAAGTTCACTGCCATACCTACATACGAGTATGTATCGTATTTTAGCGAAGGGAGAACTGATCTTTGTTATGTGTCAGTTTTTTTTTTTTTTTTTTTTTAACTTTAAGTGTGGTTGAATTGTGAATTTAGCTTGGTACTTAGGCGCCCATTCCACCCACCGGCTAGGGCTATTTACAAAAACGGTGACGTGGTAGCAGACATTCAAGACTTAGGCGCAGTTTCCACCGACCTCGCATTGCAGAATTGACGGAAATGTTTATTTTCCTCTATGCCATAGTTAAAATTGATCAATGATCATACTGTAAAATCACAAACAAACTAAAATTAAAAAATGGCGTCATGGGATATGTTAAGTACAAACATTTTAATAGATTTCTATAAAAAGAAAAATTCTAATTTCCGTCAATGTCATTTGCATTCTGCAATGCGAGGTCGGTGGAAACGCCACCTAAGTCTTGAATATCTACTACCACGCCACCGTTTTTGTAAATAGCCCTAGCCGGTCGGTGGAATGGGCGCCTTATGAGTGTACAACCCGTAGGAAATTGTCAGCCCGAAATTTAATACTTTTTATTTTTTATTTATTTAATTAAGCATGTTATTAAAGATTTGGCTCATCAAAGTTCTAGAAGACTACTTCATGCATCATATAATAAGGTATTTTTAATTTTCGAAATTGTTGTAGTTTTTTTAGAAACATGCAAATATTTTATACACAATAACTTTTCACGTATTAGCGATTTTATAAAAAAACTAAAATTTCGAAAACTAAAAATGCCTTATTATGTGATGCATGATGTAGTCTTCTAGAACTTTGATGAGCCAAATCTTTAATAACATGCATAGTTAATTAAATAAAAAGTATTAAATTTCGGGCTGCCACTTTCCTACGGGCTGTACACTCTTAAAAGGAAAACACTGATTCGTAAATTTTGTTTTTAAATTTTGTAATTTATACTTAAATAATAGCCTACCGGAACCCGAATTTGATTTTTGTAATAGCATTCCTTTACTTTACATTTCCTATGCCTCTTGGGCTTTGTGTTTTATAACTTGTGCCCAATGCAATCGCCTTAAAAGCAACTAGAACATGAATTTATTTGTTAACAAATTATTTTCTTTCCCAGGTGTAGCCATATGTTGGGCTATTCTGCCAGAGCACAAGGGAATAAGCAATTTTTGTTGTTTGATTTTTCACGCGATAGTGCAGTAAAAGGATGGATTGAAAGTTCAGATACTGTCCGAGAAGTCGGAATGTCCAAAGCTGTCCTCAGTTCTCAAACAACGCAGGTTTTTCAGAGAGCAGTATTTTTTACATTATTGAATCCACAACCTAATGGTGCCGGTTTTGCTGGTAAGATCATGACTTCGTGATTGCTCATTGTAGGAGACATTGAGTGACATGTGTTTTCCTAATTGCACTTGAAGTATCTTGTAAATTTTATCATAGATGATGACGACTGTAATAGCTCTGCGGTAGTATTCAGACATTTACTATAGTCACAATGAAGAATTAGTGCAGTCCGCTGGAGTAATTCGGATATACAGGATCATTCATGTAATAAAGGATTAAAAGAACCCAATCGCCAAGTTTCACAATTTTTAATTATCATCGCATTAACTAGCAGACACAAGAACACTCTATCAACCAGCCCAGCATGACAGCCATGGGAACTTTGTTTTCGCTACACGCTGTTTCGCCTAGACCTGGCTGCTTCACACCAAGCTGCCTCGGCGGACGGATGGATGCTGCCATCCTCCTAACGTGTCAATAGATTCAGAGCCCTAACCATGACATAACATCACCATACTGGCAGGCGTGGCACCAGATGGTGGTAACGCCAATAGTACAAATATTTATCGTCTCTGATGCAGATATGGTTGATTCAGTCGAGATAATTAAGATTTATATATGAGTGTTCCTACATTTAAGGCGGCTATTCCACCGACGTCGTTTTTCATTGTGCATGTGCATGACGTGGTAGCAGACATCATGAATAAGTCTGCCATATTTTAAGGACACTACAATGTAGATACTTAATTTATCTATTATAAATTAAGTTATATTATGGTAGGGACTTATTAATGATGTCTGCTACCACGTCACGCACATGCACAATGAAAAACGACGTCGTTGGAATAGCCGCCTAACTTCTGTTTGTTTCTTTTAGGTGTCAATTTCCACTCAAATTGGAATCTCTCCAATTATCAGTCCGTTGACTTGTTTGTTCGCGGACAAGGCCAAAATAGCGGATACAAGATGGTACTGCGACACAAGAATCAAAATAGGGAGCCGTATCCTACGTACGAACAAACTTTTACTGCCCCTATGAATGAATTTAAACTAGTTAGTCTTCCATTTAAAGAATTCAAGCCTTATTATCGGGGAAGGCCTCTGAATGAAACTGAGGTTGGGGCACTTGATACGTCTTTTTTAACAAGCATAGGTCTTCAAGTGTACGGTGGAGTTTACCTTCCATTTAAACAGTTTGGTGTTTCATCTTTAGAAATTGATTGGATTACAGCAACTGGCAATGATTTGTAACTTGTTTTCATTTTTTCGACCCTCTAAATTCTTATTGACTACAGCTTGCTCATAATTTGACCGTTTTGGGTTATGCAATGTTTCATATCTTTGTGCTAGTTGTGCCTGCTAAAATATTGTTACTCTACGAGTACAGGTTCTCCGCATTGGCAACAAGGGTGGATCTGGCGGAAAATGTAGGAGGGGGGGGGGGGGGGGTAACAAATTGTATGTAAAATTAAAAGGTAATTTGTTTGCTGAAAAATTGAGTTTTATTCAAGTTTGTTTAAAATAAATCTACTCATTTAGGGGGGGGGGGGGTCATGACCCCCTGTGGCCCCTGACCCCATATTCCCCTTTCACATGGAAACTTTGCCATTAATATCCGAAAATTTAATCAGAAAGTTTTTGGCTGAATATTGTTGAGTGGTGACTCCGAGACTTAATATATAAGACGTCCTAAAAAATTATAGGGTGCCATTTCAAAAATAATGTTCTCTATGGGCTATAGATAGTAAGTAGTTGAATAGGTTAGGGCTCTATATAGTGCCTTATTTTAGTGAAGCTGAGTGTCAGAACATAAAATATGAAGAAGTAAAATAAAACTACCTTAAAATAAAAAGGCGCCAGATAAAGTTTGCCAATCTGACAAAAAAAAATCATGCCTCCATAGGCCTAGCTCCATCTTGTGTAAGTTGTATACTTGTATGTTTACAAATTTGATTTACTTTACTTACTTGGTTACTTCACTTTGAGGTTAGAAATTTAGTTGTTCTAATTACTCACTCTTATAGTTGGAAATTAAAAAATAAGAAATGAATATAAATAATTTTAAACTGGTCAGTGCATTGAAAGCTCACGACCGCGTGAATGTACGGAAATACTGTTCAACACAGACTGGGCTTACAGTGGTACTTGCGTATGTACCCGGACCACTTGTAAACGGCTATTTCACTTTAGGTACAGTATGTTTCATTAAGCTCATTTCCCCAATAAAATATTGGGCTGTAGCCTGTCTGCTGGAATTAATGAACTGATATTTAATTTAATAATATAATACGTAATTTTACTGCACACACGTACCAGTGAAGACTGGAAAGAAGACCTGCAAAACCCTTGCTCAAGTGAGGGACGACTCTGCTGTTTGGATGATTGTGCGGTGATTAAACACCAAAACATATACGAGGATCCTAAGGCATGCTGGAGGAATGGTTGCTCCAGTACCCTCGATGCAGCATAATATCAGTGGAACAGAAACAAAATCTTGCTCAGTATCGGCTATTGACCGTAAACTTGAAATATCGTAAGCTAGAGGTCTAGTTAAGCTACCCCACGGTAGAAGAAGTTGGAGGAAAATGAGTCTAAAATGAAAGGCGAGATAATTTATGTTATAAGCAAGAATTGAATTATTGCATGCCTCTTACATGTTCCTTGCGCAAAATTTCTCATTTTAGCAATAAATGCATATGTTTACCAATGCAAAACTTCAACATAAACAGGGCTGCATGTAAATAACTATGCTTCGCTGACCTCGAGTTCTGTCAGGAACGGGTACCTACTCTTAGCCTAACGATAAATAACCAATTTTATTTTAATAGGGGTAGCTTAACTCAACCTTTACCTATCGTTGAGCTGCACAATATGATATATATGTAGTTCTGTATAATATTTGGCCCTCACTTTCTACATTTTCTGGCCATGCTTTGGAGAGCATGAAAACAAGACTTTATAGTCTTATTGTTCGCCTTTTGTTTGCAATAAAGTCGTTTTTTCATTTCATTTCATGTAAAGTAGGTACATGGCATTATAGCCACAACTCCGCTAGGTTGGCTTCTTCAATAATAATGTCGCGAAGGACTTTTTTATGGACTTCGGCTACTTATTGTGCCCCATTAGTCCTTGATAGGGTGGCTTTAGAATAGATAGAAAGTCATGATTTTATTTATTTTTGAAGAAATAAATTTATTGCTTGTTCCACAGTTACAAAAATATGAAGGTGGTCTGATTAAAAATTCATAAAAACTGCAAGCTTTCTCAGAAAACAATATCTTTTTTCGATTGATTTCCTACTGGCCTATTCCTTAAATTCTGTTGAAAGTTTACCGGGTCGCTTAATATTAAGTAATACATAGTATTCATATTTCACGCGAAAAAAAATGTAAATTTACTGCGAAAATTATTATTTTTCGTGTGAATTTTCCATCTTTGTGGCTGTGGAAGGGAAAAATAATTTATTATATTATTATTATTATATTATTAATAAATTTTGGCTCGCTCATTCTTTATGTACAAAATATTTAAATTTGTGAACTAAACTGTGTCGTCTGTGTCCATCTTTACTATCTAATTACCTATATTTCCTCTGATATTTAATTTTTACCACCATAAGGCTTCTCCCATCCGGTTGTCTCTGAATAGTAGGGAATGAGGCATTATAAGAGATGTTGGTAAAATGCTTATACATTATATTGCAGCTACTGAAGCCCACGACGATGACGGTCTTCCTCATACTCTTGAGCACTTGATATTTTTGGGCAGTGAGGATTACCCCTATAAGGGAATCCTCGATCTTTTAGCCAATCGGAACCTCGCCTCAGGGACCAATGCATGGACAGACACCGACCACACGTGCTATACTGTGACTACTGCCGGCAGTGAGGGATTTCTTAACCTCATGCCTGTCTACATCGATCACATTCTTTATCCAACATTGACGGTAAAAATTTTGCTAGACTATTTCCATCACATTGCTATGTTCGAATTTAAAGCTTTAAAACTGGGAGCATTCGATTTGCTGCTACACATTTTTGTCCAAGGTCAAATTTCGCTGAAAATATTGATAGTGCCATTAATGAGTAGGCCTAGTAGAAAAAGTATGTATAATAATAATAATAACGTATTTTATTGTAGGAAACGGTGGACATTGTACTAATTCCGTTGTATTGTACAATATGCTGCAGTAACAGAACAAAAAGTTCATTATTTATTGATTTAAGGCACTATGATATTTTTGTATGTAACCTACCGTGCAGTGGCGGCTCGTCCATAAGGGCACTGGGGCTACAGCCCTCCCATAATTTTACAGGCAAACAAAGCAATTTCCTTTTAATAATAATAATAATAATAAAATAATAATATACTATTCTGAAGAAAAATGCAACTGCTACAATTCGGCTATGCTATGTGCGTGCTCTGGGCAACTTGGGGCAATTTTCAATTTAGCCCCGGGTCGCCATGGCAACCGAGTCAGGCAAAAGTTAAGAAGATCGTTCGCACCATTGAAAAGGTGTACACAACTTTTCTCTTATGGACCTTGCAATGCAATTCATGCCATATGCATTTTTACATGGGCAGCGGGGCAGCGCCCCAAAAATGACTTTAAATGTTTCGTATTGATAATAACGTTGAATATTGGTATTTTTTTAAAATCATAATTATAAGAGTTATTTTTGAGAAGAGTTTCACTATTTTGTCATGACTGATGATTATTATAAAATTTTTCAAAGAAGAATTTTTGACTAGGGAAGTCAGGTTCTGCCCAACGGGCAGGCAGGGTAATGTAAACAAATATTACAAAAATGTAAAGAGCGAGTGATAGACTTGTTTGCTACATCGAAATGCCGAAGAATCTATTTGATATTCAAGTAGTGGTAAGTTATATGCTATTACTTTATTACAATTCGTTGCCCCACCATTTTGATACACCACGAGCCGCCACTGCTACCGTGTATACTATATTTTTTGAGAAATTTTCCCATTGTTACCAAAATGTAGTCTGTGAGGGTGAGCAATTAGCGCAATTGTACTAGTAGTTAGTCTATTATATTGCAATTGCATCAATGGGAAGCTAACCTCTGGTTGATCAGCTCATTGCAGGTTATAATTTGTAACTACTGGTTTATATTAACCTCCCATGTGTATTCACCATAATATTCGTGACAAGAACTACAACTACCCTAAGAACTACTTGCAACTACTGGTGCTACCTACACAACTTATAAATACAATAAAAATAACAAGTCACATAGTGAAAATATGCTAGTTAGTCCGTAGTATTTAGTAACTCTGCGACAGGATAATTGTTAGTATCAGGGACAAATTTGTCAGTGTGGTAACTGATGAAATGAAGTGGAAACAAGGCAGACATACGATACTTAAGTCAGAAAATCAAATGGATTGCTAAAATGTAAAGAAACCTGTCTCAAACTAAAACTTTGAGTATGATCTCCGCTGTGCCTACATTTTTCATTCATTCCAGGTCATAGAAAACCTTGACATAACACAATTTTAATTTTAGTATGTATCGCAATCTTGGGATAACCCTTATTCATAGATATCAAATAAATAAAATCTTACATATAATACAGATAATAGCCTATTCACATAATGTAAGTTTAATAATATAATCTTAATTTTTTTAGCAGAATATTTTTTATTGTAACAGGTACTGATCGCGGACGGGCTTCTAAAGCCCAGCGATAATAATTCTATTGTAATGTACATATACTATATACTGTATATTGTCTTGGAAATACATTCATTCATTGATTCATTATTGGAAATACATTCATATAATTTTATGCGGAACTATTTTAAAACAAATTAATTATATTTCACTGTTCTTCACAGGATGAGGGATTTACGACGGAAGTTCACCATATAACAGGTGAGGGACAAGATGGCGGTGTTGTTTATTGCGAAATGCAAGGGAGTGAGAATTCTGGGGAGTCAAGGGTTCATTTAGAAATGCTGAGAGCTGCTTACCCAGGTCACTGCGGCTATAAATCTGAGACTGGTGGATTGATGAAAAATTTGCGCGAAAGTACCAATAATCAGAAGGTAAGAAAAATTAATTAAACTAGCCGCTTCATTTAAATTCTTAGTATCAATTGATACTTCAGAGACTCACGGTTTTATTTTCTATTCCATGCGTTGAATTGGAAAATAAATTACGTAATCGTTGACTGATAGAATGTTTTTAAGGGAGAGAGAGACGTGCTGGTGTAGCATTTGATTAGAGTTACGCAGCCCTGTAGGGTACCGCATAGGGGCCGTCCAATAGCCGTAAGGCGGCTATTTCACCGACGTGCATTTTCAATGTGTCATGACGTGGTAGCAGAAATCATTAATAAGTCTCTGTGATGTCTGCTACCACGTCATGACACATTCACATTGAAAATGCACGTCGGTGGAATAGCCGCCTAAAGCATAAAGTGTGCGGTAGTGGCGGATATTGTGGCACCTACAGTGTATTGGTTTTACCGAAATACCAGAATTTGTGGCCAGCACTTATAGCCATCCATATAACCGCACACCCCGTAAAAATCGGGGTAATTTTGTCGGGTGCTCGTTTTGTTTTTAAAAAGTCCCATTTTTTTTGTTAAGGCGGTGGGATTCACATGCTTCCATGTTAGACTATAGAAGTTTAGGGGAGTTGTGGCGTCTGTGGCCATCTCAACAATATTGAAGATTTCTTGCGAATAATTTTGGAAGAAAAGTAAACTAGCTTAGTTTCAGTGCAAAGTGCTATAACAGAGATACTTAGCATTATGGCGGGGAAAAAAAATCAGCAACTGCATAGACATAATGTATAATGTACAGTGGATATAAACAGGAATGTTTTTTTTTTGTCTACACTTGCCCCTTTTATGTTTTTCTGAAGGTTCGCCAATATCACAAGGACTTCTACAGACCCGAAAATCTGACACTGATTGTAATCGGGCAAGTGACGGACGAGGAGGTTCTGAATGCGTTGAGTGACGTTGAAGCCAAGATATTGAGCAAAGGTGCTCGGGCTCCATTCCAGCGGCCCTGGCAGACCGCTGTTCAACCCCTTCTCAAGTCCGTGGACTTGGTTGTGCCGTATGCTGCTGATGAGGAAGATAACGGAATGGTATACGTTGGTTGGAGAGGTCCCAGTTCCGTTAGCCAAATTTACGAGTAAGTTCCTATATCCTATATCAGCACAAGAACATGTTTGTTTTAAGAAGCAAACACACCATGCAGCCTGGCTTGAAGCTAACACAGTTTGTGGTAAAATCGCATCTAGACTGTTCAGTTTGATTGGATGGTTTCATCATATTCAGGCACCAATACAACGGCCTCACCATTTTATGACCAAGTGATGGATCAACGGCGTAATTTTTTGATATTTCACCGGGTTTTTCCACAATTTTGGGAACTATATGTTGGTAACATAGTAGGCTAGAAACATTTACTTCCCAACTTTCCATTCACATGTCGACAACTATCCCTAATCGAAGAGTATTGTCACAAAAACCGCAAGTGATAGCTTCAGGTTCGCGAGTGATTTAAATAAGATATTCTTTTTGGCAAAGCTTGCGGGCATATTAACTTCTTCGCCACCTATTTTCAGTTGCCGAATAAGAATTTTTTATTCTTATTTCTTATGTACGAATTTCTTCATTATTTCAGAATGAATGCTTGCTCGATTCTGCTCCGCTACTTAACTGACACTTCAATTAGTCCATTGCAGTTGGAATTTGTGGAAATCGCGGATCCGGTGGCTAGTAGCGTAAGTTTCATTGATTCTGTCTAGAGTCTTCCCTGTTGGAATGCTCCCATTTAAAGTGGAGAAATTGTCACATTACATCTAGTAATCTTGACGCGCCGAGGTGGGATAGACGGCGTTTAAATATTATTAATAATTAATTTTTAAATAGTTACTATTGCCTATCATTCAGCTTACCAAACACATACATATTGAATTGCTGGGTTCTGCTCTATGCTAACGTCATTATTGTATTTTTTGCAGGTCAGCTATTCGTTAGTGGAAAACTCTGTATCGTTGCTATATATTATGCTTGAAAATGTGCCAGTCGCAAAGTTAGGAGAGGTGAAACCGCGTCTTGATGCAAAACTAAGGGACATCAACTCTGGTATTGAAAAATTGGATGTCGAAAGACTGCATGCTGTCATAAACCGGCAGAAATTGGAAACTCTATTGAACCTCGAGACACAGCCTCACAGCAGCATAGCTTTCAGTCTTATCGGTGACGTATTATACGGAAGTACAGTTGAGCATGTAAGTTGTGTAACAGTAATAATTGCTTAGATCGGTGAAGATCGATCTTACTTCGGATCTCCTACTATTATTAGGTTTTATTAAAAATAATAAGTGTGCGACGAAAACAAACACAAATAAATTTCAAAAAACAAATGCAAACAAATTTCAAAAATTTGGTGCATACGTGTCATTAAAAGAAAAGTGATCAATAGTTAAAAAAACCCAGTGGAATGGCGTGTATCAATGAAAAATTGAAATTTCCGTCAATACTACATTTAATATCACTATTGACGTTGGTGGAATATGCGCCTAAGCGTTTGTCTTCTATGTTATACGATATTTCATACTTTAACTATGGTTGCTTACTTACTTTAGCCAATGCCCGCATTTGCAACGCCGTGTGGCCCAATAGACAAAGAAAAGATGCTTTTAACAAACATATGGTATAGTACTTTGAAAACAACGGGGTATTAAGTTAGCATGTATGGAAATTGTCGACTTTCGTGTAATTTGCTGAGGTAAAAGACTCATGCTACGAATACCTTGGCAAGCCCATATTACAAATGTGGACGTTCTAACCAGAGTAAGCGAAACATAAACTCTCGTTGCATCTATAAGTAAAAGAAGAGCTCACTGGATTGGGCATTTGCTTCGACACGAAAACTTAATAAGCTGCATCATAGAGGGAACAATAGAAGGCGTCAACCGACCTGGGCGCCCAAGAAACGAGTATCTGCAGCAAGTTATGGAGGTTGTAGGGGCCAAGTCATACGTGGAGGTGAAAAGGGCGTGCCAGAATCGAGGGAAGTGGAAGCATCGAAGTCACATGTTGCTGCCAACCAGCCATCCAGCTGTAACTTGAAGAAGAAGAAAAGACTCATTTTTGCAGTATAGTAACTATTGTGTCTTTGGTTGCAGCTCGATCAGCGATTGAACTCAATTCGCGATTTGGATGCGATGGTCAAGGAGGACTCAAGGTTTTGGTTACAGTTACTTGATAAGTACTTAGTTACTGCCCCTAGCATCACTGTCAGAGGAAAACCTAGTATCGAAGAAAAAACGAAGCTAGGACAGGAAGAAGAAATACGCATTTCTGACCAGGTTGGTATGGCGTATGTCTCTAAATTATTATTATAACAACTATTCTAATTTTTCCCAGTCAAACCTCTTGCCACGCATATATTTCGTATGCTGCACTAATGATTAGTCACAGCAAGATATGAATGACTCTTTTAGAGTGAATCCGTCCAAAAATAGAATGCCGACTATGTGGGCAGTTTTTCAGATCGCACTATCTTCGTCAAATTCAATATTGCAGTATTATATAGTATGTAACACAGTAGAGAATTTATCAGACTCTACACTTGTCTGGCTTGTGGTCCAGCGGTTAAGACGACGCCCCAGATAGGCGTAGTTCATGGGTTCAAATCCCATCAAGTCCGGTGTTTTCTCAATCCTCTAATATCGGTGAAACTTTTGGGCTTAACTGTAATACATTAGGCTGCTTGGCAACAGCCAATTATAGACTGAATTCCCACCTAGTTTCCTGAATTATTATTCTTAACTATATTGTGCCATAATAGTGTATTATGAATATTATACATTTCGAGTTACCAACCACATATAACATTCTAAAGCTTCAAATTATTATTTTTGAAGTGTAATAATATCTTATGGGAGGCTCTTGCTACCTGGATTGTCATCTTTTCGTCTGACACAAGAGCAGAATAACATAAAATACTCGGGGGACGTAGGACGAATCTCGAGCCTGGCAAGTGTGGTGAATGCTAAATTTGCATGACCTCTTAGCCGAATATATGAGTAGGAGGTTAATAAAAGCACGCGGGAGATAACTTAGGTAGCACAGACTGTCGTGGTTGTCTAGTAGACCTCATAAATTCTTGGTATACTAATATTGGAGGCAGCGCTACTATATAGATGTCTGCCTTGTTTCCTCAATTATGTGGAATGGAAATGGTTGTATTGACTGACCTATTCTTATTTCCTCCTAATCGGTGGGACCATTTTTTTTTTGGTCAATTTACCGCCTACGGCCCTATGCCCAAGTCAAGAGCAGAAAGAACAAGAGCTTTCCCTTTTCGCTAGTTTATCATCTGTTGGAGAAATCCATTGATCTATATATATAAATGTATAGCTACCACCATTCACCAAGTGCGTGCCTCAAGGCCACCACCCTCTGCACGGCAAGCGTTTGCAGTATGCATAAAATAAACTTGAAAAAATGTGAAAAAAACAAGAAATAACTATAAAAATCGGTCCAAAGTGATTTTCAAATTAAATTAATGCCAATGCACTCGGTAGAGTTGATTTCTTTCTGCGAATTTTGCCGTGCAAACCAAATTTGTCTACTGCTGGCGCGACCTTGAGGGCACGATTTTGTTGCATTGGGCATATGGCGAGAACCACCCGCCTCGAGAAATCTATGCTTATCTTCCACCAGGCCCTCCAATGTATTGGTGAAGTTACACTTCTATATAATAATAACCACACACTATTTATTTTCCTGATGTCAAATGAATACCGCGCAAAATAGGACTTAGTATTTATTTTTACTATTTCATTTATTCCAGGTGGAAAAATTAGGTCCAGAAGGTTTAAAAAATAAAGAAGATGTATTAGCCAAAGCTAATGCTGTTAATGAACGGCCGCCAACAGCGGAGATGCTGACAGGACGACCTGTGCCGGACCCCTCCAGGGTCCATTTCCATAAAATAGAAACGTTCTCCACTGACTCAGAGAAGCAACCAAGCGTCATCAATCTGCGCCTCCTTCCTCTGTACACAGACATTCATGCTGCCAGTACGAACTTCGTATACTTAATGGTTCTCATGGACACTAGTTGGGTGTCTGATAAGCTTCGATTGTATTTGCCCCTCTACCTTGCCAGTCTTCTTGAGTCGCCAATTTTACGGGATGGCAAGCTTGTACCGCATCAAATTGTCGTTGGAGAGCTTGAAAAGGATACGATTTCGACGACTACGTCATTGGGAATTAATCATTCTCAGCATTTCTCATGCGGCCCTTTCAGCCAGACTGCTACTCTTGTTATTCAGGTACGTGAGATATTCTTCGTGTTAGACGAGCCATAACTGACAACTCTAATTCAGTTTATTCTTTATAAGTGTATATTGTAAAGGAACTAGACTCGCGCAATCGGTGCAACAACGATGATGCTATCTATTGCATTTTGTTTGCAATCCAAAATATTGCTGCAGTGTAATCTACATGACTTAAAAAGTAGAATCGAAACAGTTTCAAGGGGTGTTGTCCTCCAAATTGGATTGAAATAAAAACTGAAAATATTGTCGGCCTGTAATTTATTTTGACGTGACAACGTCTAGTAAATCGATGAGCGCTGGATGGAACACTGGGTGCATGCACGAAAAAGGGGGACGCCGATGTGTGACACTCATCCGTTACGCCACAGTTAATGTGGTTTTCGTTGGTTATTACAACAATTTATTTATTTTAATTTTTTTAATTTTTTAGATTAAATTTCTTCTCTTTTTTCTAATAGCCTATATTTTTTAAAATTAACATTTTATTTATTTATTTTAATTACCCAGTGGCTGATAAAACTGACGAGCCTATGGATCAATTAAATTGTAGATTTCATTTCACTCCTTCTTACAGATTAATGATAATTCAATAAAAATGATTCAATTTTTTTATTCATAAAAGTATGCAGTCATTTCATCAATGTTTTGTTATGACGTTTTCACGCTAAACTATCGTACATAAATCGACTTGATAGACAACCAATATTTTTTTATATTGTACAACCTATTGCATGGTTAGAAATAATATATAATAATAACCTATTTCGAATGTTGTTAAAATCATTATACTACGATGCTATTAACTCCCAGTCGACAGTAAGTTTTCCTTTATATATACAAGATACATATCCCGTGTATAAAGAACTGTTATAAACGTGATATAGTGGTGTGGTTCTTTGATTTAAGGTTGAGCCAAGCAAGTACGCCAAAGGAGTTCAGTGGCTACATGAGCTCTTGTATTGCATCCAATTCAACTCGGATCGACTAAGTATCATTGCTGCAAAGATGATAAATGAAGTCGCAGAGTTTCGAAGAAACGGCCGAAAAGTTGCTTCAGATCTGCTCAAGGATCTTCAATACAAAAGAAGTGAGTAGGAAAAAAAATGTAATGATATTGTGTAATACGATATGTGATATACAAGTGTACAAGACTATGTATTATGTACTGTACTGTAGGAGGTACTGTCTGAATCGAAACAGATGAGCCCTTTATGAATTAGTGAGCTAAATACACTCCTTTTCTTTATATTCATCAAAGCAAGCTGTTTTATTTTATATTTTAATTGAAAGAAATAAATACATATATACTGTATTTCTGTTAAATTATACATTACAAGTAATCAACAAGTAATTGACAAGAAAGTATAAAGTAAAATCGTCAAAATTAGGTAGTTCTGTCATTGTAATTGTGCTAGTGCCTCAGTGACAGTGTAGAAAACTTTCTCTAAGAGATGGATTCTAAGCAATTTTGGGAAGTTGAAGCATTTCTCGCCGCTCTCAGTTCAATCGGGAGTTTTCTAAGGTAGGCGAAACCTTGCAGTATAGGATCCAGTCGCTTACACTTGGTTGTGTGTGGCGCTGGCCTTACAAGGTCTCCCTGTTGCCTCGTGTTGTAGGTGTGAGTGCCCGTTTTGTTTAGATGTCCCCCACAACTTTTAGTATACCAAGTAAGTAAAATTAAAGGACCGAGTTTATTCATTTATCAAATTATTATAGGTATATAGATAAATAGTATGATAATTCCATAGTTTATTACAGCAAAATTATTTTTTATTACATTTTCATGAAACTTGAAAATTGATTATTTTTTTTTAATTTTTTACCCTCAGAACCTAACTATCAAGGGGAAAGCGTGCAAGCGACCTATTGCGTTTTGTCCGCATTAATAACAACTACAATATATGTGAATATTAAGAAAATCTTTGGAGCCGTTTTTGAGAAAATAATTTTATAGCATTTTTTTTTGTTTTTTGAAGGTGAAACCCCCCAAAATTGAGGTAGCCCAAATTTAAAAAGAACGTTCGCGAGGTATGGTTTTTGTGAACCTACATTCCAAAATTCATCAAAATTGACCGGGTAGTTAGCCCACAAATCGACGAACAGACAGACAGACATTTTGTAAAACACTCCTGGGACCTCAAAACGTGTAAATCCAGTGAAATTCCGAAATCGAAAATTAGACCATCACAAAGCTTTCCTTAGGCGCCCATTCCACCGACCGGCTAGGGCTATTTACAAAAACAGTGACGTGGTAGCAGACATTCAAGACTTAGGTGGGGTTTCCACCGACCTCACATTGCAGAATTGACGGAAATGTTTATTTTCCTCTATGCCATAGTTAAAATTGATCAATGGTCATACAGTAAAATCACAAACTAAAATTAAAAAAATGGCGTCATGGGATATGTTAAGTACAAACATTTTAATAGATTTCTATAAAAAGAATAATTCTAATTTCCGTCAATGTCATTTGCATTCTGCAATGCGAGGTCGGTGGAAACGCCACCTAAGTCTTGAATGTCTGCTACCACGTCACCGTTTTTGTAAATAGCCCTAGCCGGTCGGTGGAATGGGCGCCTTATACCACGTATAAATAGGAAAGCAATGAACATAAGTGCGAAACGCTAAGTACCCCGCACAACATTAGGTTAAGGGGCCTACAATATATGTTAATAATGTTGAGAAATAGACGAATTATTTTTATTATTATTATTATTATTTTTTCAATATATGCACCTTGTGCGGGGTTACTGGTCAGGGAAAAAAGTGAAGTGATTATTATTATTATTATTATTATATAGTATCTATAACCAAAATTTTTAATGAATTACCCATACAACTTAAAAAATTAACTAAAATAGGAGAAATAAAAAAGAAAATTAAAAAATCGCTTTTGAATTAAAATCTTCTTCTTCTTCCGGCTCTACAGCCCTTGGTGGGCTTTGGCCTGCTCGACAACACTCCTCCATTCTTCTCGGTTTTGCACAACGCCCCACCATCTGGAGACTCCCAACTCGCGAAGGTCATTCTCTAACTCGTCCATCCAGCGGTTTCTTGGCCGTCCTGGCAGTCGTCTTCCCGTCATGCTTGCTTTGTACATTTTTCGTGGCATGCGTTCTTCAGACATCCTTACAACGTGTCCCAGCCACCTTAATCGTTGTGCTTTAATGAACCTTATTATGTCTTCTCCGTTGAGAGCGGCGTCGATTTCAGCGTTGTTTCTTATACGCCATTCTCCGTACTCGTAAAGGGGTCGATATATCCTCCTTATTATCTTTCTTTCGAGTACACGTAGTTTGTTGGCATCGTTCACAGTGAGATTCCAGGTTTCCGATCCGTATGTTGCAACTGGTCTTATAAGGGTTTTGTATATTCGTAGTTTTGTGGCTCTAGAGATAAGTCTTGACTTGAGCAATTTTAGGGTGGCAAAATTTGAATTAAAATACTCCCCTTTAAAATTTATCTTTAAAACTTACTTTATTTTTTACTTAAATTATTTTACTTTACTATAATTACTTTTTACGTTAACTTACAATTTTAAATGGTATGAAACGGATTTATTTGAAATTAAAACTAAGTTTTTTGCTAACACAGACGTGAAATAGAAAACATGTTGCATCATCTATAGCGTTTACTGTGCGAGCCCCCGACAAGTTGATTAACTTGGGGCCCACAGGTTATTTGTATTACAAGGGTATTATTGTTAATTTATAAATATATTCCTTCGGCGCAGGGGAGTACCGGCCGAAGAAGAAGCAGAAGAAGAATTACCTTCTTAGACACTCCATTCTTTTTAGATGGCTCTGATTGGTTGTCTTATATTTCAGATAGCAACATAGCGGCCTCAAATATGGTTAAGCAGCATCAGTTCCTTTCTAATGTTGGGAAGGCACTCACCAGCGAATCGAAACCTTCCGATGGGACTGGGCCACTAGCAGACTTGGAGACATTGAGAAAAGGCTTGACGCAACCAAGCAACATCTCCATCCATGTCGCTCTCAATCTTGAAACCGTGGCTACGCACATACCGGATTTGTTGGGCCCTTGGCGATCAATTCTTCCAGCTGGCATAGCCCCCGTTATGCAGAAGTGTGTTTGATTTTTTTTGCCCCCCCCCCCCCCAGCCGCACCCGTAGCCCCCCCCCAGGATTTCTGGTGACAAAGGCGTTATGGAGGCGAAAGGAAGTATCCACAATAACGAAAGGGAAATTCTTGGTATGCTTATTCTACATGAAAGACATCATGAAAAAAAAATCAACATATTGACCAAGTACTTTCACAACAATGTATTACTCAAAATGCTTAAAACCCCAATATTTCAGATCTATTTTTTCACACTTTTTCTTCGGGGGAGAACCTCGGGCTGTGATTCCTTAATTCACAATTTCGTACACCCCACAGTCCCTTTTTTGAACAAAATCCAATTTCGCAGGAAATATCGCTCGTAGAGCCATAAATTGAGTATCATAAAGTAGAAGAAATCTTCCTCGACATTTTGATACACAGCATGTGGCCGTCACTTGCACCAGTTGGCCACATTTTGGGAACTACTACGACTTGACATCATCAGTGACCGTTTGTTTTTACCTATTACTGCTGTCGATCGGTGTTAGCGACGGCCACATAGTGTATACTAAAATAAAGAGGAACTTTTCTTCTATTTGATGACACCTCATTTATTGCTCTACGACCGTCATTCTCTGTGAAATCCCTGTGATCTATATAACTGTAAGATTCCCCCTCTCCCGCCACGATTGTGGACTTTAATTCAGTTTCGTCAGAAATTATCAAATAAATTTATCAAATAAAATGTTATTGCAGGTTGAAAATTACGCCGGACCATGAGTTGTTGGAGTTGATAGCACCAACGAATCGTGCACGAGCACTTGGTATGGGCAGCGTTGAGTCCGTGTATCTTTACCAGTCGGTGCCTTGCATCAATAACCATTTACATCCAGATTTGCCGGCATTATACGTATTTCTGCAGTACCTTACACAACTAGAGGTATGTATGTGTTGCCCTTTCCCTTGGACTAATAACATCGTACGCATGTTTAATTTAAATTATGATGGTCAGAATATTGTGCTGAAATTTCAAGAAGCTACAAATCATAAGTTATGGAACATATGAATTAGACATTTCAGTCACAATACCGTCATGTTTTTGTGCCACATTTTTTAATTTTTCATAATTTATTTTTGAATAAGGATTAATGTACTGAGTTATGTTTTAATTTATGACGGATATTATAGTATAATATTACTACGGTACCAGAATTAAAACCGTTCACAAGCTTAGCCATACAGTACAAGGTGCGCCAATTTAATACCCGGACTGGACCTATAACTGTCAGGACTTTTATGGGAGAGAAATGATACTTAAAGGTCAATGACCTGCCCACTTTGAACTTCAATCTCTTGCAATTTCATTATGGTTATGGACAATGCGCGTCCTGGACGACCAATCTCAATGCGAGCAGATGAAATGGTGCCGAAAATTAACGAAATTTTGCTGAAAGATCAACGTCTTTCAACAAGAATGATAGCTGAAATGGTAAACAGTAATGTAGAGACGGTGCGACAACTTTTGTACGACGAACTGAACATGACAAAAGTGAGTGCGAAATTGGTAACAAAAACCTTTCGCAGGAACAGAAAGACCGAACTGAAAGAGCGGACACACAGGTCACTGGGTTCGAACATGCCCCTTATTCCCCAGATCTAACCCCCCTGTGACATCTTCCTCTTCCCTAAAATGAAATCTGCCTCGAAAGGAACACGTTTGGAGTCGATGGATGAGGTGAAGGCGGAAACGGCGGAGCTGCCCCACAGCCTCACACCCAATGACCTGCAGCATTGTTTTAAACAGTGTAAGATCCGTATGCAGTGAAGTGTAGACAGGGAAGGGATGTATGTTGAAGGTGACAAGTAGTAAAAACAAGTAATTTTAAATAAATAGCTTTTATGTCCCCAGTCCGGGTATTTAATTGGCAAACCTCGTAGATTAACACAAAATGCAAATCTATTATTTTAATTTTAATTGATCTGGATTACATATGCTTTACCATATAAACATACTGTACCATAGAGTTTGACGTGAGATTTATTTGTCATTTGTTTCGTAGGGTCCTATGTGGAAGCAGATTCGAGGTCTTGGACTTTCTTATGGTTACAACATTGTGCCCCATCCAAACGAGGGATTATTGAATTTCTACTTCTATAAATCGACTAATGTCCTGGCTGCTTATAAGGAGGCCAGAACGATTGTTGATGGTCATCTGCAACCAGACGCCGAATTTGATCCCGTTCTTCTAGCATCTGCTAAAAGCTCGATGATATTTGAAATTATTAATTTGGAGGGCACCGTCTCTAACGCCATTATTCAAAGTGTGCTCGCTCATTTCAAAGGAGTTTCCCCTAATTTCAATAGGTAAGTTTCGTAATACAATAGTTCATGTGTAGAGTAGTGGTACCGACTCCGACTTTCACCCGGAAGGTTGTTGGTTCGAGTCCCATACTTGCTACATTTCCTCGCCATTCTTCGTTGGGCATGTAAAGCAGGCGATCCCTTCCTAGTTGAGTGCAAGAGGTCCGCTAGGTTAACTTAGTAATGGAAAAAAAAAGTCAATATATTTTTTATTTTATTTATCACAATGATTTTAAAAATATTTCTGCCAAAATAATTTTGAAAAATTTGGTCTTGATAATAAGTAATAAGATATAATTTGTGAATGTAAAAGAAATCTGCTTTTTCAGACATCTTTTTATTAGCTTTTTTTGGTATAAAACTTTGGTATAGAACTTATTCAAAAATATGAAAATTTCATCAAATTATAATTATTTGGTACACAATTATAGTGTGTAGTGTGGCCTCAAATCGAGTTACAGACCGCCATTCATAAAAACCAATGACTTGAGAACGTTGGAATCTCGAAATCGATAACTTCACACAAACATCACAAAGCTTTCCTTATAATAACGAATAAATAGGAAAACAAAAACACAACCCTTCTCATAATAAATATTGACTTTTTTTGTTCCATTACTAGGCCAACCTAGCGAAGTTAGGGCTACAGAGCCTTCTCTTACACTCAACTAGGAAGACCCGCGACCGCCTGCTTGACATGCCCTCCGAAACATGGCCAAAGAATGTAGCAAGTGTGGGACTCGCACCAACAACCTTTCGGGTGAAAGTCGGACTCTGTACCACTACTCTGATGCATTTTGATTTGATGTAACTAAGAAACTCTTCTTGACCGACCTAAATTTATTCGCAAATGGACTTCTTTTGAACTAAGAAATCGACAAGTAATAGAATTTTACGATTTTGTTAGGGATAACTGAACTAAACCTTTACCATGACTTACTATCGTATGTTAGGTTATGAGAAGATATTAAAAAAGATTCGAATTTTCTCATGTGTTGTATTTTACTTCTTTATTTTCAGGGATTTGGTTCGAAGTGTTGCAGCTGTAACTGCTGAAAACTTAAAGGAAGTCGGTAAGAAATACGTCACACCATTGTTTGACCCGAAGATAGCGAAAACGAGCATTGTCTGCCATCCAAGTAAAGTCGATGAAATTGCGAAAGGCTTTAAAGAGTAAGTTATTTTCATATCGCTACAAATTTTACTGGTATACTGGCTGTGATTCATGTGTAAGGGGCATTGCTATATTTCTAGGTTCCTTGCCAGCCTAACTTCTAATTCGCAATCATCCTGTTTTACCCACTGTGATCCGAGATCTCATTTTTCAAATTTTTGGATAACTATAGTAAGAAGAAAATTTTATTAATTTTTTTTACCTCGGGTTCCATACCGTCCGTGGCCTTCCATCAGTTCATGTTTCAGGCCCTGAATACGTAGGCACAGCCAAGGGTAAATCAAGGGGTATGATCGGCGTGAGAATTGTCTGGCCTGGCTTAGCTAGCCTAGAGATTCAAATCAGCATTAACTTGTCGGCACAAAGAAAAAAATAGATTTAAAAATAGGTAGTAATTGGACCCATAAAATGGCACTTTGTAAGCAGGGTTGCCAAACTACTTCAGTCGTATTCTACGAAATTTTTTAAAATAATTCCTCGAAATTTTTAAAATGTTGGTTCCCTTTATATTACATGATTTTTAACACGATGTCCATGCCCATTGTCCTGGTTCCTAACCTTATCTGGTTATTTTAATTGTAAATTTCATTGCAGCCGATAAAAAATACCCATCAGCTTCGGCTGAACCGTCACAAATTAATATGATTCCATAAATTGGAATACAAATAATTGAGTACATAAGTATTTTCCCAAAACCCCATTAAAAAACCTCAAAAATGGTTGATCCCGGAAATTTCTCGGAATGGAATTCTGAGGTAAACCCCGGAATGTGGCAGCCCTGTTTGTAGGCCAATTTAGAGCAGTATTTACAATTATGATACTTTTGTTACAGATTGGACTTTCAAATTGAAATTTTACCGTCTCTTAACGAAGTGTTCCTTTGAACTTCCAAGATCGCCGCCCCTATCCAACAACATTCATTTTGCTTAACGTCTCGCTTGATAAATTTTTTACTGCGTATAAGATTGGATGCTACATTAAATGTTAAATGTAAGTTTAATATTTCACTATAATTTATTACTTGATCTACCAAGCCATTGGCATAGCTTGCTTCTTGTTTGAAATCTTGACTGCGACAACATGTCAAAGTGCATAATCTTAACATTGTGCATCATTGCTTCTGTTATGTTCAATGACCTGAATGACCTTGTACGTGATGGAAATTCCAAAAAAAAAATCTTTCGGCTTTGGCCGATCAGGGAGATTCCGCAGACCCTGCTTTTCCTCTACGCTTCCTACGCTATGTATGTAATAAAAAATAAAAAATACTTATTTTCCCGACCACAACATAACACATAAAACACTATTGTGTTCCAAATTTCGAACCACAATGCCGATTATGAACTTTTACTTATCAAATTATTTTCACTTTGACTGGATGCCATCTTAAAATGGTTGATTTGTCGTAAAAGGTGTTTTTCACCATTATCGTAGATAATAATACGGGCTTTGAGTCAGATTTTAATTCATTCCTCAGCGACCAATATTAAATGAGATATGCATTGTATGAGGTTTCAATCGGCCGCCATCTTGTAACTAAACAGAGGATCTAGCTTGTTAACGAACTCGATCAAGACGTTTGTATGATCAATTTTTGTGCCAATCAAAATCGGATAATATCTACGGAAATTAGAGTGTTTCCTAAATTCGATATACATACATATTATATATATATATATTATTTATTATTAGGGTGGTTTTAGGGTGGTATTAGGGTGGTTTTAGGCTCAGGGGTTCATGAAATGAAAAGTTGTGAAGAAATTTTCGGAAAGTCGAACATAGGTCATCAATAGGTAGATGAATCTCCCTAAAAACCTGTCAGAATGAGCCAATGCTGGCCTCATGAGCGTAGGCATGAGTTTAAGACGATTGTTGTGTGGGAGTGTGGACTCGGACTTTAGAGAAGCAAATACAGGCCTTAAGTCAGGGGCTATAACCAGAGGGATTTAATGTGAAACTTAGTGCACCGGTGTGCAATATGCGAAAGGATTAGCTCTTTAATTTTATTTGCTTCCGATTGGCCCAAATAATAAAAGAAAGGATATATTTATCTTAAAGAAATTTGATTGAGAAAATGCCCATAACTTTTTATTAACCAATGGCGATGTCCGGGGTGTTGCATCTTGAAAATAGCATGTAGTTTCAAACTTTTATGCTACTAAACTATACTGTAATGGGTTTTAAATTTAAATTGGACAATCTCTCAATTCAATTTCCCCACTCAAGCGTTGCTGCTTGTCGAGCAAAATATATCTTTATAAATTTTTATTTTATTATCTTTCATTTGGATAAAACTCAAAAACCTCCATCTCAGCCCCTCAAGGGAAAACGAAAGAGATACCCAAATAACTGTTCATCTATTGACTTAGAATTCTAGTTTTTTACAAATGGTTATTTTGACCTTCTAGCTGCCCGTTACTTGTATACGTGTAGGTTTCGCCGTATTAGACGCATAACATGTAGTAAGCTTCCTAGCCACTTGGCAGTTATTGTGATTCAGTTCCTTATGTCGCGACCATGATCGCATCCTGCCACTGCCTTATTGTTTCATTCTCACTCTTTGATACGTTTCAACGGCTATAAATTAATTGTCTAGTTTCCATGCGTTGGTCACGACCATCGTTATCTCCAACTATTCCATTGCCCTAGGTGTACATGAGTCAACCGAGTGTGCCAAATTCTAAGCCTAGTTTATATGCATTAATTTATAAATGTATTGTCATAGTTTTAAACCTATTCCCAACATTGAATTCGTCTACGCACTTAAAATGTCGGACGTTCAATTTCCACTTATATTGCAGACTATCCTTTATAGCCCAGGCTACATAACAAAGTTGTATTCTAATGAATGGCTATTTTAAATTTCAATACAACTGCTATGTCATCGCGCTAAGTTGCCTAATGTTGGCTTGGTAAGGCTGGCAAATACATAGGTGATCTGCAAAGACCAGTTCGTGCCAAGGACTAATAACGTGTTGTCGGTTTCTTGTGCCTTTAGCTCTTATCGTACGCTATAATTTAATGGCGCTCGTGTATAGTGTTTTTTGTTGTTGTGAAAATTAGCGCCTAAAAGTATAATAGAGGCCTAACCACATATGTGCTGAATCTTCTGCGGGATTAGCATGTGGTCGAGGATGAGACCGTGAGTTTGCAACTATCTCGTCTGACATAGGTTAAATATGAGATATCTTACAGTAGATACTGTTGGTGTAGGTAGGCTTTATAAGGTAATACTGTATTGTGGCTGTAAGCTAAATGAAAGTTATTAATTTAGTTATTGCAGGCGTTACAGCCTAACTAGGAATTTTGCTGTCGTATTCCTGTGTTCCGCGCTTTGGTGAAATATCCAATTTACTCAATAGAATGCACCTTACCATATGGTAAACAAGGCGAAAACTGTAAATATATTTATGTATAGTAAATCCATTAGAAGGTAGGTTTACATAGGCCTATTGGCAGTGTTTTCTCATTTTGGTTCGAACGATTTCACAAAAGTCTAAGTTTAAGTGAACGAATGCATACTAATTTTGTTTCTAAAATTTAAGTAACAAAGGAAAATCCCTCAGTATAGCCTACTACAACCCAAAGGCAGAATAGTTCGCACACATGAAAAATGTATCACTCCTGTTTTAAAAAAAAATTAATAATCAACTTAAAAGATAATTCTATAGAGTGTAGAGAATCCTTGCTATCAATCCATTGAGGATATGACAATTAATTGACAATGTACAACATAAACTTTAAAAATAATACACATGAACAATTATTCAGAATTAATATTTGTTTCTCAACTAAAAACACGACTCAAGGAAATATTTTAGTTGGGGGCCTAGATGGAAATTTTTATCAGTGCTTATGTAGGTACCCACATTTTGCATTTCTGTAAAATTGCATTAAATTAAATGTTAATTCATTATTTTATGTAATTTGGGTGGGTCCATGGCCCCCTTGGCCCCAAATGAACTAAACTTTCTGGGCAAACCTCGTTCTTAGACTTTGATATGCTAGATTTAAATTAATTAGTTTTTAAGGGTTACGGTATGGCGCTGGTACAAAATAGTTCTTGTCTGCGCTAGCTTATGCAAGGTCATCTACTTCCATGACTCTTGCCTACCTTGTCTTGTTGATTCAACTGCACCTCACTAAATTGAGGTTACTTCTTCAAAATACTAAAAAGAGGAGGTAGAAATGTTTTCCTTGTGTACGTACAGTATATTGATTGGTTGCCTTTTAAAAAATTGGTTCAGTAATGATACCTTTCCCTCTCTTTCAGCCTCAACAATAAGTCTCATGGGCGCCGAGTTGTGAAAATTATTGGTATGGCCCAAGATTGCCAGAGGAAATCTTTTTTTCGGGGAAAGGAGTCAAATAAATATATGGCTTCACTCTGTAGCTATCATTTCAATAAAAATAAATAATAAATAAAAATAATTAAAATACACTAAAATATGAGGTGGTTATTCCTAAAATTATTGGTATGGCTCAGCCATACCAATCTGAATATTGGTATGGCCCGGGCCATACCAAGCTTTATGGAACTGGCGCCCATGATAAGTCCAAAGACTAAAGTGAACTCATTGTCTATGACGTGCACAGTAGTGACATTGGTTAACCATTGAAGAGTGTTGAAGGAAACTAATTTTAACTAAAAGCTAGGCACTCAGAGACCACCCAATGTGCTAGTTGCGACCACCCACGCGCCGATGACCTTTTTCTATCTTTACTGATATTTTAAACCTTTTAAAATAATAAGACCTGTTCTGGCCAATTTGCCATTTATAAGTTTTCTGATGGTTACCTGTATTTTAGCTGCAATTGCAGAAGTTAGTTCATCTATTAAACTCTCAATTTTATTTTACCCCACAGTGGTACAAATTAGGTGAAAGTTATTTCTAGGTACGATAACAGGTGGATGTGCAAAATACCTTTATCAATCAATCAATCAATATATTCAAAATTAAGAATACAATACAAAATATACATATTAGAAAATGAACCCTATAGGCCATGTGGCCGTGATGGGGATACAACCACAATTTGAAATTAAAACTTGATACAAGTAAATGATTTCTCAAAAATCTGCGGGACACCCCGCAGCAGGCAGGCTGTTCACCTGAGACCATGCGGAATGGCGAATCCATGGGGAGGGGTCACGGGGGTTATGTTCCCCCCTAAATAAGTAAATTCATGAGTTAATAAAAAAAAAGCCTAATACTTTTCAAAAAGCAAACTTACATACTACTTGTCTTATGACCCCCCCCCCCTGGGATTTTCCGTTGGATCCGCCCTTGGACCATGCATTGATTGCCCTAATCATCTCCAAATGACCCCCTCTACCTCCCCTTAGGCGCCCATTCCACCGACCGGCTAGGGCTATTTACAAAAACATTGACGTGGTAGCAGACATTCAAGACTTAGGTGGGGTTTCCAACGACCTCGCATTGCAGAATGCAAATGACATTGACGGAAATTAGAATTTTTCTTTTTATAAAAATCTATTAAAATGTTTGTACTTAACATATCCCATGACGCCATTTTTTAATTTTAGTTTGTTTGTGATTTTACTGTATGATCATTGATCAATTTTAACTATGGCATAGAGGAAAATAAACATTTCCGTCAATTCTGCAATGCGAGGTCGGTGGAAACCCCGCCTAAGTCTGGAATGTCTGCTACCACGTCACTGTTTTTGTAAATAGCCCTAGCCGGTCGGTGGAATGGGCGCCATAACGGATTATCTAGTGTTCTAGCGTATGCGGGACACACATGTTTAAGAAACTACGGCAGGGGTTCCCCCCTTACAGGTGTAAAAATTAGTCATCTGTTTCGCCTTCCTATTGGAGAATTGTCTTATAACTTTTTTTTTTTATAAAAAGATTAATCGCATGCAAACAATTTAATGAATGTATCCGATTGACCTTTTCAGTCGCCTCTGTAGGTTATTACCCGTGATGAGTACGACACGTCTCCGATTGCATGGCGTGTAACGACTCGCACAAGTGCAAGTACGTTACCACCTGCCCATCGAAATTTGAAGTCGATGAACTGAAATACAAAGGCCGTTTACGGAATGACATAGTGTTGTATTGCTTGCCTGCGAACTTTGAAAGTAGTGGGGTAATGACAATTGGCAGAAAATTCATGATATAGTAAAAAAAAATTACCTAATAATTTTGAGAAAATCTGCTCAGTACAGTATTTACATTCTTACCAATGGAATGATATGGTTGGACGTAATATTTTCGAAGATGACATTCAGTCTTAACCGCTGGACACTTTCTAAATCCTCTAATGTCGGTTCTATGAGATCTGAAGATGTAATGAAATGTAAGGTTGCAGTGTCCCCAATCAAAATCAAACTTTTTGAGAAGACATTGAGTGAAATTCATTATTCATAAAAATAAGTATTCGCTTCAAGAGTGCATTTTAAAAAGGCAGCAGGAGAATATACCCTATACTGTTTGCTCCTCTAAGCAAAACCTTCCTGTCCGGAAGCATTTTCCCCAAATTTGTGAAGTAAAAGTTTTGTGAATTCAATTTCCCACTCAATGCACAAAGAATAAAGCAAACAACTACAATACGAGTAAGCGCGTTTCTTCCGTAATAAAATGCAAGTAAATGCCTAACACATAAATTTACTGGCTACGGTACTCGTTCCGCGTGCGGGATATTGCAATGGCTGCTCAAGTCAGGATTGGTCGATACCTTGCTAAGACGTTTCTCTCCTAAGTGGCACTAGTTGATTAGTCTTGGTCGAGATGAGATCCTCACTGGTAGTGGTTGTGGTTACACTGTGCTGGTGCTCCGCCACGGCAAACAGAAGTCGAAAATGCGGTACCGATGCCCTTGTCGAAAACGCTGACGTCAATGTGTCAGCTTGTGGTAAGCTGCCTTGCAAATTAAAAAGAGGCACCAATATCACTGTCGAGGTCAAATTTAAATCTGAAGAAACTGTTCAAAAGGTAAGTAGTTCCATTAATTTTGGTAAGTACGTAACCAGTTTGCCTGTTTTCGCATTGTGTAATTAATTAGCCTATTTGAGCTTTGGCCCTTGTTATTTTTACTCACTGTTAATGTATAACAACAATAGGCCTCAATGATCCATTGGCAATAGACAAAAAATAATAATAGAACCGGTACGAGTGAACCGGTTCATGATTTCCTATTTATAAATTATATAGGTGCCGTAATTGATAATTATGATATATATATTAATAATATTACCACGGTTAAATTTCGGCTGCCCCAATCCTAAAGCACTGGAAATAGTGGACAGACAGACCAAAATAATACTACATAATAACAATGGAATTGATACACGTAAAAATAATTTCTTCGGAGAATCATTTTACTTGGGAAGGAAAGCAACCTGTTCAGTTTTGTTATTCTCTTTAGCAGCTAAAACATGCCTGAAGTTAGAAAGCATTGTTGAAAAGGTTCCATAGAAAAAATATTATTTTTTAACCATTTTTCATGAAAGTTGGGTCAGGTCATTTTATCATATCCCCCCCACATCCAAACTATCATGGGGGAAGCAAAACTAGTGGGTTTTGTTTGAATTAATGGCCTAATTACTACAAAGTAGGCCCTTTAAAAAAAAACATCGTAAGAGCCTTTTTTTAGAAACACAATCTGAATCTGAAATATGAAATCTTGGAATCGAAAATTTCTAACATCACTAAGCTTTCCTTATACTGTCGTATAAATAGGAAACAAAAATAACCTAGTGTAGGTCGCACAAAATTCAAATTTCGTCCGGCAAGCCGGGGGTCATTGCAGTACGGTAGTTGGGGTTCCATTTATATTAGGGATAAGATACATATAGATATTAGGGTATAGATAAGATATACTCATATACGACTTGAAAATGGAATGGAAAATGAACAAGCAATGAATTACAAACGTAAATGTTAATCAAGGTCATATCCATGATATTTTCAAGGAGGGGCGATTGAGTTAATTAGCCATTATTTATAAAATATATATTATATATAATAATTATAATAATTGTATATAAATATCATTCATTAGGCTCCGGTACATGTGACGAAGCATTAGAATCCGGGATGATAGGCCACGGTCGCTCCGAAAGCGCACTTCCAAACGTTTCGTCAACATCTTCAGTGGAACTGCGTTGACTTCTCGGAGGCTTAGCAGCAACTGAATTGGTGAAATGTTGAAAATATTGACGAAATGTTTGGAAGTTCGCTTTCAGAACGACCACGGCCTATCATTCCGGATTCTACTTATAATAGCATAATTTACAGTGAGTGAATGTCTAACCTGTTATAAATATTTTTTAATAAAATTTATTTGTCTTTAATAGCCCAGGCTCTAGTTTACCTAAGAAATTGTGGGCAATGACATGTTTTTACCTTGCCCCATGGCTTTGTTGCAAATTGAGGAATCGTAATGGCTATTGGGAGACTTTAATGTACTAACATTTTCCATTGGGTAAATATAGCCTTATATGTGGTATTTGTGATTTATACTCGTATATTATAGGTATAGTATTATACCTATGTGAGTGTCAGGGTCGTAGCTACCGCCGTATCAGCCGTATCAATTTTACGGCGCCCCTGGGCAATGAGAGTGTATATTTAATTTGAATTGTTTGTAAAAATGTTGGAAAAAGTGACAGAAAATTATGATGAATAAACATTTCTTTTAATTTTATGCAAACATTTTTTTTCTTTCGTGAGAAATCTTTACACTTCATAAGGGCCCCCAAACGAATTTTTATGCGGGGCCCCGCCAGGGCACGCTACGCCACTGGTGGGTGTCCAAGTGTAGAACTTATCTTGATCCTTTTGTTCGACAAGCAATCAAAGGGGACGCAATCATTTTAATTCGAACACAGGAATTTTAACTTTGCAAAACTTACTGGCAATTATTGTGAATAAAAATAACTTCCGGCGTATTGTTATGAAAACAAGACCGGTTTCGGCTCACGCCATCGACACACTTGACGATGGCGTGAGTCATGTGTGACGCTAAACTTTTGCTAAGTTATTTTTATTCACAATCAGGAATTTTTACTTCACGTAGCCTATACATCATGCCTACATACTGGATGTTTGTTTTGGAATGAACGATGTTCCACCTCCTACAATTGCTGATCGAACAAATGCGTTTGATGCTGTGATGCAGAATGAGCAAATAATCTTTATATATAGATCTGGGGTTGAGAAGTGGAAAATAGGGCTAAAACTAAAGTGCACATTTTCAAGGCCATCAACTGATTAAAAACAAATTACTACTAGAGTACCTGTAATCCCAAAAACAAAGGTCATTAACAACGCAATGTAAAATAATGAGGATTTACCTTTTAATAAGCCAACTCAGCCCTAATATTATATATATTTTTAAATTTACTGTTGCTTGCACGAATGTAATGTGTCTTATGCATGGTCTTGAGAAAGCAAATGGGGTCGTTTTTTTAGGAGGCTGTAAGCACAATAATATTGTGCACTGTATGTACGTTATGCCAGTGACCATTGTTCGTAATGTTCGTAACATCTATAATGCGGAATCAAAACTCGATTTAAAATACCAAAGGGATTAGGGCATAGGAAAACAGAAACATATTATTTAACAAAGTGTTAGTTGGACTTACATTGCCTGTTGTGTTAATAGTCATTAGAGGCATGGGCCTCACAGGCATCAAACAATTAGGGCGGAGCCCATTGTCAGGGGAAGGGGGTGACGCTTCGGGAGCGGGTGCTACTCCCACCATCAGGTTTAGTCCTGAGACTGATGGTTTTTGGTCGATTGTCTCATCGCTCTTGTATTCTATGTCGCCCCCTTCCACTGACAATGGGCTCCGCCCTAATTGTTCGATGACCATGCCTCTAATGACTATTAACACAACAGGCAATGTAAGTCCACCTAACCCTTTGTTAAATAGTAAGTATTACACCATTGCCATTAACCTTTACAAATAGTACATTGTAGTATTATATCGTATATATAACACTGACATTAAATTAACTTTGGTTGAAGAGGTAACCTCCTCGTTATAACCGAAATTAGAGGATATGGAAAGAACTGGGCCTCGCGGGATTCGAACGCACGATCTACGCCTAACCGGGGCGACGTCTTAACCGCTGGACCACAAGTCCCGTCAAGTCCAGTAATCGCCAAATCCTCTACTTATGCTCAAATTGACATGATTCGTGTTGCTAGACAGGTCAGCACAACTACACAACTATCTAACCGAACAGGTCTGTGAGCTTACTTAATTCAATACTTCAATACATTGTAGTATTATATCGTATATATATAACACTGACATTAAATTAACTTAGGTTGAACTTCAACGGTTGAACTTGAACTTCAACCAAAGTTAATTTAATGTCAGTGTTATACAGTATATATATATATATACAAGCGGAGCTTGGGACCGCTTCGCGGCCCCGCCCCCCTTGCGCCTGCCGCGGGCGGCAGCTCGCCCCTGCGGGGCCTCGCATTAACGTGGTTCCATTTGGCATTACGCAGCTCGCCCCTTCGGGGCTCGCATGACTTATGTGAATGCCCCCAAACCCAAACGAAGCAGTTAACAACTATGAAAATTGGTTAATTTATACTGCTTCTAATGAGACATTAACAAATCATTTTGGTGGAAGAGGTCAGGCTGTGGAATCCTGTTACTCTATGCATGTAATTTCAAAGGTACACTTTAGACCTGTATTCCGTCAAAACGCTGATGGCTATGGCTTACCAAATCACTTGAGCCCGAACGAAGAGGCGGATAGTTAAACTGAATATATCTCTGGAAAGAGTAAGACAGGAGGAAGAGAACTAAAGTAGTTTAAAGTTTTCAAAATGATATCAAGACCTCCGAAAACGCGGCCGAAAAAGCCTTTCGCTGAAAATCGAAAAATTTGGGCGCACCCCGTCACGTTTCCACCCCCCAAAGCCGAACCTCTTGCTTGATCACGACAAATTTGGCATGACCTAAAAGAAGAAGAGCGGACAAAGACACTGATATAATTTAAATTAACATAGGCCTTCCACATCTGCCCAAAATATTGCTTTAAACCCACCCATGCAATTTAAATGGGATTGCTAGAAATGCAGTTTTTTTCGCGTCATTTTTAAAATCTTTGTGTTCCACTCGTGATTAAGGGGGGAAGGGGTGAATTTGAAATTATGTATTTATACTCGTTTTAAAGCTTATTTCATACTGCTTCTAATGAGAGATTAAAAATTAATTTCGATGGAAAATTGCAGGCTGTGGAATTTTTTTACTCTATGCATGTATTTGGAAATATACCCTTTAAACCGGTTTTTCGGCAAAACAGGGACTGCTTACCAACTCACCTGAACCCGAACGAAAAGGCGCATAGCAAAACTGAATATATGACTGAAAAGAATAAGAACAGTGGAAAAGAACAAAAGTAGTTTGAAGTTTTCGAATTGATATTAACACCCCCAAAAACGCAGCCCAAAAAGGCCTATTTTCGCTGAAAATCGGAAAATTTGGGCGCACCCCCTCACGTTTCCACCCCCCAAAGTCGAACCCCTTGCCCCATCACATCATGTATAGCATGGCCTGAAAGAGGAAGAATGGACGAAGGCAGTGATATAATTTAAATTGAGGTAGGTTCAAAGGTCTGGCTAAGGCATTGCGTTGAACCCTCCAATGCTTTCTTATGGGATTTTTCGAACCGATTATCGCTCCTGTACCTGATCAGGTTCACTTTTTCAGGTTCGGACCTACAGGAAAACCATGTCCCGATTTTTCTCTAAATTTTGAATGTATCCGCAAGTTTCTGGTGCCAGTGGGTCCCGAGTTATGGCGAGTCAAAAAAGTGTCCACATACATACATACTCACGCGGGAAAGTGGTTTGATTTTTATAAAGATAGATATACGATATAATACTACAATGTATTGAATAAAGCATTGCCTTTATGCAATTAAGTAAGCTCACAGACCTGTTCGGTTGGATAGTTGTGTAGTAGTGCTATCCTGTCTAGCAACACGAATCATGTCAATTTGAGCATAAGTAGAGGATTTGGCGATTACTGGACTTGACGGGGCTTGTGGTCCAGCGGTTGAGACGACGCCCCGGTTAGGCGTAGATCGTGGGTTTGAATCCCGCCAAGCCCAGTTTTTTCCATATCCTCTAATTTCGGTTTTACAAATAGATTATAAACATATTATACTAAGTAGGCCTATATTGGACTGTGGTCTCTGACATAGATAAAGGGGGGGGGGGATTCAATGAGACACACACATACGGAGAAGTCTATATTTTTAGGCCAAAGTCAGTTTTATATTACAGGGAATCGTGGTGAAATTTAAACGCCTGAGTTCGGTCATTACCTATGTTCTATGGACTGCGTATTTATTCGACTTTTACTTAGTGTTTATAGTCTATATTGTTTACGGTTTGTCATAGTTACCTACTCATCTAGATCTTGTCCTGCGTTTTTATCTTGACGTTTTGTTTAATTTTCAGCTGACTAACTCAGTTCATGCGAAAATTTTGGGAGTACCTTTCCCGTTCATTGGCGTTGACGGAAACAACATTTGTGGCAAGATTTTTGATACACAAGGAGCCAAAGCAGCATGCCCATTAACGGCGGGTCAAGAATACGTTTACAAGGATTATTTCCCCGTGCTGGACATTTACCCGAAGATCAGAGTCTGGGTCCACTGGGCCTTCCTCGACCAAGGGGGCAAAGAGGTGACGTGCTTTGAAGTCCCTGTGAGGATCACAGCCTAATACTTAAAGGCCTCTATCTTAAAACAGCAGGCGATGAGACTTTAGATGACTGAAGGGCTCATGCCCACAACCGAACTAATCTTCTGGACATTTTTCTTGACATCTTGACAGATTTCAGTTCAGTCTACCTGCCTCCTTCTATATATTTAGTAATATTGGTTCCTCTCAAGTTAAGAAGCTATGTTTATAATAATGATCATAGTACATATATCCTTCAACTAGACAAGTTTGCTTTTCGCGAATGATTTATGATAGCTTATGTTAACTTATTTTTCTCTTATTATAAAGATTAAAAAAAAAAAATTTCCATTGATTTTTTTCAGTAGGTATGTATTCACCTGTGTTGCGAGCCAATGCTGATAGTACGCTACATGCATCGTTTAGTCTACACCTAGTATCAGCAGGCGCGGATCTAGAATGAGACTAGGGGGGGGGGGCTAAGATTAAATTAGATTTTTTTTTAAATAGGGCTAAAATATTGGGGTTTTACGCATTTTTAGAGCAATAAGGGTTCTATATTATAGGTCATTAATACAATCGAGCGCAGGGGGGGGGGACCCGGGGGTCTCCCCCGGGAGAAAGTTTGTGAAAAATAGGACTGAAATAGTGGGGTTTTACCCATTTTGAGGACCCTAATGGGGGGGGGGGGGGCTATAGCCCCTTAGCCCCCCCCGTAGATCCGCGCCTGAGTATCAGGAAGCGAACCTGCAGGTGTCGAGTACCAGTGCCACCTCCCGAATAATCTGAAGGGAAGGCTAAAGGGTCTGCCCAAAGGCATTTAGACCCTTTTCTTAATAGGCAAACTTAGCAACTTCGGTGGCCGGGTGGTAGGTAGCGTGCTTGTACTCAAGGCCGTAGCCAAGGGGGGTTCATGGGGGTTCAACCCCCCCCCCCCCCCGAAATGAAATGGCTTGACACTAAATAGAATCGGATTTTGAGAGGAAAAATAAAAGCCACTATGTAATACCCAATGAAATTTCTAAACCCCCCCCCCCCCAAAAAAAAAAAAATCCTGGCTACGGCGTTGCTTGTACTTGTGCGAGTATCTACACACCTTGCGGTCGGAGACGTGTCGCAACTCGACACAAGTACCTATTAGGTGACTTAGTGAGGCGATTGAAGAGGTTAACCGAATAAATTCATTAAATTGTTTGTACGCGATTAAACCTTTTTTTAAAGAATAAAGAAAGAAAGAAAGAAAGAAAATTGTCTTTATTTGCCATATGGGTGAATTTTGGGCCTTTCGGCCCACTCTTACAATTAACCCATAATGTAAAGTGTGCACAGAACAAGGAAGAGAAGGCCCGAAGGCAAAAAAACCTCTTCATGTGTGTGAATTAAGTGTGGTGTTTGTGTTAGTGGTTAATTAGTAGGCCTAGACATAGATGGGTAGACATAGTAGGCCCCCCCTCCTAAATGAGTGCGGTCATGATCCCCTGACCCCCTATGGATCCGCCATTGCACACCTTGCGAACGGAGACGTGTCGTAACTCGACACAAGTACCAATGAAGTACCTATTAGGTTACTTAGTGAGGCTATTGAAGAGGTTAATCAGATACGTTCATTAAATTATTTGTACGCGAAAAGGTGACGCTAGATGGCAAAGTCCCAGGCCACGGTTAGGGCCTACAGGACCCTGTTGTTCTCTGTACTATTGTGATCATTTTTGGCATTGCCTGAGAACTTGGTTGCATAGTTTTGAAACTGTAGGTCGGAATCATTGGCTTGGTGTGTGTAGATACCGGTGTTAATTTGGCAATGGCTAAATATGCAAAAATTATTATGGCCTATGGATGGATGGATTAGGCTGCTTCCCTTAAGTTGCAATTTTTTGTCCTTTTGATGTCCTTCCGTATATCGTCGGGTTCCAAAGCAATGAGCGCTTAAAACCCAAGGGACGCTCCAAACTGTTTTGCGCTGTCATCGTTTCATTGGCCTATAGCACAAGACCGGATTGAAACCTTGAAACAAAAGACTATCATCCAGTTTTTAACCATTTGAGTCATTGACTTTGGAGGACCACCGGAAATGGCCCTGACATAGTGGTTTGACAAGCCGTTTTCTTGGCTTACCTTGTAACCTTGTAACCTTACCTTACCAAGCAAAACATTGATATTATCATTATGTTCCAAACAACATTGCTTACAATAGACTAGCGTATATTGTAACACATTATACGGTGTGATCTTGTTGAAAATGGTTCTTACGAATTATTCTGATTTCCCACGCGTTTTGTTATTTTATTGACATGCACAAGCAAAGATTTCTTGGCTATGATAATTTGAAATACTAATAACGTACAGTTTATTTGTAACACGTTTTCTTCTTCTTCAAGTCACCGCCAAACCACGGCTGGCCGGCAGCAACCCTTCGCAGTGATTATGCATATTAGGTCAAATCTTCGCAATTTCTTGTCACTTGCACCTTTACTGCGGTAGATTCCTCTTGCTTGCTGCATCCTATGCCGCTGACCGTCAACTGTTGCCAGAATCCAGTTCATCTGCCCTTGGGGAGTTTTTCTTCTCCCATGGACAAAAGGGACGTAGGGCGTAGCTACCCAAAAAATTGTCATACAAGCTATGCAGACTTCATATGCAAATGTAGTAATAACGATCCGAGTCTATGTATATAGCCAGGGGAAGGTGGATAGGGGTGACAAGGGCAGGTGGTAAGATGGGCGTCCGCAGCTCAGTCAATCAACGATTGATTCATTAGCTGTTGTGACCGTGATTGAGTGGGAGGTACTCGCCATAAGCCAAGCATAGTGAAAATCAAGCTAGTATGATCGCCAGGGACTCAAAATCAACTAATTAGAATGTCTTCGCCTGCGATTCTGTTGTCAGCCCTGCCTGTTTTATTGTTAATTTGTTTTTCATTTTCCAACACCTTCTTTTTGCTTTCCTATTTACTTTCTATGATGTAACCCTGCAACTTGGGTCACATTTCGTTTGACTGACTATACCTTTGTCATTTCCCCCTACGTTTCACTGCTATCGGCCATACTTCGCTTATGGTTAGGAGCCATCTATTCTATTTTGTTATCATTGGACGAAGGATAGTCCATTTTGTTCCCATGCAGTCCCACAGACAGATAAATGAAACGATTGTGTAAAACCATCATGGTTGCAAAGAAATAGGTCAAGCCTTCTAATTTTATTATGATAATATATTCGTATTTATACTAGTAATACTGTGTTCATGAAGTTATTAGAAGACTGGGCCTATTTCTTTAAAATCATAATGGTTTCATGCAATTTCATTTACATCTCGAACGTCTCACGAGTCAATAAGTTATCAGAGAATTACCATACTGCATAATTTACTTAGTTCAATTTTGCTTCCATAGGCCCGATCTCATTGCGATACGTATCAGCCAAATCCTGCAAAATTCAAACTATGCGTGCTTTAACTGAATATGAAAATCGTGCCCCTCTTTAAGAAATGTAAGAAGAGAAGGCTGTGCGGTGACGTGATTGATAAGATGAGCATTTCGGATAATGACTACAATCGCCATAATTGTCGTCATATTCGACATATTCGATAGAAGAAGAGGCATTAGAAGAAGAGGAAAAGGTATTTCTCAATGGAAAGCAGTGGTGGTGCTAGAAATTTTAAGGCGGGGGGGGGGGGGGCACTGGGGGGCAAAACAAAATATTTTTCACTGGGAGTAGGTATAATAAAAGTAAGTAACTTGTAGTCCTTGTAACCAGTTTTAATTCTGACGTTTTTTAATTAAAAAAATTCTGCTACCTATATATAACATGTAAAATATCTCAAAAGTGGGGGCCCAGGGGGAGCCGGAGAAACTTTCGGGGGGGGGGGGGGGGGTAGCGCCGCCACTGAAGGAAAGACCAAATACATGGATTGCTACCACGGCACCTAGCCCACGCTGAACAAATATCTTCACTTTTGGTCACGTGACAAAAAGGGTTATTATGGCAAGAAGTGGTTGACTCCATTGCCTTCAATGCGATTTGGACGTATTTCATTGCCTGTTATTTAATCTATTTACCCATTTATTGAGTTTTTCTTTGGTTTGACATAATGGTCATATCTTGCTCTGCTTATAAATGCACTAATAGGTTCAAGATATGTCGAGAAACGGGGGAAAATATTACTTTTCACAAGTAAGTGTTCGCATGGTTTGGTCATTAGTTGAGGCAACATTTATGGGTTTATTTCAGTTTTCTTAATCATTATGTTAACAAATTGCACACTTTCAATTATCCTCAAGGCCGTAGTCAAGGGGGATCCTTGGGGAGGGGCGATCGCCCCCCCCCCCCTCGAGAGAAATAGCATTATTCTAGTTAGAATGGACTTTTGAAGGAAATTAAGAGAAATTATTACTCAAGTAAGGGAAACGCGATATTTTTTGGGCCACCGCCCCCCCCCCCCCGAAAACGTTTTCTGAAACCGTCCCTGCTCCGAAATGAAATGGCTTGACACTAGATAGAATCGGATTTTGAGAGGAAACAGAAAAACCAGTATGTAATACCCAATGAAATTTTAACCCCCCCCCCTCCAAAAAAAATCCTGGCTACGGCCTTGATTGTCCTGTATAATTTTAATACTAATTATTATTATTATTGTTTCAACCTCAAGGCATTGTTTAATTAGTCAAGTTTAAAATTATTTTAGGAAGCTGATACTTCCAGCAGCCTAAGTAGGCCTAGTCCTGCAGAACCTAAGTTTTGATAGTGAATAAAAATAGCGAAACACTATAAGGCAAATTTGCAGAGGAAAAAGGTGTTTTTATTTCCCATTTGGGCGAATTTCGTGGCTTTCTTGCAAATCACACGTACTGCAAAATGTCTAGAAATTATTAGGCTTATTGATATTGACATCCCTAAATGAACAGCATTGGCCTACTACGCTGCAATATTTTTTCATCGATGATAGCACACAGAATATTCACATCGTGTGAGCATAATAAGTAGGCTATGAGATTTAAAAATTCGAATGCCGGTGTTGGTGGATCAGGGACGGATCCAGCTCACCATGGGGGGGGGGGGGTAGCTGTGGGTCAAAATAGGAAAAACCTATGTAGTATCGATTAAATCAGAGCGTTATAAAAAAAAAATTAACTTAACTTAAAAAATAGATTTACTGATTTTTTGGGGGGGGGGGGGGATATCCACCCCCCTGTCTCCTGTCTCCGTCCATGGGGTGGATCCAGGGGGGAACCTGCCTCCCTGTATCCGTCCATGGGGTCTAGCCAGAGTGACTACTTATTATTTTTATATTCTGCTTATTCTAGTTGAAGTGTAGTCAAGGACAGATGAAGGGGGGGAGCTGCCCCTAAAATCTTATAAGCTAGCCTGTTGTAAGTTGCCTAACTTATTACGTTATGATGTAAAGGATACTACATATGTTTATTATATTTTGAGCCAAATTCCCCCCCCCCCCCAATGAGCTGGATCTACTCCTGGTATAGGTAAGAGCCTAAATTTAGGAAGTTGAGCACTTCAAATTTAGTCCCAATGCAATTAAATAGACGAACATGGTTAGATTGGACTAAATAGTTTGGCTATATTTTGTTAAATTGCTGCTTGACAATTTTTCTTAGTAACATATTCCTAGCTAAATATTAATAAATCTTCATAAATGCCGGTGTGTGACCATAGAATATTGTTCTATAATAAATAAATAAATATTACAAAAGCAGAAAATGTCAATAAATCGTATTAAAAAATTTATTGAAAAACATCAAATTTACACGTAAGTGTATATGGCATTGAACGCTTCTGCCATAATATCCAAGATATCAGGTTTTGTCCGTTGCCGACATCCCTAGCGCTCCTGGTGTGTTTCCAGTGTATATATATATAGTTCAATGCCTGCACATTTGGCTCCCTACATTTTACCTGCTAACGAGCCTTCCTTGCTATTATATTTTGGTATGGCTCGTTGAATGGAAGCCCTGACGGGTGGCCCTTTAGGTCTATTGTTGGTTGGAATAGAATAGATTCAGTTCATGCCTAAGTGCGGACTTTCCATATTTTGTCCGTCACAGAACATGCATAAGGTCCTGCGAGAAAGTGCCACTCGTGAATTGTCTCCTCTACATTGTTCGGCGACGTACAAGTGGTGACAGCGAGTGATTGGCGATCATTACTTGCGCTATTCCACCAGAGTGAAATTATTTCAATTCCGTCAAAGCAAGCGGTCCCGGGCCTTCCTAGATGAGTGTAAGAGAGGGCTTTCTTGCCCTAACTCCGCTAGGTTGGCTTTGTAATGGAAAAAGTCAATATTTATTTATTTACTCGTAAATAGGAAAATCAAGACTTATAAATTGTTCCAAATGGCGCGCAATCCTCAATAGACCTCAGTTTATTCTTCTTTAAATGCTTCTTCTATTTTAGATTGACGATCATCAGTTTAAAGTTTCTTTATTATTTAAAGAGTTAAAATCCATAACTTGTAAATTAAAAATGAATTTAAACTGAACGATTTTTTTTTCGGGGGTAGCTGGGGCGACTGTGATTCTATCTAGTGTAAATTGTTTTCTTGAGGACTCAATTGTATCTAGTGTATTCTTCAAAGGTTATGGTGTTACTCGTAGTCGTATATAAGGTATATGATGGCATAGGCATATCAAACTCCAATATATTTGGCGGATTTAGCTTTGGTGCGGATACAGGCAGATAATATTTTGCGGGTATGCGGACTAAATCGTAATGCTATCATTACGACGGTTTAGATAAAATATAAGGAATTTTTATTGTTTCTATTACTAAGCCAACCTAGCGGAGTTAGGGCTATAAAGCCCTCTCTTACACTCAACTAGGAAGGCCCGAGACCGCCTCCATGCCCTCCAAAGCATGGCCAGAAAATGTAGCTAGTGTGGGACTCGAACCAACAACCTTTCGTTTGAAAGTCAGAGTCCGTACCACTACACTACATGTGCCGACTGATTGTGTAGAAATAATATTGCATTTGACCCAAAGAGGGGGGGGGGGCCGGGCAGTGGCGGACTGGGACTGGAAATCGACCTTGGCATTTTCGGATACCGCGGCCCCTTCCTCAGGTCAAAATGCTGTTGTAATGCTTGTTATTAGAATGCATTTTATTTTAGGTTATTTTGAAATATATTACGATTTTTTTCCTTTGGACGTCCGGCACCAAACAACTATTTGGGTAAAAAAATTTACGATTTTTACAGCAGTAATTTATAGAGGAAGACATATTCATGTTACCGAACTAGATTTATTTAATTCTCAACATTTTATTTCGGGGGGGGGGGGGGAGCTGCAGCTCAATAAGCCCCTCTTGCATACGGCCTTGAAACCGACCATTGCATTGGAATAAGGAACTTTAAACATTAAACCTTACCTTAAGCAAGACTTGTATACAAACCTACTTAAAGTGAGTTAACACATTTATGACAGTGTCAATATTGATAAACATGTCTGAGCTTGCCTTGCCCATTGGCACTTGCAGGCGGTATGGGTCGAGGAGTGAGCCTGTTAGCCAATGGTCTGAGATTCATTCGGAAACAATATGTCCGAAAAACTATGGGTAAGGGAAGGTTAAATCAGGGACGGTTTCAGAAAAAGTTTTCGGGGGGGGGGGGTGCGGTGGCCTGAAAAATATCGCGATTCTTTTATAATTTTTTTTAATTTCCTTCAAAAGCCCATTCTATCTAGTATAAAGCTATTTCTGTTGGGGAGGGGGGGGGGCGACCGCCCCCACCGCCCCCCAAGGTTCCGTCCCTGGGTTCAATGGACCCCACTACAAATAGGCCTACCTTTATAATAAGCCCATCGATAATAATAGTTATAATAACCCAACCAAGCAAATTACCTTACAATATATTTAGAGGAAAAAATTAGCAAGAATTCCGTCCTGGATTTTTGGGACCTGATTATGCAACGATACCCGCGGGGCCATTAACCTATTTATCTGAGCCATGGCACCTGAAAAATACTACTTGCACTCCACTTGTAGAGCCGGTACCTTTAGGTCCATCGTAATATAGCTCACAAGCCTTCAGTGTGTGTATACCGCCATTCCGACCAGCCACAGTCATTATTAGTGCATTAAATTCGTTGGACGATTCCTTGTGAATATTAATCTATACCATTACGGTTACTCTCTCTCTTGATGACACTATCCGAGTGTACCGTATATGGGTTTCTGTAGGCACCCACTAACAGTAAAAACTTGAGTTGGGATTACGATTAGCAATGGAAAACATAAGGTAAGTAGTGTCTACCCCTCCAACAAAAGTGAATAGAGAACTTGTGTATAGTATAGGAATACATTGAGAAATGACGTCAACACAAGGTTTTGATTGGTTGGCTCAAGCATTTTCCTAACCAAAAGTTGTCCATTCCACAGAAATTGCATTTTAACAGAATTTATCGATTTGTATTGCATTCCTATTTTAGCCTACGTTATTATATGGATTCTGTGATGGTCAAAATGTTTGGTTTAGAGATTTCAACAGGATTTTCAGAAAAAAATGGTTTCCAAGAAATGTCTGTCCGTCTGTTTGTCTATCTGTCTGCCCGTGTGGTGTTGTGTGGCCAAACTATTTGACGTATTTTGAGGAAATTTGGCATGTAGGTTCATAAAATCCATTCCTCGGGAGTACTTTTTCTGTTTTGGACATGAATCTTAAGGATTATACCCAAGGCCGTAGCCAGGACTTTTATTCTGGGGGGGGGGGTGTTCAGAAATTTCATTGGATATTACATAGTGGTTTTTATTTTTCCTCTCAAAATCCGATTCTGTCTAGTATCAAGCTATTTCATTTCGGGGGGAAGGGGGTCTGAACCCCCATGGCCCATGAACCCCCCTTGGCTACGGCTTTGATTGTACCCCCAGAAAACGGTCAAAAACAAATTAAAATAAGTTTTTTTTTAAAATGGCTAAAAAATTCCCATGCAGTAGGTAGCCTATATTTGTTGTTGTAAATGTAAACAAAACCCACTAGGCCGCTTCCTCCTCGGTAATTTCAATCTGGGCAAAAATTAACTAAATTACTTTAAAAAAACTTAATTAAAAACTAAATTTTCATGAAACATGACTAAATATTTGTCTGAGAAACTTTTCCATTACATTGTATCATATGCCATTATTATTGAGTAGGATTATATTGTCAGGACATGTAGAGTGGTGGTACAGACTCTGACTTTCCCCCGAAAGGTTGTTGGTTCGAGTCCTACACTTGCTACATTTTCTGGCTATGCTTCGGAGGGCATGTATAGCAGGCGGTCCCGGGTCTTCCTAGTTGAGTGCAAGAGAGGGCTTTGCAGCCCTAGCCCCTAACTGACTTGACTTAGTAATAGAACAAAAAAAGTCAAATTTATTTATTTATTGTTGTCTGCCTTTTATTAGGCTATGCATTTGTCCCATCGATCAATCCAATACTTTAGGATAGGAAAAATCGTGGCAGTAGAAATTTAACCCAAGGACTATTATTTAGCATGGAACAATTCAACTTAAAATGGAAATGGAGCCTGGTATATAAGGGCGCTGTAAACTACTCATACAATGGATTGTCATGGCAGAATACAATATTTTTATGGATTGGCAGGTGTATTCAGGGACAGACAGACGCAGGGGCGTAAAATTGGGGGGGGGGGTACGGTCCAACTTGCCCCTCCAGCCTCGAGTAATGTAAGACGTGGTTCATACTTCATTTTCTCCTTTGCAGCAACATGAATGTAAGCATTCCTTTTTTTATCGACAGCTATACTTTACGACTATTAAAATGCGTAAAACCCCACTATTTTGCTCTTATATTTTCAATTTTCCCTTATCCTGCCTGATGACGTCATAAGGTCTACTTAGTTTTGCCCCCGCCATCATTCTCGAACTTTACGCCTCTGGACAGACGGACTTAGTGAATTAATATAATATAGAGAGAGGGCCAAATGGGAAACTCCTCACCACCATCAATACTGCAAACGCCCAAAATTGCAAGTTGCGGTCCCTTCATCGGCTTCATCTACGACAGTGGGCTTATGCTGTTATGCTCAACTTTTAGAGGGCTGAGCAAGCTTAGGTAATATCTGAATAGGCGGGGTTTCCACCGACCGGCTAGGGCTAAATACAAATACGGTGACGTGGTAGCAGACATTCAAGACTTAGGCCGGGTTTCCACCGACCTCGCATTGCAGAATGCAAATGGCATTGACGGAAATTTTTGTTTTACTCTATGCCATAGTTAAAATTGATGAATGATTATAGAGTAAAATCACAAACAAACTAACTAAAAAAAATGGCGTCATGGGATATGTTAATTACAAACATTTTTATAGATTTCTATAAAAAGAGAAACAAACATTTCCGTAAGTGTCATTTGCATTCTGCAATGCGTAGTCGGTGGAAACCCCGTCTAAGTCTTGAATGACTGTTACCACGTCACCGTATTTGTATTTAGCCCTAGTCGGTCGGTGGAAACCCCACCATAACACCAGCCTTATTTATATCCATTGTGAAGAACTTTAAGTATCAGTGAGTCAAGCACTCCATTGCCTGTAGAATAGCGATGATTCTGTATGGCGCGGTTCCCACCGACCGGCTAGGGCTAAATACAAATACGGTGACGTGGTAACAGACATTCAAGTGTTTCCACCGACCTCGCATTGCAGAATGACATTGACGGAAATGTTTGTTTTTCTTTTTATAGAAATCTATTAAAATATTTGTAATTAACATATCCCATGACGCCATTTTTTAATTTTGGTTAGTTTGTTTGTGATTTTACTCTATGATCATTGATCAATTTTAACTATGGCATAGAGTAAAACAAACATTTCCGTCAATGCCACTTGCATTCTGCAATGCGAGGTCGGTGGAAACCCCGCCTAAGTCTTGAATGTCTGCTGCCACGTCACCGTTTTTGTATTTAGCCCTAGCCGGTCGGTGGAATCCCCGCCTAAGTATGGGTTTCCTTCCTTGTCCCGATCATTATCACAGCCTTCATGTCGAAGAAGTTGAACCACTCAACCAATTATAGAAACAATGGCCATAATATGTGCTGTTTCTATCTCCAGAATCTGGTTCAAGATCAATACAGGAGGATTTATTATATAGTACCTATAACCTATCTGTAATGTTTTATTTTATTTTATTTTATTTAGAAAATTGCGCCCATTTACAATAGTGGGCGAAAGTTCAATGCAGTAGATAATAAGGGGGACTTCAGATTTTTAAGCGGAGGTATCTATAGCCAGGTATCTAGATGTCAGAGAGTTTATTATTAGCTTCAATGTAATTAAGTTTAATGCTACCTGCCTTTAGAGCTATTGGGCAACTGCATATTCACATGTACATGTAATAGCCTACTACGACACACTATCTCCACTCGTCTTATTAATTTGTAGATTTCTTTCATTACACATCAATTAAAGGTCCTTAGCGTTTGCCATCGCGGGTCCCCCTTGAAATATTAAAGTATAGGCTTAGGCTAGCCACTAGGCGTGCCAAAGATGAATGTCTTCTCGGCCTCCTGCAGCCCTATTACGGCGATTTGGGATTAACATATTACCGGGTTTATTCAATTGTTTCGAACAAGTGAGTGTAAAATGCGGGGGAAATTCAAATTGATAAATTAATATTTTTATTGAGTTTTCAATTTTTCCTCCCTTACATGCACACACACATTAATTAAAATTCTTAGAATATTTCAAAATTCTACCTGTACATTTAAATATTTATTAGTATTTCCTTCAATTTATTTAAAAAAAATGCAACCGTTCACTTGTATTCCTATAATTTAGTAATTTGAATTTACCGCGCATATTTTGACACCGTTACGTGACACCTAACTAATGGGGTATTAAAAACTAAACTCCGGTATTATGTTAATCCCGAATCGCCATGATAGGGCTGCTGCACCAGTTATTGGGTATTATTACCGCCTTTTGCGTATACTGGTCTGCAAAGGGCTGCAGCGCGTGGGGACGGGACATAGGTTCACAATGCAGAGCAGCAGGTAGCCTAAAAGGAAAAGCTGGGTCGCCGAGAGGGAGTTGATGAGTAGCCTAGTTGCAGTCAGTCTGAGTTGAGCGGCATTGGGCGGTGTTGAGATTTCCATCCGGGTAGTGTTGCACGCGACTCTCGGCGGCAGTGAAACCGACAAGTGAAAAAGGCTGTTTTAGAATTTATATTAGACCGATACGATGTTTCAATTGGTAAGATTTTTCTTTCCAACCATTCTCCAACTTACATTAACGGTGGTTGCTTACATATTATATTAATAGCTCCTGCTACTGCCTTGAATGATTGTAGTTAAATCATTTGATTTTTTTTTAAACAATGATGGTTTAAATCATGTTGTTTGAAACTTTACAGGATGTACATATTTATGTTTTCTGATGTAAGGATCTCAGCACTCTGTACTGTACATTTAGACTATTTATTAGTATTGGTGTGTATTTCTGGCCCTATAGTATATTTATACGACAAAGTCATTGGACCAAAAATTGATTTTCATTGCAGAAAACCCTCTTATTATGAAAAAAAAATAATAATGAAAGAAAGAAAATTGTCTTTATTTTCACATTGTGTGAAATTTGCGAATTGCTTATTTCTCTTAAAATTAGAGCGAAAATGAGTCTGTTATCTAATATTGCAAGATGATGGGAGTTCAATTTTTTCACGGCCTATGGCCGTCATTATTATTTGGTTGTATTTATTTGTATTTGGTCGGTTGATATACAATTATGTTTATTAGAGCGTGAGATTAAATTAATAAATTAATAAATATTGACTTTTTTTGTTCTATTACTAAGCCAGCCTAGCGGAGTCAGCGCTATAAAGTCCTCTCTTAAACTCAACTAGGAAGGCCGGGGACCGCCTGCTTTACATTCCCTCCAGAGCATGGCCAGAAAATGTAGGAAGTGTAGGACTCGAACCAACAACCTTTCAGGTGAAGAGTCCGTACCACTACTCTACATGCCTTGACTGAGATTGTGATGACCAAATAATTCTAAACCAAATTTCTATTCAAATTTCATGTAGCCCATGTATAAGCCTACGTATTTTTTGTAGTCCAATAAGGACATATCTGAACCTCTTCTGACAAGCAAGTCGGCAAAGGAGATCGCAAAAATGGATAATTGAAACTGAGTTTGGGTATTACACTTCACTAGGTGTAGATAAAATATAATGTATTAATTTGAATGTTGAATGATTACCCTCAAATTGACGGCAACGTTTGTGTCAAACTGTGACCCGTTCACAGGAACTGCCAACCCCTGTGTGGCAGCCAATGACTTCTTTCGTTGTCCTTGGCCTTTGAGGTCATCAAACTGAACCGAAACTTCTTACTAATTATTAATAATTCACCATTATTGGAGACATGATTGTATTACTGTACGTATATTTTGGCATGCTAAATTACAATAATAGTAGTATCGAGCATTACAATAGTCCAGAAGTTATAGGTAATTATCCTATAAGTACTTCTATACTGAAAAAAAATCATGGTGTCTGTATTAATTTGATACGGTACCTACCGCATATGTGTAGACTTGGATATCATTACACTAGAAAGTATCATAATCTATAATCTATATCTATAATTTCACTTGGTGTATTAAAGAGTTTAAAAATTCTAAACTTAATAATACGATACTCGTAAATTAGTATTTTCATAGTTTAACAGTACGATTCGTACATGCTTTTCTATTTATCAAATTTACAGGTTCCCAAACCAACAATCTAATCTCTATGGTAAAATTGTCGTACCGTAATGTTAAATTTTGTTTGTTTGTTCAATAAAACATTTTCGTATACTAGAACGGACAGTACAATTTAATACTACACAACAATTGTAATATTTATATATAGCATGGCATCCATTACAATACAATCCATTATAAAAATTATAAAACATTTCAGCATGATAACTTTTTATAAGAAACAAAACTTTTTCTGGGAAGCTATCTGTTTGGTTATGTTACCCTATTTAGCACCTAAAACATACCTGAAGATAGGAAACATTGATGATTCATTTTTTCATTTTTCATAAAAATTGAGCCTTTTCATTTTTTTTTTGTCCCCTGAAACTATTATGGGGCAAACGGTCCAGTGGGTTTTAATTAATAAGGACTAAAATATATGAGAATTAAAAAAAAAACTGGAGTTCTTTTGAGAAACATTTTTTTGCCGTTTATTCTTGAGTTTTTGGGGTATAAAATCCCCCAAAATTGAGTTAGTCCAAAATAGAATAAGATAGTTCTGAGATATGATTTTTTTTCGTATGCCGAATTTCATGAAAATCCCTCAACCAGTTTGTCCAAAAATTGACAAACAGACAGACCGGACAGACAGACAGACAGACTGACATTTCGTAAAAACTTAGTTCCTGCAGGAACTACCATGGTAGTACGTACCTTAAAACGTGTAAATCCATTGAAATCTCGAAATCGAAAATGTTCAGCATCACAAAGCTTTGTTTATATTAGTGTATAACAATGGAAAAGCAATGAATTATAGCTCATTGTTAAAATTAACTTTGTGTAGTTTTACGTAATAAAATTATAAATTAAAAATTCACAACCGGTTTCGGCTCCCGCCATCGTCAAGTGCGATTGAGAACAGATAAAACAGAAGGTATGCAAGCTAAAACAAAATAAAACTCATTGTCAGGATAACACACAGCATCGCATAAAGTAAACAATTTAAATTGAACAATTAAACATTAACCAATGGAAGCGCCAACAAGGGGGAACTACTTAAAAAGGTTATGTCATTAAGTAACGATTTGTTTTTAACCATAGCTTCCCTAATCTCAATGGTTTCTAAATTATCAAGAAGTTTTCTTACTTTCTTACCAAATGACATAACCTTTTTAAGTAGTTCCCCATTGTTGGCGCTTCCATTGGTTAATGTTTAGTTGTTCAATTTAAATTGTTTACTTTAAGCGATGCTGTGTATTATCCTGACAATGAGTTTTATTTTGTTTTAGCTTGCATACCTTTTGTTTTATCTGTTTTCAATCGCACTTGACGATGGCGTGAGCCGAAACCGGTTGTGAATTTTAAATTTAATTTTATTACGTAAAACTATACAAAGTTAATTTTAACAATGAGTGACAGCAAGTTTTACAAAGTTACTAAGGAGACTATTATGTTTATGAATTATAGCAAATGATTTTTCGATAGAGGGAGTTCAGCAACGTATTTGGAGTTGTGGGAACAAATATCGCGGCGCAACTACAATATAATAAAAACTATTATTTCTGGGGAGACCTCAGGACCCTTGCTTTGTCACCTGAAGATGCACATAAATAACCGAAACACCTTGGTCCTAGAGAGCGAAGATCTGTGCCATCGACCCCGTGTGAGGGACAAGGCGCCGTTTAAGTAAAGCAAAGTATTATTTTTAGTTGTAATGCTGTATGAAATGGTATGTAATGCAGTGGCGGGTCCAGGGAGGGGTCAAGGGGTCATGACCCCTTTAAGCGCTCTAAAGGGCTCCAAAATTAGACAAATTCAAGTCAGTGAAAAAAATATTATTTAATTTAAAAAAAAAAATGTAATAAAAGAAACCGTAAACTGGTCTAACAAAGTGCACCCATTTTGGACATGACCCCCTTCCAACAAAAAGCTGGATCCGCCACTGATGAAATGTATATGTTATAGCCTACCTGTAAGCGTTAGTCAAGTCGCAACAATGTCTATATATCGGTTTAATATTGCCTCTCAATGCTCAAAATTCGCCCACATGGAAAATAAAAACAATTTTCTTTCTTTCTCATATCACTATCAGACGATATTCGTATGTGATCCCCCCCCCCCCCCTCAGGCCGCGGTTTTGCAACCCTTCACCGCTGGTTGTCGGTCACGGTTGCGTTTGAGTGGTATTATATTGATCAATTTTGTGGTCGCGATTTTACACCATGGTATGTTCAATATTGTATCTATGGTTTAGGCAGGACGTGTGTAGGCTTACATGGGTTCTCGTGAAAAGTGTTCCAGAATCAGCTCATTAATTCCACATTAACGTTCAAAACTTTGACGTAGGCTATTTATAACTTATGATCTGTGACTTATGACCTCGAGGCATGTCCGCTAATCTACAGTATATTAGTGTATTAGACTACTGGTACTGTCAGGACATGTGGAGTAGTGATACGGCACTGATTCCACCGACCGGCTAGGGCTAAATACAAATACGGTGACTTGGTAACAGACATTCAAGACTTGGGGGTTTCCACAGACCTCGCATTGCAGAATGCAAATGACATTGACGGAAATGTTTGTTTTTCTTTTTATAGAAATCTATTAAAATTGATTGAAATGTTTGTAATTACCATATCCCATGACGCCATTTTTTAATTTTAGTTTGTTTATGATTTTACTCTATGATCATTGATCAATTTTAACTATGGCATAGAGGAAAACAAACATTTCCGTCAATGTCATTTGCATTCTGCAATGCGAGATCGGTGGAAACCCAGCCTAAGTCTTGAATGTCTGCTACCACGTCACCGTTTTTGTATTTAGCCCTAGCCGGTCGGTGGAATCGGCGCCTTAAGTCAGGAAATGTATAGTAGTGGTACAGACTCCGACTTTCATCCGAAAGGTTGTTGATTCCACACTGGCTACATTTTCTGGCCATGCTTCGGAGGGCATGTAAAGCAGGTGGGCCTTCCTAGTTACGTGTAAGAGAGGGCTTTATAGCCCTAAATCCGCTAGGTTGGTTTAGTTATAGAACAAAAAGTAATGTTTGGTACAGGCTACTGTCCAGCTAATAACACTGAATAAGCTGTGGCGTACTGTATTGCCACTCTCTGAAATGTTTTGCATGATGCATTCTAGGGCGAGACTGCCTTCATTAATAGCTCACAACATCGGTAATCTACCTTCAGACGTTCAAAAAATAATTAAGTTAATATCAGTTAGCCCAGTAGTCGTTCAGACATAACTGCATTCGAAAGTCTATATAAGCAGGTGGAGTGATTCAGATAAAATACAAACGAGTGAACCGGTGTATGCTTTCCTATTTATTTTATATTAGTATACAGTAGCTTTTTTTTTTTTTTTTTTTTTTTCCTTTTAAAAAAAGATTAATCGCATACAAACAATTTAATGAATGTATCCGATTGACCTCTTCAGTCGCCTCTGTAGGCTATTGTAATAGTTCTATGATAAATAATTGCTCCCATGGTTAAATATCGCCTGTAGATTTTCCCTATTCTAAAGCACTGGATTGATTGATGGGACAAGTCTGTAAGAGCAGACCAATAATACTATGTATAATATAACACTACCGAATGGCATGAACGTATGATCTTCAATGCATTGGGACTCGGATTATGAACACCTTCTTCAAAAAACATTTTTTTTTCACAACCAAATCTTTGTACGGGGATTGTTTTAGTCTTATGCCATAGTTAAAATTGATCAATGATCATAGAGTAAGCACACAAACAAACTAAAATTAAAAAAAAAAAAAAAAAAAAATGGCGTCATTTCTATAAAAAGAAAAATTCAAAATCCGTCAATGTCATTTGCATTCTGCAATGAGAGGTCGGTGGAATACCCGCCTAAATCATGAATGTCTGCTACCACGTCAATGTCTTTGCATTCTGCAATGAGAGGTCGGTGGAAACCCCACCTTAACAAACTTCACAGCGTTTGCCTAAAGTTTAGGCCCTAAGCTATTACGTAGGGTGTCTCAGTACCGTCTGTCTGACATGTCTTACCAAGCATGGGTTGATAATCTACGCAGCTAGTGTGAGACTAGGAACACCAAACAGCAACTTTGCTGCGTTGAGCTAGCCTTCGGCACAGGCACTTCAGTACGCAGCGCCGCTAGGGACTTGTCTACCTTACGCCCCAATTACACATACCGATTGGTAGGCCCTATAGCAGTACATTCGGCCGAGTAAATCGCAGTGTGATCAGCCGAGTTGGTACTCGACCTAGTGATTTACAGTGAACCATGTTCTATTATCTCGACCGAGGTGTTGTTAGGCTACAGGGATGCTTTATTGAAGTTATTGTCGGACCTGTTGAAAAGAATTAAACATTGTGCTGATTCCTATTATCCATGAAAATACTATGCATTAAAGAAATAGAAGAAACACAAACCCGTTTCATTTATTTCTATTCCTCGTGGCACACCAGTTAATTATAGTGTATTCATTCTACTTAAGTACAGCAGGTCCTGCGTACCGACTCGGTGAGGTGGGTCTAAAGTACAGTACCATACGCTACATCTCCTTAAGGCTTATCGTATGTTGCCATTACAAAGAATATCTATCTGTGAAAAGGCATTTAGCTAAGTCTTGTTAATGAAGTCTTTTATAGACTTGAGCAAATTGCTGTATGGCCTATGACACCGGACTCAAAACTGACAATGAAGATGCGTTGTCATGGAGTCATCATCAGCTGTTACGCAATAGCCATAGCAAATCGTTAGGGTCTGTTACGGCATAAATGTTAAATAACACCCACATGGGAAAGAAGAGTTTGTTGACACAAAGTCAGAGGTGGCTCCAGAGTTTGATTTCATAGCTCCTTCTTTAGGCGCCCATTCCACATACGTCAATCGTCAATGAAAAATTGAAAAAATGACGTTTTAGCAGACATTAAAGACATACTAAAAATTCTGCTACCACGTCAATTTACGCAATTTTTCAATTTTTCATTGACGATTGACGTATGTGGAATAGGCGCCTTATAACGAATTCGGGCTGATGGGCTATGCTCGAGCAAAAGCTGAACTTCCAAACGTTTCGGCAAAAGCTTTAAGACAGCGGCTCTCAAACTGTGGGCCACAGAACCCCGTCAGGGAGGCCATAGGATCTCGGGAAGAATATATTTATGAATTTTGGAAAATTCGTGGCTTATGACATTGGGAATGGGAGCTAAGGCTCGGAAAATATTGATTCCATTTCCGACATCAAAGGTCCTTCTCAACGCTTCTTAGGTTGAAGTCGACGGGCCGAAACAAACTAAAAGGATTCGACGAGGAGCTGAGAGTGGTTATTTCACAAAATATTCGTTCGAACATCAAAAATATTGTCGCTTGGAGAAAAAAACAACATGCGTATTGATATGGATTTATTTTTCCATGTAAACTGGGTGGGGGGGGGGCACGGACAATTGGCTTCTTTAAAGGTGGCCCACGGCCCTAAAAGTTTGAGGAACACTGCTTTAGGAGCTCACTTTCAGATCAACTGCGGTCCATTTCCATTTAAAATATGCATAGCTCCGTCGTCAGCCCAAAGTTAAGCTGGTTTACAGTTCTATGCAGCATAACAAAATTCAACGACATTTTCAGAACATGGCGATTTCTCATGACTATTTTACCTATCGTGAGTATATTGTACTACCATAAGAGGATAAGTACGTACTTTTTCGCGGGAAGTTACAATGGTCTTTTTTTTTTCTTTTTTTTTACTTGGGTTTTGAATCCGGATTCTGTCATTTCCCACTAACAATGCTAAAACTTCAAATGAAGTGAAAAAATAAAGTCTCTCCGCGGTTTTCTTTTTCGAAAACATTTATCCATTCCTAATTAAAGACCATACAATTATCTACAAACCTATTGCTAAAGACTTTTTCTATAGTCAATGGTTTGAGTTTGAGCCTATGAGGCAGCTCCAAAATGGCTCTGTTCAGCTGCGTCATTGAAATGTCTTTTCCAGTCCCAATAACCAATAATTATAGGTGCCAGAGGGCAGAAATGATAATGATCGCTAGTTTTTCTTAGATTCTGATGCCTTTGCACCACAAAATTGTCGATTTTACAAAACGACCGTCCGTGCGTCCAAAGTCAATGCCGCGTCTTTATGCATGTCCAGTGGCCAATGCCAAAACCAACCGGCCAATTCGACTAGAATTTCTCATGCGGGGTCCTAGGTAGGCAGATGTTTGGGCCCAGGCACGAAAACCCCCTGTATCAATTCCGGGAGAAATTAACACCGAAAACATAAAGAAAATTATGTTTTCTATGCAAATGTGAAGCGGATTGTTTAACAATCTTCAAATTGTCAAGTACATCTATTAGCCGCAATTGTTGTTACAAAAATAACCAGTAGTCTGTTGCAGCACTATTTTAAAAGGGTAATGTGTAATAAAATATTTAACTTATACATATATGTGCTATGTTACATTGTTATCTTGTCGTATACACTATACAGTATCCACTGGTTGCTGACCATTATAATTGAAATAGTTAACGGCCTGTAGCTTGTATATACGTTCTTGGTAGCAGCAAAAATAACAACAGTATATATTGTGTTGTAATTGCATAAAAAATACACGAATATTTAATATACAATGTTGCAGAAAACCCCCTGGTCACGAAATGACATAATGGTAATATCACGCCCTCTTCTTCCAGGCCCCCGCCGGATAGCGTGCTGCTTCATCTTCATTAAGCCCACTAATTGGTTTATTCTATTTTTAAATGGGATTTTTACTGGGATTAAGAAGTCATTAGCTTTTCCATTGTTTTGCCAGAAATAATGTCAGATGTCGGTAGAATGTGCTACTGCTGTTAGTGACAAAGGTATGTTTGTTGTATTCCTTGCAGGAACGTCAATGCCATGTTTAAAAATATAGTGTACATAAAAGTGAATTCGGCTTCTTAGTACAAGTACTTGTACAGCACAATGCTTTTTAAAACTGCGATATTGCGTCATTGCCATTCTCGTATGAAAACCTATAGTGGCATATTATGTACCGTAGATCAAAAATATCACTCAATTAGCGTCTGAACAGCTATCTTTAAATAAATAAAAAATAGCCTACATGCTGAGTTGCTATAGTTTGAGTTTTGTGTGAAATTACCCTTGTCAGCAGCCTTAACTAATTCATGTCCTATGACAGTTTGTGCAACAGTGGTTGGTATTTCCCCCCCCCCCCCCCCCAGGAGGAAATGTTTGATGCGGGGAAAACTAAATTGGCTAAACACGACGCTTTTCATCCAGTGGTTCACGGTCATTTGTGTACCCACCTTCTTATACACAATAAATAAACCAGTGGCGGACTGGGACTGGAAATCGACCTTTTCAGATACCGCGGTCCCTTCCTCAGGTCAAAAAGGACGCGCACTTACATTTGAAATTCAAAATGCTGTTGTAATGCTGCTTGTTATTAAGGCGGCAATTCCACCGGCGAATTTACTCCATTTGTGATTTGAGACTTATTAATGATGTCTGCTACCGTATTATAACTTAATTTATAATAGATAAGTTAAGTGTCTTCACACTAGTCTCCTAAAACAAAACAAACAAAAAATCTCAAATCACAAATGAAGTAAAATCGCCAGTGGAATTGCCGCCTTAAACAAATTTTATTTTAAAATATGTTACGATTTTTTTCCTTTGGACGTCCGGACCCAAGCAACCATTTTTGGTCCGGCCCACCGGGCAAATGTCCATCTGCCCTCTGGCCCAGTCCACCACTGAACTGAACCGACTTGTCATCGACCCATTAGGATTACTTCAGCATCCGTAGGCTTCTCAGCTGCGTACCTACTTTGGCAGGTAGAAATTGCAGACCTTTGTACTTTGTACATTGCACCAGTTGGAGATCCATCTGTTTTAGTTGTTTTTCTAGTATAATTCCATCAACATCAACCGTCATCATTGTTCAAATTTATAATGTACAACAATTTCGCATTGAACTTATGGACAAAGGCTGTCGGGTTTGAATTTAGGAGGGAAAACAAATGATTTGTGCTTTGTTTTTATATCTTAGACCTATTATAATAATATTATATTATGGTCTAAGGTTTATATAATAAAAAAACAAGATGGCGTAGAAATGGTATGATTTGTAAGGACTAGCCTATGTTTGAGTTGGAAATAAAGATAAAATTGAAATAGAGTATTATTATTGAATAAATTTAGATGAAGCGTGTTGAAGATTGAAAGTTGAAGGCCATTTATAATAACTACTATTTAAAGGGCTTTTTATGTACTGTACATATCGGCTTACTTGTAGCGGCCTGTTGAGCCTTGATTAATGCCAAAAGCCTTGTACTCTCGGACATAATTGGCCCTTAGCAAAACTGGTATGCGTTACAACCTATACAGGGCATGTAGAGTAGTGGTACAGACTCCGACTTTCACCCGAAAGGTTGTTGGTTCGAGTCTCACACTTGCTGCATTTTTTGGCCATGCTTCGTGGGGCATGTAAAGCAGGCGGTCCTAGTTGAGTGTGTAAGTGCGTAAGAGAGGGCTTTATAGCCCTAACTCCGCTAGGTTGGCTTAGTAATAGAACAAAAGAAGTCAATATTTATTTATTTATTTACACCGGCTACAAGTATTAATGTACAAGCTGAGACATGCTTACCAGCATTACCACATTGTAACAGGTGTGACTTAACCAAGTTCGGGTACGGGTCAACTTGGAACAGCAGCCTGATCATGGCGATTAAAATACCGGTATTTATTTAATCCCCTGGTATAAAAAATGTAAACAAACAAATTTTGAATGGCACTTTCCATTATAAAATTATCTTGTTTACATTTTTAATACCAGGGGATTAAATAAGTACCGGTATTATAATAGCCATGATCAGGCTGCAGGGGCTATGTATGTGTACATCTATCTGTATTTAAGGTGCAGCTCACATGAGTTTCTGCTGTTTTTAATGCCGCTTCTATCGAAGATTGGCGATCATCATGGCAATTTGGACCTTGGAGATTGTTGACCTGAAAAGGGAAGTCGTGCTCTTCCCAAACCACTACCTCAGGTTTTTCAACCAGGATGTTCTTCTCCTGCCGTGAGCCCACAGTCCTTCTATCTTCCCTTGGATTATTACATGCAAAAGGCGATATTTTTAGTTCCTCATCACATCAAGTATGTTAGTTTCCATTTCTTAACCGTCAGCAGCAACTCGGTTTCTGTGTCCATTCGCCTCAGGACCTCAGCATTCGGGATATGATCTCTCCAGGATATGCGCAGAATTCGTCTATGCATACCAACATTTCAATGCACTGATTCTGTTCTCCATAGCCTGTGTCAAGGTCCATCCCTTCATACCATATATTAATATAACGATTAGGAAGGCATAACATGTCACCAGGTCTAAGGTTCAGCCGCAGATTCCGACACCAAAATATGAGTTTATGAGCCATCAATTTACAAGTATGGTATAGTAATCGTTTAACCGCCGTAATATACGGTAGGTACCGTTTAATGAGCGGGAGGCTTGTAATCTTTACATTAAACAGAAACTGCCCCAATGCACACCAGAAAAATTCTATTCTATGCAAAATATGTATAGGCATGGTATACATACATACTATATGTATGCTTACAATACATGAATAAAGTCTGCGAGAAAGTTGCCTGAATTCATACACAGTAATTGAGCAATTTGGACACAGTATAAAGCCTAGATTCTATGGTACCTAGTAGGCTACGCTCGGCTACGGTACCTACTATAGCACTGCAAATGTTCGTCTTTTTATAGGCCTGGGAACTACTGTCCTGGAACTAGTTTGTCCACTTCATTAAACACTTTGTACATGCAGTCCACATAATTTTTTATTTTATTTTATTGTATTGTATTATATTTAGCTTGGTGCTAGGTATATGCAAAAATAAACTTGAACTATATAATCCGAAGTATGTACATACTGTTGGATTGGTACCTATATTTGTGTACCGGTATGCTACATCCCTCTCCAACTAGCCGTTAAAGTTGGCTATGGAAATGTTCTTGGGCACTATATGGAGCATGTACCTACAATGGAAAAAAGAACCGGCACGACTGAACTCATGCATGCTTTATCAAATAATGGGCCCATAAGTACCGAGATAGATAATATGAGTAGTTTCATGGTAATTAATTGTCGTGGGGGTAAATTTCGGTAGCCTCGGCTTTCCCTATCCCAAAGCACTTGATCGATGAGGCGATTGCTTAGTCTCAAACGGCGAGGCCATTGTAAGAGAACACGGAGTATGCAATGTATTAAATAATTTATCAATTAATTTCTTCAAAAAATAATTTATTCAAAACCAAAACATCGCTTGGGAAAGCAGCCTGTTCGGTTTTGTTACTCTATTTAACACCTAAAACGCACCTGAAGTTGAAAAACATCGATAGAAAGGTTCCTAAGAAAAAATATTTTTTAGGAATTTTTCATGATACTATTTTTTTTTTCCCCCCCCGGAACCAAACTATCAAGGGGCAAGCGACCTGTTGAGTTTTGTGTACGTTATAGTGACGACTACCTACCATATGTGTGATTTTAAAGAAAATCGTATGAGTATGAGTTTAGTAGCCTAGGTAGTTTTTTTTTTAGTTTCTGGATGGTCCCTAATATGCCCAAAATAAAATAAACAATGATCCCGGGATATTATGTTTGTGAACATAGGCTATATGCCAAATTTCATCATAATCCACGGAATTGTTGGCCTACAAATCGACGAACAGAGAGACAGACCGACCGAAGGATACCTACATTTCGTGAAAATAGCTTTTTGGGTACCTGAGACCTCAAAACGAGTAAATCCTTATGCTAATGTATGAAATTAATAGTAAAGCAAAAACAGATTATTTGTAATTATGAGTTATGGCGATAACTATGCAGTGGCGGCGCTACGGGGGTGCCCGGGGGCCTGCCCCCCCCCCCGAAAGTTGCTCTGGCCCCCCTGGGCCCCCCCACTTATGAGATATTTTACATGTTATATCTAGGCCTAGCAGAATTTTAGTAATTCAAAAACGTCAGAATTAAAACTGGTTACATTTTACTCACTTCATTATACCTACTTCCGATGAAAAATGTTTTGTTCTTTCATTGCCCCCCCCCCCCAGATAGAAGTCATGTCCCCCCCCCCCGCCTTAAAATTTCTAGCGCCGCCACTGTAACTATGACACAATATAAGTGAAAACTTCTAAATATAACAAGATGACTTATGATGATACCAGTATTACCAGTGTTGCCCACCCTCCCTGAAATAAAATGAACATAAATACTAAATAAGTACTAAATAGGAAAGCAATAAGTATATGCTATAGAATTATTCACCTATATTTACAATTCCTTAGTTAGGCTAAATAATGACATAGCTTTCAACACCCGCCTTCAATTCAATCCAATTTTTATTTACTTCAATACAGTAAGATAGTAGGTACATAATTATCCCCACCCTTAAAAACATGGGTATGATGACCCTGCTATTTTCAATTGAAACGCCCCCATGGGCCTATACACCGAGAAATATCCCAACAAGAAAAGGGACGACTAAGGACGTATTTACTTAAAAAAATGATTTTAGTAGAAAAATCATTAATGGTTATTATGGTGTCTGTCTCCTAAGGCAGCTATTCCACTTGTCAATATTCCATCATTTCTACATCAATAATTGATGCGATTTTTGTTTTAAGGAGACTATTATGTAGATACTTAACTTATCTATTATAAAATTATCAAGTTATAATATGGCAGAGACTTATTATTGATGCATAAATGACGGAATATTGACAAGTGGAATATCCACCTTACAGCCTAGGTTGTTAACTGTTGTTTTCTTTGAAGTGTACATTATAGTGTCAATACTAGTCTCCCAATATTTATACAAATAGGACCTAGGTCATATTTTTCCACTCCGCTTGTTTGGTTCAGTGATGGAACAAAAAGTCATTTTTGTATTCAGCATTGTCATTATACATAGCAGAAAACTGTATATTCATTACTAATCCTATACCGGTATCTGCTGCAGTGCTGCTGCCGGTATAGCTTGTGGAACCTGTTTTTCCTGTTGGAATCTGTGACATATATCAGCAACCTGTTAAAGTGTACAATTGTATTGCATCCCATCCACGATTTAGTTCTGAACTGCATGCATGAACATAAAACATATTATTGGTAGCAACCTAGGTATCTTCCTAACTTTCTATGAAGGAAAGTGAGCGTTGTGGGCTGTGGGCCGTTGACAATGCATCGCTACAACACAGTCTTCCTGTTTCAATACTCTGCATTATCATTACAGTAATGTACTGTATACGTAATAATATATACTTATAATAATACCCATTGGAGGGCTTTTTAATCGACCTATGCCTACGGCTACTTATGCCTCACGTGGCAGTGGAGTCCGATGCACGGTACCGGTATCTATTTTCAAGGTGTTGGTTGACACGTACATCAGCTGATTCCCATGTATTATTTGTTATAATATGCGATAGAATAATATACTCGTATAGTGCGTACTACCAACGTCTGCCCCATTTGCATGTAAGTACGTATATTAGTATGAATGGGTAATTAAAATAGAATAAGAAATAATTATACACTCCAACATGTAAAGGCAGTTTAGTGTAAGAAAGGGCCATTGGCCCAAACTACGCTGTTCAATAAAGACGATTTATTATTATTATTTGCGTGTCAGGAAACGTCGGTGTTGATGTATTCATTCTTTTTACACACCGATTGTTAGGCCGTTAAGGACGTAGCTGATTCCGACCAATTACTCGATTTCGGAATCTACATTTTGATAATAATATGATATGTGGCTGTCACCAATTGGTCACAGTTCATGTGTTCAAACTTCCGACAACTTCAATACTTAGATATTAACGTTTTTAATTGTTTCTTTCGCAGGCTAGTTCCACTAGAGCCATCAATAAGCCCTTCCAGTGACGCTGTCACTCAGCCTTTCCTGGGACCTAACGGAGAAATGCCCCACCAGGAACACATAACTTGTCCAGAAAAGGTATGTTCAGCCAAGACTCTCTGCATCAATAAGGTTATGCAACCGTGCAGTTAGACTGCTCTTCCAGCAGGTCTACGTTAATATTGCAATAATTAATAATTCATAGTCCGGACCCAGTAGCCCACTGGTCCTATAAATAATTTAATTATTTTATTTAAAGTACATTTCGAATATAATGGTAGTTCTTTGGTAGGCTGATACATGATATGCAGCTAATTGACTAACAATTGTATATTACTAGATACAAATATAATAATAACTTAAAATGAACATGTGAATAAGTTTTCCCGCCAAAATGGTGGGAAGTAGTGACACCTACTACATAATTTAATCAACTAACAGTTTACAGCTTTACCAGTAGAGTGCAGGTCAATTCACTAATTGTAGCTGCACGCCTATGTGTGAGGGACTGTAAACGGAACTTGCTTCTTATAGATTGCATACCAGAAATGTCTCAATTTAAAATGATCTAAATATTTGTGAGATAACTTGTTCTTTTACTGACCCCTTCCCCAACATTACCGGCTCCAACTCTCCAAGCAAAGAAGTTCTAACTGCAATCTACAGGTGATTTTGGTGACGGGTTGCAATGTAGTGGGACTTTGTAACGAAACGTCATTAATTAGGATTTAGTCAGCAGTTTGAGCTGGAAACAAGTGGGTTAGTGGTGAAGTTTTGTGTTTTAGGACTTGGAAAGTGGACGGGAAAAAACTGGTGGTGTGTCAGTTCCACTAAGGTACAAAAAACCACTCAAGATGATTTTGTGTCTTGGGACTATCGGCGGATTTGCTGCTGTTGCATGGTTTCTGTTTGGATGGAACGCTGTTCCACTAGTCTTTCTAATTGCTGCTGCTGCATACATTGCCACTGGCAGAAGATGGAGATGGTTCTATGTAGCTGCGAAGACTGTCAAGAGAGATTTAATGTAAGTAGGCCATTTTAACATGGTAGGGTTATGTTTATATGTTTATTTACTTATTTACCTAGGCTCTACCCAGGTTCTAGGGGAATTGGGGCTTTAAAATTAGTTCATTTGTGACTATAGCGACTACTTCGTGAAGTCATGCTTACAACGTGTCAACGGCAAGCTTGTCTCAACTTGTCCATTAACGCTTGTAGCCGGTTTAGGACGTTGCCTAGATTAGCCTTATCGACGCGTACCTGTTTGCCAATTGCCAAAAATTCATATGGAAACAGGAAAAAGAACCGGTGGCCTAGGAGTGAATTCGTACAAGCTTTCCTACTTATCAATTAGTATAGGTACCGAGATAGATAATATGAGTTGGCCTAGTTGCTAGGTAATCAATAATTGTCCTAGGGTTAAATTTCAGTTGCATCGACTTTCTCTATCCCAAATTCCCAAAGCACTGAATCGATCTATGTAACTGCAAAGGCTTTCACGGCAGTGGAATCCGGGCTGATGGGGCGTGGTCGAATTGAAGGTGAACTTCCAAACGTTTCGTCAACATCTATTCTGCGGTTGACATCTTCAGTGGCGCTGCGTAGACTTCGAAGGTTGTACCTAGGTGGCTCCGTATTCTACTGGTTCTTCATGGTTAAATTTCAGTTGCATCGACTTTCTCTATCCCAAATTCCCAAAGCACTGAATCGATCTATGTAACTGCAAAGGCTTTCACGGCAGTAGAATCCGGGCTGATGGGGCGTGGTCGAATTGAAAGTGAACTTCCAAACGTTTCGTCAACATCTATTCTGAGGTTGACATCTTCAGTGGCGCTGCGTAGACTTCGAAGGTTGTACCTAGGTGGCTCCGTATTCTACTGGTTCTTCATTCAACTGAATCGATCGATGGAATTGCATAGTCTGGAACGGTTATATCAATATATACAACAATATTGTCAGGGCATGCAACGTATTGGGGCATTAATTATCCATAAGTTTTTCCAAAAATAATTCTTCATTCAAAACCAAAACTTTGGTTGGGAAAGTGACGTGCTCGGTTTTGTTAATCCATTTAACACCTAAAACATATATGAAGTTGGAAAGCACCGATAGAAAGGTTCCAAAGAAAAAATATTTTTTAGTCATTTTTTGTACGATCAAGGTGCAAGCGACCTATTGCGTTTTGTTTACATTAATAACGACTAAAATACTGTATATGTGAATTTAATGAAAATCGTGGGAGCCGTTTTTGAGAAAATTTTTTAGACGTTTCTATAGAGTTTTATATAGAGTCTATAGAGAGAGAGTAAACCCCCCCAAAATTGAGTTAGCCCATAAAAAACGGTCCCGAGGTATGATTTTTGTGAACCTACATGCTAAATTTTATAAAAATCCACTAAGTAGATTGCCCATAACTTGTGAAAAAGACAGAAATTTTGTAACAACCACTTTTTTGGGTTCTTGGGACCTCAAAGCATCTAAATCCACTGAAATCTCAAAACTGTGAATTTCGACCATCACAAAGCTTTCCTTATACTAGGTACGCATAAAAAGCCCTTCAGGACATTATTAGAGCCGTAGTACCTACCAAGAGTTGCCGGCAGGCCTGGAATTTGCCCAATCTGAAAATAAAGACAATTTTCTTTCTATCAAAACACGTAATATCTTAAACCAGGAGGGGCAGCTGCTTGCTCCCTGGAGGCTATCTTAATTGCAGATCCAGGTTTTTCTTGCGGGGAGGATCCACCCCTAGAGGCTGTTTAGAAAAAGTAGGGTCAATAATAATTTTATTGGTTTTTACCTTATAGTTGCCCTAAACCTCATTGACCTTAACCCAGTGAGTATTACTTGTAGAGGCAAGAAGCTAGCCTTAGCCTAGAGCCTGTGACTCTCACCTAGCGGGTCCATCCATCTAACGATGCTCTGGACGTAATGGTTTCAGTATTGCTTCAAACATGGTTCAATGTTCTCGGAAACCAAACCGTTGGATTTTGATGGAATAAATACTGGAGAAAATACCTAGGGGTAGGAAAAACATTGAGCCGCCTTTTTTATTTTTTTAATAATCATTCCTGGTATTTCTTTCCCACCCAAAAATTTTCTCGTCGTTCTCGTCTACTAACTCAGTTTAACGTTGTGTCACTTCCTCTACCCGTTCACCTTGAAATTGCGACAAATAATGTGTTTAATGGGAAAGCTGAGCTTAAATAATTTGATACTGCCAATACAGGACTTTCTCACTGTTGCACTATATCGGTTCCACAAAAAATGATTGTTCTCCCGTACATTTTGTGTTTCCGGCCTCTACTACGGGCCGTTGGAGCGTTCAGGCCGTCTACGTTCGTGACCCATACTGCCTACACTGCTATTATTATAATTCAGTAATTTAATCATTCCTAATTTTTCTTTCAGACATGATAGTTTTCTCGTCTGACTCGTTTATTAACACCGGTTAAAGCTGCGTCACTTCCTTTCCTCGTTCACCTTGAAATTGCTGCAAATACTGTATTAGACACTAGTTAACTAGTAGGAAAACTTAAACCAGTACTCCTATGTATGACTATATGAGTTCTTTGGGTCTTTCGTTCGTTCCTTTAACTTTTGGTCATTGTAAAAAGGGATAACCTATAAGTTTGCATCAGAAAAAACCTCTGCTCCTGTTGAACAACATCCCTGCGCATTCAGCCAATCAAAATCAAAATTAATTATATAAGAAGGGTTTAAGCTGCTCAATATGATACTTATGCAACCTTCTTATATTAGATACATAATATTATTAGATCATATGGATCATACCTGGCCTCATAACTACAATACCACAGAGCTACCCTTTACCAGACTAGGTTCACGCATCATGTTGATGTATTGGCCTGAATCGTGGCCCCTTACAACAAAAATAACGGAAAGTATGGGTTGAAGCACTAGAAAGAGAGGGACTGAAAGTTATTTTTTTCGAACGCCTGCTTTCAACATTTCTGCTTTAAGCAACCCTGTCAGCCTGGCGGGGGGAGTCTGTTTCTTAACTTGAGGCACCCTAAGGGCAGACTCCTTCACCTCGGGGAGAAAGGTAGTTGAATGACAGGGTGGACCTCCTGATTATGGTGGATTTCGAACCTCTTGGGGAACATAGTAAAGTAACAAGATTAATTTGGAGTTGGCCAGGACTCGCCACGCACATTGACTGGTATAGTCACAGCGCGTTGTCATGTCCGACCATGTTCACCTGCCAACGCTATGCACGCTACCAAGTTTGCCGCACTTTGAAACACGCTCTGCTCTCGTGGATTCAACTTGGTAAGGCCGTTGGCCAGGGGGACTGAAGTGAACCGTGCCAAAACAGAGTATATGGAATGTGTACGACAAGAACCAGGCACAGTCAGGCACCCCTAAACAATGTAGGCACGTTCAAGTACCTAGGTAGTTTCATAGAGCAAAAAGTGGGCTGTCAGGAAGATGCCAAGAGTCGATTAAAAGCCGGCTGAACGAAGTTTCGAGATATGTCCGGGATACTAACAGACTTACGAAAGTGTGAGGAAAATATGGTTCACGCAGCCGAAATGCGAATGCTAAGAAGATCCTGTGGTAGCACTGAGAGACTAACGTAGTAACCAAGATATAAAGCATGAGATGAGAACCCGTGACGTTCAGGAGAACCTGAGAGAAAAGAGGCTGAAGTGGTACTACGGTAGACGTACTACCTAGAGCCGAAAACCACCTAATCAAAAGAGTAATGAACCGGGAGATACAAGGAAGAAAAGCAGGAAGGTAGGAAATGGGGGGAAAGATCGCCGGAGATATGAGAAGTTTGGGCTCTCAACCGATGACGCGCAGAACAGGACTGTGTGGAAACGCTGCTGTCGTGCCGTGACCCTACATGATGAGGTAGTAAAAGTAAAGTATAACTTTTGACACAACTTAGAGAATACCATGAGAAATATTTCGGGGAAAAACATAGCTGGTTGCCGATGATTCCGATGATTACGCCTTATTTTCCTGGGCTTCGAGGCCGAACTGTACTGTATTTTAAACATTTATCTTTGAGTCTTGGCATTGAATGTACGCCGCACTATAAGCTGCTGAACTAAGAGGAGGATCACAGTGGAGGACAATCAATTAATTGAAATGGTGATGGCCCATTGCCTTAACTGGTATGTGACTCTTGCGAACTCGGCTGATTCTTCACATGCACTCATGCACATCTTGCCTTCATGCCCCCAAGCTTCCATGCAATCAGAGGCTTTTACAGGGCCGGGCAGCATGCGACAAGACTCTGATAATTACCCAACAAGTTCCTATGTAAAATTTAAATGTTTAATTACCAATTTTTTTAAGGAGGGGGGGGGGGAGATATTCGTCTTTGCATGTAAAAGTTGAGCACTTGAACACGCATTCAATACGCTGCAGTGTCTTATTCTCAACCAGATACTTAAGCTGTAGCCTTTCGTTGCGCGACTTGTCACTTGAAGGCAGTCGTTTTTGGCCCTGAAGGAAGGAAAAATGTTGAAACCCCCCGACAACATATTCTATGAAATTGCAGCCTTCTGCATTTTTCCAACAACCTGTATCCTAGCCCCTAGGTTAATTTATGTTTTCTTTAACCTTGCCAATAATGAGTTTACTAGTATTAGGCACCTTTAAATTGCCTTTTACAATTTCGCGTTGGTTATCAATTTTCCTCGCAATGCCGTCATCAGCTCAATTTTTTATGCAATGGATATTGTATAATTTACTAGAAACCTACTGGTTTTAAGTTGCAACTTTCAAGTCACGGACGTTGAGTTTGCCTTTACAATAGAAACACCGAGTCATCTTTGTCATCATTTTTATCGTATTATTTAGAAGTTCATTCTCTGCCTTGGATTGGTCAAGTGCAGACTCTATGTATACCCAACTCTCTCTCCTCCCATTCGTCCTATTTCCTTCTTATTAATTATGAATAGAAATTTAGGGAAAGTTGGTATGAAACTGAACAATTCAGCGAAAATACTGGCTTTGCTTTTAAAGATAACACCACAGTGTTGGCATAACATTTATTATTATTATTATTTTTTTTTTGCAGAGCGCTGAATCGTTTTATTAAAATAATTATAGTAAGCCGCTCCAATCAGCGGAACAACAAGTCAATAGTTGATCTCTTCCGGGAAAATGTCAAAAAATTTCCCAATAAGGTTGCCTTGATTTTCGAGGGACAAGAATGGACATTTCAGCAGGTAATAATTCCGAAAATACGATATTATGCATTTATTTATAGTTGTGATTCTCCCAGTAGCCTATATAATTGTTGGATTTCTTGCATTTCCAGGTGGAAGATTACAGTAACCAGGTGGCTCACGTGTTTAAAAACAACGGATACAAAAAGGGTGACGCTGTTGCGTTGTTTTTAGAGAATAGACCTGAATTCATCTGTCTGTGGCTGGGTCTGGCAAAAATCGGTGTCGTTGTTCCTCTAATTAACTATAATCTCAGGGATCAGTCCCTGCTACATTCCTTCAATGTCGCCAAATCGCAGGCCATTATCTTCGGTAGTGAGCTCACGGAAGGTAAGCGGTAGTTCTGATTATTAATACATTTTGGCAGAGGCGGCCTTAGGGGGTGGTGAACAGGGCAATTGCCCGGGGCCTCGCCCTTGCAGGGGCCCGCGCAACAAGCCCTAGCGGATCTAGAAATTTTTCGAGGGGGGGGGGGGCTGAACTAGTGGATGGAAAGCCTATATAGTAAGGAGGTCATATGCGGAAGCAAGTTCGTATAGACCAATATGCCTTAATTCATTCATGCTTAAAACTATGGAAAAAATTCTTGATAAAGAAATAAGAAAAATCTTGAAGAGGAACAATGATCTTCATGAAAATCAATTTGCATACAGACCAGGAAGATCAACTGAGGCTGCACTACACATGCTAGTCAGCAAGGTTGAAAAATCCTTGGAATGTAAAGAAATTGCTCTTGCAACATTCATGGATATAGAGGGTGCCTTCAACAACACTACCTATAGCTCAATGATAAGAGCAGTTAGGGAAGCTGGAGTTAAAGGTACAACTTGTCGATGGATAAAAAATATGCTCTATCGTAGAGAACTACAGGCCTCGTTGTTTGATACCGAGAAGGTAGTGTTGGCGACCAAAGGATGTGCTCAGGGGGGTGTTCTCTCACCTCTACTGTGGAATCTGGTGGCCGATAGACTTTTGGTAACTCTGAATGGGGAGGGACTGTACACACAAGCCTTTGCGGATGACTTTGTCATAGTGGTGGTGGGTAAATTCATCGCTACTGTGATGGAACTAATGCAAAGAGCTATTAAAATAGTAGAGAATTGGTGTCTGGAAGAATCCCTTAGAGTTAATCCTGCCAAAACTCACATTATTCCATTCACTCGCCAACAAAGGGTGAGTGATAGGGAACCTCCAATACTATTTGGAGAACAACTCAAATGGGCGAAGGAAGTCAAGTATTTGGGGGTCACTTTAGACCGGACTCTTACTTGGAATGCCCATCTAAAGTCTAGAGTAATCCAAGCGAAAAACTGCATGTTTGCATGCAGGAGAGCGATTGGGAAAACTTGGGGGATAAGGCCTAGAATGACTTACTGGCTATATACGGCTGTCATAAGGCCTATAATCTCATATGCTGCTGTAGTTTGGTGGCAGAAGGCAAATCAAACCACAGCGAAATTAACACTAAATAGTGTGCAGAGGTTGGCTTGCATAGGAATAACAGGTGCAATGTCTACCACTCCCACTGACGCCCTAGATACCCTTCTGGATCTCCCATCATTAAATTTATTTATTATGGGGCAGGCCAGAATGAGTGCGTACAGATTGGAGCAAGGAGGACTCTGGGAAAATTCCCTCAGAGGACACTGTGCTATAAAAAACTCAATTACTGAGGAAGGCATTAGTATGCCATCTGATCAGATGTTGCCTGAATATGACTTTAGGAGGCCCTTCGAATCCAGAATCTTAACTCGAGAAAGCTGGACGGAGGGTACGCTGAGCCAGGAGGCTGGCACACTGGTATGGTTTACTGATGGCTCTAAGACAGCAAATGGTACGGGTGCGGGAATTAACGGGGTGAACCCAGTTAAGTCCATCAGCATAAGCCTGGGAAAATTTTGCACGGTTTTTCAGGCTGAAGTCTGTGCCATTGCTGAGTGCTTAAGGGAAATTCTGAGAATGGAATATGAGAATAAGACCATTCACATTTTTTCTGATAGCCAGGCAGCTATTAAAGCTCTGGATTCTTACTGTACTAAATCAAAGTTAGTACGGGATTGTAAACAGCTCCTACTCAGAGTAAGTAAAAATAATAAACTTAAGTTGGAGTGGGTGCCGGGACACTCTGGAGTAGAGGGAAATGAACGAGCCGATGCACTAGCAAATATAGGTTCGGACTCAATATTTGTTGGACCAGAGCCAACCTGTGGTATATCCTATGGAAGTGTACGCACTATAGTTGACAGATGGATCCAGACCAAGAAAATTGAATCCTGGCACAATATGACAGAAAAACGAAGTCTAAAAAGACTTGGAATAAAACCATCAAAAAAACTTACCCAAAATTTGCTATTACTTGGCAGATTAGAAATAAGGAATATTGTTGGTTTGCTCACAGGGCACTGCCACCTAAGGCATCATCTGTATAAACTCAAAGTCCACACGGACAGTAGAGAATGTAGATGGTGTGAAATGGAGGACGAAACAGCAGAGCACGTTCTCTTAGAATGTGAAGCTCTGGCCAAAAACCGTTTCAGAATACTGGGAATACCAGGGTCAGAAACGAAGACAATTCGTGAAGATCCAGTAGGAAAAACCCGCTCTTTCATCAAGAAAGTGGGTATATTCCAGACATGAATCTCCATGACAAAGCGGCTGCAATAGATCTCAAAGGTCGACGCAACGAACCTTACCTTAAGGAGGCACCGCAAAAAAAAAAAAAAAAAAAAAAAAAAAAGGAGGTCTATGACGGAGTGAAGACTTTTTTGAAAGTGTGTTGAAACTAGTGTAAGTTGGGTAAGTAAGAGAAGGCGGGGGGGGGGGGGGGGGGGGCTTTAGCCAAGCCAAGCAAATTAAAATAAATATAGATATTCTTAATTATATTTCTTTATTGAAAACTTTTGAAGCATAAAACAAAAAACATCAGACCTTTAGGTTAGAGACCCTCCCAAAAAATTAAAGATACCAAATTAATACTAAAAAAAGTTTTATTAGTGGATAAAATTACAAATACTAAAACTAAACAACCAGCAGACCTACTTTCGCATCACATGCTTTTCACGAAGGACGAAGGGCCTCGTAATGACCGCCGCCCGGAGCCTCGCAATGGGTTAGGCCGCCACTGCAATTTGGATACCTAATTGATAAATTCGATTTAGAGTTACTGTTATATTAGATTAGCCTATATGCAGACTTGTGTTCAAAATAGAGCCCAGTTTTGTGTACCCACTCAAAACATGAAAATGCCTGTACGAGGACTTATGAATTTGTGATTGGTTAAGAGTGTACAGCCCGTAGGAAATTGGCAGCCCGAAATTTAGTACTTTTTATTTTTTATTTAATTATCTAAGCAAGTGATTAAAGATTTGGCTCATTTAAGTTCTAGAAGACCACCTTCATGCATCATATAATAAGGTATTTATAATTTTCGAAATTGTAGGTTTTTCATTAACCCGATTTTACGCGAAAAGTTATTGTTTATAAATTATTATTGTGTTTATGAAAAAACTAGTTTCGAAAATTAAAAATACATTATTATATTATGCATGAAGTAGTCTTCTACAACTTCAATGCGCCAAATCTTTAACAACTTGCTTAGTTAATTAAATAAAAAGTACTAAATTTCGGGCTGCCAATTTCCTACGTATACACTCTTAAATAGGAAATTGTAATTTTTTTGCTCCACTATAGGCTATTTCTACGAATAGGCTATAAAAGTAGTTGTAATGTCGTTCAGTCTCATGCATATTTATTTGGCAGGAAATTGTGCAATGTCTAATGCAATGTCTCATGCTATTACTGTGTCATTAAGTTAACGAGCTCAGGTTAATTTTAACAGAAAAATACGACCTTGCTCTTCTTTATTTTCCGTTTATTGCAAGCATTAACAAGCATGGAGTCAATGTCAGCGCTAATGCTCGTATACTTGACCGGCAACAGTGCTCCATTACAGTTAATTTGCTGGCTCTCGTCGGTGCTATGAAAACGTGTTTGGGATGGGGCATAATTCTTTTTACCGCTATTCAACCTCAAGATCGTTAACTGCGACTTCCAAATTACTAACTTTATTTAGAGCCTCAATTAATGAATTGAAAGTTAAACATATGATGTAACTTGCACTTACAATAGAATTTCAACCGCATAAATTTGAATTCAAATGCAATAGACTTGAATAGGCTATATAAAGCTACTATGATTCAAATGTATTCTGCCCCAACAAAGTTGATTTTGAGTAGCTAAAGTATGAATCCTATTATAATTTACATACTGGGTTAGAGACAGAGATTTGTAGCCTTTTGACGAAACAATTAATTACAACCGGAAAGATACTAAACGGGTCATATATAAAGAAAAGAGGAAGCTGACCGTTGGCCACCCCTGGATCACCTCAAAATAAATCAAATCAAAATTAATTCATGGACTACATTTTTTCAGCAATTGAAGCCATCAGAGGTGATTTCGATAGCACAGTGCAACTCTTCAAGTGGACAGATAAAAGTGCAGTCAAAGATGTCTCGAGTCTAGGAAAGGATTTGAATGAGTTAATCGAAGCAGCTCCTAAATGTCCACCCCAAATTGATGACAAACTCAACTATGCTGACAAAATTTTATACATCTATACATCTGGGACAACAGGGTTGCCTAAAGCTGCTGTCATTACTGGCGCAAGGTTAGTAAATCAATTAAATGCGCCGTAGCATGTACGATAAGGCGCTCATTCCATTGACCGGCTAGGGCTATTTCCAAAAACAGTGACGTGGTAGCAGGCATTCAAGACTTAGGTTGCGTTTCCACCGATCTCGCATTGCAGAATGCAAATGACATTGACGGAAATTAGAATTTTTCTTTTTATAGAAATCTATTAAAATGTTTGTACTTAACATATCCCATGACGCCATTTTTTAATTTTAGTTTGTTTGTTTGTGATTTTACTGTATGATCATTGATCAATTTTAACTATGGCATAGAGGAAAATAAACATTTCCGTCAATTCTGCAATGCGAGGTCGGTGGAAACGCCACCTAGGTCTTGAATGTCTGCTACCACGTCACCGTTTATGGAAATAGCCCTAGCCAGTCAATGGAATGGGCACCTAAGCACTCTATATGGCGCCAATTTTTAAAGTTGGCTCATTATTTGGACGTAAGGCAGGTCTTGCCAACATGCTAACTTTAACCGAAACTTAAAAGAAAATAACCTACTGTAGTTACATATATTTTACTGTAGGTGGGCATGCCGAAAGCCGATATTATAAATATGGCCACAACGGTTATGGCGCACATGCTTATTATTGATTTTATTTAAAAACAGTAGGTAGGTAGTTATCTTGATTGATATTCTCAATTACTTATGAAATCAGTTTAAAAGTTGTTATCGCCGACTTCGTCTATTGTTTATGTGACCTTTGTTTTTCTCGATTAGCCTATTACTGACGATTACTATATTATCATATTTCATACTATACAGCGTATGATAGGTACCGTAATTAAGTTGATGTGGCTTAATTACTCGTCTCAGTCAGTAGACGACCGTGTTTTTATAATAATTTGTAGGCTCTATTATTATTTATAATTGCTTGATGTTCGTGCATACACAGCTAAGGCGCCCATTCCATTGACCGGCTAGGGCTATTTCCAAAATCAGTGACGTGGTAGCAGACATTCAAGACTTAGGTTACGTATCCACCGATTTCGCATTGCAGAATGCAAATGACATTGACGGAAATTAGAATTTTTCTTTTTATAGAAATCTATTAAAATGTTTGTACTTAACATATCCCATGAGGCTATTTTTTAATTTTAGTTTATTTGTTTGTGATTTTACTGTATGATCATTGATCAATTTTAACTATGGCATAATAGAGGAAAATAAACATTTCCGTCAATTCTGCAATGCGAGGTCGGTGGAAACGCCTCCTAAGTCTTGAATGTCTGCTACCACGTCACCGTTGTTGGAAATAGCCCTAGCCGGTCAATGGAATGGGCACCTTAGTGGCAGAGTTTCCCCTATGTATTAGCTGATATAATGTAAAGTTAAGATTTTACAGATGAAGATCGAAATTGCTAAGGATAAATAATAAATAAATAAACACGGAAAACTCCAATTTTGACAAACTTGCTAAAAGTGGCATAAAAACGGTACATATGGAATTATAACACATGTTGCAAGGCTTTCCTCCTAATGCTATTTAGTGATTTACGGAATATATCTATGTCACACTTCTGGTTAAGAATATTACACCTGGTTAGCATTCTATTGAGACCGAGTACTTGTAGGTAGTTAGTTCTGTACAAATTAATATAAAACAGACTTTTGTGCCTGGTGTTTGAAGGGACATGGATATTAATATTCACTAGGAGGGAAGAACATTGAAACTTATTTGATAGGATATTATAAACAGCAATAACATCATACATGCTTCTCCTATCAGTTAGTGCGCTGATTTCAAACAAATTTCGCAAATATTCATAAGTAAAATTGTTCCTAACAACATGTGTCTTGTAACAATAATATCTTATGAATTTTCTTTGCACATTCTCAATTTTCATAATTTGGCAATTTAGGTATGGATTCCAGTCTGGACAGTTGTATTCTAGAATTGGTCTTACTAGTGTGATATACAAGAGTTTCACTGTTTCCGCTGTAAAATGATGACTGTTTCTTTTTATGAATCCTAAAGTTCTATTTGCTTTGGCGCATATATAGTCTATGTGACTTTGATATGTTAATTGCGAGTCAAAGAAGACACCTAAATCGTTTACAGCGAGAACGCGATTTAAGGAATCATTGTTATAGCAGTAATTGAAGGAAATATTGTATTACGTTTTTTCCTAGTAAGAGTCATCACATTGCATTTTGTTGCATTTAATGTAATATCGTGCATATTGCACCAGTCAAGGAATTTATTCATAACAGCTTGTAATTCCAGGCAGTCTATGATACTGTTCACAGATATATAAAATAATAATATAATAAATAAATAAAGAGGCTAATATGGTATTATGCTTTAAGCTTTGAATAGTGATGCAGAACTCTGCAGAAGTCACTTATAACTGAGCCCTCAAACTGAAATGAGGCATTCTCTGATGAAATTGACATATAAACGTTTAAATGAATGAAATTTTACAATAAGAAAGACATATAAGTTGATAAAAGCAGTATAACCTATGTGTTGAGTGATGGATGCGGTTGCAGATTCTCATTTTGGGCGCTGGGTATCTTCCATTTGATAGGACTTCGTTGGCAGGACGTGGTTTACTGTCCCCTGCCCATGTACCATTCAGCAGGAGGGGTGCTAGGCGTGGGCCAGTCCATTGTGAATGGCTTGACCGTCGTCATCGTTCGAAAATTTTCAGCGTCGCGATTCTTCCGGGATACATCCATGTATAATGTGACGGTGAGCCACGTGCTTGACTTGATTGCAGCGATCCGCTTCTTCCAACCCCCTGTTGTAGCCCTCTAATTTGCATTTACTAGCAATAGCAATAGCATTTATTGCCAATAGACCTTATCAATCCAATATTCAACCGGCTTTTATAAACACCTATCTACCCTTCTATATACGATACCTATCTGCATTAGTTTTCAAATTTTCGTGATTTTATTGTATGACTCTCCTGTTTTGCACGTAGTGATGATTAGTGTAGGTGCTTGTTCGTAGCAGTAGCTTATATCTGCGAGTTTAATTTACCTGTGCATTAAGCCTTGCTTGGAAATAAAAGCATGTTGTTTGCAATGAATGCACATTGCTTTATTGTCGGTAATTATCCCCACTACGTGTTTTTTTTTTTAGTAGTCGATTTGTAGTCAATTTCCGCAGGATTTTTAGAATATGGGGATGTTGCGACATCAGAATATGAAGTAAAACGTTGGAGCCATCAATTTAAGATGGGATGAGAGTCCATTGATGACACCGCGCAGTCCGAGAGGGCAATCATTCCGGATGGAAATGTGTCGGAAAGTCGTAGATCTGATGTTGAATGCTTCACCATTGATATTTCATTAGATATTTAATGTTTTCACTTATAAGGCTTTTTCCCCTCCTATTTTCTCTTAAGAGCGGACCGCCTAATTTTAGGAATGTATCTAGGCTTGCCTGAGAAACGTCCCTGAATAGGCCTACAGTATATTAGTAGGTATTTGCTATAGGTCCCATATTAAAATTAATTTGGAATGCGTTAATGACTGCTTGAAGCGCCTCATTGTTCTTAATTTCAATTGCTTGTTAAATGTAAATTTACCTGTTTTTTCCTTCTTTCATACTAGATTGCCCGATTGCACGTTGCCTTGGCTTGTTTTGCAGGTTCGTGTTCTTGTGTGGTGGCATCCACCATTTGGCCGGTGTTAAGAAAACTGACCGTATTTACACTCCACTGCCCCTATACCACACGGCTGGAGGGTGTGTAGTCGTGGGCCAGGTCCTCATTTTCGGCTCCTCCATGGTCCTTCGACGTAAATTTTCAGCCTCCGCATACTTCACAGAATGCAAACAATACGAGTGCACGGTAGTAATACTTTATTTTATTATTGGACAAAGAACTTGGAATTTAGATAATTTAATCATCACGCCGCCATTGTATTTGCCTAACACCCTAGCTTGTATTTAAAAAAATATACGGGGAGCCGGTCTTCACTGAGAACCATGTGAGACCTATTTTTTATCAAATATTATTGGTTAATAAATACGCCTTTGATAGTTTGCCCATCGAAAAGGGTTGTAAAAGGGTTTTAGTCTTTTGATAACCAAGCAAATTTAGTTTCTACTGATAGTTATTGACGTCGAGTGGGTGGGTGTACCTTTTATTTCCGTTTATAGATAGGCTACCTGGCAAGCTTGTATAAACAGGTAATTCAATGTTGGTAAATACACTGACCGATCTTTTACCAATAAAAATTGTTACTGGAAGAGTGATAAATTAATTACAAAAATAATTTTAAAGGCTTACCTGCTAAAAACCGTTGATGCAATGAGGTTCTGTAGGGACAGTTTTGGTCACTAGGTTCGCTGATGACAAACCGATATCCATATTATTGAAAATGGCCGCCGTTTGCATGTGAAAGCTAAGCTCTTAGCATCTAATTAATTCTTTTAATATTTTTTAAAATATTTTTACTATGCCTGGACCTTATTTCGCTGCATATAATTTAATATATATAGGCTATTCTCCATGATGTATAGAAAAATATCACTTTAAAATAATACGTAATTAAAAATCATTTTAAAATAGTATTGAGGCTTATGGAAAAATCAACGGTTTGATATCATTGCAACTGGTGCTGCCATCTACAAAATGACGTCACAAATGAAACCCATAGCGTAAGATTAATTTAATTACAAATTGCCATCAACACTACGTATTCGATGGGCATGCTACCATAGGCGTGTTGAGTCATTTTTGAAAAAAAAAAAAAAATGCTTCATCTGGTTATCAGATGGGTGAAGGTCGGCCTGATGCCGGCTCTTAGACTAATATGTTTGATCTTTATCTACATGTTAGATGTAAAGCTGTTTACCATGCGCGTTCGTCTAATGTTGTAAGCTCAAAAATTACTTTAATACGGACTTAAGAGTATAATACGAAAAACATAATTTGCAAACTGTGAATACAGTTTTAAATACATTGTGCACAGGCATATGCATGCTCTACTGATATCAAATTATATTAAGTTAATACTTTGTAAGCGGAATATGCATTTTCTTGTGTAGAGTGAACGAACCTCTGAAAAATATGTGTTCATATGAGTAATAAGTTTCTTTTGTGAGAATGGATACCTACAATAGTACCTACATTGGTTATTTAACTTTACCAACTGGTCATGCATAGCCTACCAATTACCATTATCATGCAATAGCTGCAAAAATTGTCATTTGGATAGCTTCAATTTTTCATTTTCTTTTGGTTCAGGTTTTTGACACAGCACTGGCCTTTTTCTTATCATAATATTCAGTAATTTGCATATACTTATTCAAGTTTTGAATTGGTTTCAGGTGGCTCAGTACATTGGAGAAATGTGCCGGTATGTGCTGAGTACTCCTCCTAGGCCGGAAGACAAGGACCATAAAGTTCGACTTGTGTTTGGCAATGGCCTTCGACCTCAGATCTGGAAGGAATTTGTGGAAAGATTTAATATCAAGCAAGTTGCTGAGTTTTATGGCGCAACCGAGGGAAATGCTAATATTGGTAAGCGAAGTGAAAGCAGCCACCAGCCATGGTACTTATATTAGGGGGTTTTATTATGTGGTTGCTTAATTGATGATTGCAGAAGAAACATGGACAAAGAATAATTTGAGGAGGTTTAGGACAGCCTCAAATTGCTTCTTTTTCTGCTTCGGCTTCGGCTTTTTATCGGCTACGGTGGCAAGGTGGTGGCGTGCCTGTACTTGTGCAAGTCTCACACCTTGCGATCCGAGACTTGTCGTAACTCGACACCTTTTACGTTTCTTAGTGAGGTGACTGAAGAGGCCAATCGGATACATTCATGAAATTGTTTGCATGCAACTAACCTTTAAATAATCCTAGTGAGTAACTAATAAGTACGAGTGAAGGAGTGAGGACATGTTTTTTATTTTGCTAAGTTTTTGTTAGCCTACTTCACAAGAAATCTAGGCTATGGATTCGTTTGAAATTGTGTATACATATGTATATACCATCAAAAGTAGGTTGTCTGGCAGAGTAGCCCTACTCGACTAATTACCTATACGGTCCGTTCAACGCCCAATTCATATGGCCTACTTGTAGATGTAATCAGCTTATCTATTCAATTTTGAGAACGACAGAATAAGTTTGTTCGTATCTGTGTATTATATTTATATACCGAGCTATATGGCGGCCAAGAAATAGGGACCCAGACGTAACAATGTATGAAACTATAGTTCTGTGTCAGTTGGTTGGTACTCCCGTTCTTGAGCGAGGGTGTTTTGTCGTCGGCCAACTTAAGTAGACTATCAGACAAAGGAAACAGGAAAAATGGAATATTGGAATAGAGTGGGACTCGAACCCTCTTCTATTTCAGTAATACCCGAGTTTTCTTCTTCTTCAAAGCTCCACCATCTACGGACTCCCAACTCGTGAAGGTCAGTTTCAAACTCATCCTTCCAGCGTTTTCGAGGACGTCCGGCCAGTCGTCTTGCTAGGCCGGAGTTTAATTGACTCTAATTCCAATGCCAATAGTAATTGTTATTTTGTAGTGAATACGGACAACACTTTCGGATCTGTCGGCTTCATTTCTCGGATAATTCCCAGTGTGTACCCAATCTCAATTATCAAAGCCGATCCAGCGACTGGTGAGCCGATAAGGAATAGCAAAGGACTCTGCCAGGTGTGCGGGCCAGGTAAGACATTTCTCAAAATAAAGGCGTATTTACTTAGCAGATAAACATCTATAGGGGTTCAGTCATAATCCCTTATCACTGGCGTGATTTAATCTAATTTCCTTGTAATCCAGTCAAATTGATCTCAACACAGCTAATTGTTTAGTATATTTTTTCCCCTTTCTATTCTGTACCTACCTGGAACTGCCAACTGTACCAAGGTACTTTATTTCAGTAATATTTTTCCCATTCACTTTGTAATACATAAAAAATAAAATAACTTTGGCAAGTATTACTAAAAATAATGTATATTTAAAGCGACCAGTTTCGGCACTAGGCCATCGTAATGCTTTCTTTAACGCGCCACCACACGGGAAGTATCATAAATAAGCGGGTACCTACTATAAGTTTATATCGGTATACAGTTTTCAATGGTATGATTAATGTGTTTCTCAGTCAGTTAAAAATGGCATAAGAAGTTTCGCCTATGCAGCAATTATTAACGGGCCCGCAAACAAAATACTTCCTTTTTGCACTGTGTTGGAATTCAGGCCTTAGGGCCTCCGCCTATTGTATTTTTCCCCCGAGTTTAGCCTTTATCTGTTATTTACTAACTCGTATAGGCTGAAAAGCTGCAATTTGAATTCTTCGGTAAATATCCTGCATTTGTATTCATTTACAGATGAGCCCGGTGTGTTCGTTGGTAAAATAATTGAAAATGATCCTGCAAGGGAGTTTTTGGGCTACGTAGATACATCGGCCACAGAGAAAAAAGTCGCACGTGATGTCTTCAGAAAAGGGGACGCTGCGTTTTTATCAGGTAAGAAATTATGCAGCAATTTGAAGCATTTCTAAAACTTCAAGTTATTGAAATTTTATTGAGAGAGGTTATCGACGAGGTGAGGCAATTTGATAAGATATGACCTAGTTTCAAGTCAATGAACTTGATTTTGAGTTTCGTCTCCCCTTTTTCCTATTCTAGTATAATAGGTTTGCTAGGTTAACTTTAATATGTTAACTATTGCTACTCTCTACGAAATATTAATTGAAATTATGTTTTATGATTGATAACTATTCTTGGTAAACCATTGTCAAATGGGTAACTGATGTCAAAGCATTGGACAGATTGTATTATACTCCAAAGAAATACAAGTGTTCGTCGTATGCGTCGCTTCGAATTCGACATAGCCTGCAATTAGTCAATTGTGTTAATTTTTGAGCCTTAGGCGGGGTTTCCACCGACCTCTCATTGCAGAAAGCAAATGACATTGACGGAAATTTTTGTTTTACTCTATGCCATAGCTAAAATTGATGAATGATTATAGAGTAAAATCACAAACAAACAAACTAAAATTCAAAAATGGCGTCATGGGATATGTTAAGTACAAACATTTTAATAGATTTCTATTAAAAGAAAAATTCACATTTCCGGCAATGTCATTTGTCTTCTGCAATGAGAGGTCGGGGGAAACCCCGCCTAAGTCTTGAATGTCTGCTACCACGTCACCGTATGTGCATTCTGCAATGAGAGGTCGGTGGAATCCCCGCCTAAGTAAAAACATTATAACTGATCATTGACCGTTGCGGTTTATTTCGTTGCAGGGGACATTGTAGTTGCTGACGAATTAGGATATTTATATTTCCGGGACCGGACTGGTGACACCTTCCGTTGGAAAGGAGAAAATGTGTCCACCACTGAAGTTGAAGCCGTTGTCAGCAATTTGATAAATTATAAGGACTGTGTTGTATACGGAGTTGAGGTTAGTTGGCATAAAACTTAATTGAGCTTGTGCTTTTGGAAATACTCGCAGCTGAAATATTTTACAGTCCCACCATCACTCACTTTCTGTAAAGAACCGGTCCGAGTTTACTCGAACATGCTTTCCAATTTATCAATGAGTAGATAGGGAAAATGAGTAATTTCATGGTAAATAATTTTGCTATGGTTACATTTCGGATATCTTGGAGGGGGGGGGGGGGGGAGGTGTCCACCTGACGTCACTGGAGGTGAGGTAAATTCTAGATAGGTCAGACCGAAAATTTCGACCATCACGAAGCTTTCCTTATACTACGTATAAATTGGAAAGCAATGATACTGGACGGCACAGCCATCTACCAATGCTAAGTGGTGCCGTGCAGAATGCCTCACTGTGACTTAACAAGGTGATGGGAGTCCCCATTAGTAGTAAGTTAGTAGGTGTAACTTTTACTAGCTCTAACTGTTCAAATACACAGTTTTCGTTGCCAAGAAATTGAATGTGAAATATCAAATGATTTGCAAATACACATTGTATAAGCTGCTACCTTATTTCAGAATGTATAATTTGATATGTATACACATTATAATGCAGTGTTATACGGTTTATATAACACTGACATTAAATTAACTTTGGTTGAAGAGATAACCTCCACGTAATAACCGGTAATTTCGTTTGTATAATTTGAGCTGATCATACTTGGTATCATTAAAATTTGATGTGTGAACATATCGCGAACATGATCGCTCTTGGCCCAATCCAATGATGATGGGGTCTTACGCCTTCTTAAGGCAAGTTGCTTGGAGACCTTTGAGTGGTTCAGTTTGGCTTCTGTTGGTGACTTTATGTAAGCTACATTTATTTCAGGTCGATGGACAGGAAGGTCGCGTTGGAATGGCTGCCATCTTAGATGACAGTAATACATTGGACCTTAGTGCATTAGCAGAAGGCCTCAAGAACAAACTGCCTGCATATGCAAGGCCGCAGATAATCCGTCGCCTCGAGAAAGTCGACGTAACAGGAACTTTCAAGCTGCGGAAGGTGGATTTACAAAAAGAAGGTTTCGATCCTAGTGGAATTAAAGATAGACTTTATTATTGGTCTAATGGCAGGTTTGAGGAGCTTGTACCTCAAGCTTATCAAAATATTCAGTCTGGTAAAATACGCTTTTAAGTTTTTGGAGTTTACTCCTTTTTAGATTACGGTATTTTATTTTGAATGTGAATTTGTGAGGTGAGTCCTAATTAACTACCGTAATGAATGAGGTCTACGTTTCTGTTCTTTTAGTTGATTCGAAACAGGCGATAACGTGCCTATCCACATTGTAAGTTAATTCTAAATCAATTTTAATTCTAAATCAATTGGATACGCTGTGACATATTTTATAATTATCCCAACAACATAATTTATAGCCTGTTCTTACTTTTGTATCAAGGCCTTAAAGTGAGGATACTAGTTTTTCAATGATCTGTTTGTGTCTGTCAAAGCTCTTCTCTTAATTTAATCGGTATTTTTGATATTTTATGAAAATAATATTTTTAAAGTCAGCTTTCGGCAGGTAATTGACACATGTACATAATTTGATAATTGAGTGTCACAATGCGACATTTTAATTTTTTTAACTGAAATTTTTGATGGAGTCTAAAGTTGTCCCATTGTGCTGATAAAATAAACCGGCAATAGCGTCACTCATTATAAAGTAGATAGGAGCTTAGGCTATACCTTAAACATTATAGGGAGTCAAATGTAATGACAAATTTTGTTATATAACTAAAATTATCTAGGGCCTAATTACTGCTGCTGATATTAGCTTGGATACTAAATATCACAAATGTTGTTATTATTTATAATTTTACGTTGTTGAAGGCAGGCCACTATGCTACTAATGTTTATAATGATTTATGTCCAATGTTAGTTTGAAATAAAACTCATGTCTGTGTTACACAATAAATTTATAATTTAATTATTACTGTGTATTTTCCCATACCCGTTTTTGTTAGAGAACCTAGGTATTAAATACACTGTATGCGTATAATTAGCTATGGCCTGGATACAATTCGCCTATTAAATTTGGTTTCGATGCCACTTAATATTTTATTTGGGGCTCTTGAAGGAGACATAAGTTTTTTTCTTACATTTCCTTAATAATGGTATCTAAGCCTATTGAAGATTACTTATTCAAAGAAGGTAATAATAACCTGTAATCTAGGTAATTTAAAGAAAATGATGAAATACTACATTTAAAATTGACTAACTAATTTCAATGCATAGTCAAACCTTTGGCTACTTTTGTATCATGCAATATAAACATGATTGCCTAATTTATAATATGCAGGTAAGTATACAAGTACTGAAGTGTACAACCTTTGGGGGCGACCTCCCAAGCCTCGCTATACCCATAGTTAATGGACTGCTTAAATGCCATATCAAGGGCGGATCCAGCGGAAATTTTAGGGGGGGGGGGGTCGTAAGTTGTATGTGTAGGTGTGCAATCTATACCCCCACCTAGAAATCATTTTTGTAAAAAATATTTCTATTATCTTATGAATTTACTCATTACCCCGTGACCTCCCCCGTGGATCCGCCGTCGTGCCATTGCGTATTACTTTGACCGTGACAGAGCTCTGATTGGTTGATTGCGGTACACCTATTTTTGGTGTATTTCGTCAATTGTTTATTGTAATATTTAAAAAAAGGATAGGCCTTGAACAATTTAAACTTTTTCACCAATTAACCCCTACATCGTCGAGGTGTTAAATTAGCAGAAATGTCCCAATACATTTTGATATATATGTGGTCTTCACACACCAATGGGCTACAGTTATTCAACTCCTTCATCGAGACTACCACACCGCAATAGTTTGGGCTAACGAGCAGTGAGCTGACAACAGAATCCGGCGCAGTATGTTTCTTTGCACTTGACTCGTAATCCCAATAATTCAATTTTGACTGTATTAGGCTTATAGGCAGGACCACACCCTTATACGAGGAAACTACGGCGGAATGGTTGATTGACTGAGCTGCGGATGCCCATCCAGCCCCCCCCCCCCTGATGTAAACAGACTATGTAGGCTGTTGAGTATATTATGTGCGTTCCTTGATCTTTTAGCATCCGTCAGCATAGAGCCAACAACGGCCTTGGTTTGGAGGGCTAATACTATAGGGGGGCGTTGCATTCTTGTGTCATGCGATCCCCTGCAGTCCTATTTCGGCGATTTGGGATTAGCGTAGTAGTAGTTGTAGTAGTATGGTTTGACACAGTCCCAGGCCACGGTGTGGGCCCATGGGACAGATTATATTGGATTCCGAATCAATTGAGAAACACAGTGAAGTCACATGATTAGTTCGGAGGTGACCAGGACAAGTCCTACCATGTTTCCCTACCGGCTGGGATTAGCGTAACACCGGGGCTTATAATGTCGCCGGGGGTTTATTTTTCAATAGCCTACCTCATTAGTCAGGTGTCACGTGGCGGTGTTAAAATATGCAGGGGAAATTCAAATAATGGAATACAAGAGAATAATATGGTGGTACATTGTTTTAAACATTAAATTGTACAAGTAGAATTTTGAAATATAATAAGAATTTTAATTAATGTGTCTACATCTGAGGGAGAAAAAATTGAAAACTAAAAAAAAAAACAGTCGAGGATTAATCATTTATAAATTTGAATGTCCCGCGCATTTTGCAATCATTTGTTTACAACCCCGGTTTTACGTTAATTCCAAATCGCCATAATCGGGCTGCTCATGGAAAACCAGTCTGGTCGGCTATGTGATCGCCACAGACCTATTATAGGGCCTATGTTCTATATATGACAAAACCTATTCGGTCTATATACCTATATTACATAAATCAATAAAGTTATCTCGACCGTGGCCATAAAAAGAAAATAAGTGTTAGTGGTTTCTCATGGGATATCGGTGTATTGATTCAGGATGTCGATGAGATAAGCCGACCTGATTGCATTAGGTACTACTGCAAACATCGCCTTCTTATCTTTTATCTTTTCTAGCATTCTTGCGTAGCCTAAAGCCCGTTGAGCTGTCAATCCTTTCGTCTGGGTGGGTTAACCACGCCTTTATATTCTTATGATGACAGTTTTAAATTAGGTAGGGTACTCCATCTGGGTTCAAAGGGTTCACCCGTCGTCTCAAACGACGAACGCAGCCATGGGCCTAATATAAAATAATAAATAGCTAAATAATAAAAAATAAATATACGGCGTTACCAAAATATAGCTCTAGGTTTTTTGGCGTCTTAGCGAAATATCTTTAAAAAAAATTATGGCGAAATTGGGGCGACAGCTAAATACGACAGTAGCCTACCGTAGTTAGCCTAATTGTACTTTTCCCAATCTTACTGGAACTGAACTGGTTCAATTCTAGGGTGTAAGAAGTCCCCGGCCACGATTCCTGATAATGCGGATGCCTTCCCGTATAGCACATTTTGCCGATAAAAAGAAGACAGGATCGGGCGAAAAGCAGGGCACAGAAGAAGAGAATTCCATTCTTTTTCGCCGGCAAATGGCGAAATTGGGGCGACAGCTAAATACGACAGTAGCCTACCGTAGTTAGCCTAATTGTACTTTTCCCAATCTTACTGGAACTGAACTGGTTCAATTCTAGGCTTTACGAAGTCCCCGGCCACGATTCCTGATAATGTGGATGCCTTATTGCTTATATTTATTTTATTTTTATTTTCATTTTTATTACCAGCAGAACGATGCATAATGTCGAGATTGTGTTTCTTCAAATTAAGCCATAACATGGCTACCCTAGTAAGTAATCAAAATGTTCCTTATTATGGCTTAACTTAGCCTATAGAGATGTAGGTCTATGTAAAAATAAAAATAAAATAAAAATATAAACAATCCTACAAATATAATGGATTTTAGAAGGTGCAAGCATGCACCAGACCTACTCCCTGAACAAAAGACAATATAATCTCACTTATACGCTTCAGACCGACAGAAAACAGCTTGAAAATGATGACTCTCAGGCGGCCGACAAAGAGCAACAGCCGCCACTATAAGCCCTAAGCCGTAATAACGTAAGATCTATATCTAGAGCTCAAATAAATCGCTTGAAAAGTCATAAAACACGGAACAGAGCAATAAACTCTAGCTAGGGAGTCATCATATAGTGACGAAGACAAAAGTTGAGCTGGCTCCAAGAAGGGGATACATGGCGCGGCGCTCGTTTATTGATGATAACCCTAAAAGAATCATAAAAGCAAACGCAGTTAACCTGAAAGTTGAAGCATCTGTCGCTGCCCCCGCAAACTGCATGCTGCACCTGCCTGCGGGCAATATGGCGAAATTACTGCCCAGTTGCGGTGGCACCACTCACCCCTTTCTGGCATCCGTCAGATGGTAACCGAGTATACTACCTATATTAGCTATCTGCTGCTATTATTTCATGTATATACTTGTTTATATACTCCTCTTTAGCGAAGATCGGCGATCATCATGGTAGTTTGGACCTTGGAGACTGCTGCTCTGAAAAGGAAAGTCGTGCCAAACGACAGCAACATTTTTTTCAACTAGGATGTTTTTCTTCTGCTGAGAGTCCTTAGTCCTTCTAACTTCCTTTAGATTATAACAATATGCAAAAGGCTATGTTTTTCGTTCCTCATCACATGGCTGAATTATGTTAGTTTCAGTTTCACAACAGTCAGCAGCAATTCGGCTTCTGTGTCAATTTGCCACAGGACCTCGACTTGGGGACAGGATCTCTCAATGATATATGCATGTAGATATTGTATATGCATATACTACAAGTCGATTTTTACAGTTGATCGACTTACCGAGTCAAAACCGATTGACCGCGCGGCTGTCGTCTCCTTTTTTTAAACGAGGTTCGCAAGCACTTGGATATATTATATTAACCTATCCTATTATACAAATATAAGGGGGCTGATATAGTGAAAAGAATCTCTCACTTGAAAACAGCAGGGGAGCAGATACATCCAGGGCTCGACTAGCTTTGCTCCAACATAACTTTATATTTTTTTTAACCCCTTCACATGACGTTTAGACACATTACGACTTGAAACATGAGTCATGAGACAATTGACAATTTCTTTGTTTTGTTTTTTACCCGCAGAACCAAACTATTAAGGGGTGAGAGACCTATTGCGTTCTATAGTATTTACATTAATAACGACTACAATAAAACTTCTATGCGAATTTGAAGAAAATCACTGCAACAGTTTTGAAAAAAAAAGTTTTTTTTTAGGAGTTAATTTAATTTTTTGGGGGTAACCCCCCCCCCCCCCCCCCCCCGAGGTTTGATTTTTTTGAACCTATCGTACTTGCTAAATTCCCTCCAAATCCACTGAGTAGTTTGCCTAAAAATCGTCAGACTGACAGACGCACTGACAGACAGAAATGTCTTAAAACAACACTTTGTTGGGTTCCATTGACCTCAAAACGTTTAAATCTACTGAAATCTCGACATCGAAAATTTCGACCAACACAAAGCTTGTCTTATACTAACGTATAAATAGGAAAGAAAAAAACTTCAATAATAAACCTGAATGAAGGAAAATAAAATGATGAAACAAACTATGGACAAACAAACTACGGTAACGAGGTTAAAGAGAACAGACAAGCTTCAGGGCCGGTGGGAAACTCGGGAAAGCCCGAGGGGTGAAATCGGAACCGCTCGGGGGCAGTCGTCAGCTTTCGCCGGTACCGGCAGCACCACCACCGCTGTAGTCTGACGAGAACCGCCGACGGGGGCGCTCGTGGTCAACTGGCGTGCGTGAGTGTAGTGGCTGATCCCGGTGCGTGCCTGTGTTTGCAAGGTTCCAGCTTTTCCGTCAGCTGTTGGTCATTCTCCCTCGCAAAAAATTACCCGCCGTACAGTCCCCTTCTATACTCTTAACTGATGTTAATGGAAAATTGGGTCTTATTTATTATCTGATACAGCTTACATCGATAGTCACAGCATGCGTTGTTAAAAAATTGCGGTAACTAGGTATTATAATTGTACTGTATTTAAAAAATATACAGGGGTTTTATTCGCGTGCACCGTGCCGTTTGTAGAGATAGGTTGGTTCATAGTGAAAACCAGCAGTAGCCAACTTAAGGGTCGCGTGAAGAGATCTCATAGGGTGCAAAAACTTTGGCTACACGTACCTTCATTCAATCTCCATACAGAGGCAATTGTTGACAATAAACAATTTCATTATTAAATTTAAGTTAGAGTAGTCCCTAAGGGTCTTTAAGTTGCAATGTATAGTGGTTAATTTATTTTGTCTGATACATATCAATTATGCAGCAATTTTAAGCCTATTTATGAGTAGGATTACCATAGGGGTCACCGGTCAGGGATGGATTTTTGAATCTATGACAGTCAACAAAAGCCATAGGCGAAAGTGACTTCGGTCAAAATATTGTTGGGAACAAAAGCGCATGTGAAATGCTTAAATAGTTAAAACCCTGTTGGAAAAGTATCAAAATTGACCGGTTTCATTGGGTGATACACATATTGTGCTACCTAGTCGTGGCTACTAAACTGAAAATATTTGACGAATTATTAGTTCCTTTTAGTGATTCTGATAAATCAGTAGACCTAGGCCTCTCGAATGTACAATACCCTACCTAATAAATCATATCGTTTTATAATCAATAAATGTCTTCGGAACGTTTGATGTTTCTTTATTCACAAACGAGGAGATTAGTTTCCTAAATATACTGTATTTTTAATTTATAGATGTGGCCAGTCGTTCACGTCGTTAGTCTATTAATTGTAACAATACAATAATATCATATGTTTCGTTTCAATACCTTACCTACCTACCCTAATTTTCCATTAGTTATATTGAAATTATCCGGTATTATTGTATTATTAAGCCATGACCAATTGGCCAATTAGTATACATACTCGTAGCTGCTCTTTTAAAATTTTAACTGTATAGAAATGAAATATTGTAGCGTTCACCTACATCATACATGAATATATCCATTCATTATGCTATTTCATTGCTATTCATTGTACTACAATGTCTATATATAATTATCAGAAGGCATATGGGCCTCCTATCCCCATTGCGTACCGTATGTACTTAGGTATATTGCTGACTAACAATTATGTAGTAGTAGTAGTAGTGTTCGTCGGGTTAATAACGACTTAGGCCTCAAATTTGGGCCCATAGAGCGACCCCGACTTGACTGTCCTACGCCAGCCCATAGGACAGTGGACCTCCTGATTGTAGTGGATTCCGAACCACTTCGGAAACACAGTGAAGTCACACGATTAGTTCGGAGGTGACCAGGGTAAGTCCTACCATGTTTCCCTACCGGCACTGTGCACACGACCAAGTTATCTGCAGCTTTGAACCTGCTCTGGTCCGCTGGATTCAACTTGGTACGGCGGCCGGTTAACAATTATGTATTCCCATATCTTAAGGCCGGGTCCCACTATCACCTGATAGGTATCTGTAAGGAATAGGTAATGCAGTATTTCTCATCAATACTTTTCAAGCGAAGATGGGACCTGTTCTATGACTAGGTAATTTACAGTACCGTCCCTCAAATGTTCCAGTGCGGTAATGTACTATTCATGGTAACCTCTCACCTGGAATAACTAATAAGTAATAACCAAAAGACAATGAGCTATGTAAATGTTATCGCTATGAACCCCCAAGAATGCATACTGTATTATAGCCTTCACCTAGTTCTCACCTTCCTTCCGCATTATCGTCCCTAAAACATCTTCTACATGAGAGTCTTAATATTGGAACCTCAAGTTAGGACACACATTATTTCCCGAAAATTTCAGAGGAGCACAAGGCCGTAGCCAGGATTTTTTTTCCGGGCGGCGGAAGGGGGGCTTTCAGAAATTTCATTGGATATTTGATAGTACTAGATAGTAGTTATTATTTTTCCTCTCAAAATCCGATTCAAGCCATTTCATTTGGGGGGGGGGGGGGGGTTGACTCCACTCTAATTGTTCGATGACTATCAATGCAACAGGTATTGTAAGTCCAACTAACCCTTTGTTACATAATAATATTGCCATTAACCTTTACCCATAGATCAGGAATATACATAGTATAACTACTATAACTGCATGCATATGTATTATATATATATATATATATATATATGTCGACTTCGACGATGGCCAGGTGGTAACGTGCTTGCACTAGTGCGAGTCTTTACACGCCATGCAATTGGAGTCGTGTCATACTCATCACAGGTAATAACCTACAGAGGCGACTGAAAAGGTCAATCGGATACATTCATTAAATTGTTTGTATGCGATTAATCTTTTTCTAAAAAAAAAAAACTAAATTAACTATGTAGGTATTCATTGTCAAGACTCGAGTTAAGTACGAGTACAATTTGATTTGAAATAATTACCACAGTCACTAGTGCAGGAATATTGATTAGATAAATTTGAAACTGAAGCAGAGCTGACAAATTAACATTGACCATATTTCCGAATAACCCCCCCCCCCCTGTATGACACTCTACGTTGCAGTATTAGTTCACTTTGTTTGGGTTGAATTCCTCTTGCCTGTATCTCTCGCATTTTGATTTATGAGTTACAGCTCCTCCGTTGTTGGCCACAATTAATTTGGAGCAGACTAGCTTCTATTGGGAGAATATTAATTAGGTACATTAAAATGGTCAGCAAAATTTGTTCCAGTCAATAATTAGGAAGTTTAATTAGGTGCATTATAGACCAACGTTTTAAGCGTTTTGTGGGCTAAAAGTTATCCATAAAGATTTATGCATTATTCTACAATACTAATATATGTTATAACATAAAAAACCGTTACAATAATTTTTTAAATCCCTAGGCCTATAACTTACACGCTGTATACCGTTACCTATCCGTATTTATTCGTAATAAAATTAATACTCATTTTTGCGGCAAGAACCCTGATTCTTAAATTAACGTTCAAAATGGGAGATTTTTGGAGAGGAAAGATAGAATGAAAAATATATTTTCAAGAGAACGTACAGTGTAACTGAAACGCTAAAATGGAAGGACCTTGCGTAAGCTTAATGACACTAGTACACAGATAATTAATTATTGAAATTTCGGTATTCGTTGGATCAGCCAATTACTGTGTGTATCTAAAATACAACAATAAATAATATATTAAAAACACACCTAAAACATGCTGAAAAGTCAAAAAATATATGCCAAACAATAATGAGAATTAAGATAATTAGATTAAATAATAAAGAGAATTAATAATTAGGTACCGTACCTATTATTGTATCTTCTACTTGTATATCGGTCAATTTACAATTACCATTCGAATCGACAAAATAATGTTATTAAGGTAACTGAAAATTCACTAGAAAATAGGAAATTTGTAGAGATACAGTATATTATTGCATTTTATTGGAATGATATACCGGTGCAGAAAGTTACTGAATTAACTTGTGGAGATTTCTATACTAAATTTCTGCCTTTGTTGAAGTACAGCTCTAGAGAAGCTTTAAATAATAGAGATTGTCTTTTCTCATTCCCAAAAAAATCAAAAGATTAAAATTAATGCTGGTTAATACAATTTAATAGGGATGGGGGGGGGGGGGGTGAAGGAGTTTATAGTTTTGGCTTCTTCCCGCAGTGGCAGTGACCCATATACAGACTGCAAGATATCATCTCAGAAATTTCCAGCAATATCCATTGGGCCCAACATCAACTTTTCATATACAAAAAACTTAAATGAACATTAAAAATTTCATTACCTGTTTACCCGGAAGACTACTTCTTTATTAATATTTGACCCCTAATTTTTTTAGAAAGTTGAAGATTTAGTCTGTCCATCTACCTATTCCAGCTATGAATCCCACCTCGAAGAACTCGCAAGACAAGCCTTGTATATTTGATGGACATCTTGTAAAGTGTAAATCATTACCTACCTCAGCTTATTCCCTTCTTTTAAATTCTTACTTATATATTTCTTACCTATGAATATTTAGCATTTAAAGTGCTTTTCAACTACCTATGTAGAATTTCCTCACTTCTCTACTTTACTTTTACTGCCTTATCATCATGTAGGGTCGCGGCACGACAGCAGCGTTTCCACACAGCCCTGTAACTCTCCTCTAATCCTTTATATATTTAACTAAGTTGTGTTGTGACCTAGGTATTACAATATTGTATAAATTAAGTACGCATTGAACCTTTTTCGATTGCTTGGGAGGAGGGGGAGGGGGTTGCCCACATAAATTTGATCGTGTACCTAATTTGGGCTAATGTGTAGAGAGTACTTTGCTGACCGAAAAATCCCAAATATGCCAAAAAGAGGATTCTCTACCAATCCTCAAGCCTAGACTCCTAACCAATATTTAGAGAGGGGGGGGGGGAGTCGTCCCTCAAAATGCTGCCTCAGGTATAAACTGAGAATAAACACAATACGGGATTAGATTTAAGTAGAGGCCCCGTGACCCTCCCCCCCCCTCTGTGTCCGCAACTGTTTCCAATTGGTTATCGTACTACGGGGATTTTTACGTTGTTCAATTGGAGCTATTGCAGGAGGTACAGAATGAAAACAGTACAGAGCTTCGCCCATCACCTTGTCCTTGTAATCAGTTTTGAAAAAGACGGTCCGTTGCCAGAAGACAGGCCAGCAGATTTGACAAACGGTATTGCCCTACACTCAACTACATACATGCTGCAGAGAACATCAATGTTCACATGTTGACCATTTCAATGACATGAAGAGGTATTGATTTGGCAACAGTGAGTTGAGTGGTTGGCAAATCAAAACACTTTATTGTTTTTTATGAGGATTTGTCGTAGACGAGACGCCTACCCTTGATGTTGATGCTGCCGTGTCTCTGACACTGTTTCCTCAATCATTTTTGTTCTACTGTGAAAAAGCCGATCCTTCATGTTTCAAATTACGTCAAAAAGTAGTATTTGTATGCTCTATGAAAACATTTTGAGGGGAGGGATCGTCAGGAAAATACTCAATCTAGGATTTAGTGCAAGGGAGGAGGGCAGCAGCAGTCTGATCGAGGCGTTTATAATACCGGGGTTAAATAAATATCCTAGGATTATAACTGTAAACAAACAAATTTTGAATAGCACTTTCCATTATAAAATTATCTTGTTTACCAGTGGATTAAATAAATACCGGTATTATAAACTCCCCGATCAGGCTGCAGATGAAATGATTCAAATTATCTCGGAAGTTTGTAAATGTTAATGAATTATGCATGGTATCATACCCAAAGATAGAAAGGTTCCACAGAAAATGTGTTTTTAGTAATTTTTTATGACAATTGAGTCTTTGTTTATTTTTTTTTTTTACCGCCAGAACTAAACTTCGTTAGTAAGGAAACAAGGGGACTGCCTGGCGTTTTGCTGACCAAAACATCCCCAATGGAGCAGTGGTCAGGAGACACCAGGCCAAACCCTCACTGGGTTGTCGAGCCAAGACATTATTTCTTTTTATATGTGTTACTACTGTAGCTACAGTACCTATAGAGCCCACATTACAACTTTCCGTCTTAGCTGTACTTTGCAACATAAAGTATCTTTATCTTGAGAATGGACCTGCAGCTACGGGTGCACTGAAAGCTGGAGCTTAGCAAGCTAATCGTGTTCCGTTGGCAGAGAGTGCGCACAAGATGTGTTGTGCATCCAGCAGTGGCGTGTGCTGGGGGGAAGCAAGGAGGCAAGCGTCCCCCTTGCTGCGTTGACATACTGGCACTGGCGCTCTGGCTAAAGCGGGACCGGGGGGTTTTCCCCCAAGCTCCCCTCATCTTCGTAACCCTTCTCCTCTCTCTCAGCCGTGGTAAGTTTTTTTATTTTTCTTCTTATTTGTTGTAGTAGGGAAAATAGTTGGAAATATGTCTGATAGGTTGCACGTTTAAAGGAAATGTTAAAGAGTTTAGCATTAATATAACATCAGAACATTTCATATCGATCGTAGAACTGTGAAAATATGGTATTTATATATTATATATATATATATTGTATAATACTATAATATAACATCCCTAAGAAGAAATGCTCTGTTTTAACACTATTATCGAAATTGATTTCTGTGCTGTAACTTTTCCATAAATATCTATTGCTTGGTTACGAAAAAAGTACTATTATACTAATACTGCGCTAAATTAATTATTAAAAAACAGATTAACTTATACTATAGCTATGTAAGAAAGATTTGTAGTCCTCTACAAATTTGATTTACCAAACTTTAAAAAATATGCGTAGTTAATGAAATAAAAAATAATATGTTCAAGTTTTAAGGGAGTTTTAGGGGTGGCCAAAGAATGTCAGAATATATAAATAATTCTCTACTACTCCAAGTTCCAGTCAGTCCCGAAATGAGTCACTTGAATATTTTAATTCGATTTCTTTGAGTGGATCAATGATGTTTGGCAGAATTGAAGTTTGCAATTTATACAACATAAAAGCTTCCTAATGCAAGGAAAAATTAATTCATAAGGCCAAACTGCACTTTGTGGTTGGGCTGGTGCAATATCTTATGATAAATTATGGTATTTCGGTCTTATACTCTTGAAACTTTTTGCATCTGACATCTGACCCTGAAATGTATTTATGGACTAGTGAAGATTGCTAAGCTCTTGGGTAAATAATAACTTTTTCCGTGTTTTAGTTAATTGATGCTCTATTTTCGACAGGGCCAATTATTCAATACATTGACTTTGGTGATAAAATAGATATCGTAAGGTATTGTACGGTAGTTTCAAAAACATTCATCTTTGAATGCGCCAAGTTAATTTAAGTTAATAATGGCGGTCGAATAAGTAACGTGCAGTATTTCTATTTGAGATCATGAGACTTATCAAGAAATGGACGAAGTAGAAAACATGAGAATTTAAACATTCAGATCGAAAATCTTTGTCGGTTCTTTTATATCGAAGGTACCTACTGACTGTTGATTATAGTTACAAACTTTAAACCTTACATAACTCGAATCTGTATTTGGTTCAGTCATGCTTTCGTCGGTTTCATTTCGTTGTGGCGGGTATTCCACATACGTCAATCGTCAATGAAAAATTGAAAAATGACGTTTTAGCAGACATTAAAGACATACTAAAAATTCTGCTACCACGTCAATTTACGTCATTGTTACGTCATTTTTAAATTTTTCATTGACGACTGACGTATGTGGAATACCCGCCTAATGGCTGGCTTGTCTCAGCTTGTCCATTATCGTTTGTAGCCGGTATAGGTTGACATCGAAAACGTATACCAGTTCGCCAATGACCAAAAATTCATACGGAAACATTACAAAGAACCGGTCCGAGTTTACTCGAACATGCTTTCAAATTTATCAAAATTAGTAGACAGAGAAAATGAGTAATTTCATGGTAAATAATTTTCCTATGGTTAAATTTCCGACATCTCGGGGGGGGGGGGGTGTCCACCTGACGTCACTGGAGGTGAGGTAAATTAATTTTTTAGTCATTTTTCATTCAAATTTAGTTATTTTTATTTTTTTATCCTCAGAAGCAAACTGTCAAGGGGCAAGCGACCCCCCGCATTTTGTCAACATTAATAACAACTACCGTATATGTGAATTTAAAAGAAATCGTTGGAGTCGTTTTTGGGAAATAATTTAATTTAAAAATGGTTCCGAGGTATGATTTTTGTGAACCTACATGCCGAATTTCATCATAATCGACCGAGTAGTTTGCCCGAAAATCGACGCTCAGACAGACAGACGGAGCGACAGACAGACAGACATTTCTTAAAAACCACTTTTTTTGGTTCCTGGGACCTCAAAACGTGTAAATCTGTTGAAATCTCGGAATCGAAAATTTCGACCATCACAAAGCTTTCCTTATACTACGTATAAATTGGAAAGCAATAATGTCCGAAATCCATGGGGTCGTCATTGACATTGGACAAGTGACCTGTGGACCACTATAAGTAAGCCTGGGTCCATAAAAAGTTATTTATAAAAAAAAAATCTTACCTCTAAAATGTCAGCACATGTAGAGTAGTGGTACATACTCCGACTTTCACCCGAAAGACTGTTGGTTCGAGTCCCACACTTGCTATACTTTCTGGCCATGCTTCGGAGGGCATGTAAAGCAGGCGGCCCCGAGGTCTTCTATAGTTGAGTGCTACAGAGCTTGGGTTTATAGCCCTAACTCCGATAGGTTGGCTTAGTAATAGAACAACAACAAAATTCAATGTTTATTGATTTATTTATTTAAAATGGGTTAATTGTAAGAGTAGGCCGAAAGGCCCCAAATTTGCCCACACGGAAAAGAAAGACAATTTGCTTTCTTTCAAACTATCTAAACATTAAATGTTGCAATGTGTCTTCTTTTATTCATGAACATGAGAATGCCTACCGCAGATTTTCGCTTCTGCCCTAATTAGGTATACCTAAAACTCAGCTGACCATATATATGCTCTCCTCTAGGTACTGCTTGAAGTCGCCATCAAGTTGAACATAACCAGAACCCTCCTGCTTTACATTCTTACTCAAGTAATACGTAAATTTTCACCACTCGCCAGTTGCATGTGGCTCGATCGAGTTCTAACCTCATAACTAAATAGCAAGGACAGTTCCACGGTTGTTACCACATGACAGATATACAAATAGATCATTATTCATAACATTTTAATGTACGGTATTTAACACTCTTGATTTTTAAGGTACGGTAGTTAAAAATAATTTGTTACTCAATACAAGTTACGATGCCGAAGGTATAACACAAATCGTTTTTAGCTGTCTTAAAAAAGTGATTTTGGAAACTATGGAACTATGTATTAAAACGCAAATTCAATTTATTAAAGTCATTATAAAGATTTCATAGTAAAACCACCCCTAATGTTGAACGTACAGTATCTGCAATGCAGTGTTGAAGAGATGGGGGTGACTTGAAAGCCCGTGGAAACTCCGAGCAGAGAGTTGGCGAACCTGATGCGTATCTAAATACAGTCTTTTTATGTGCAACACCATTACTAGAACATTAAATTTACGTGTTACTTAGCCTAATCACTATAGCTACCCTATAATGCATGAAGAAGGTTTTGAGAAAAATACAAATTTTCGTCCAAACTAATCCACGGATAAGATTCAACAACCTTAAATGTTTTCGGGCAGTTATTCTGCTTCCCAGCAAATTAACAGTTCTCCTCATACTTTATTGTAAGTAAATCAAGCATCACTAAAATCAGTTGTTCTTTACCTTTACCCTTGAATATTTGAAATTATAAATAAATAAATATTGATTTTTTGTTATTACTAACCCAGCCTAGCGGAGTTAGGGCTATGAAGCCCTCTCGTGTACACTCAACTAGGAAGACCCGGGACTGCCTGCCTTACATGCCCTTCGAAGCATGGCCTGAAAATGTAACAAATGTGGGACTCGAACCAACAAACTTTCGGGTGAAAGTCGGAGTCCGTACTCTACATGTCCTGAAATTGTGATTTTTCTCTCGAAACCCTTCGTTACTGAGAAAGTCCGGACAACACGCTCTTGATTTATCTATTTATAGGTCTAATTATATTTATTTTAAGTGCTATAAAGTCTGTAAAGTCCACTGCATGGATCAACCTAAGTAGTACAGGAATATGCCCCCAACCGAGCTATACCAATTCTCATATCTCATTATAGGACTAAACTAGCCTATAGCCTAGTTATTATTTGTTGTTATTACCTTGTATATTATTGTTTTTGTTATTGTTATAACCTTTGCAGAGCTGATGGCATCCATAAGTATAATCCGAAACAACTGCAATATTCTAATTTAAGGGTTTGTGAATAGCATTTGGACTTGTCATCAACCCGAAACTCGGCATGGAAACAGTTGCGAGTTTTCCAGAAATTAGGTCAACGGCCTTTTCCATGGAACTGGCTGGATGCGGTTCGATCAGCCACGTTGCCATATTCCTTCTAACCTTTCCTTGACTGCTCCTTAATTAATCATCTCATCATATAAAAGGAATTTCTGATTATTTATGCATTGATAGCTAGAAGCTCTTGCAATCAGGCTGCCAACTGTCTGGCAGCCTGTATATTATTTTTAGCTTATTGTACTCTGATAAGTCTAATTTGTCATCTGCCAATGGCAGAATGACGTTTACGCATCTATATCTTCTGATATTCATAGTTTTGTAAAATTTCTACATTTAACGAAAGAAAACTCTTTTCCACATGGTAAATAGGGGGGGGGGGGCTTCCACCTTCTTGTATCCGTGCTTGCGTCATAGGCTACCAAAATACCTACCTAGTAATTTACGGTCAAAAAGTTGAATGTCTCGTGATGTGTATCAGGGTGGCGAATCAGCATTATTGAGCTCACCCCTGTCTGACCTGATTTTAAGGGGCGCTTCGTCCAGTCGTACGTAACATTATCAGTTCATATCTACTCTGATTATACATTTTGCATTATTTTAATTATACGGTAGTGTTTAATCACCTATTATATAACATCGCGGAAATTATGATGCGGTATGTTTAGCTGTAACTTATCCAATTGCTGTACTACGAACATATCCCAGCACACATAGAGGGTGACATTCTCTTTGCTTTCCAATTTATTCGTAGTATAAGGAAAGCTTTGTGATGGTCGAAATTACCGATTCCGAGATTTCAACGGAATTACACGTTTTGAGGTTTTTACGAAATGTCTGTGTGTCTGTATATCTGCATGTCTGTCTGTCTGTCTGTTCATCTATTTCCGGGCAAACTACTCGGCCGATTTTGATGAAATTTTGCATGTAGGTTCAAAAAAATCATGCCATTTTTTTATTTTGGGCTAACTCAATTTGGGGGGTTTTATTCTCAAAAAAACTCCAAAAAAACGTCTAAAAAAATTATTTCTCAAAAACGGCTCCAACGATTTCTTTTAAATTCACATTGTAGTCGTTATTAATTTTAACAAAATGCGGGGGGTCGCTTGCCCCTTGATGGTTTGCTTCTGGGGGTAAAAAAATAAAAATAACTAATTTTTAATGAAAACTGACTAAAAAATATTTTTCTGCGAAACCTTTCTATCGATGATTTCTACATTCAGGCATGTTGTAGGTGTTAAATTGAGTAACGAAACCGGACAGGTTGCTTTCCCAAAAAACTATTTGGTTTGTGCAAAAAAAAAAATGTTTTTGAAAAAATGAAAATTCACGCTCAAATGGATTGCGTGCCCTGCCATTATTGCTGTGTGGTAATGTAATGTAATGTAATGTCTGACCTATCTAGAATTTACTTCACCTCCAGTGACGTCAGGTTGACAAACCCCCCCCCCCCCCCTCCCGAGATGTCCGAAATTTAACTATAGGAATATTATTTACCATGATAGTACTCATTTTCTCTATCTACTAATTGATATATTGGAAAGCATGTTCGAGTAAACTCGGACCGGTTCTTTGTAAGATGTTCATACATTGTATTACATGTATAACCACTTTCAAAAACGTATCATAAGCTTGGTTTACATTAATCTACTGTGTAATTGAAAGATGTGGTCAACAATGAAAGCAATGCCTGTTGATTTATCAAAATTATTGTATCGAATGTACGAACCACTAAGTTTGCATGATCGGTTTGGTTAGAATGGAGGGAACAGCGGATATTTTCGAAATTTTTACACACAAACTTCGAACTTGTACTTCTGTTTCATTCGACATGAAATGATTAGACGTCAATGCATCCCAAATCCCAGATTTGGGGGCTGAATCAATGTTCCTACTCATATGTAATTCACTGGGTGACTGAAGAACCGGTACGTGTAAACCCGTGCATACTTTCCTGGTTATCAATGAGTATTGGTGCCGTAAATTGATAGAATAGTTCCATGAACCATAGTACCTACAGTACATACTATATTTAATTGTACTAAGGTTAAATTTCGGCTGTTTTCCCCTATTCTAAAGCACTATCTTGATCAATGAGACAATTACAAAGTCTAGAATTAGAATGGGCCGAAACATAACAATACACTCTAATAACGGCACGGTCTGCAATGTATTTTGTATTAGACAGGCAGACAGCATAGATAGAAAGTTTCCGCAGAATTTTTTTTAGTCATTTCTCATAAGAATTGAGTATTTTTCCAGAACCTAACTACTTATCAAGAGAGAGACATTTCTTAAAATCCACTTTTTATTCCTGGGACCTTAAAACGTGTAAATCCGTTGAAATCTCGAAATCGAAAATTTCGACTATCACTATATTATATTTCAACCATCCTTATGGTACTAACGTATAATTGGAAAGCAAAAAAAGAAGACTTATGGTGATTTCTATTATATTTGAAATTTAAAAAAAAATGCGTTTGAATTGAGAAGCGCAGTGCAGAGCTAACTCTTGAGTCTAATCACCTCCATTCAACATTAATCGATGGAGCTTTGTCAGCTCTCAGTAGTTTTCAGCTTATAACCTCAACCCCTCCCCACTTACATGCTCATTTTTATTCTATTCAGCACAAAGTACGTAAAAATCAAAACGTAAGGCCTACGTTATCTTACATAAGCCTTTGCCACTGGATGGGTATTGATTGTCGGGCAGCACAGGACAATCATTGGGGCAGAGCGCGGTGTAAACCATATATATCGGAGAGGGCTAGCACGTGACAGATCTACTGCTGTATTATGTTGAAGATTTCATGGGAAATATTGATCGTAGGGTTATTATTAAGGTCGCACGTGACAGATATAATGGTCTTCTACATTTTGATATCAAGCATGTTTCCGTTATTAACACGTATTGGTCACAGTAAAATGCAAAGTGAGGGGAGTGCGCTCATTTTAAGCACTTACCTTCAATTTCCCACGTCTGACCGTTAGATACGTAGTACATCAAAATGTATAGGAGAATATTTCTTCTACGGAACCTCTCTGACAGTTTTCTACGTTCGATTTTGTCTACGAAAATAAATTTTAATGGAAATGCAGCGTTGGCAGCACCCTTAACTTACTTAACCCATTGTGTCCTTCTGTCAACACATCACAAACATCTTGGGGACAGGCGCTTCAACGAATCATTATAGTAGGGGGCTTTGGCTTAGGCGCCCATTCCACATACGTACAACGTCAATGAAAATTATGAAATTGAAGGTGGTAGCAGAATTTTTAGTATGTCTTTAATGTCTGCTACCACCTTCAATTTCATAATTTTCTTTGACGTTGTACGTATATGGAATGGGCACCTTAGCACTTTTTTGTAATCTAATTGTCAAGATTCTGTGAATTAAAATGGAAGCTTTACCACAGGTACATCATGTTTGTACCCCTTGTATTATTTATTGTTGGGCTTTTTATGTAGGTACCTACTGTAGGTTCCAATCCAATGCCCCTTGCCATATGTCAAAGCCTCATTAATTTTTTTGGCCATTATTGGCACTGTATCGTCATGTATTTTGGTCGCAGGCAAACTGTCAAATGTTCTCTCAATTTATAATTTGAAATTACGTCCCTACCTAATATAGCCCCGCTATGCCATAATTTCTACGCTTCTACGTACTACGATACCTTAACCAAAACATATGTACGATTAAATTAGAGCGTAATAAATTAACTTACAATAGATTTACTCAATTGGGGGGGGGGGGGCAGCCGCCCCCCCCTTCTGCATCCATCCATGATCTTAACGAATAGACTACACACAGTAACAGCACTACAATCAGGCTTTCATCTTAGGCTGAAATTGTATAAGACTGCGTATTTACCTCCCTAATTGTAATTTTAATAAACCTATTCCGGTCGAATGTGTTGCATACTTGTATGCACGCAATACTTTTCCTTGTCTATTCTATTTTCAAATATTTCATGCAAGGTACCAAATGACATTTTAGTGTCACAAGACGAAAATAACCACAAAACACACTGAAATGATTACCTATGGAATTGCAATTAAAAGCTATAATAAACACAAAGCTGATAATGTACAGTAGGTAATGCAATCACATCAGCCACTATGCAAGGTTTGTTCCTCAGTCACGCGATAACACACCCTTGCCCCTCCTCATATTTAATATTTCAGCAATTATACGGTACAGTTTTCAAATAGTGTCTTTCCTTTAGTACCTTAGTAGTAGTATGGTTTGACACAGTCCCAGGCCACGGTGTGGGCCCATAGGACTCCAGTGGACCTCCTGATTATAGTGGATTCCGAACCACTTGGGAAACACAGTGAAGTCACACGATTAGTTCGGAAGTGACCAGGACAAGTTCTACCATGTTTCCCTACCGGCACTGTGCACACGACCAATTTATCTGCAGCTTTGAACCTGCTCTGGTCCGCTGGATTCAACTTGGTATGGCGGCCGGCTCCCTTTAGTACCTTAATAGGGGCTATACTCTTACAGCTAACCCGTCAATTACAATAGAATTTATATAAATATCGTATATTTAACTATTCTAAACGAACAACGAAAAATCCAAAGTACAGTAAAGTTAAATGGAAGAGAAGACGCGGTTTAGAGAGAATTTAAGAATCCTTCTGGTTGAGAGTTTAGAGCTAAGCCCCGTGAAAGGAAAATCCATAACTTTCGATTTTAAATGGCACCTATTTTCGTAAAGAACCTTGATTCAAGGCCCTAATGAATTTTTAACATGACCCCACCGTGTCTTTTAACACCTAATTACTACTGTACCAGCAACAAAAAGAAAAACGCAATACCTACCCACCTCATTCATTCATTCATAATTCGTTGTGCTTTCAAGGAACATTTGTCATGGTAAATAAGGATTTTTTATTGTTTCTATTACTAAGCCAACCTAGTGGAGTTAGGGCTATAAAGCCCTCTCTTACACTCAACTAGGAAGGCCCGGGACCGCCTGCTTTACATGCCCTCCGAAGCATGGCCAGAAAATGTAGCCAGTGTGGGATTCGAATCAACAACCTTTCGGGTGAAAGTCAGAGTCCGTACCACTACGCTACATGTCCTGACAACTGTCTTAAATATTAAGGCAGTACAACAAAGGTTTTGTGGGTAAATATAATTGTTTATGGATGAAAAGCAATGCAAGGATTAACATCGGCATGTGAGTCAGCAAGCACCAAATTATCCGAACTCCAATTATCCGAATCACTTTCAGACCAAAAAACTACCTTGGCTGCCCGAAAATGTGTGAAGACAGCCAAATTGCTGGCTGTTGATCAGTTCGCCGTTAAGGGTTCTGTACAAAGGTCTGATCCAACAAACGGAACTTCAAATTTAAGTAACGCATATCTTATTATTATTTTCATTATTAAGTAGTTCATCAGTCGATTGAATTATAATAGCAATAATAATAATAATAAAAAGATAATCGCCACCTTAATGTTAAGTATCATCGTCGGATTGGGCCTAAATACAGTATACTCATTTAATTAGTAAGGGTATATACAGTGCAGAAAAAAGCTCTTTTTCGTCAAAACTATACCCTCGTTTTGTGAGCCCCAATTGAATTACATTTGAATAGGGTCCGGTCACATCAATTGATTCGAATAATTAGAGTTTTACTATTGTATATCTGCTTCGAATATGACACTTTTATAAAAATTAATAGTCTGAATTGCATAAGAGATTTTGCACAATATATCATATGACACATATATTATTTAGGCTACACAATAAATAAATATTGACGTTTTTGTTCTATTACTAAGCCAACCTAGTGGAGTTAGGGCTAAAAAGCCCTCTCTTACACTTATTAACTAGGAAGACTCGGGACTGCCTGCTTTACACGCCCTCCGAAGCATAGGCAGAAAATTTGGCAAGACTGGGAACCAACAACTTTTCGGGTGAAAGTCGGAGTCTGTACCTCTACTCTACATTTCTTGAAGATCCACAATGTTTATTGGCTAGTTTTGAAACTCTCATATAATTTACAATATAATGAACTCCCTGAAAAATTAGCATTCCTTTTCGGTATATATCCCCCAATACATAGTGTATAGGCTACAATAGTCATGAGATGGTCCCACTATGACTTAACAAAATTGTCATATGAATTCATTATTGTCGACAATGTTGGGTTCAATCCGGGTGGTCTAAAACAGCAATTACGGGGAAAGTCCTCACCAGCAGTAGTAACTCTCTCTGTAAATGATGAGTTGAAGAAATATTGTGTATCGTTTGACGATAAAGTAATATTGTTTTGTCTAGCCATCCGAAATGCTTAAAAATACGGAAACTGCTTTTATAACGTGAAATAAAAAGCTGTTGATTGATACTTGGGGCCATTACCTGCAGAAAGACGTAAAACATCTCATTTCATGTGCTAACAACTTCATATTTAAAACTTTACGAGACAGTCCCCGAAGAGAGCATCGTTGTTATTTATACCATCTTGTTAGTTTTGTCGTCAAACTTATCAGTTTCTTAGTGACTGTACTTTATTACTAACGACAATTTATTATTAATCAGCCATGGTACGAGCACAAATGGTCAAAGCGGGACATAAAACCCACGATTTTTGAGAATGTTTCCAATTACATTTTATTTTACCAGTTTCTGCTTGCTTTCCAAGTACGACTCTCATTGACAAATTTTCATATTATTAAAACAGCTGACTCAGCACCAAATTTCATAACTTAACTAATGAGGTATTAAGTTATGGAAAACTGGCTTATAGATTATATTTGACTGAAAATAAAAAAAATTAAGATAACTTAAGATTGTGAGACGCCCGCTTCCCAATCAAAATGTACAAATCAAGCATGACGGGAAGACGACTGCAGGAACGCCCACGAAACCGCTGGAATGACGAATTAGAAGCCGATCTCCGCCAATTGGGAGATCGTGGAGCGTCGGGCAAACCCGAGATGATTGGAGGAGTTTGTTGATCAGGCCGAATCCAGTAAAGGGCTGTAGAGCCGGAGGAAGAAGTAGAAGAAGCAGAGGAAGAAGAAGATGAAGAAAAAGAGGAAGGAGAAGAGGCAGAAGTAGAAGAAGAAGTAGAAGAAGAAGTAGAAGAAGAAAAAAGAAGAAAACTTAATGATCGAATGAACTCCTTTTAACATCCGTCAATAGTTATAAGTGCATTAAAAAATGTACCAATACGTTACGATATGGTCAAAAATGGTTGAAATGTAAACGTGCAGAAAAGTAAGTTGATCCGAAGATAAGCGGGCCGGGGTGTTTCAGTTTCATTTTATTAGGCATGGGGACATTGATACCCGATACGATAGGACTTGACCTATCCAATATCGTCCGTCAATAACATTAATTAGACGCGGACAACTGACCCTACACGTGGCATTACACCACGTGGTTTTGCGCCCCTCTCGCCTCCCATTTTAATTGCTTATCCAGGCTGAAAATTGACAAATTTCATTAGTCTGCCCCATGATAGGGGCTTCGTAGTGCTGGTCATCTGTCTATTTCTATGTAAACATTGCACCCCTGATGTCACTTTATTTGTTTTTGAAGGGTGTCGGAGTAGTATAAGTTTCTCAAGTGAAATTGAGAAGAAACCTTAATATTCATGGAAGATACTGTTTACCGCACCATTAAAGCTAATACCATATATTATAATGTATCAAATAAAAAAATTAGAAACTCATCTGAACTCATCTACATTTTTGCATACATAGGTACAGGAAAAAACTGGAGAGCAAAGTATCGAATACAACTACCAATCTAAAAGACATTGAAAGAGCAAGGAAGATGGCTTCAAAAAGTGGCAAGATACAAAGTCACGTGAAGCTAAATGGGAGTACAAGCGAGTAGAGAAGTGTTTAGGTGCCCATTCCATTGACCGGCTAGGGCTATTTCCAAAAACGGTGACGTGGTAGCAGACATTCAAGACTTAGGTGGCGTTTCCACCGACCTCGAATTGCAGAATTGACGGAAATGTTTATTTTCCTTTATGTCATAGTTAAAATTGATCAATGATCATACAGTAAAATCACAAACAAACAAACTAAAATTAAAAAATGGCGTCATGGGATATGTTAAGCACAAACATTTTAATAGATTTCTATAAAAAAAAAATTCTAATTTCCGTCAATGTCATTTGCATTCTGCAATGCGAGATCGGTGGAAACGCAACCTAAGATTTGAATGTCTGCTACCACGTCACTGTTTTTGGAAATAGCCCTAGCCGGTCAATGGAATGGGTGCGAATGGGAACGATTGGTTGAGCAAGAAGTAGAGTGTCCGATGAGTGGTGTAGTCAAGTTAAAACATGACTAAAGGAAAAACTGCACATACATATCAGTATCAATCGATAACCCGCTTATTGTCAGTAATCACAAGTACCGTAACTGTTGTCATTTTGTACAATTTTACTATTTCAATATTAGAGTGAGTCGTGCCGTGCCCCCCCTCCCTTGGTCTACCAGAACTTTAATTCACTACGCACACGGGCGCCCGTCTCTTCAAGCAGAAACCAAAGTAGTAAGTTTTGGGAACAGCAGCACCCCCTCAGCTAGGCACACCAGGCAAACCCACTAGGTGCCAAAAATTTAACACGCCACAAGGAGAAAAGAGCATATTTAAAATGGCGAAGTGACGGCTGGTGAAAATGGTAAATTAGATGACTCAGAATACTCACACTCAAGTTTTTATAAAATGTAAGTGCCCAAAACACAGAGGATAGACAAAATAAAACGATTAAAGTAATGAAATATTATGAAAGACAATAAATCTAGTTCGTGTGAAACGGGTGACAAAGCAGGTGGGAGGCGTTAGTCGTTAGGCTGTTTGGTATAGGTTTGCTGTAAAGGAGCAATTATTGACACTGGAGCACGAGTCAATATTGGTCCTTGTGACTCACCGTTATGCGATATTACACCCCATTGTATTTCCTCTCGCGTCCTAAACTAACAATTATTTTGGACCTTGATATCCAGCAAGCTGGGATTGTCGCCGACGTCCACACTGAGTAAGTTTTATTGCCGAAAGCTGTTAATGTAAACAATGGGCATTGTCGATTAGATTAACTAACATATTGTAACATAAACAATCTTAAATTATCTCAAAAAAGATATATTATGAAATAGTAGGTACTATAATAATAATAATAATAAAGTCTTTATTAAAAAAAAAATACGTAGTTACAGCGAGATTAGGGCCTATGGCCCACTCTTACACCTAACTGTACTAGTGTTGGCAACAAAAGATCAGACTAAAGGCCTAACTAACATTATGATTTGTTAAACTGGGGGTGATGATACAAAAAAATATGAAATTGACGTTGAAGTAAACGATATTAAACATGTTAGCGTACAGAACATATTTCGATAAGCAGCAAGAGCTCTTCTGGGAACACGCACAACACGGCTTTCTTTGTATGCTAACAGTATGTTTGGAAAAACTGGGATTTGCATAAAGGTTAATGGCATTGCGTAACCTTTGTGAAGAACACAAAGTCTGGGGAGTAGTACAACTATACGTAAATTAGGTGGAAGTTGACGATGAGCACGTGTTAAAAACATATCACACCGCCTCCCTGACATTAATGACCACCGCCTGCTCCGCGACAGGACCGCACTCAGCATCTCTGCCAATTACCTGCCAATTGTCCCTTATATTTTCTTTCTCTGTCAACTAACTGGTGGGAAAACACTTGTCTCAGAATTGTATTAAATTATTGGTCAATTTATTTTTTATCTTTTATCGCGGCTTTGCATTAATGCATAGTGACTAGTGAGACTTAAAAGTCATAGCATTGGTAGTTAATAAGATGGGAAACTTGATGTTACTCTTGAATGTTGAAATTAATTAAAAAAAAGTGTCTGGCGTAATCCTCCTTTTACTTCGTTTGCTACAGGTCTTGCATATCGCTGAACCTAATCAATTTAGGTCAGTTTAGAGTTAGTCTAGCGACATAAATTTGATTTCAATCGTAGCACTGCATTCGGAGAATAAAAATCAGTTCATTAGAATGCATCGCGAGCCCAGTATGTGACATGATGTCTTTAAAATTTCTACTGCATTCTACCTGACATTAATAAATGTTACACGATATTTGTTTATAATTTTAAGGATATTTCAAATAATGGCTGACTGATTGACTCCCATCTTTTCAACAAATCAGTGAATAAGTAGCTATTGCAAAACCTCGCTGAGTTATTTATGTCACAGATAAGTGTCACTCGATCAACTGTTAGGTACCTTACAAATGATATGCTGTACAGCATACGAAAGTTCGCATCGTACATTCGAAGCAATTTGAAGAAAGCTTAACTCTAAATTAGCCCTTAGTTTTTCAATGCTGTATAGTAGTTAATATTTACTATTTACTATAATTATGAATTGAAGAAAACACGTCCCAATTTTGAGTGGAACTATCATTAAATTGCGTCGACTATACATATTATATCAATAGTATGACTGTTGATCGAGTTACACTTGTCCTGAATACTGACAAGTCAAGAGAATCATGCACTCCTAGACGGCAGTATCGTTAGCTAACTAGGTTTAAGTTATGCATACTGCAACGATCATGCGCACGCTTTTAAGGAAAAAAAAAGCCTGAAGCTTAATTTAGATAAATATTGAATTTGCAGTCTTTTACGAGCCAAGTTTTCTCCCGCAGCTCAGATTGATTTTTATTATATAAAAACTTTTTAGAGTAAGGAGCTTTTATGCGCCTGTCTCTCTGTCGCCGTGCAGTCCTATATATTCCCTTTTATCGGTCATGATATTCCCCGATTTGCTCGGGCTTATCGTTGAAATGTTTTCTTGCATAAGAGTGGGGGAGACCCCCGCACGCGTCATGTACTCTATATTTTTTCTGTTCCCCCAAGAAAGCTCATATTTTACTCTGTTGTTGCGAAGGGCATTATTGGGGGGAAAGAACTGAGCTTTATGTTACAAAGTGGAGGGATTTAAGGGAAATCCTTTTAAGCTACATCCTTTTTAAATCGCCCTTCAACTTGCCCGACAAAACCAGACAGCACTGCTTCAGATTAATCTTCTCTTTTACAATAAAATACAATTTTATCTCCCAATTGTACATTGAAACACGAAAAATTCTGTAATATCAAGCTGTCACTTGTTTGTTTTATTGGTTTACCGCTAATGAAGACGTTATACTGTATATATATATATATATTACTATCTAGCCTAAAATATATGTTACCTAGCATCTAACTGAAGTCAGTAATGTTACTGCATGCAGTTATATAAATAGACAACAGCATTTCAGTTACAGGGCTTAACTTTGTTATAAAGTTAAATAGTCATATTAATTAAGATATTTATTTATGTATTACAAAACACCAAGACATTCATTATTGTCGTCCATCTTGATCTAAACTACTCCCACGTTTTCCTACGTGGCATTAGCCTGACGGCTTGGCGCCAACTAACTCTCAACATCTTCCCTTTTAAGAGTACAAAATAAGTAAGTAAAACGGTCTTCCCTTCCTTTCCAAACTTAGATACTACTGTAAATGTAAGAAAAACATCGTCCTTATAAAGGTTACCCAAATCAAATGAAAAACAAACTCCTACTCTATCAAAATTAAACGAGATATGTAAAAACAAGGGGTAATTTATCTCTTATATGTATCTTATTTTAATCATCAAATCGCCGAGGTGGCTTTATAGTGCGTCCCGACCTCGTGCGCGGTAACTCTGGCGTGTTTTGAACACCCTGGGTTGGAGCTGAAGGAGTGAACTCTTGTGATACAAATTCATTGTTATAATCAGGGAACTCATTTTCTGACTGTATTTGAGTGTCGTTATCGGATTCTCCTTTAGCCAGCTCATCCCATTTTGCACGTATTATAAATTCCCTGTTTCTACGATACGTGACGCCATCACGCGTTTTTATGTCATATGCTCGAGGTTCTGCTCGTTTATCCACAATGGTCCCTGGAATAAATTTCCCGTCCGGGTCCTTCTTAAAAAAAACTTTATCATTGACATTTAGTTCGCTATGCTGAACCGACCCCCTGTTGTAATTTCTTCTAATTGATTCATGATATCCCTGAACTAGCTTTTCATGTTGCTTCATATCTACCAGTCTCGGTTGCAAAATTTCATGTCGGATGGGAATTGTTGTACGTAGCCTTCTCGACATTAATAACTCTGACGGCGCGCTAAATTCGCCCTTTTGAGTTGTTCGGTATTGTAGAAGACCTAGAAATGGGTCGTCACACTTTGCGAAAATTCTTTTCACTATATCGACTGCCTTTTCTGCCTGACCATTAGATCGTGGCATGTATGGACTGGACATAATATGCTCAATTTCCCATTTGCTGGTAAATTCCCGAAAAGCTGAAGAATTAAAAGGTGGGCCTCCATCTGAAATGATGACCCGGGGGATGCCATATCGAGAACAAATTGATTTTAAATTTGTTATTACCACCTCAGCATTACTCTTATTCAAAATGGCGATATCAATAAATTTCGAAAAGTAGTCCATCACTACTAGAACCGTCCTCCCATTAATATAACATAGGTCCACGCCTACTTTATCCCAAGGTAAATTACCCATTTCGTGGAAATGTATAGGAGATTTTCGGAGATTTTGCTTATTCTCGATACATTCCGTGCAATTTGCGATTTTTCGCTGTAAATCAGCCAGGATTCCTGGCCAATACAAAACTTTACGGACATGGTCAGCGCTTCGGGTTACGCCAAAGTGGCCTTCATGTATTTTGTCCATGATCTCTGCTCTTAGGCTTTGAGGAACCATCAAGCGGTTATTGTGGTATACTAACCCTTCAGCAGTTTTAATATTTCTTTTTGTGTCAAAGAAATGTCTGACTGTGTTAGGACAGTCTTCCTTGCGTTTTGGCCAACCTTTTATGCAAAAATGCTTTAGCACTGACAGTTGATTATCCTTATCGGTTTCTGTAAGTAGTTCTGTCAGTCTCTTCTTTGAGGCTACTAGTTTTGAATTCAATAGTTTGACTTTAAAATTCGCATGGTCCAACCCAGAGCATATTTCGCAGGATTCCAATTTATTTTTTATTTCAGTATACATATTGGGCCAAAATAAGTTATTTTTAACATAGTCAATGGTACCTCGAATCCCCTTATGGCTTTCGTGTATTTTGTCAATGACTGATTTTCTCAATGACTTAGGCGGTATAAGGCTGGACGATTTGAACATGAGCCCGTTGTTTTCATAGATCTCGTCTTTTACATTGAAAAATGGCTTAACTAAATCATCAACCTTATCTTTACAATTTGGCCATCCCTGCCAATAATATTTTTTTAATAACTTGAGGCACTTGTCAGTACTGGTTTCTACAATAAATTCTTCCTTTCTTTTGTCTGAAATTTTTAAACCTGACGCTATGGTGTTAATTCTAACATTAAGATTGCGATCATATTCTTGAAACTCGTAATCATTTTCACAAGGAGCTCTAGATAGCGTGTCTGACACATACATTTGCTTACTGGGCGTATATGAGACTTCAAAATTATATTTTTCCAAAGTTAACATCCACCTCTGTAACCTAGGTGGGATTTTGTTAAACGGTTTTTTAAATAGTGGCAACAACGGTTTATGGTCCGTCTCTACCTCAAATTTCATGCCATAGACATATTGGTGAAATTTTTTGCATCCGTAACTTATGGCAACTAATTCTTTTTCAATTTGCGGATACTGACATTGTGCCTCGTTTAAGGTGGTTGATGCAAACGCTATAGGACTCCTATCATGTAATAATACGGCCCCTATAGCTCCTTTTGAGGCATCTACGGACAACTTCAATCTTTTATTTGGCTGAAAATATGTTAGCATTGGAGCTGAAGTTATCAACGCTTTCAGTTTATCAAATTCTTGGTCGTGGGAAGCGTCCCACAGCCACACGCTATCTTTTTTCAGTAAATTTCTTAAATTCGATGTTTCAGCAGACAAATTTTTTATAAAAGATCCCAAATAATTCACCATACCTAGAAATCTTTGGAGATCTTCTACGCATTTAGGTTTTGGCATCTCTTGAATGGCCTTTACTTTGGCTGGGTCTGTTTTTACACCCGAAGCATTGAAAACGTGCCCCACAAACTTTACTTCTCGTAAATTGAACTGGCATTTCTCTGGTTTAAATTTGAGCCCTACCTCGCGTGCTCGCTCTAGTACTAGTTTTAATGTTTTGTCATGAGATGCCTCGTCACCATAAATACAAAAGTCATCAATGTACCGCAATAAGTTTGGAATGTCGCCAAAATATTTCGACATTAAATTGGAAAATATTTCTCCTGCACAATTAATACCAAATGGTAATCTTTTAAAAAAGTAACGTCCAAATGGTGTCTGAAAAGTACACAGCTTGGCGCTGGGAGCGTCCAATTGAATTTGCCAATAACCACTATTAGCATCTAGTAATGAAAATTTTTCTGCACCTGCCAGTTTTGACTTTATGTCTTCAATTGTGGGAATTTGGCAGTGTGGTCTTTTGATTGCCTTATTTAAGTTACGTGGGTCAAGGCATATACGCAAACCCTTGTCTGGTTTCTCTACGATTACTATAGAATTGACCCAATCTGTTGGCTCGTCAATTTTTTCTATAACGTTTAAAGCGACCATTTTGTCTAATTCTACTTTAAGCCTATCGTGCAGCGCAAATGGTACTTTTCGGGCAGCATTTATTTTAGGGGTAACCGTCTCGTCAATGACTAATGTAGCCCGATCAGGCAAGCATCCCAAACCCTCAAAAACATCTTTAAATTGAGATGTGTCAACTATACTGTCCACCTTGCAACATTTCTGGACTAACCCCATTTTTTCGCAAGTTTGCAATCCCAAAATTGGCACGGATGCGATGTCGACCACTTCAAAATTTACGCTTGATTTTAATTTATTCGTGAAAATGCACCACAATGTGCACGACCCTTCGACTTTCAGTCGCTCGCCACTAACAGTGGTTAGGGACACTTGCGATTTGTCAAGATCTCTTAAGCTCAACCCCAATACGTTCGTATACGTTTTTAAAGGCATTACATTGGTCATCGCGCCCGTGTCAATTTGAAATTTTACATTTTTTCCTTTAATAAGTACATAAGTTGACCAAATTTGGGGCCTTTTAACATCGAATGACATGCATTTTATTCCGACGTCAATTTTGCCTACGTCACACAATCCTACACTGTCGTCTCTTTCTTTTTCAGATAACTGCTTTACAGGTTGTTTTGAATAACAGCATTTAGCAAAATGACCCATCCTGAAACATTTGGAGCAAGTTTTTCCCAAAGCGGGACACTTGAATCTGTGAAACTGGGCTCCGCATTGTTGACATGGTTGCGCTGTTTTGCGCTTTTCATCGGCCGAGATGTTTTTTTGATTCCATTTCCTAACTGCTCCTACGCAATTATTTTCATCGGTCAATGTTTCTAACTCCTTCTTGGATAATTCCATACTTTTTGCAATTTCCACCGCCTTATTGAGTGTAATTACATTTTCCGACAATAACCTCTCTTTAATACTGACGCTATTCATATTGCAGATAAATATGTCTCTCACCAATTCTTCTCTAAGCTTATCTAACTCACAAGATAATGACAAATTTTTTAAATCCGTCACAAACTCTTCTAATGTTTCGTTTTCCTGTTGCTTACGCTTAAAAAATCTGTATCGCTCCATACATACATTCTTTTTAGGACAGAAGTAGCTATCGAACAAGTTCATAAAGTCCTCAAATGAAATTTTTTTCATATCAACATTGAATGAATTGAAAATGTCTAAGATAGGCTCACCCGCACTGTGCAGCATCAGGCAAATTTTTCTGTAGTCTGACTCTCCTTCCAATGAGGCAGCAGATAAATATATTTCGAACTTCGTTCGCCACATTTTCCATTCCCCATGCAAGTTAGTGGCCTGGATATTAACATTTCTCAGCCCTGACGACGGCATACCGGAACTCTGACCGCCCTTTGACTTTGCTTGTTCACTTGTCATTTTGTCACTTGTCACATTATTTATTTGGTGAAACTATAAAATAACTTTTATTTTATTTATTTTTCACACTCAGCACCATGTTATAAAGTTAAATAGTCATATTAATTAAGATATTTATTTATGTATTACAAAACACCAAGACATTCATTATTGTCGTCCATCTTGATCTAAACTACTCCCACGTTTTCCTACGTGGCATTAGCCTGACGGCTTGGCGCCAACTAACTCTCAACAAACTTGAAAATGCGTTATGATTATAGTGCAACTAGACACCGAAAGAAAATAATGCAACACCGAGCATCTTTGATTTAGTGATATATATACTGTATGTATGTACAGCGAGCAGTACTGCAGTATGTGCTGTAATTATACCCCCTATTACACACTATTTGGCCTAAGAAAAATTGGCAAGTGTAATACCTGAATTCAGTCATATCGTATACTTAATCATAAACATTCCAAATATTACTTCTTTCGAATAAATAGTGGATCGAATAAATGTGTGGTAGGCGGCTATTCCACCGACTAATTTGCTTCACTAACGACGTGGTAGCAGACATCATTAATAAGTCTCTACCATATTATAACTTAATTTATAATAGATTAATTAAGTATCTACATAATAGTCTCCTTAAAATATGGCAGAGACTTATTAATGATGTCTGCTACCAGGTCGGCACCACGATTAGGGAAGTAAATTAGTCGGTGGAATAGCCGCCTTATCAGAACCATTGTACACAAATATACGGATATTTGCACGCCAAGGGGCATGCGCCGCATGAACAAAAATTATGATCCCAAAATCCAGGTTATAGTAATAGGGTTATAGGTTATAGGGACATAATAATTAATATGTCACAATATTATTGTGTGTCGTGTACGAGTCACCATTCGGCCTACATTTATATATTAATTTTTGCAATTAGTAGTGATATACATATTTTTAAAAATTGGTGGATGTGTTGCTGAATAATGCATAATTACAATTGTTATATTGAAATTAGTTGTATCGCATCCTATGGACAAGGAATTGCGGAAAATGGACTCCACAACATGAAACGCAATTACTATATACTCTATACATTGTAGTATTATATGGTATATATATAACACTGACATCAAATTAACTTTGTTTGAAGAGGTAATCTCCTCGTTATAAACTAAATTAGAGAATATGAAAAAAAAACTGGGCTTGGCGGGATTCGAACGCACGATCTACGCCTAACCGGGGCGTCGATCGTGGGTTCGAATCCCGCCAAGCCCAGTTTTTTCCATATTCTCTAATTTCGTTTTCTACATACTCTAATGGGTTCCGTAAACTGATAATATTTATTCCTAGGCTTAGCCTAGCGTGAATACACGTACAATATTCGGAGCCCTAATTCAAACGAGCAAATCACTGAGTTTTTACGATGTTATAAATGTGTGTATGCTTGTAGAATATTGGAATAAACAGGGTTTCGTTTGTTTCAATTCCTGCAGTCTGATCATGGCGATTATAATACCGGTATTTATTTAATCCCCTGGTATTAAACAAGATAATTTTATAATGGAAAGCGCTATTCAAAATTTGTTTGTTTACATTTTTAATACCAGGGAATTAAATAAATACCGGTATTATAATCGCCATGATCAGGCTGCTGGTCCAACAATAGAATTGTATTAGAATAAACATAGCGTTTCCTTTCTTTCAATTCATGGTGAGACAGCAATTAATATATCCTCTAATTTCGGTTATAAGGAGGTGGTTACCTCTTCAACCAAAGTTAATTTAATGTCAGTGTTATATATACCATATAATGCTACAGTGTAATTAATATTACGATGACATCCAAAACGTATACGTATAGCCTATTCTTCCATTAACAAAATCAAACTGACCCCGCGAACCCCATTCTGATTCAAACTTGCGTTTATTGGCTTAGGGGTATTAGACGTCTTACTCGAGAATCCCCCTTAAATCACCCTACCTTATGTCACGGATACAATCTCATTTCATTTGACTTCATTTCGCTGCTTTTCTCAAACAAGCTGTCGCTCGCTAACCGAACTTAATTAAATATATATCCGATTTTTCAGCAGTTTTAGTTGAATTTTTATATCGGGTCGATCAGTTAAAATTCATAATCAGAACTTTGCTACGAGTATTTTCAATGTTATAAAGTTATGCGTCAAGTCTTAAACTATTTTATTATTGCATAAGAAAGAAAGAAAGAAAGAAAGAAAGAAAGAAAGAAAATTGTCTTTATTTTCCATATTTCATATCTAACCCTAAACTACAGAGATTTTCTATTCAAGCAAAGGAATTTGTGTTATGGATACCTATTGAGAGTGGGGAACGTACTGTACTGTACCATTTCTAGCCAAGCAGAGAGGATCAGAGAAGGGGAAATGAAGGGCTCCTCATCCCTTATCCTTCTGTAATGAATTTTTAATGAAGATGTGTGGAGATAGCCTCTCTCTCTGCTTCTTATCCCATGAGAGCCTTGCTCATTTATGTGGTGGAAGAGAGGTTACTTTTCTTGTTAGGAAAATAGGTACTATAAAATACTGTATATGTGCATGTCCACATTGCGACAAAAACTAATACAGACCGTGAATAAGTGTGTAACATACCTGATCCCTGTCTGGACCATACAGATTGTTTTTTTATATTTTTATTAGAGTTAAGTTAAGTAAGAGATATTGTGTACGCAATCATACCTAGGCTTAAATGCTATAGTACTTGTGCATTATCCAAAAATTGTAGGTTAGACAGGTACCTAAAAGGTCTCTGCTCCACTGCAAGATTTATAATGATTATTACTGTTATTATTATTTTAAATGAAAACAATTATTTGCATACAAAAAAGGGAAAGCGACCTATTGAGTTTTGTTTCCATGAAAAACGAATACAATACTCATGTGAATTTAAAAAAATTGGAGCAATTTGTTAGAAATAATTTGAAGTCGTTTTTTTTAGGGTAAAACTGTCCAAAATTAAGTTAGTCCAAAATAGAAATAAATGATCCCGAGATATGATTTTTGTTAACCTAGATGCCAAATTTCATCAAAATCCACTATTATGTTTGCCCACAAATCGGCGAACGAACAGGCCGACTGATAGACATTTCGCAAAAACCTTGCTTTTGGTTCTTGAAACCTCAAAATGTGTTTACAAATCCACTGAAATCCCAATATCGAAAATTACGACCATCGCAGAGCTTTTCTTGTACTAACTAATACCGCCTATATAAGTAGGAAAGCAAATATTTAATGAATGTATCTGAATGTCGCCTCACTAAGTAACTTTATTCTTGCGTTGAGTTACGACGCGTCTCTAATCGCATAGTATTTAGAGACTCACTGATATACAGTGCATATTAATTCCGCTTATGCAATTATAAAAGATTATTCGCATACAAACAATTCAATGAATGTATCCGAATAACCACTTCAGCCGACTCTGTAGGTAATACCTGTGTTGAGTTACGGCAGGTTTCCGATCGCACGGTGTTTAGAGACTCGTACAAGTACGAACAAGGTATTACTATGCCATTGAAGGCCATTCGACCGATTTTAGAGCCTTTACAGTCAAAATGGATTTTCGTGCAATAGTTGAAGTCCAGCAATAATTACCTTGTACCTTCAGGCCAACGGCCTTACCATGTTGATTCCATTAGAGCAGAGCATGTTTCAAACTGCGGCAACTTGGTAGTGTGCACAGCGTTGGCAGGGGAACCTGGTGGGACATGATAACTCGCTCAGGCAGTATAAGTCGAGTCCTGGTCACCTCCGATTTAATCGTGTGACTTTACCATGTTCCCCAAGTGGTTCGGAATCCACTATAATCAGGAGGTCCACCCTGTTAGTCAACTCCCCTTTCCCCGAGGTGAAAGAGTCTGCCCTTAGGGTGCCTCAAGTTAACAAACAGACTCACTCCCCCCGCCAGGCTGACAGGGTTGCTTAAAGCAGAAATGCTGAAAGCAGGCGTTAGAAACAACAACAACCTTGTACCTTCAGTACGTAATTTTAACTCAAACAAAGAAAGAAATCTTATCTAATAAGCTCCGTAAACAAATTTATGAGGGAGGCTTGAGATTTTCAACTTTCAGTATTTTCGAAGAGCTTTGTTTGCGATGGGGGACGTGAGAGGCTCGACGCCGCTGCTGTGGGGATTACTAGTAAACAAAAACGGCCGTATCTCAGCAAAATTTTAAACTTGAGGGATGTTACAGCGATGAACCAAGCAACTTTTGTAATAACCGCATTTTCCTTGCACATTTTGCGCTTTTCATTGTGCAATGAAGATTTTGTTAAATTAATTAATATTTCTATCATTTTCCAATTTATCATTTCAACACAGTTTAGCTTTTTCGGATAGTAAATAGGTGGCGAGAATAGGATAAAATTTCCAATGAAACTTAATTCTTAAGATTGTATGTATGATAAACCAAATTATTCATCTTTAGGTAGGCACCTAACTTATTTGCGTGTAATCAGTATAATAAGTTAGGTACTGAGCTGCATGACTTAATTTGGCATATTTTTGCGTTAACTAATTCCATAACTGTTTTGATTTTAAATATAAATTCTTGTCAACATTTCAAACATTTGATGTTGGGGTAAGTGAGTTTGGTGAAATTTAATAACAACTTTCTACTGGTTTCAGCAGGCGGTTCGGATTCAGGGATAGATCTGTTAGAATGTCTTCAGCTACACAATACAAGCAGGCAAGGAGTGTCTACGACCCCGGGCCCCCAAAGACTACGTCCCGCATTCTACCTGCAAGGTAAGTTCATATATATTGTATATTGAATACCACTACTGTACCTCCAAGGACGGATACAGGGGTAAATCTATTGTAAACTAATTTATTACGCTCTGATTCAATCGATCTTACATATGTTTTTCCTATTTTGACCTACAACTACCCCCCCCCCTCCCCAGAAAAATGGGCTGGATCCGTCCTTGTGTACCTCGTAATGCAGGATGCAACTTTGGCAAGCCACCTGCTTTAGGATGATGCGCAAGTTTTTCACTCATTCTATGCGCAAAGGGTTGTGCGTATTATTCATAATCGTATTATCCCCCCAGAATAAAACACGTCACTTGGTTGTATATGGGCCTAAATGTAAATTTTGGGACCTTTTAAGAATGAATAAGTTACCAAATTTTTATTTCTATTTTTCGGAATCAGATTAAACAATGACATAACGTAACAATTTGCACAAAAATTAACCTATACAATAGTATACAATATGTCAGTTTCAAATTCCAACATTCTTATTACTAATATCGTATAATAATAATACACAATTTAAATGTTAATATTGCAAATATCGTTGTACTAATTCCCACTATTGTAGGTTAGGTTTCATTATTTGTTAGATTTATGATTTTGTCATAAAGGGGCGTGACCTAATAAAGTTGTTGGTGTTATATATCTTGGAGCTGTAGGGACAAGACACAACTTAAGATATGACAACGTACAACTTTCAAAACGATGACATGACAAAAACTACCCCTGTAGCAAAACAAGTTGTCATGGTGAACCTAGTACCAACATGATAAGCCAACTTGTCGTCGAAGGGGATGTCTTGAATAGTTTGGGGAGGAATTTAATTTAATTATCCCTTGTTTTTCACTAGCTTTCCCTTGTAATAAATTTTCTCACTAACTAGGCTCACTGTTAAACGAATCATCTAGAAAATACACCACGCAGCTTTTTCAAGGAACCGGGGATAATGCTGTGTTCAGAAATAATTAGATTATTCGTGACTTCGTGGTATTTCATTTTAATAAACTAAAAAAAAAACGTTTAGAAAAAAAAGTTGTTATAACAATTAGTAGTACTAATTCGGGTTGTTATAACAAGTTTTTCGAAAACTTTTTGTTATTCTTCGTTTATGCTGTATTCACTTCAGCCCAATGATAAAATAGAATAGACGGCACCTTCACCTTTACCGATAGGCACAACACAGCTCCTCACAACTTTACGAAATAAAAATATTTGTATAATGTTTGCAGAATTTAAATTAACTCATGAATTATTTTAAATAATTGCTTCAAAAATTGAGTCCAAATTAATAAACGCAGGTCTACGAGTAATTCATTCCCATAAAATAACCGCTAATGAGAATATAATTATTCCATTCCCGAGGGTGATAATTAATTAATTTCAAGATTCGTCCATAGATTTTCAGTATGAAAGCGCGTTATCTTCACCACGGCCTTGAGCAAGAGAGACCGTTGAAAGTTGAGAAGGGGGGGAGGGGGGAGTGGTGTCTGGAGCCAAGTTTGGAGAATTCACGTTCTGTATGATTCAGCAGCCAGCTGGCTATTGTATTGAATTTCATTCGAGCCAAATTAAGGGACTAATTATTAAAGAGCTTTCTACCAAATTTATGAGCTTTTGCGTTTTTGGTTTAGATTGAGACTTTGGAAACTGATGACAATGGCTGGGGAAATGTTTGGTTTTTGGCCTTTCTTTGCTTTGAATGTTATGCTTCGAAATATTTCATCATACGATTACCCAGGGTCTAGTCTGTCTGCTATGCCAATTTATCCTAGCTTAAGGTGCATGGGTGACGACTTTAATTTTCCCTCAGATTTCAAAGTCCCGTCTGCTGTGGCTATTTGGAGTCACTCTAATACTACTAAATGAGAGCAGAGTTTTCTGCACAGCTACGGTATTCAAATCAGATTCTTAATATTAAGAGTGTACAGCCCGTAGGAAATTGGCAACCCGAAATGTATTACTTTTTATTTTTTATTTAATTAACTAAGCATGTTATTAAAGATTTGGCTCATCAAAGTTGTAGAAGACTACTTCATGTATCATATTATAAAATATTTTTAATTTTTGAAATTGTAGTTTTTTCATAAACATGCAGATATTTTATAAACAATAACATTTCACGTAAAATCGATTTTATAAAAAAACTACAATTTCGAAAACTAAAAATACCTTATTATATGATGCATGAAGTAGTCTTCTACAACTTTGATGAGCCAAATCTTCAATAACATGCTTAGTTAATTAAATAAAAAATTTAAAGTAATAAATATCGGGTTGCCAATTTCCTAAGGGCTGTACACTCTTAAGTCGATTTATTGGGCAAAAACGTGTATTGTAAATAAATTAGAGGTCGATATTATATAATTACACTAGCCTATATTTTATAATATATGCAGCGGCGTAACCGAAGGGTAGGAAGTTACGCAAGGCGTAAGGGCCACCGGCCAAAAAGGGTTGTTGTTGTTGTTTCTAACGCCTGCTTTCAGCATTTCTGCTTTAAGCAACCCTGTCAGCCTGGCGGGGGGAGTGAGTCTGTTTGTTAACTTGAGGCACCCAAAGGGCAGACTCTATCACCTCGGGGAAAGGGGAGTTGACTAACAGGGTGGACCTCCTGATTATAGTGTATTCCGAACCATTTGGGGAACATGGTAAAGTCACACGATGAGGTGACCAGGACTCGACTTATACTGCCTAAGCGCTTTATCATGTCCCACCAGGTTCCCCTTCCAACGCTGTGCACACTACCAAGTTGCCGCGGTTTGAAACATGCTCTGCTCTAATGGAATCAACATGGTAAGGCCGTTGGCTAAAAAGGGGCCCTCGCAGAAAGGAAAAAAAACGTATAAAATAAAAATGCATAAAAATAAAATAAAAACTAATTTAAGAAAGAAAATGAAATCTTAGGTCTAGTGTAATTGCAGAAAATTGTAGGGGGGCCCCATTGCTCTGTTTTGCTTAAATGGGTTACGCCACTGAATATATGCATAGTAATAATAATAATAATAACAATTCGTATATTTTTCTAAAATGATTGGCGTAACAAATTATTATTAGTAAAACAATTGCTTTTAGTAAATTATTATTTTTTATTTATTTTTTTTCGTTACAGGAGATTACCGGGACCTACGGCTCCCACAATCAGTTTTTCAAGAAGCCGCTGCCTTGCTGCGACGTAGCACCGAGTTCACCCTTACTGCTTCCCTTAGGCAACAAGTTGGCAACTCTGGTAGCTTAATTTCTTTTTCCCACGGGTACAATAGGTGAGTTAATTTGTTTAGTCTGTTATAAGTTATAAAGAGGGTTTGAAGGAAGGAGACTTACAGTACTGAGTAAATACTATACAGTTATAAAGTCCACGCAAAATGAGAAAAGTATGGACATGGAATGTTTTGATCCTGTGCAACACTGTAAAAATATTTCTTGCACCATTTTGTGTTACCTTGTTGCATTGGATGCAAGGCATAACAAAAATTGTGCAAAATTTTTTTGCAATGTTGCACAGGATCAACACATTCTATGTCCATACTTTTCTCATTGTGCGTGGACTATACTACTACTCCTCGTAATGCTTTTTCTACCGAAGATTGGCGATCGTTATGGCAATAATTACAATAATTGTAGTCAAGCTGAATATACTAGGGAGTTGTAAATGTAATGCATTGGTTTCGCATTGTCTTCCGCATCTCGTTGACTCTTCATTGAATTCCTCCGCCTTCGGGGCCAGTTTCCCAACCCGAGGACAAAAGAGTGTCCTGCATAGAAAACTGTGTTTTTTGCTTATCCCGACTCAAAATCTGTTCCCTATTGGTTCAGTCGCCACTACGCACTTCCATCTTCACCACGACGAGGTGATACAGAATAGGGATTTTCGCGTCTTCGCCTCTGAGGCCATACTCAGAAGCTTAACTACATGAAGGTATACACTGAGTTAATATTAAGCTATAAAGTTTTTGAAGTGACGCGTTAGTTATTCAATTTATTTTAGAATTCAAAATATTCTAAGTCAGTTGCTGTTGAGCTGCTTCTTCAAGTCACCGGATGGCTGGTTAGCAGCAACATGTGACTTCGATGCCTCGAATTATACAAGGTTGCTGGTTCTTGGGATGCCACTTGGGCCTATAATGCGGTGGTTTCCCCTTGTCTTCCGCATCCTATGCCGTTCACCGTCACCCGTTGCCAGGATCCAGTTCGTCCGCCTTTAGGGAGCTTTTCGTCTCCCATGGACAAGAGGGTGCCCATACCCTAACTTTGACCGAACCCCACTCGGTACCTGCCTGTGTTAGCCGTCATTGAATGTTGACGTTGCCCGCCCCTCACCGCGAGGAGGTATAGGTCAGGAGTTTGCTGATGGGCTAAAGCTGTTGAGCTGATAGCACATGGTATAATCATGAATTACCAGGCGTACGCCAAGATAAAGAGGACAACAGAATTTAGACACCACTGAACCTGCTAAAACTTTATTTATTTATTTAATTGTCTAGCCTAAGCAAGTTTTAAAACATTTATTCAATGAAGTTGTAGAGGACTATTCTGTACTTTACATTTTAAGGAATTTTTCGTAGATTATTTTTAAGGCGCAGTTTTAATACTGATGGTTGTAAAAATATTGAACTTAATAAAGGAAGATTTTATAAAATTTAAATTTATGAATTTGATGTGGCTGTAAGATACAAATATTTTTGATGGTTTCCGTGGAATGTGACCATTCCCCATAGAAATTTGAATTACAAATTATTTTATTATGCCACTGCCTGTTTCACGCATTAACCGGGGGGGAGGGGGGGGGGGTTAAGAAGAGCCGGGAGGCAATCACCCCTAAGCTGAGACGTCTCCACCTCGTCGCCCCATATAAATCTAACAAGTTCAAGGAAACTTGCGATATCTTCCTTTATTTAGTTTCTTATTACTCTTTATAAAAAGGCGCCATACTGCGCGCTGAGGAATTGAAAAGGTTATTGAAGGGCATTCTTTGGAAAATATGAAAAGCCTTTGTTGTGAGTTTTCATTCGCCAGAACATCGATTATATGATTTACTTCTATTTCACTGGTCTCCAGAGTCATATTAAATTCAATTCAGCATTTTGTACAGTATAGGTACCAAATCGATGAAAATGTCTGCAATTCAAACGACCTCATCGTTACCAAAATAGGCTATGTCTTGTATCCAAAATTTAAATTCTGAGTAAAACACTGGGCGATTAAATTATTTACCAATGTATATGAAGTTCCATATATCGTACTGCATTGTACCGTAAGGCAAAACATTTTCCACCGATTGGAGACTCCCGGCTCCCTTGTTTTCGAATTCACCAATTAAAAAAAAATGAATGGGTACTTTGGTATAGCTTTGGTTTAGGTACCTTTCATTACTGCTAACCAGTAGGCTACCTCACTGAATCTCCATCAAATCTGAGCTATTTATAAGAAATGGTTGAAAGTTTTCCGATTGCGTGTAAGCAGTGAATTTGCATACATAAATACGATACGGCCCCACCTTCCTCGTAAAGGTTGAATATTTAACTTGCAATCAGTCTAGCACAGAATCATCCAGGCAGAAAACGCTGGAAAATTCTTGTTGATAATTTTCCTTTAAATTGTTCTAGCCTATTTAATATACCTACCTATTCTTTAACAATCCAACGAAATTATGTTTTTTTTTTCTTTTTTAAATCAATCAACATTTTATCTTGGAAAATTCTAATATGTGGTATGGCTCGTGGAATAAGAAGACATTTAAATGAATCCAATGCAATCTCTCGTGACAAAGTCCCTAAGGCCTGGTTCACACGGACAATTCGCATGCTATTGACTCACTTAGAAATTTGTCATGGTAGGAAATGGGCTTGGTGAATGGTTGTTACAAAACAACAAAGTCTACTTCAGAAGATTTCTACGAGCGGGCGTCTTCTGGGCGTCCACCGGTGAACGGTTGGCTTCTTGCCAGTGACAAAAATCTTCAGAACTCTTGTGGTTTTCCAACTACCCATTTAGTGCCGGTAGGGAAACACGGTAGGACTTGTCCTGGTCACCTCCGAACTAATCGTGTGACTTCGCTGTGTTTCCCAAGTGGTTCGGAATCCACTATAATCAGGAAGTCCACTGTCCTATGGGCTGGTGTAGGACAGTCAAGTCGGGGTCGCTCTATAGGCCCAAATATGAGGCCTAAGTCTAACCCGACAAACACTACTACTACTAACTACCCATTCGCTGCAATTACACATTTCTCAGGGAGTCACCGGTGTTCGAACCGGTCTTGTGTACCAGACCTGAATGATCTATTATTTCGTCTGCAGGTACCTGGAGCTCCAAAGTAGTGGTCGAAAAGACGAGATCCGTCTGCATTACACGTCGCAGCAGGACGCGGTCGTCCACGTAGAGGCCTTTCCGTACCGCCTGGCCGACGACCGGTGGCACAAGGTGGCGGTGAGCGTGAGCGGGACGCAGGTGGAGCTGGTGGTAGACTGCCACCCGCTGTACACGCGTCTCCTCCACCTCACCCCCGACACTAACTTCACCATCCCTCAGCTCGAGCTCTGGGTCGGACAGCGCAACAACCGTCATTCTATGTTTAAGGTCAGTCCGTAACGCACATTTTCTTCTAATCCCCTAATTTCACTTTTAGAAAACATTCAGTAAGAGAGAATCCCAGGGGAAAAATTCTTATATTTGTAAAAATTGAAATATCATGAAGTATCAATAGTAGAGCTGTCAAAATTATCTGGACAAATAGAAGACATTTTTCTGATCATTGCTAGCACAGATTGGCCACAATTATTGAATTTGATGTTTACAACGACGATTGGTTTGGTGGTCTCGAGGAAAGAGTTCAAGAACTGTGGCCAATAGGTGTTCGTGAAGGCCACATGTAATATATCGAAATGTTGAAGGATTCACAGCTCTATGGTTCCTTTTCTGTTTGAACCTGTATTGTATAGGAGAAGCGGTAGCACAACATGGAGACAGCCACATGCCAACAGAAATTAGAGAGCGGATATTAAATATGTCGATAGACATGCGATTACCGGTTTTGATGGATGTGAGCTAGATGTATTAATAACAATATTTCCTATTATATGTATCTGACAGAAATATGGTGATGACGGCGACCGATAAAATATGCAATAATTATAGCGAGGTATAGTCAATTATATTAAAAAATCTATCAATAGCCTACACAATGGCTAGGGACTACCCAACTATTTATGATTTCAGCTTGAATGAAGACATTGCGTGCTTTTGGCCGTTCAGAGGTTCATATAATAGCATGTGTGTAAGTGATGATTGTGCAGATTAAATTCAAATTAATTATTTCTGTTTTCATATGATCCGTGGTCCACCTCACATGATATCAAGATCTGTGTAAAGTGTATCAAAATTCACTTAAGGGTTATCGTGACAATTCAGACACCACCTTTTAGCTAGTGCCTATTAGACTGATATATAACACTGACATTAAACCGAAATAACCGAAATAATGAAAAGAGTTAGAAAAAACTGGTCTTAACGACTGGACCACAAGCCCGATAAGTACAGTGTCTGCTAAATCCTCTACTTAGTACTTACATTATATGCTTTCTGACTAGACAGGTCAGGACAGCTACACAACTATTTAACCGAATAGGTGTGTGAGCTCACTTAATTGCATAAAGTTTTTGCCCTATATTCAATTTATTGCAGTATTATATGGTATACGAGTACAGTGCCGGGTTTGGCTATGGGGCACTGTGGGCCCGGGCCCCAGGGCCCCCACAAAAATGGGGCCCCCACAAAACGAAAAAATACAAATAAAAAATTGAAAAAATTAAAAAAAATCAAAACAGATAACTTTTTAAATTTTCGCGGGAAATTCGAACGCATCGTGGCATTAATGACTCATTTTTGATAAAAATTTAACAAAAAATGAAGTATGTCCACTCCTGCTCTGAAACCACGATTGTTTTGCTTCATTAAATACAAATTGAAAATTTGAAATCAAATTTCTAAATTGAAACTACTTTTATCAGCACTTTCTGGTTGGTATATTGTTAAGGTAAGTAGCATAAGTTAATTCTTATATTAGAGGCGGAAGTACCTAATAGTTGTTCTTTATAAGATAAGGTCCTTATTTTTCGTATTCTGCGCCCATTTACCACAATTCACAGAACGCATCAAAACTTTGTAAGCCTATTAATTTTAATACGAAATGTGCCCAGCCACGTGGTCGCCACAAAATCGAGCACGTTATAAATATAAAATTCATTGGTCTAAAATGTTATATGTCATAAAATGTTATATTATAAGACGCATGATTCGGAATTTTGAGATGTTTTATACAAAAGGGGATAAAAAATAAAATGTATTCGATTTTGTGGTGACCACGTGGCTGCACATTTCATCTTAAGTAGGGCAATAGGAACAAGTGGACTAGATAATTAGGCTCTGGCTAGTGAGTTCTGAAAAAACTAATTTATTACAATTTTTATTTTTGATTCCGTAGTGAAATAATGGATCGTCACAAGGGAAAACGCGAATATGCAAGCGGCAGTGAAAAGCGGAAAATCGCAGCAGATAAAGGAAACAAAATTCAAGATGTTTTATCTAAAACGCGCCGTATAACGGATTTTGTAACAAAAATAGAGACGGGTCCATCTACTCCTAGTTCTACTTCTAATTTTGTTGAAATGATGAGTGGTGATTCTGATTTTCCTGCATCTTCTCAAGTTATTGCTAGCCCTACCCAAGAGGTAAGAGTTTGACTTTAATTACTTAATTAAGGTGACCGCAATCAAAAATTACCGACCCCACTCACCCCAGTAATTCTTATGGAATTAAAAATGGGGGACTCCTGTTAATTTACTGTATGAATTAAACCTACCTAAACTTGAGTCGGCCATGCCGAAAGGATTGTTTACAAAATTAATTACAACTGTAATTGTTTTACTTGTAGGCAGTAATTGATAACAATGACGAATCCGAAAATACTGCTGATGATGGATTTTGCAAAGAAAATGACGTGGGATTGTGGCCAGCAGTTCTTAGTCAACAACACATCGACTATTGGATCAAGAAAGGAAATTTGGAAACTCAGCATTGTAATGAAGATATTTTGAAAGAAAAAAGCTTGGGACAAGTAGATGCAGTGAAAAGAAGAAAATGCCATGCAAGTTTATTCCTTCGTCAAACTCAGGCAGGCAAGTCTATAAGCCGCTCTTGGTTATGTTTTTCACCTAGTACGGGGAAGCTATACTGCTTTTATTGTAAATTGCTCTGCAAATCAGCAAATCAGTTTTCAACTGAAGGGTTTGCTGACTGGAAGCATGCGTCTGAGCGTTTGAAAAGACATGAAACTACCGTAACGCATTTGCAAATAGTTTGCCAATTTAAGCATCTCTCAAACGAGGCAATGCGTATTGATCGTGAGTTGGCCACACAAGTGAAGGAGAGCATTGCTTATTGGCGAAACGTTCTAAACAGATTGATTTCCGTCATAATATTTCTTTCTGGACGAGGACTTGCCTTTCGAGGGGACAACGAAATTTTGGGATCAACCAAAAATGGCAATTATTTGGGAGTCCTTGAGCTAATTGCACAATATGATCCGTTTTTAGTAGGCCACTTAGAGAAGCATGGAAATCGTGGCAGTGGTAGTGGCGGCGTTAACTACCTATCTGCCCACATTTGCGAAGAATTAATTGCGCTGATGTCCACCAAAGTTAGCGATGAAATAATTAAACGCTTAAAAGCCTGCAAATATTATTCGGTTTCGGTAGATTCAACAACTGACGAAGGCCATATAGATCAAATGACTGTGATTGTCAGGTATCTAGAAGAAAGCACACCAAAGGAAAGATTTCTTAGTTTTATGCCAAACCAAGGCCATAAAGCTAAAGAATTATTTGATGGCCTCAACAAAGTTTTAAAAAAGTTCGGCCTGGATTTGAAAGATATTCGTGGGCAGTCGTATGACAATGCTTCCGCTATGAGTGGAGAATATAGTGGTCTACGCACTTTGGTGCTAAATGAGAATCCTTTGGCTTTATGGGTTCCATGTTTCAATCATTCCCTCAACTTAGTGGGCACAAAAGCGATGGACTCCTGCTCCCAATCGAAATTATTTTTTAGCTTTCTTGAGCAAATTTATGTATTTTTTACAAGTTCCACAGCTCGGTTCAACGTCCTTTCAAATGTTCTAAAAAGTGCTGCGAAGAAGTATGGCCACAACATACCAGTGCCCAAAAGAATCAGTTTAACCCGGTGGTCCTCAAGAGCGGAAGCTACTAATAGCCTAGTTTTGGGCTATAACGAAATACGAGAAGTCCTTAAAGATCTCTCCGAAGAAGATGTCCAAGCAAGTGGACTCTATTTGCAAATTACCACGTTGGAGATAGCAATTTACGCTGTTCTTTGGAACGATATACTGGCAAGGGTGAATGCAGTAAACATCAATCTCCAGAATCCAAGAATCGACATTAATACTTCGATCAGTCTGATGGAGTCCCTTAAGATCTTCATTGGGGAATTTAGGGATTCTTTCCAAGAATATGAGAAAAAGGGTGTTGAATTGTGTGGGCACAATTCTTATAAATCGGAAACTTTGCGGAAGCGGATCCGAAATGTGAGGCTAAATCCTTTGGATTATGGGAAAACTGAGGAAGCTGAATTCAGTCATAGCGAGAAATTCCGAATCGAAAGTTTCATTCCCATAATTGACCAGTTTATGCAATCATTGGATCGGAGAATTTCAGCATATGAAGACATAAATAGGAAATTTGGATTTTTACAATATTTAGAAAAAATAAGCCCTGATGATTTGAAAACTAGGGCAGAGAACCTGGTGAGTTGTTACACAGGTGACTTGGACGGTAACTTGTACTTCGAGCTAGTACAGTTTCGTGAGTTTGTGAAATTATTTGTGATAGATGATGCACAAAAAAACAATATAATCGAAGAAAAACGTATCAGTTTTGAACGGTTCATGTACAATTTGATTTTAGAAAGAGGAGTAGCTGATAGCTTTCCCAATGTAGAAGTACTTTTGAAGATGTACTTAGTTATAATGAGTGGCAACATAAGCAGCGAGCGATCTTTTTCCGTACTAAAACACATAAAAAATCCTCGTCGCACCAGTTCTTCTGAAGCTCGGCTTAGCCATCTTTCAATGCTGAATATAAATCACGACATAGTGGCAGCGTTAAATTATGACGATATAATTGACAGTTTTGCTGTAATAAAGAGTCGAAGAGTGCATCTTTAAATAAATTAAAATTTTGTGTTTATAATTAGGTACCTATTAATTTATTCCTTTTAAAAATACACCGCAGTGTCTACAGCTTTAGTTGAGTAGCCCTTAGGCTTGTATTGTACTATTGACTTGACTTTATATTACTAAGAATCGCTTTTCTTTTTTATAATGATTTTGCAACCTGTGTCACCATTTTATAATTTATTGTGGGATATTCGTCTAAGGGGATTAGAAATTTCTCCCCGAGAAAGGGCCCCCACATAATTCGGGCCCACGGGCCCCCACAAGCCCAAACCCGGCACTGTACGAGTATAACACTGACATTAAACTAATTTTAATTGAAGAGGAAACCTCCTCGTTATAACTGAAACTACGGGATTTAGAAATTACTTGACCATCCGGGGGTTTCTTATTCCAACTCATAGGAAGTCTGTCTTACGGACATTACGTTAACTTTTAATTTGGATGATTATTTTAAAATTAAAAAATATGCCATGGCTTAGTTATGTTTAGCTCTGTTAGTTTTGCGTGTGGGTATAATTGTAATAATTAGTGAGGCAGCTGTAAGGCGGGGTTTCCACCGACCTGATAGTGCTAAATACAAATACGGTGCCTTGGTAACAGACATTCAAGACTTAAGCGGGGTTTCCACCGACCTCGCATTGCAGAATGCAAATGACATTGACGGAAATGTCTGTTTTACTCTATGCCATAGTTAAAATTGATCAATGATCATAGAGTAAAATCACAAACAAACAAACTAAAATTAAAAAATGGCTTCATGGGATATGTTAAGTACAAATATTTTAATAGATTTCTATTAAAAGAAAAATTCAAATTTCCGTCAATGTCATTTGCAATATGCAATGCGAGGTCGGTGGAAACCCCGCCTAAGTCTTGAATGTCTGTTACCACGTCACCGTATTTGTATTTAGCACTAGCAGGTCGGTGGAATCCCCGCCTAAACATCAGATTACCCTATTGGATAAGATTGTCAATATCATGTGGCGTGGTACTTAGAGTCGAAAACCGGGTAATTTGCTATGATAGTAAGCTTATGCATTTAAGTGTCATCTTAAACGGACTGTAAGGCAGGGAGAAGAAAGAAAGAAGAAAAGAGTGAAAGAGGGTTTCCTGTCTTTACTATGAGTTAGATTAAGAGATACTCGGATGGTCTATGAGCTAAGTTTATTCATTCATTCATTCATTCATTAAGTTAGGAAATTCAGACTATTGCATACGTACTCATGAATACATGTTATACCTAGCAGTCTAGCACACGAACCCTAATGTTATTAAATAAATAAAACCACAACTGTATTTTTCTAATACTAATAAAAGGGCTCTTATCAATTTAAGGGAAATAAATAAAGCTCCCCTATCAATAAATTTGATTCGCAAAGTGCAACATATTTTTCTATTTGTTTATGAAATTGAGACAATCGTCCCCTTTGCAACAAATGGAGCTTGTAGAGAGGTAAGGGTGAAGTATGCGTAGGGGAGTACATATTGTTATGGAAACACTTCCTGTAACAGAAAGGGGACTTGGTCGTGCTGACCTCTCTGGCTAGTACGGCCCTCTCTAGGATTCCCATTACCCACCCAACTGTGTGTCAAGTGCGTGTCAGCGAATATCTATCACCTTTACCATTATTAGCTTGACCTTTAATGCTTACATTATTTTTACAACCCCCAGCCCCTTTTAACCTTGAGCCATTTTCCTAGATGTATATCTCAGGTTTTTTTCAGTTCCATTAAGGGTTTGAATGAACTTGAAATTTACTGGCAATTTTGGATATAAATCTGGAATAGCGGGCCTCGGTCTGATTGGTTGGGTGCAATTTTTAATGGCTGGCATACTTATCTTATGGAGAGAAGTGTATCGTCATCACTTTTTATTTCATTGTAGAATGATACAAATAAATAAATAAATACTGACTTTTTTGTTTCATTACGGTAATAGGCCTACCTAATGGAGTAAAACCCTCTCTTACATTCAACTATGAAGCCCCGGGACCACCTGCTTTACATGCCCTCCGACCATGGCCAGGAAATGTAGCAAGTGTGGGACATGATACATACTAACATACTTGTAGGTATTTCGTTGCTTCCTTGAACTATAACAAATTATATTCTGCAAGGAAGAATCTAATTTTTTTATAGTTTAAGCGAAAAGGACAAAAAAAACATGCATTACCAACACTATCGTTTTGTCGCCGTACCTATAGGTACCTACAGTATTTTTATTATATATCAGATTGACATTCACAAATATAATATAATTATACCGGATGCATACTATTTGATTGAATCTACTCGAAACTTCCTTAGCACTGCAGGATAGGGGCAAAGTAACCAAAGTTATTGCCAATGCGATATTATTACAGTAAAAAAGTGAACAATAATATTATGTACCTTTATACACAGGGACGGATTTGGCTGTTGCGCGGATGTAGGCACTGCCCTTGTCGCAGACATAAATAATTATTGATTGTATGTATAGGGGGGAGGGGGGTGTGTTCACTAATAAAACCACTATTTTGTTTAGTGTTTATAATCAAAATAACCTACTTCTTACCCTTAACTAAAATGTTATGCATAATTATTTTAATTTTTTTTAACATAATATGCACACAAAAAAAGTCCTACGCGCGCGCGGATGTAGGCATTAGCCTCAGTTGCCTATACTGGTAAATCCGCCACTGATTATACAGTACGCAATATTGTACAGGTATGCTACGCATTTACAAAATAGTACACTTGCAAATCGTATACGACAATCAGATTCTGCCTTGTATGGCATCCAGTAGGTATATACATCCACTATGACGGTGTCACAATGAATCTATACCAGCGACTGGCCATATTGATTATTGTATGCATCTACACTATAAGTATCCACTGCTTATGACGTCAAAGACTAGATAATTATTTTTATAGTGTTTTTCATTGATTCCACGTTAGGAAAACGGGCCACGGCGCGGGAAAGCATGAGGGGGGGGGGGGGTGTTGGGGGGATGGGGGGGGGGGGGCATTAGCTGTCGCGACGTTTTTACACAAATGTATTGCTATACAGTCGTGGCCTGGCTATGTTATTACCCCAGCTACTTTTTATGGGCCTGAGTAACTGTTCAGCAGAGTTTGATATTCCATGAAATGAATGCGAATTTGATGGAGAGTATAAAAGTAGCTTCCGGTAAGACCTATCACTTTAAACTGACTTAGGATAAAGAGGCAGCCTTTAGGCGCCCATTCCACCGACTGGCTAGGGCTATTTACAAAAACGGTGACGTGGTAGCAGACATTCAAGACTTAGGCGGGGTTTCCACCGACCTCGCATTGCAGAATTGACGGAAATGTTTATTTTCCTCTATGTCATAGTTAAAATTGATCAATGATCATACAGTAAAATAACAAACAAACTAACTAAAATTAAAAAATGGCGTCATGGGATATGTTAAGTACAAACATTTTAATAGATTTCTATAAAAAGAAAAATTCTAATTTCCAATTTGCATTCTGCAATGCGAGGTCGGTGGAAACGCCACCTATGTCTTGAATGTCTATTACCACGCCACCGTTTTTGTAAATAGCCCTAGCCGGTCGGTGGAATGGGCGCCTTACGTTATAATAGATAATAGATAGGCTAATTATAAAAAATCTGGGCTTGGCAGGATTCGAACCCACGATCGATGCCTTGCCAGGACAACGTGTTACCACTTGTAACACACGAAGCCCGCCCAGGCCTTTACTACAATTGATACTGAAATTTATTCGAAAATAATAGGCCATCCTACCAAGCCTACTTTCATTTAAGTAAGCTATATGTCTACATCCAATATCCAATGGCTATAAGGTTTCCTGTAGAGATATTGCGATATGTTAGTCTAACAGTTAACATAATACACATTTTGAAATGAAATCGACTTGCAGGCTGCAGTATATTACGATTACTGTAACTTAACTTTTTATGGAAATATAAATTTATTGTATTGTATTGTATTATTAATACTTAAAGTTATTACGAGGAAAAAACCGGAAGAGAAAGAGACGGAAAAGAGGATAAAGTATATACAAAAATACTATAAGTGATTTTATTTGTAGGGTGTTCTACAAGACGTAAGACTGATTTCCGGACCCCATGGGTACCTCAATCAGTGTCCGATGCTGGGTTCTTCTTGCCCAACTTGCGGACAGTTCTCAGCCTTGCAAGCCGCTGTACAGCAACTTACATCAACCTTACACCTACTCAATGATAAGGTATGTCATTAGGGGGAGGGGGAGGGGGGGGGGGTAAATTCATAAGAAACCTGGTAAAAAAAAAATTGAATAAAACTCAACTTTTCAACAAAAAAATTAAATTAAATTTGATAGCCATAGTGATTGCCCCTCCCCCACCGAAATGTTATATTTATACGCCAATGGGTAAGGTCTACAGTATTTTGGATAGAGCTTGCGTTACTACACTCTTTATTCAGATTTTTTTTTTTTATCATGGATGGGCAAAGTTGGTACAGTACAAATTCTGCTTGAGTGTTATTGAACAATAAAGTATTATACTGTGGACAGTGGAGGATAAAGCAATGAAGATTGGTGGATTTTTAAGAATTCTCTACCTAGCAGCTTAGGCCTACCTGAGTTTACTATTTAGTAATATTGCCAAGACATTTTTTTTTCGTCACTAGTTTTCAATTTTTTCCAGTTGCAGGTGGCAGAAGGGCGTATCTCTAGGTTAGAAGAATGCGACTGCCGCAAGTCTTGTTATGTAAACAATACCGAACACCAAGACGGAGCTTACTGGCAGATAGGCTGTGACTTGTGTAGATGTAGAGTAAGTATTGCACCGAATATTGAGCTATTAATCACAATGAATGTATCCGAATAACCTCTTCAGGTGCCTCTGTAGGTAGTACCTGTGTTGAGTTACGAAAGGTTTCCGATCATATGATGTGTAGAGATACGCACAAGTACGAACAAGCTACCATTATGCCATCGAAGGCCATTTTGTTTATGATCTTAAAGAAACACTCAGCAAATACAGAAAGTATACTGAATATCGTAACTAGAACGTTTCCGTAAATGTTACTCATGCACCGAGCACAGAGGCAATTTAAGTCATTGGCCATTACATTGCATTGCAAATAATTTCTTCACACTTTCACACCCTAATTTAAAAACAAATAGATGCTTGTCCTGTAATATAGGTCTATATCGTAAATTGTAGTATACAATAATATTAAAATAATCTGGTTTTATATTTACAAAAAATTTAATGGATGTTTTTTTCTTTCAGCAAGGTAAAGTTAGTTGTCAGCCAGTGCAGTGTCCAAAAGCCAATTGTAAATTTCCTTTAGTGAGGCCTGGGGAGTGCTGCCCTACGTGTCTCAGTAAGTACTAACGGTTAACTATTAATTGCAGTATTTTATTCTACGCATAGCTATAAAATACGTTACATATCGGTCATTTTAAATTATTTGGGAATATAGGTAGCCAGTACAGTCCTAGTTCAATATAGGTAATTCTGTTGATCTCCAAGCAAAGCAGGTAGCCTATTCTAATCATGCATAATTCATAATTCACCAAACTTTAGTAGGAGAAACGAGTACCTGGTTAAACTTTCCCCATTTATTCCTATAATATAGCCTAATATGTTATACTATATTTGTACATACACATAAAGTGCGTCCAGGAAACAGGAATTGAATGTAACGAAATATTGAGTTTCTTTTGATTTTTCAAAGGCCTGTTACTGCCAATACTGTTCCTGTGTGTATTTACTTTTTGAATCACCCTGGTCCAGAAGCTACCTTGTCAAAATTAGAGACTTTATTTCAACGGAAACTTTAAATTGAATGTCGCATGTTGCTTTTGGAATATAAATCCCGTTTCCTCCATAAAAAATTTAGTATAATAGAATATCAAATGGATTTGTTACAGAGCAATGCTACCACATGAAGACTCTTTACGACCATGGGGAGCGAACTAGTCCGCGTGCGTGCTTTGAGTGTAAATGTGAAGATGGAGCAATGGAGTGTACGGAGAGAGACCCCAAACTTGTCTGTCCGCAACTTAAATGTCCTTCTAGTCAGCAATTTAGTGTATCAGGGGAATGTTGCAAGTTTTGTCCAGGTAAATGCCAATTTCTAGCTCAATCTGAGTTTTAATTTTATCTTCTCAATTTAATATAATATGAGTGCAATGAATAACATAAGCACTTTCAGAATTTAGCGTTAAAAAATGATTGATACATTAAGGGATTGATTTTAAAATATTTTGGAAACAAGGCATGGTTGTGTATTTCGTTCTAAACAAAGACAAAAAGTGATCCAATGAAAAATTACTAAAAAAAAAGGACTAGGTGGTAGGCCTAAATAAATATTAAATACAATAATAAGTTAATATATCCTTACCTGAAATATTATTGCTTCAGAGTAGCCTAACCCGATTAATTGCCTTTAAACCTATTTTAGAGAATATGGTAGCAATAAATCAGTTGGAGAAATAGGCAGCTTTTGGGGGAAGTTGAATTTTTTCTGAATTTATAATCTGACCACTTTTATAAATTTACAGTGGAACGGGAAATAAAATAATTTCGTCAAAAATACATGATCATTTTTTGTTTACTATTTTTGTTAGAAATCTATCCCATAAGGCAGAGTTTTACTGAGAAGTAACGCCCATGTTCTTACAATTTTTATTATTATTATTATTAAAATGAATCGGCTGACGTAGTTAGCCCATATGGTAAATAAAGACAATTTTCGTTCTTTTTTTATATCGGCCAATTCAATAATAGCAACAAACTTAGGCTACAGTACCGTTTAGTAACTTTAATGCCTCTAATTTATCTATGAAATGGATTGTATTCATTTGCACGCTGTTTCATTCTATTCCAGGTGTCGATTATTGTGGTAAAGGTCACATGTGCCATCCGAATGCTACATGCATAAATTTAACCACATCATATGCCTGCCACTGTACGAACGGATTTTATGGCGATGGGTACCAGTGTCATGGTGAGTAATCAGTAAGGCGCGGTTTCCACCGACCTCTAAGTGCAGAATACACACACGGTAGCAGATATCATTAATAAAGGCGGGGTCTCCACCGACCTCTCATTGCAGAATGCATATGACATTGACGGCAATTTTTGTTTTACTCCATGCCATAGTTAAAATTGATCAATGATCATAGAGTAAATTCACAAACAAACAAACTAAAATTAAAAAATGGCTTCATGGGATATGTTAAGTACTAACATATTAATAGACTTCTATAAAAAGAAAAATTCAAATTTTCGTCAATGTCATTTGCATTCTGCAATGAGAGGTCGTCGGAAACCCCGCCTAAGTATTGAATGTCTGCCACCAAGTCACCGTATGTGTATTCTGCACTTAGTCGGTGGAAACCGCGCTTAATTACGTAGGCTACATGAACGGGAAGTCCCCCCCCCCCCTAACAGTAAACTTGTCTACTAACCGACCACGATAGGATGGCATTCGTGTGAAAATCAAATAAACTCGGTGTACCCCTTATGCAAGTTTTCGAATATACAAAATGTTCCAAATGTCACATGAAATAAAAAAGTACTACTAAGATTAATAAAGGATATGAAGAGTTTTTGGAATTTGAGAGCATAATAAATAAAATCAAATATGAAAATGAAAAATGAAAATGAAAATCAAATAAACTCGGTGTACCCCTTATGCAAGTTTTCGAATATACAAAATGTTCCAAATGTCACATGAAATAAAAAAGTACTACTAAGATTAATAAAGGATATGAAGAGTTTTTGGAATTTGAGAGCATAATAAATAGGCCTAGCTTTTAAAAGGCTAAAATATAGTATAGTACAATTTTCTATTTTGAACTAAGGTTCAAAATATTTTTTTGTTGTTAACAGGTACAGGTACTCAAGTCTTATATAGTAGACATACCTAAGTATAGTATTATACCTGTCTATTGGTGAATTTTAACAAATTAATATAATAGGGGTACCATAGAATGATAGCAACAAAGACTAGACGTCGCGACATACTGTAATTACTACAAGTATAGCAAAAAAAGAAAATCAAGATCAAACTAAGCACAAAGGTGCAAAATTTAATTAGGCTAATAAACTAAACTCGCCAAGATCTGATATTCTTTCGCTATCCATGTGTGTAAATGTTTTTTAAACGGTTTTTTGGCCATTTCCTTTTTCATATTTTGACTTTGACCCGAAAGGTTGTTGGTTCGACCCAGTTCTGACCCAGTTCTGACCATGCTTCGCAGGGCATGTAAAGCAGTTAGTGCCGGGCCTTCTCAGTTTAGTTTACGAGAGGGCTTTACAGCGCCAGCGCCACTAACTAGGTTGGTTAGCAATGTAAAAAAATCATTATTTATTTTTTTACTGTATTTATATTTGCAGTACCACACTGGATTAACGTTATTCTACCTATAAATCGAAAAATAATCGGGAAAGTGAAATGAGTGATATAGCCCATCCACTAGAAGTGTTGTTGGGATAGTGACCTCTATTCACAGAAAATTATTTGCCAACCCACCCATTTCCCCTTTCCCTCCCATCCCTTATTTCCCAGAGTTGGCATTCTGCCAGACGCCCAGTCTGTGTAAACCCCACCCCTGGCTGTCTGGTCTTAAAAGCTGTAAAGCCTTGCGAAATGGCTTTCTCTTTCCTTCAATTGAAAACGATTTTAATTATTATTTTATAGTGAAATTATTACAAATTCTGAGAACCATTACACCTGGCTGCGACAATTTAACAATAGTTTTTAAGTCCCTACTTATATTATTTATTTATTTATTTAATCGCATAACAAACAATTTAATGAATGCATCCGTTTGAACTCATCAGTCGCATCTGTAGGTTAGTAGTGTACGTTAGTACCCATGATGAGTTACGGCACGTCTCCGAATGCATGGCGTGTAGAGACTCGTACAAGTACAATCAGGCTACCACCTTCCATCGAAGTCGAATTATTAAAGTGGAAATATTACCAACACTTGAAATGGGTGAAGTGTGAGAGTGAATGAATGCGTACCTGTTCACTTATTATTTGCTATCTTTTTCTTTTGCTGTTATTTTTTAATGAAAGAAATGTTATGATATGAATGTGAAAAATAATTTGTAAACCAAAATAGGTGAATGAATGAACGAAACTTATATTGAATAAAGAAATCAATTAATACACAAGAATTGTAAGGTCTACTAGTGAGCACTATTAAACCTATAACAATTTTCCCTGCTCTAAAACTAAAATTAAAAATTAAATTAAATTCAACATATTATTGCACATAAACACATACAAGTCTAGTCCACTATTTCAAATAAGGATGCCACCTCTTCCCGTCTCATCAGCCATTCCCGGATAAATTTGGAAAATTTATTTATTGCCAGAGACCCAGGATAAATATCTAGTACGTTAAATAATTTTGGTGCTATATATTGGCAGGATTTTGTAAAAGTTGCTATGTATGGTCTAGGTACTACAAGGTGTTCAATTCTTTTAGTATTTGCTGGTCTGGGTCTCTGTACCATGCCACAGGTGGAGAAATTCGCAATGTCTTGTATAAGAACAAGTGCCGCAGCGGGAATAAACCGAGAGTCAGGTTAGCTGGTAGAGTTGCCCTTCGGAGCTAAAGCTCGCCTAATACAAGTTTAAGACGTTTTTCATTACATTTTATTTCATTACATTTCGAATGGGCTCGGCACTTCTAACGAAACCTTAATAATTGTTGTCAGCACTCTTGGTGAAGGTTGCTACTTCGACCATTATTATTTTCAGATGTGGATGAATGTCTTGTTAAGGGTGGGGTGGACGGGAATCATTGCCATGCCAACACGGAATGTGTAAATACGTTAGGCTCGTACGAATGTGAGTGCCTCCCCGGCCACCGCAGGGTGGATGCCTTCAATTGCGCAGAACTCGACGAGTGCGCTGCTGAGACGCACAATTGCGACGCTCATGCCGTCTGCTCCAATACCAGGGGCAGTTACCAGTGCTCCTGCCAGCATGGATATTCCGGCGACGGTTTTACATGCACCCGTACGTATGATAAATCATTTTTCGCTTATGCTGTTCTAGGCGACAGCCTTGCACGACTTCGAAGATGTTCATAAGAAGACCATGTTATTTTTCTAAGCCCTACGCTTCTCAGGCCATTGACACTTAGAACTAAAATGGAGAGTGCTATAGGAGAAAGAACTATAAAACAAAGGTTAAAACAGACTTAGGACACTAATACTGAATCATTACTGATGCATGCGGGCGGAAGACCTGGATGACTCGGCTCCTTGTCGTCTTTCCGACAGGACCTCCACTCTCGGAGCCTTGTTCTAGTACAGCGCGGGCTGACGCAATTTCTATCCGGTAACGCGCCAGATGGTAGGTTGTGCTCTTACATTGAGCCTATGTCTGATTCTGTCTTGCCATATTGCGGCAGCGCCGCCAGATACAGTACTGTAGTCGCGTTCATTAATATTTATTATACATCCGGACAATGTTAAATATGGAGAACGAAGCACTGAATTCAGTGTACGAACTGAGTGCGTGGATACTAGGACTGTAAGTTGAGGCTACTGTCGTGCTTATTGTTTATTTGAGACGTGGTCTTTTTATAATTCACCTTCACAATGCTTTGCAAGTCTGTCGCCGAGTTGAAATACTGTACGCCAGCGTTTTCTCTCGATTTTGGTTAACCCAGTTTGCTAATGTATAGGTAATTTGTCTTGGCAAAAAGTTGAATTTCTCGCATGCTCTCGATGGGTTTTAAGGGGTTCTGGCTGCATTCTATCACGGTCATTTAAGTGAAAAATGACGTCATTTAGAGATATTTTGTTTCGCGTTGATTTAAGCCTGCCATGAAAAAAATCATAACTTCATCAACCGGTATTAATTAGGAATGGTATCGATACTGTAACTATGATTTTTTTAAATATAAAAAGTTAATCACGTAGGTACTATACAAACAATTTAATTGACCTCTTCAGTCGCCTCACTAAGTAACCTAATAGGTACTTGTGTCGAGTTACGACACGTCTCCGATCGCATGGCGTGTCTCAGAGACTTGGACAAGCACAAGCACGCTACCACCTTGTCATCGAAGCCGTAAAGTTCTGATCGCCACCATTATGAAGACAAATTGGAGAACATAAAGTATTTACATGCTTATAACATATGCCAGTAATAAGAAAGTTTGTTGTATTCTTATCTTTTTAATGTGCAGCTATCTGCAGAACGCCATGTTTAAACGGTGGAATCTGCGTTGCTCCCGGCGTATGTTCCTGTCGTCGGGGATATCATGGCCCTAACTGCGAGTTGGATTTAGATGAGTGCAAAGAAAATGCCCATGGATGTCATGCGACGTCAGAATGCGTCAACATGCCCGGGTGGTACTATTGCCGATGTAAGCAGGGATATCGCAGTACCCTGCACGATGCCACTTTGGGTACCGTCTGTCAAGGTATGCTTTAACATTAGTCAGCGATTACACCGTCGTACCTTAGAAACTCAAGTCCCTTTTTATTCAATTTTTATTGGACGATGATGGGGAAAAAGTCACTATGGAGTATACAGTAGTGAAATGAAGAGCAATGCAGCCTCCAGGAACGCTCCTACGATTATATTTCGGGGGGGGGGGATACAAAATTTTAGTTTTTAATATTTATTTATTAATGGCACTAATTTTCAGTGCCTTCGCCTATAAAAAAAGTGTACTTTCAAAAACAGTATACTTACAAACTGTGGTGCCGCAATGAAGCCGCTGAGGAGCCGCTATGGCTGCATGGCTCACATAGTCAATATCCTACATCACCTCCCAGCAGTTAAATCACCTGAATTCATCTTTTGGGCATCGTGTAATTTAAAAACTGATAAAAACAAATAAATGGCCGAACATTTGATAGATTTTTTTTTATTGCGTAATTCGGGTCATATGGGCATTGTTTTTACTGTATTTACAACTTTTTAAGGCTAGCAATTAATTACTGGTATATGACTAGAATTAACTTTTTTCAGATGTCAATGAATGCATGGACGGAACGCACACATGTCATCCTTCGGCAACGTGTGTAAACACAGACGGTGGCTTTGACTGTCGCTGCCCATACAACCAACTTCAGTCTTCTTCATGTTCCTTAAGTGAGTACCGTACCAGTGGCGCAGAACCGCTAGGGGGGGGGGCGCACTTCGGCTCCCAAAAATTATAAAATAATAGGGGTCTTCACAGTGTTGGTGTTATCGAGTTATCGAGTTAGATGTGCTATCCAAGTTAACACACAATCGTGAGTGGACCTCGGGAGTGAGTTCTCATGCTATGTCGAAAACATTTAACCGGGTAAAAAGCGTGGTAGTACTCAGACGTTCGTGGCACGGTTTTAAAGAAAGTGGCAGAACTCTATTCTAGTGCCACATTTGTTTATATTTTGTTCATTTTGGTTATTATGATTTTTAGTATTTACGGTAATTGCTTGTGAAATAATAGATAATACAAATAAATTTAAATACTACAAAATTTTAAACGCGTGTTTCAAATCAATCGACAAAAACAAAGATGGCGGCGGTCAAAGCTGAGCTATCGATAGTAGCGCAAGCTAAATAGCACAGTTAACCAACTTGGAAGTGCGTTTAGGATAGCACGCTGGATAGCTTGGTTATCGGTGTGTTCACTTAACTTGATATAACACACTTAACTAGGTATAACTCGATAACACGAACACTGTGAAGACCCCTAATTTAGAAATCTACGTAGCTTAATTAATAAAAATATTCAACTTCAATTTGGTATCCATGTTGACTATAATACCACTATAGACTATCACTCATAAAAAGAAGAAATAATGAGACAAGGTAGGGCGTACCAAAGGTTTTGCGGGGGGGGGGGCAGCAGAAGTTATTTACGCCACTGTACCGTACCCATAGATCGATGCAAATTCTGGAATATACTTGTAAGTAGCGTCCACCTTCTGGTACAAGGTTCTATTATACAAGGGAAGAAAATTTTTCCTATGAAGCGGGGGAAATCAAACTTTGTTATGGCGGGGTTTCCACCGACCTCGCATTACAGAATGCAACTGCATGACGTGGTAGCAGACATCATTAATAAGTCTCTACCATATTATAACTTAATTTATAATAGATAAGTTAAGTATCTACATTATAGTCTTCTTAAAATATGGCAGAGACTTATTAATGATGTCTGCTACCACGTCATGCAGTTGCATTCTGCAATGCGAGGTCGGTGGAAACGCCGCCTTAGATATAGGCCTACATTCATTACGACACATCGCATGTAACGAACTCGTGCAGCAATAGTCCGCAGGTATGTCACTGTTATTCAGAAACTTCCTTATGCTTATAGGCTTAAGTACATGTGTGTCTTTTCTCTTATGTTCCATTGTAGAAATGTGAAAAATTGGAATTGGTTAAATTTGATTGAAATCTTCAGCTATGCCGTTATAGTAGACCTACCTATTAACTAAAACTATTAGTATACTAAACAATTTTGAATAGCACTTTCCATTCTAAAATTATCTTGTTTACAATTTTTATCCCCCTCCCGTTGAACAGTACCGTATGTAGTGCGGACTTGTCGTTATTTTCAGAAAAACTATTTATTCTAATACTTAGTATGAGTATTCTGAAACCTTGATAACAGAGATAATAGAAATTTTCTTAGGTACCTTAGACTTGAAAGAAATTCAACAACCCACTGAAAACTTTAATTTCTACATGATAGGAACATATTGGTGTTCAATGGTGGGGTGGGAAAATACAGTAGGTTATACTTGTAGCCAGATCTCCCAATATATCACGTGTTATTGAGCCTGTTAAGGTGTGTTTAAGGGACTGTTGATTTTTTTGTGCAGGTTGTATGTTTGAAGGTGCGGAAGTGGGAAACCACGAGGTTGTTTTGGCCGCAGGACTGCCGTGCCGGAGGTGTCAGTGTACGAATGGTGTGATAGTTTGTCGTGATTCAAAATGCAATTGCTCAAGTGGAGACGCTTCTAGGTTTGTATTACACATACGAGTACTTCACTCTTTGCTCTCAATTCAAAGTATTACCGACCACGATAGGATGTCACTTGGAACACTTATAAAAATTGGATAAACTCGGTGTTCCGCTTATGCAAGCTTTCGTGTTCCAAGTGACATCCTATCGTGGTCGGGTAGTAAATAGTGACTCTCAGAGACCTCAATATTATTTATTATCGTATGTTGTAACCATCATGTAACAGTGGTACGAACATGCGTACCTATATTTAACTGATGTTGATAGCCCTTATAGATAGATACAGGCATGTAAATAAATAAAAAAAACTTGAAACTGAAAGAAAACGGGACTTAATTCTGAAGCCTCGGTAAAGTGGTGACTTGGGCTCAAATCCCGTTCCCGTTCAATTTTTCATGTATTCCATTCTCTAACTCATAGGCCTACAGAAATTGCACAAATCGTGATATGAGTCATTCTATCTGTCACTTAATTTCCGTTGTTGCAATGCACAGGAGAACATCTTACTTTAGTTTTTCGTGTCCAAGGGAATGTCCCAGAATCGGGCGAAGTTGTAGGAACTGCTGTTGGCCTCCCACAAGAACATCAATCATGTAGGCCTATATTGTGATGCCGAGGATGTGAAGAAACTTGGCTCACGCGCTACCGTGCACGTTGATATAGTTCCCTTATTGTGCCCTTTTGGGGTTGATTTCAGGGATAGGTGCTGTCCACAATGTGATCCCAGTGCCTCCTGTACGCACCAGGAACTGAGACACGTTGTCTTCAACAGCGGAGACAGATGGATTTATCAATGTCAAACCTGCGAATGCCTGGTAAATTATATTTCAAACATTGCATACCTACTATACGCAGTGCCTTTTTCATTGTGCATTTTTATATTTTTGGTGATGATTTAACTTTCGTTATTGTAGTCTATGAATATCATGCTGTTACTGATTGATTGAAATGGGTTACAGTTTGGGGAGATAGACTGCTGGAACCTGGAGTGTCCGCCGGTACCGTGTTCGAGTCCCGTTCTCACCCCCGGGGATTGTTGTCCGCGCTGCGATGATGATCCATGTTCCTTACAAATATATCCTAACTCTTCTACCACGTAAGTTAACTATGGCTTAAGCTAGTCCACAGTAACAAAAACGTAAAATAATCTAGTAAACCGAAGTTTTATTGTATCTCAGGAAAACATCTGAAGTAAATTTTTCTATGTTTTCACATATACATATACAATACATGTGCCATTGTATTATGTGTGTGTGCACGGAGATATTACAGAAATTTACATTTCATTTAAAAGATCATGATCACTTTTTACTGCTTAAACTTATAATTTTAATATTGGAAGCAAAAACATATCCCTTGGGGATTTTCTTCCCACACACCTCTGAAATGGGTCTTTTTGGTTTTTTGCCTATGGTTCTCACCATCGTTGGTAAAATTATGTAAAATGGATTGTGAAGGCCACCTAAAAATAGGGGAAAACATCCTCCAGATTCTACTTTTTTCTTCCCTCTTACCAACCATTGTAGAAATGGAAAATATGGTTGGCAGCAGGTCCTGCTGTATGGTGCTTACCTCATCTGATTTTGTTTTTGCAGAGCTCTTACGACAACGGGGCAGCCCTGCACTGTCTACGGGAGGTACCTCCACAGCGGAAGTAGTTGGAAGGATCCAGAAGATAGATGCACGACTTGTAGTTGTAAGGTAGGTCCACATTTTTTACAACTTTTAAAATTGTACTCGTATTTTGGGTTACAATAATTTATGCCCACCAATGAAGTTGAATAATTCTAATCAGAGTAGGATTCGATGTTAAGCTAACGGCTGCTCCAACCATCTACAGCAAATTATTCAACTGATTATTACTTACCTGTGAATGACTGTTGTGACCTTAAATCAGCAATCAGACAGTTGTATTTCTCAAATATATGTATACCATATGTAACTTATAATATCGTACGATATTTCTGTTTAATTTAAGGTATAACCCAATCGTGGTTGGAGCGACCTTAAATTATATCCCTAAATTATAGTCAAGTAAAATGTGAAGTTTCTATCATACGGCATTTATCTTCATGTTAAGCTATCTAACCCCAAAATTGAGTGGCGGTACCTGTCTTTGGTTAATTTAAACACATCCATTTTCATTTTATTGTACAATACTTATAATTTTACAAGTGAGATGTTGTAATACATAAAGTAAGGTTTTCTAATTATGTTTAAATTAAAATATCTAGATACCGTATTGGGTGAATGGGCTACACTTCAGTAAAAAGACACTTCGGTAAAAATGTGAGAAACTGTGTAAAAAACTCATTTGCTGACAAAATTCGGGTTTATGGTCAGATTGCTAAAAGTCTGCCCTCGCAGAAATGGCTTAACATTTAGTTGGCATTTTCACTTTAGTTGCTCTCTTGACTTTATGTTATTTATTCATCCTTTACAGACAGTAAATTAGTAAATTTAGCAAGTTAGAATGCCCTGGACCTACTTTGTGGCATGGACTAGCGCAGTGGTCGGCAACCTTTCTGTACAAGGGTGCCAAACTCCGGGTTTTCTGAAGCTGAGACCCTTCCAAAAGCGCCAACGATTGCAGAACTATATTGACCAGAATTTGAGATGGCGCGGTATGCTTGGAGTTGTATCTTGTGGTAAACAAGAAACAACAGAATTCAAAATCTGTATGCCATGCAGTCACCGTAAAAAAAGTACAAAAGATAGCCCCTTCGTAAGCTATGCATGAATATGTAGGTGTCCATACCGCCGATGTTGAGAGTCCTTTCTTCTACAATAGAACTATTCCAAATATTTTTTTCCTTGTTATTTTTAAAATGGTAAACAATTATAGTTTTGCCGAAGCGCCAAATTTGGCTCGCGAGCCACGGGTTGCCGACCACTGGACTAAGCGTATTTTAATCTTATTTTTGCTCATTCCATCTTACCATATTCATGATAAAATAACTTAGGCTACAGCACTATTGTACTAAAGTATCGGAGTGATTTTCCTTCCTACAAATTGTTATTATTTTATTTTGTTGAAACCGTTTTTACATTAGTAGATACCCTACACAGTTGGGTTGATTCTAGGAAGACTGGGTGGTAAACGTTTCATTATCTGGCTTAAAAACTATTCTCTGTACCAAACCGATTTACGACATTTAGCAGGTAGTACCGTCTGTTGCTTATAAAATAGTACCAATTGCATCAGTGGATTTCATGAAAATATGTGAACGTTTTTACTTCACAAATTTGAAGCAAATGCTTCAAGAGAGGAAAGTTCAGGGAGTAAAAAGTACCATTCTTAGAGCTAACAAAACGGTATAGATTATGAATACCGTTACATAATATCTTTTACCCTTGAAGCAAATGCTTCTTTTTTCAGCTGCTTAAAAAATTTAGGTACTGTATCTAGGAACAATTTTATTGGCTGTTCCCATCCCAGTAATACTGTAAGCTACCACTTTTCTCTATTTAGTCTAAAGCGAAATCAGAATAACAATTATTTATCCCCAAATTACGAGTGCATCAGGAAATTACTTCTTAGTATTTTTCCGTGCAAGAGAAAGTAGGCTATCGTTTGGGCCTATTCTCTTAGAATCAACCATATTTACGTAATAGTATAGATAATTTACGTTCAGGATTCAAGTCTCAGGTTTAAACGGCTTGTGGGTTTCAAAGTTCAGGATTAAGCAGGCATCCAATGAATATGTGTTTAATATCTTAATTTTAATTCTTTTAAAGATTGGAACTTGAGCTGCTGACATTCCATCAGCTGAAAATCGACCTGAGACATCTGACTTCTACCCTTATTTAATTAGCTCCAATACCAATACAAAAACTTAATTTCCCCCCCCCCCCCCAAAAAAAAAAATCCTCTCCTATTCCTTTCCTAGTCTGATGTCTCATTTCTTTTCAACTGTATCATACTGTAACTGATTTTACGTCGATTGAATAACAAAACAGGTTGGATATTTTCGCAGGTGCCGTTGTGCGAGCACTTGGTGAGCAATAGGGCGCAGCGGTAATGACCACACTCTTTCACTCATTATTTTTTAGTTGGTTTCGGCTCTGAATTATTATTTGGGATTTTGTATGGGTTCACGGGAATGATTCGCTTCTTTTGGTGGATTTGTTTGTGGTGATGGATGGAGTTAGGGCATTGCCTTTTGTCTTTTCATTTATGCAGTGGCACAAAAATAAATATGAAGAAACTCATGAGAGGATATTTTTATGAACATTCACTACCGGTACTACAATACTAAGCAATGTTATGGCAGGTAATATGAGTGCGGTTTTCTTTAATGAAATTCATCAGTTTTTCAGACAATAAGGTTTAAGAAAATTGGACATGTTCAAAATTAAATCGATCGAACCTCGTGCGCAGTTATCGAATTTCAGGTTGTTTGGTATTAGTTTCAGAACACAGGCACGTATGTAGATGTGCGGGGGGAGGGGGGGGGGGTTGAGGAAATACCCCTACCCCGAATTTTTTTTAAATTTGCGTTATACTTGTATTAGGCTACCGATTCAGGTTTCGCGTTTATTTAGCCTTCACGCCTACCTGTCTGACACTGCATGCCGAGAAACCCACGATTTCGCTCACATTTATTCAAAACTTTTCGCCCGGAGAAACCCCTGGACCCTCCTGTCCTGTTGAGAGTAATTTCAATAAGTCCTGACCTGTCAAACCTAAACTTTACTGCTATAAAAATTTTCAAAACCTTTCCCCTGTAGGAAACCAGCGGGTCCTCCTGTTTGCAGCCATTTCAATTTAAAGTTATAATAAAATTTAAAGTTTACTACTATCAAAATGCGTAAACGCCACTATTACATTATTTTTGTTTTTAAATCGTCCTACTAACTTTTCGCAATCACTCTACATAAGCCCCCCCCCCCCCCCCCCGAAGTGGAATCCTGCATACGTGCTTGTCTGAACATGTAATGTGATACCGAGGTAAGGATATAGACTTCCTCCCGTGAGATTGTTGGTTTGAGTCCCACACTTTCTGCGGTTTCTGGCCGTGCTACGGAGGGCATGTAAAACAGATGGTTCCGGCCGTCGTGGTTGAGTGTAAGCGGGGGCGTGGGCTATTTGATCCTAACTCCCCTTTAGGCACCCATTCCACCAACCGGCTAGGGCTATTTACAAAAACGGTGACGTGGTAGCAGACATTCAAGACTTAGGTGGCGTTTCCACCGACCTCGCATTGCAGAATGTAAATGACATTGACGGAAATTAGAATTTTTCTTTTAATAGAAATCTATTAAAATGTTTGTACTTAACATATCCCATGACGCCATTTTTTAATTTTAGTTTGTTTGTTTGTGATTTTACTGTATGATCATTGATCAATTTTAACTATGGCATAGAGGAAAATAAACATTTCCATCAATTCTGCAATGCGAGGTCGGTGGAAACCCCGCCTAAGTCTTGAATGTCTGCTACCACGTCACCATTTTTGTAAATAGCCCTAGCCGGTTGGTGGAATGGGCGCTTTAGAGTTTTCCGCAACAGTACAAATTTCTTTCATTTATTTCCTTAATTTTTTTACGGTCAACAGACATGTGGTATAATACTGGTATACCATTACCTGTGACTCAATATGTTTAGTAGGCTCAATTATAAATAATCAAGTAGGCCGACATAGCAAGATATTGAAGAAGTGTTACTCGCTTTGCACCGTTATATGAGACTTCATAGGCTTCAGAGTCTAAAAAAACGTACCACCAGTGATGCGTATTCTCTCAATTAAGTAGGTTTTTGTTATTTTTTTTTATATATTATACCTTGTCTGTTATAGCGAGTGTAACCTGGTTTAGAAGAGCACATGCACCACACCTTCACGTTTTGTACATAAGCCCTCTGGTATGGTCGATATATAAATTTACACGTTTGGTGTGTTTTTGTCTTTCTCTCACAATCGCACTTTCAATGATATATAAAAATAACAACGCACTTGATAACGTTGGATTGTCTAATTCTTTTAAAGACTAATTTAGGAATACAGTATTTACAGCACAATTTACGTGACGTTATACAATTCAAACAGCGAAATAACTATAGTTATATGTTAGAGAACTGAACTAATTTTATCGGAAACTTTTCCTTTGACAATTTGAAAAACTATCATATTAATTTTTTAATGTCCCCATATTATTGCATTATTAACAATTGAAATATGTATTGAATTTGGGAAGATAGCCAATCCTTATTGTTAGACTGTTGTCCTGTCGTGTGTTATTAGAAAACAGTTAAAGCCTCATTCTAATAATATAATCTTACAGTGTATCATAATATTAGGTTCATTATGTAATGTCAATAAGAATACTTCGCCTAGTTTTTTTTATTAAAAATTGTATCGAACATAATTTAATCAAATGTTACAGGAAATTTACGATTAGGCTATTGTAAACACAAAATAACAATGATTTCATTTGTTAGAACTCAAATTTTTATTCTGAACCAATTTAATGATATTTAATAGTTATTTTATTATTTTTTGAAAGTCGTATAATAATTGGACCTAATAGTCTCTTCCTATAGTGTAGCTATTTGTAATGAATCCTATTACTATAGCTTCAGATTTAAAATAATTTAACTACGAGTATTAGGGCGCTGGGTGTTGGGAGCAATTTTCTACTTCTCACTCAGGGTTATTTAAGCATGATGCTAGTTCCACAATATTTGTTTTAGCTTCTTATGCTCGTATATTGCTTGCTTGATTTATTATAATTTACACATTTTTAGTGAAACTTTAATTTAATAATAATTTTTTACTAATGCACAGCTAGAACTGTTTTGTTGCCGCTGCCAAAATATTAATACATGTAATTAAATAAGTAGATTTGTGTCACATAGCCTACTTACAGCCTATTTTTAGGGTGGAAGTAGATAGTCAACACCGATCCTAGAACAGTGTTAAATACTGCATCTAAAAATAGTGCAGGAGGTGCACTGATCTAAGAACCATGTTGTCTGTCTACTATAACATAAGCATATAATATTGTGCGTTGTCGGTTGGACTTCACAGAATGGAAGAGTCCCAACAAACACATTTTCAATTGCAATCACTTTCAGTAAAAGTGTATGTAGGCTAAATCTTTCCTTTGGGGAATTGTTAAGTTGGTCGACTTATCCAATGTACCATATATCTACTGACATACTGTACTTAGGTACCTAACTCAAGGGTTTAAAAATTGTTATATTTTCCTAAATTGTTTTTAAAACGGTCACACAATGTAGCATACGCAGATTTTGTAATCGCAACAACTTTGCCCTCGGTAATGCACCGAGATTGGGTGGAAATATAGCATAAATTTAAAGTTACACCTACATTGCCGATATCCTATTTAACACATTTGAGGTACTCATATTGTATATATCATGGTAACGTATATTACTCGTGTATATTAAATCTGAAATATCGTACATTGTGAATAAATGTTCAAGAATAAAAATGAAAATCAATGTCAATTCTTACAATTTATGTCTCATTTCACATTTTTATTGAATTTCCTAAATCACCATGCGCTTTGTGAGTACCCCTAATATCAAAGCATATGCATGCATATGTATATATTTTTCATTTTTGTTTTACTTATTTCTATAGGTATTGGTGTTTAAACCATCAGACTCCATTCGTAATTTCTTTCGACCTATTACAAAACATTCAAATATCTTTTAATAATGTAAAAATGTACAACTTATATACGACACTAGCTTACATAATATTTCTCTGAAGGAAAGATTTATTGCTTTTTACCACCAAATCCTTGGCGACTATTGTTGTAGGAGGCACTAGATGGAAAGTCCATTTTGAATTTTATGCAGCATACTCATTAATTTTAGACTTCGTATTTTTCATTGTCTTTCCACCGGTGAAAAAACAATAATGAATAATGAGTATATTATATGTAAGAAATTGCACTTAATTCCACAACATAAATTTTTAATATTGTAGTAACAATTTATGTTGTGGAATTAAGGGCAATTTTTTATATATAATATACAGTACATTAATCATTTTTCACATCCATGAAGTCACTAAAGAAACTCTCTCATGGAAACAATGATGAACATTACTTTTGTATCCACCACTTAAGGAAAGAAAGTACTCTTCATTTCAGCAGTTAATTATATTATCAAGTCAGATAGCTCAGAACAATGTTTCTGATCCACCAGTACGTTCTAACTGTTAGGAGAACCTTTTCCTTATTACCGCCTTCGACGGCGAAAGGTTTCAACTAAATTTGATGTTGTTGAATAGGATGGAGTGGTCCGCTGCAGTTTTGATGTGGTGTGCGGTATTATTGGCAGCGAAAATTTCAACAGACTACCAGATGCCTCCTCTACAGCTTTCCAGTTTTCGCCTTCCACATCTCAGACCTATCAGCAGTATTCAACTTCAAAGGATACTACTTCTGTCGACTCAACGACTGCGGATGCCTCTTACCCAACTGGTTCATCTACTCCGCGCAGTCTGCAACTTTCGCATAACAGTTACCTATCGCATTTACATACTGTTCCGCCAATTTCGGCCTTTACCTATGCTTCCAGAGGAGGGAGTTCTCCAGATATTCCCTCCAACCCTACAAATTCCCCTCAAGAAAATGAAAAACAGAAAAGTACCCAGGTAGAACCATAAGAGTAAATTAGTCGTTTTAAAATAATAATAATAATAATAGGCAATTCAATTTAAATCGAATGTCTCCTATTGTGTGTATATGCTGCTCTGATAGTGACTAAACCGTCTACATATAAGAACTAAACTCACACTACCTACATCGAAAATGCAATTGATATGTTAGCTTATTTAGGAGGTCCATATTTGTAATTATCTTTGACTGAATGTAGAAAAAAATTGAAGCTATAATATTATATTGTATGTATACTAATTGTCGTGACATAAAATTACATAGTCAACCATTAGGTGCCCATTCCATTGACCGGCTAGGGCTATTTCCAACAACGGTGACGTGGTAGCAGACATTCAAGACTTAGGTGGCGTTTCCACCGACCTCGCATTGCAGAATCGACGGAAATGTTTATTTTCCTCTATGCAATAGTTAAAATTGATCAATGATCATACAGTAAAATCACAAACAAAAAAACTGAAATTAAAAAATGGCGTCAATGTCATTTGCATTCTGCAATGCGAGATCGGTGGAAACGCCACCTAAGTCTTGAATGTCTGCTACCACGTCACCGTTGTTGGAAATAGCCCTAGCCGGTCAATGGAATGGGCGCCTTAACAATATCATCATCTGCAACATGTTCTGACTGACCGGTATTTGTTTGTTTGCTTGGAATGGGTAATTTTCCGAAAATATTGATGGACAGTGGACGGTGAGCCATATTATAATGGGTCAAAGTATAAACAGGCCTAATATTTTTGTAGGCCACAAATGTTAGATTAAAATGTAATTAAAGAAAAATAAGATAATAAATAAATAGAAAAGTAATAATCACAGCTTCTTAGCCCACTATACGAAGTGCATCACATCAATAGTGAAGCTTGGTGTGCAATACTTATTTGTCAACACTCAGTTAATTGCAAGTCATTACTGAGTTATTTGAGAGACTTCAAAGTCATATATTAATTTAAAAAAAAATATATTAGTGTAGGTAGGCTTACGGCCTAATATCATTCCAAATATACCATATTACATTTATATACAACAGAAGCAAACAAACAAGGTGAAAACTGTAAACTTATTTATTAAAGGTCGAAACATTAAATGGCAGCTTCACAGTGTGTTTTTTCTTACATGTACTAGTAGTTAGTGCTTTCATATTTTGTTCGGAAAGTTACAACAGAACGGTTGCGGGCTGAGACTGCTGTAATTTACCAGAAAGCTGAAATGATAAAATGTTTTGAGGATTTATTAATTTTTTGTTCGTTAATGGCATGGGGTATTTACTGAATGGGTCCGTATAACATGCTAAAATAAAAATTTTGAGATAAGGGCTTAAATGCTAAAACAGAACTTAGCTATCTTGTCATTACATATTATCAATCAATCAATCTATTTTAATATCCCAGTACAGTAATACAGTTACAAAATTAAGCGCATCCCTATGGGCTAGGCCCGTTTTAGGGTGGATATACGAGGGTTGTTTTTTTTTCAACCTCCGATAGGCTATAAATAAAAGACAAGTTCATATAAAACAATAATTTTATTACCAAAAGATTGATTGCCAATGAATTCAAGTAGGCCTTGACGTTGGTTTGGAGGTCCTCATTGGTTTGAAAGCGCTTCCCACCTTCCTGAACTGAAGACGTGGCTTGGTGGGAAGCACTTTCAAACCAATAAAGACGTTCAAACCAACGTCAAGGACTATTGGTATTCATTTTCATTGAATTCAGTAATTGAGGGAAAAAATGAAATTGGATGAAAGCTAATTTCATCTTTTTCCTGAACTGAAGAGCTGGCTTGGTGGGAATTGCTTTCAAACCAATGAGGACCTTCAAACCAACGTCAAGGCGTACCTACTTGAATTCAATGGCGTCAACTTTCTTTGTAGAGGGTAGAGAAAAGCTTGTCCACAGATATAACAAATGTCTCAATCTCTTCGGCGATTATGTCGAAAAGAAACCGTAAGTGTATCAATCTTTTGGTCATAAAATTATTTTTTTATATGAAACTTATCTTTTATTTATAGCCTAACGGAGATTGAAAAAAAAAATGACCCTCGTATATATGTACACAATATGTACGCTCGCAAAGACCATTATCGGAAATTTCTCATAAAAGACATAGCTAATTTCTCAATATATATATATATTTATTATGCCTACCCAAGGTGCAAAATAGCCTACCACCTGAATATTTATCAATCAGGTGGAATAAATACATGCAACGTAAAATATTTACATAATACATACCCGACTACGTTACGAACACCGTTCGTATAAGGCTAGTATTTTTTTTCTCCCCTTTTAAAACGAATTCTCGCATAATACATACCTAATTCATTTGTGTAAGTGTTAAATTATACTAGGTACTGATGTACTGAATCTTATGTTGAATATGACGAATATACCTTTTCTGCAATTCTACATGTCGCTCATGCACGAGAAAAGTGACACATTTCTAAATATTGACTTTTGAGGTAATTCAAATTTTTGTTCTGACCATTTTTTAGTTTTTACTTGTAGTACTATCGAGGCACTTAATACTTTTGAGATGTGACAGTTTACTTGAAAGGGAAGTGTAATTACCACGTCAACGCCTGGAGCACATTCCGAATTATTTCAGTATTGCCAAACCCGAATTAGTCAAACTTGACAATGGATCAGTGACAAAACGCAATCTTATGGAAACAAATTGAACTAGATATGTGACACTACATTCATAAAATTCGCTATATTTTCCTCGACATTTTTGTATAATTAACTTAATTTTGCAATTTTTTGAAATGTGTCACTTTTCCTGTGCATGAGCGATGTGTCGAATGAATGTCTTCATAACGTGGTATATAGTACATACAGTATATACATACAGTACATATTGTACATTGTCTGATATGTATACACTCAAAATAAGAATACGTGGTTTTATAAAAATGGCAGATGACAATGCCTCATTTTGTTTACATGCGGCTATTGATTATATATTTTTGTTGGAAAGTCATAACAAAATGGCTAAAAGTAGGTATTGTAAACTTGTGCCATGACATTTCACTGTTCTGGTAACATTCCCTTACCACCTGTCAAGACATTGGACATTACTGCAGCGACGGTACGGATGGAAAGGAAGTTGGTTCGAGTTCCCCATTTGCTACAATTTTTTGGCTATGCTTCGGTGGGCATGTACACACAGGTGGTCCCAGTTCACCCTAGCTAAGAATGGGCCATATAGCCCTAACTCCATTACGTTATACTAATAGATCATAAAGTCACCATTTACTTATTTATCACTCTTGCCCTAAAGGTGGTATCTAGCGCAAAGGATCCTTAGTTTTAATTTTTTTTTGTTTTCCAGTGAGAAAAGGTAGGTATTGCAAAATAATGTTAAAGCCTGACTTTATGATTTCTTTAATTAAAGGAACACCACTCTTAGAATTCAACAAAACCAATAATTGTAGATGACTGGTTTCAAAGTTCAATTATTTATACCAGATTAACACCAATTACTATTTGGGAATACACCATGCAATCATACAATACTTTCTAGTCATGTCGTTTAAATTTTATAGGGGGGGGGGGGGGGTAATTACCATATTCAGAAAATAACTGTGTCTATTTATTTGGAATTGTATTGTTTTGTAAGCAGCTGCTTTAATATATTTTATGATAGGCTACAACTTCTCAAAATTGGGCCAAAAATAAGATAGGCTACGTTTATTTGTTATGGATTATAGTACAGTAGGCACGAGTAATATTATTATTCTGATACCAATTTGATAGTAAGTTATCCAGCAGCAATTCCATACCATTCATTACACCTATAAACTGTTTGTAAAAATATCATTTACATGCGTTAAATGACTTAGGAGAAATTGATTTTGAAAACAATTATTATTAATTTTGTTCTCTGAAATCATGATCATATCTTATATATCATGTATCCTATAGCTTTCATCTAACTCACGAATTCTGTGTATTCTCGAAATAAAATTGAATATTCTTCTTCTGATGTCGACGATTGGTAGGCAGCAACTCCCTGCATATCATCTTCCAACGTTCTCGGTTCTCTCTCCATCGGATCCTTCTCCATTGGTTCCTTCCACTGTGCCCTCGATGAAGGAAATAGAAGAAATGAATAGCCTACTCTTTTTCCAATATTTTGAACAAAGGGTCACATTCTATTCTAAATTTTCTTCTAATATTAACCTAAGTTCTCAGTTTCATGTTACAATATCATACTGCAATGCTAATGTAGTAATGTACTGTATAAAAGCAGCGGAGTTTGTTTTTATACTGTACTGTATGTTTTTATTTATAGATTTTCACAAAGAAAATATGAATCAGCTGACTGGATAGCTTGGATTTTGTTTATAAATGCATGATTCCAATATTTTGATAATATTTGTCACTTTACTTTCACCTAATTTAATTAAGGTATAGTTGCATTATTTGAATTCCCTGAAAAATGGTACAGCTTAAGCTAATTCTGTGGTGAACCCATCCGTTGAATACTGTATGCTGTTGCATTTCATTTTTCAATAACTGTACTATCTGTACCTAGCATGAAACAGTACGTGCAAGTAACATGCGGAACCTCCTATCTGTAGAATATACATGCATATACAGTAGTCCGCTATTAAGTCTCATGTCCTCATTGAGATGTTTCTATGCAAATATTGTATAAATAATTTGTAAATATCAAATAATTATATATTAGTATGACGCCAAGGAAGATAATGTTGAGGAGTAGCCAACTCTAGTTCCTTACAATTGCAAGTTACTAAGTTACAATATACTACTAAAAATTAATAGGACAATTAAGATCATAATAAATTATTATTCAGTTCAGAACTTGTTTTCTAGTTATTTGAAAATACAGAATTCTATGCTCACTGCTGTTTTTATTTATATCTATTACGGAATATAGAATTTAAAATAGGGATCATTTTATATGGGTCAGACTTAATTGTTTCATAGTAGGCAAATAATGGTGTTTTTATAAGGTTTTCCTTTTCTTAAAGAGAAAGTCTCTTTCGCACCATAATGTGTGCTTTAAAATGCTATATTACATATTTACAGTATTTCCTTAGATGGAAAGAGGTTGTTGGATCGTGCCTGAGCGCACGAGTCTAAAAGTTGAGAGCAAAACCCAGTATAGATAAATATTATAATATTATTTGGGAACAAAATCAAATTTTGCAAGAAATATCAATTATAGGGCTGACAAAAATGTCAAACCATTTCGAAAAAATACTCATGAACATTTTGATATGACCACAATTTGGAAACTCCTTCCTTCCGACACCTTCACTGTCGGCTCTTTTTTATAAACCCCGTTCTGCGGCCATTCGGTGCTAGAAACAAGAACATATCATAGAAACATTTCTGCTAGGGATTGTGATATTTTGACAGCTCTACCGTCGATATTTCGTGTGATATATAATTTTCCCCCTACGATCGCTTCTTAAACATATCAATATGGGCTAGGTGACATCATGAAAACTAGAAATTTTCTCCTTCTCATTAGGTGTTTTGAAAGGCCTATAGATGAATAAGAAAATAATTTTAGTATGATAAGTATTTATTACTCCATTTGCAAATACTATGAGCAGCCACAGAAAGTCATGACGCAAATCGAGCATGTTGGTAAGGGAAACAATGATCTCGTGCAAGGTCGTGGTCAACAACTTTCCTCTATAGGAAAACATGCTCAACTCGGTGTTACACTGTCTCTCCATGTGTGGTATTTTTTATACCCAATATTAATCACAATTATTACTATGTTAAAAGACATAAGCTTACAGTCGACGCAAGTTAAAGAAAGATTCACTATGAATACCCAGTTGAATCCACCAGAACAGAGCCTGTTCAAAACTGCAGCAAACTTGGTAGCATGCACATCGTTGGCAGGGGGACATAGCTGGACATGACAACGCGCAGAGAATTAGTCGGTCACCTCCGAATTAATGGTGTGACTTTACTATGTTCTCCAAGTTATTCGGAATCCACGATAATCAGGAGGTCCACCATGTCAGTTTTCCCCTTCTCCCTGAGGTGAAGGCGTCTACCCTTAGTAAACAGACTCACTCCTCCCGCCAGGCTGGCAGGGCTCCTTAAAGAAAACATGCTGAAAGCAAGCTCTGAGAAAACAAACGAGGACTGTCACTATATAGGTACTCATATTATTGTATAACTATCATGCTATCTGAACCAGGGTGTACAAGCCCGGCATACATAAGGGTAAACTTTAAAACTACAGTATATACTACTTCACTGTATCTATTGGTATGTTCATTGATTCAAACCCCTTGCACAATTCTTCATATAGGCTTAGCTACTGCAAGTTGTTGAGAGCAATGTCCTTCTGTATAACTCTATAAGTATGAGTGAATAGGCTTCCGCGTGGTTCAGATTAATCCCGGAGTGCGAGGAGATCGTAGCCGGGTGTAGCCTGCACGATGATATTCTTCAGGGTAGGTATTCTTATTCTTTCATTTTAGGCAATACACAGCTTTATGCAAATAGCTTTATACACAATAACTTTAATATAGCTTTATACTTTATAGTGCAGTATTATATGGTACACTTAACACTTAAATTAAATTAACTTTGGTTGAAGAGGTAACCCACCACGTTATAACCGAAATTGGAGGAAATAAAATGTGTCTAGCAATACGAATCATGTAATTAACTTATAAGTAGAGGGTATAGATCAACTGTTCTTTTTAGGGCATGTGGTCCCGCGGTCAAGACGGTTAGGCGTAGGTCGTGGGTTCGAATCCCGCCAAGTCTAGTTCTTCTATATCCTCTAATTTCTGTTAATATGGTAGTTATATTCATTACCTACAGGACCATTTGGTTCATGTAGGCCTATGGACTAAGGAGAAACCATGAACAGAAGAGTTCGAAGTGAGAACACTAGCCAGTAATAAAATACGGTATCGCGCCCAAAAATATCTGATTTGTGATGAGCTCAAATGTTCAAAATATTGGACAAAATATTGGACCTCACCAAGTAGGAGTAATCAATCCTATGCAGGTAAATGCATGGAACGGGTCTTAGGGACAGTCGAAAGCTAGGTACCCTAAATTCTGCTTCGGAAAATAGCGGCTGGATTTACTTATTTTTCGAGTTAATTGTTAAACATTATTACATTTATTAATAGTGTTAAGAGGAAATCGGACACACTTTTTTTTTAAATTGTGGTTAATTTGTGTTAAAAAGAGGCACATTATACATGGTGTTGTGCATGAAAATTACTTCTAACGGATGTGATATTTTTCACAACTCTACGATCGATGTTTCGTGGGATATTTCCTTTTAATACTTATAAGGCTTGCAGAACCCTCCAAAAATTTGTGTACAAGGGGGTTTCGGAGACAAAGTTAATTTTTTAACGATTACTTGGGTTTTACTAATTCTAGTTATATTGTAGTTGTTATAACAAGTTTGGATAAAACACAAAGTTTTTGTTTGTTTAATAGACCCAAGCTTACCTGTGGGTATAGTATTTACCATCAGCAACGGTTACAACTCCTTGGTGCGAAACACCATTTACTATCAGTTTCAGGATATCCTCAATTTTACTAGAAGGTACTACACTACTGTAAACTAACTAGGGCTATGTCTTAACTGAAAATTATAAGCTAGATCAATATAACAATGCAAATTCAATAATTAGGCTATTTCCGTTTCAGTTTGTTTGGGAACATGCGGCTGCTATCTGGAGTGTATTTGTGTTCCTTTTAACACTAGCTATTTTATTGACCCTTCGAAAATGGCTTCGAATGTATGTAATGTGTTCTCGATTGCCTGGCCCTCAGCAACATCCGATCTTCGGAAATGCAAAGGAATATATGGGAAAACATAGTAAGTGGCGTATGCAGTTTTTGTTAATACAGCTGGCTTATTGGACTAATAAAGATTATTATTATTATTATTATCCAATGCCCACTCTTGGCATCTCTGCCATTCGGTGTCGCGCAAGCCAGTATAGATCAGCGAGGAGATATTCCCCTGTGTTCACCGACGAGTCTCGAGCGTCTGCATGCCCCGGGCATCCAAAGAGATGATCGGCCACCATTGAGGGGTGTCCACACAGGGGGCATGAGGACGAGTCGAATACGCCTATCCTATGTAGGTGTGAAGCTAGGTAATCGTGTCCAGTGAGGGCTCTGAAGGAGGCAACAAACACGTGGCGGGGGAGGTTTCGGTTGATTGCAGGGTTGCCGTTTTGCGTGAAAAATCACGAAATGCGTGTATTTTCAGAGCTTGCGTGATGTGCGTGTAAAGTGCGTGTATTTTTAGACAAAATTGATTTTATAATTAAATAAAAATATTGAAATTTAAACCAATAAAATAATAAAAAAATTAAAACCCAGGAAAAATGAACACTTTAAAAAAAAAATGCGCGAAAAATGCTGTTTACCTTACCTGATCTAGGACCACAGACCACAAGTGACAAGACCCCAACACAACTCCAAAAATCAAATTCCAAATCTACTCGGCCGGCGGGCGGCCATTGTGATTTGCTCATTATTTCATATTTGTCTGCCTCTGCGCCACATGGGCGCAAAATTGAACAAGATAATAAACATGCATATTATAGAACAAAGAAATGCCACATGTGAGAGGTCTTTCTCTGATTGAAAATTAATTAAAAAAACTACTTATTTACGAACCACAATGTCTCAAAAGAGGTTGAACTCTTTTGTTCAAGCGAATAAGGCGACCACTTAAAGCCTTAAAACCCCACAATTTTATAGAAAGTCAATATTTAGGCCCGAATTATTTAAAAAGTAATAACATAATAAAGTGCTCATCTGAAAAATCTAAACATTTTTGGCAAGATGCGTAAAACCCCGTATTTCAGGTCTATTTAACAAACATCTTCTCCCGGGGAGACCCCTGGACCCCCTCGTTTGGAATTAGCCTATATGTTCATCGCCTGTAAACATCGAAACGTTACTCCTATCAAAATGCATGAAACCCCACAATTTCATGCTCATCTTTCAAGAATTTGCTCGTAATTGGATTCATTGCCTGTAAAATCTAAACGTTAACCTATCAAAATGCCTAAAACCCCACTGTTTCAGACCTATTTTTCAAAAAAAAAAAAAAAAAAATCACCCGGGGAGACCCCCGATCCCCCTTGTATGTAGTTATATTCATCGTCCGTACAATTGAAATATTAGTCCTATCAAAATGCGTAAAACCCTTACCATTTCAGCCCTATTTTTTTAAAAAAATTCACCCGGGGGAGACCCCCGGCCCCCCTTGCTCGTAATTATATTCATTGTCTGTAAAATCATCAAAACGTAAAACTTAATAAAGTCGTTATCTACAAAATTTTTCTACATCTACAAACATTTTTGGCAAGATGCGTAAAACCCCGGTTTTCAGGTATTTTACAAAAATCTTCACCCGGGGGAGACCCCCAGACTCCCTCGTTCGTATTTAGCCTATATACATCGCCTGTAAAAATCGAAACATTACTCCTATCAAATTGCGTAAAACCCCATCATTTCAGGCTTATTTTTCAAAAATTTTGACCCGGGCCCCCCTTGCTTGTATTTATATTCATTACGACCCTTGGGGCCCCCGTTCACGTCTCCCGAACCCCCGGGCCCCTGTGCGACGGACACTAATGTCATTAATTTAAATGCTGCAAAAGTCCTTGAGAACGGGTTTCCCCTTATTCTACACTATCACGAAAATGGGGGGGGGGGGCGAATTAAACACCGCCACCCTCGAAAAACTATCGTTACGCCACTGGAAGTAAGAAAAATAATTCACACAGATTTTTCAGCCCCACTACAAGCTAAGCATAGAAGTTTTTAGATTTTTTAGTTACCATATTAAAAAATTTAATATAAATTATGTATTATATATATATATTATATTAATATGCATATATATTAGCCGATTAGTTGCTTGCGTGATATGACGTGAATTTTGAACATCAGTGGCGTGATATTTCATATTACACGTCCGGCAACACTGGTTGATTGGCCCGTCCTTTACTAGCCTCTCCCACTTCTTGCCCTGTGCAGCTGTGGCATGACGAGTTTTTACTTGATTAGCACATGTGCAGTTTATTAGTGATCTCGCAGAGGAGAGTGTAGTTTAGATGTGTTCGAAATATAGATGTTTACAACGATATTCTCGGTAATCTCAATCTTCACCTTATTAGACTTGTCGTGGGTGAATGTGCTGACTTTCAACTGATAATTTTTTTATAATAACCTATGAATAGGTAGATGAAAATCAATTGGAGCCTATGGTAACATTCTGCAATAACTATCAATTTTTCAATTCAGCTAACGGAGTGAGCGTTATAGAGACAGAGACTTTAAGATCGATATAGGCCTTACAGTAGAACATACATGAAATTTATGTAAGACATTATTTCTACATTTTATTTCAGGATTTCTTCAGCATGTGATGAGATGGCGCGAATCGTTCCCAGATTTCACAAAGACGTTTGTTTTATTCTTTCCTATCATCATTATACAGTCACCAGAGCTGGTGCAGACGTTTTTGGCAAGAAGAAAACACACAGAAAAAGGTGCTCTGTACCATGCGTTGAAACCCCTCCTTGGAGAAGGTCTAATTACGAGCAAAGGTGAGTTAATGGTTGAGACCATGCTTTATGGAGCAGCCTGTATTTTATTTTATTATTATTTTAGAGGGACTTTTTATGGAGGTATGTCTACTTCAATAATCCATTGAACGCTATCAACGACCTTACCCATTTTTCGGGCATTATTGGATTTGTTTCTAAATGAATTTTGGTGGTTGGTAAACTTGTAACCGTTCTAGATGTCAGCCCACAGCGGCTACAGGCTACAGCGGACAAACTGAGACATACTTATCATTGACTCCATGCATTAGGTGTAAGCGTGACTTATCTAAGTTTGGGAACGTGCCAGTAGCAGTCTGTAACGCGCAGTAATGATAACAAGTATTGAAAATTACTATTTAAAATTATTTTGATAGGAGAACATGATAAATAAACTTACTACAGGCATAGCCAAACTGTGGGTTCATCGAGTTACTAAATACACCTGTAGGTACGGTACTTTTCTGAATGTTAAACAAGGTGGAAGCTGTAAACTAATTTATGTAGGCAATAATGGAATCTCTCTATGTGCATGCAATTATTATATTTTAAAATAAAGTTACCTCTTGTATGGAGCTGAAGCTTGGGCACTAAAGAAAAGGGATGAAAACCTACTAATGGTCTTCGAACGAAAGATGCTCCGCAGAATATTTGGAGGTGTAATGGACGAGAGAGGATGGCGCATCAGGCACAACGCAGAACTGTATGCGCTATACAAATCAGCGGATGTGCTATCCGAACTCCGAGCTCGAAGACTCCAATGGCTTGGCCATGTAGCGAGGATGGAACGTTCCAGAGCACCTCTAAGAGTACTAGACGCTTTGCCTGACGGTCAGAGAGGAAGAGGAAGACCACGAAGAAGATGGTTCGACCAGGCCATGGTCGACCTAGATAAAGCGGGCATTGATCGTCAGAGCTGGAGAGAGACGGCGCATGACCGAAAGAGATGGCGAGCTTGTGTGTACGCGGCGAAAGGTCCCCCCGGACCCACCCAGCCACCATAAGTCAGTACCTCGAAAGAATGGATTTTACAGGAATAGATATAGGCTATACTCATGCACTCATACCTACCTGCCTACTTACCTATCTACTCACACGCAATTCTGCAGCACTATGCAGGCGGGGTTTCCACCGACCTCGCATTGCAGAATGCAATGACATTGACGTGGTAGCAGACATTCAAGACTTAGGCGGGTATTCCACCGACTTCTCAATCCAGAATGCAAATGATATTGACGGAAATTTTTGTTTTACTCTATGTTATTGTTAAAATTGATCCATGATCATAGAGTAAAATCACAAACCAACAAACTAAAATTAAAAAATGGCGTCATGGGATATGTTAAGTACAAACATTTTAATATATTTCTATAAAAAGAAAAATTCAAATTTCCGTCAATGTCATTTGCAATCTGCAAAGAGAGGTCGGTGGAATACCCGCCTAAGTCTTGAATGTCTGCTACCACGTCAATGTCTTTGCATTCTGCAATGAGAAGTCGGTGAAAACCCCGCAGCAGTACATTGTAAATAGTTACTCATGCGACTGACAAGTCACAATTTGACGTTTCTTATTCATTTCACTATCTGTATTGAAGTACAGTATAGTGCTGAGTGCTGAAAAATAGCCTATTGTATTTATAGCGTTCTTCGGGTCAAACTATTCATTATTTTCGTAATTAAAAAGAATAAAGTAGCTACTACTACCGAACCATTCTACCATTAAAGTTTGTTCTTTGGCAGGTGAAAAATGGTTTACTCATCGGAAACTCATTACACCAACTTTTCACTTCAATGTTCTTGAGAGCTTTGTTGAAGTCTTCGTTGAACAAACAAGAGACTTCATGAAAAATCTGAAAGACAGCGACTTATCTGACTTCGAGATCAGCCCACTCACCCAAAAGTTGACTCTCGACCTCATATGTGGTACGTAAAAACAATTGACCACTGGCAAATTTATAATTCAACAACGGTTTGCTAATTAGTTTCTAATTAATGAATTATGTATATTTGGTTTTTGTTTTAGAAACTGCCATGGGCACATCCGTTCATGCACAAAATGAACAAAAGAAGCGACTTGAAATTGTATCGGCAATGCATAAGTATGTATTTCAATACCTACAATACGACATGAACGCGTACAATATCTATAGTTGCCCACTTTGAGCAGCCTAGTACCTAGTACAAATTAATTTAGGGTGGAGCTCGTTGTCGGGGGAAGGGGGTGACGTTTCGGGAGTGCGTACTATCATCATCAGGTTTAGTCTAGAGAAGGACTGATGATTTTTTTTTTTTTAATTTTAATAAGATTAATCGCATACAAACAATTTAATGAATGTATCCGATTGACCTTTTCAGTCGCCTCTGTAGGTTATTACCTGTGAGGAGTACGACACGTCTCCGATCGCATGGCGTGTAAAGACTCGTACAAGTACGATACATGCACGTTACCCCCTGGCCATCGAAGTCGATAAGGATGATGGTTTCTGGACTCATTGCTCTCTTATTCACTGAAAAATTGAGTAATATCCTATATCCTATAGCAATATTCCTAATATTTTTGGAGAAACCAGATAAGAATAGCAGAGCCACAGTGGCTTTGGGCTCTCCTAATGGTTGGATTTGTAGACGGGTAGTTTTTGGTCTCACTACTTCATCAACTGTCTTCACAGAGAGTTCAAATATATAAGAAAGGATCTTAAAGCCAATTTCCCAATTCATTACAAATGTGTAAATGTGTTAATTTCAGATTAGAAGAACTTGCAACTTACCGCGTGATAAATTCATGGATGCTATTCGATTTTCTCTTTCAATTCTCTAAAAGGAAAAAGGATCAGGACAAATACACCGAAATTCTACAATCATTTACTCTGAAGGTATTGTACTGTGTACCGGGATCCCCCAAATTATCAATTGATTTCAAATCAGCCAGCTAAATTCAAATATACCCTATTAAGAATTTTGCATCATTTAAGTAAATTAACACAATGTAACGGACAAAATCAAATTTCAAACGAAATTCTTAGTTTTCTATGAGGTCACATATGCTAATTATAAAATAGATTCCTATACATTTTAATAAGATTTTCTATTCTTCTGCGTTTGGTGTGTTTAAATTATTAACGCTGATCTGAGGAAGTGTTTGCATGTTCTGACAGTATAGACAATAGGCAATAGAATCATGGTGCATTTTGTTTTCATGACCAAGAAGAACATGTTAAGCATTGTATTGTATTCAGCTCACACCAGTTACTGCAAATTTGAGCCATATTTTTTTAAATTGATTACGATACATTCATTCGTAAATAGGAGTAAGTGGCTATCAATAGTTGTGGTAAGAGTGGCAATACGGAAGTTCCCATGACGTCCTTAACTTGGCCAAACGCTGTTAGTCACTTCTCCATAGGTACCGTAATATACTAACTGTATATCAAACAATGCTAATAAGGTACCCACAAAGGCAAGATAAAAATAACTAAAGTACAATAAATAAGGACTTTTTATCGTTTCTATTACTAAGCTTACCTAGCGGAGTTAGGGCTATAAAGCCCTCTCTTACACTCAACTAGGTAGGCCCGGGACCGCCTGCTTTACATGTCCTCCTAAGCAGGGCCAGAAAATTAAGCCAGTGTGGGACTCGAACCAAGAACCTTTCGGGTGAAAGTCAGAGTCCGTACAAGTACAAGTACAAGCTTGACAAGATAAGCTGAAAATAAAGCAAACTTCGCCTTTTTACAAAATACACATAGCCTAGTGGGGTGTCCAGCTTTATAACAATTATTATTATTACTAATCCGTCTCTTAGACTTGTATCTGTACTTGTTTAAGTCATGCTTCCACCTGTTACACTGTGCCAGTGGTAAGCTTGTCACAGCTTGTCCATTATTGCTTGTAGCCGGTGAAGTTTGACATGGAGGACGTTTGCCAATGGCCCAAAACTCATACGGAAACAATATAATGTCCGAAATCTATTGTACCGTTTAATATTGGCTTAATAATGTTGAGCTAAAAATGTAAGCATAAATTTCCATTCTAATATTATTGTTTTAAAATTTTTAATCCCAGATGAAGTTAATACTACACTAAACAGCATAGTAGCTGATATGCAAGGAATTTTTGTGTGTCTCGGCAACCTTACACCAATTTAACCCATTGGAAACGTCTCTATTTACAGATGATCAAGGAAAGACGAGATGCCTTAAGGCAGGCCCAATTGGCCGGGGAAGGTACTGATAATACAGTAAAGAAACGACACATTTTCATGGATCTTTTGATTGAAATGAACGACAACGGCGAGAAACTAACGGATGAAGAAATTAGAGATGAGGTCACAACGTTCATGTTCGCGGTATGTAAGGGGTTATAGAGCTGGTAGCATGGTTTACAAACATGAAAGAAACTTCCCACAGAATGGGAAAAAACTAATAGTCAGCAGAATTATTTTTATCAGTTTTGTACACGTTGCATAAATCTGAAGGAATTTAGGCTCTTCAATGTCACTTAGGCCTTTTCTGCACCCTTCGGAGTGAGTAAGTGGGTAACAACCATGGTAACAACTTTCAGTGGGGATTAAGCAATGACCTTTAAGTAATTGTTGCCTATTAGCTGATCAATTTTAAGAGTACATGTTATACATACGTATAAAATTAGCACCCCAAAATTAAAATGTTGTTTTTATTGACTTTTTATTTTTAAATTAATTGACAAAGTAAGTTATTAAAGATTTGGCTCATGTAAGTTTTAGAAGACTCCAGCATCATGCATCATATTAATAATATAAAATACTAATTTTTGGTAGGTACATTCCTACATAAAAACCAGTGGGGACTAAAATTTTGCGTAATGTTGGATTTTTGGAAAAACTATCGTACATAACCGAAAAGTAAAAATACCTGATTATATGATGCACGAAGTAGTCTTCTACAACTTAAATGAGCCAAATTATTAATAACTTGCTGATTTAATTAAATAAAAAATGGAAAGTATTTCATTTTGGGGTGGCAATTTTCTACGTAGCATATCCTCTTAAGCTTCAAATGAAATAATAAAATGAACATATTCTCATTCCAGGGGCAAAATACTACTCAGCTAGCTATCAACTATGGGCTTTACCTTCTCGGCCATTATCCTGATATCCAACAAAAGGCTTTTGAAGAGCAAAAGAGAATCTTCGGGGATAGTGATAGGGAACCAACTATGGACGATTTGAGGGACATGGAGTATTTGAGTAGATGTATTAAAGAGACACTTCGTCTCTTTCCTAGTGTTCCTGTCATTGCAAGGAAAATAGAAGAAGATGAACAAGTTGGTATGTAGTTATCATTTATAGCAGTCATGGAATTTAAAAAAATCAAAATGTGCAAACTCACTTACCCATCACACCGGTTACCAGGCCAGGACAAGACGGTAATGCAAATGCCAATCATTTAAATATTGTCTTTATATCTATCGTTATATTTACATATTTTAATGAAAATAGAACATTTTTACGCATATTAGTGTATATTGGGATGATTAATTCACCCTTTCTTTATACGAATAAGTTTCCATGTAGAAAGCCCAATTATGGCAGTACTGTGGCAGTAACTACTTTTTTGTAGTTGTTAGTTGTAGTCTACCTAAATTTATTTATATCCATAATGGACCAATGACACGACAGCGACAATTACAACCACAGCATTTGGGCTATCACTGTATGCAGGTTACATGGCACCATTATATGGGCACCTACAACCATCATCATATGAAGGGTGTAGGGGAATATTGGCTTAGTCGCATAAACTAAGCTCGTGACAAATCGAATCTAAAGTTAGAAACATCCTAACTCCTAAGTTATTGCATTTCTTCTTAAAGAATGAGACCTACAGTTTGTTTGTAGCCAGTTTTTCTTAGGAAAAATGTATTGCAGAGCCATGTGTCAGCATAAAACCGTTATAGATAACTCAATAAACATTTTGGGACTAAGCCCTGTATTCCTCGGCACTCTTCATATGTTTATACCTGCTGCAAATCTACTGTGTTACCATGTGTATCCAACTTTAGGCTGCGCTCTCTATGTTCTCTTTTTCATTTTTAGGGAAATACGTTTTACCCGCTGGCGTAGACATACTAGTAATTCCTTATGCCGTTCATCGCAATCCAGAACAATTTCCTAACCCAGAAATGTTCGAGCCCGATAATTTTTTGCCTGAAAGGGTAAAAGCAAGGCATCCTTATTCCTATATACCCTTTAGTGCTGGTCCCAGAAACTGCATTGGTAAGTACATAAATAATAATTAAATAAATATATATTTCTGTTAAATTATACAATACAAGTAATCAAGAAGTAATTGACAAGAAAGCATGAAGCAAAATCGTCAAAATATCGTCAAAATCAGGTAGGTAGTTCTGTCTTTGTCATTGTGCTAGTGCCCCAGTCACAGTGTAGAAAACTTTCTCTAAGAGATGGTTTCTAAGCAATTTAGGGAAGTTAGAAGCATTTCTCGCCATTTCTTAGTTCAATCGGGATTTTTCTAAGGTAGGGGAACCTTGTAGTATAGGATCCAGTCCCTCACACTTGGCTGTGCATGGCGCTGGCCTTACAAGATCTCCCCGTTGCCAAGTGTTGTAGGTGTGAGTGTTTTGTTTAAATGTCTCCCACACCTCAGGCTTTAAGATATGTAAAATGTATCTAAATATGTACAGACTTGGGGCTGTCATGATTTTAATGACATAATGTGAGTTAATAAATAAAACCACCTAGTAATGTCTTCCGAACAAAGGTGCGGTAACCATTGTTTTGGTTGAGACCAGTAAACAAATAGTTATGAATGTGTAAAGGGCAAGTGCATCATAGGAAGGCCGTTACAGTAGGCCTAGAAGACCTAATGGCCAGAAGATTCCATTGACCCACATTCAATATTGAACTCTCCGTGGAAGTAGCCACAGCTTCCTAGATCTATTCCTCAACGTCGGCTGATGGTTCAAGGATAATTATGAAAACTTATTTGTTTCAGGCCAAAAGTACGCAGTTCTAGCGCAGAAAATCATCCTGTCATCTATATTGAGAACATACCAAATACTATCCCTGTCTCGACAAAAAGACTTAAAAGTCGTTCCTAGCACTGTTCTTGTGCCAATTCCTGGTCTGCGACTTAGCTTTAGTCCTCGAACTGTAATAAACAAAGATTCCCAGTCATAGGTATGATTTAGTCGCACATAGTTTCGTACATTGTTACAATAAGTATGTATCTAGGCTACAGAAAAATATTTATTGTACGAAACCTATGAATTATAACCGAATAAAATGTAAACTGAAAAAACTGTGTTACAACTTCTAGTCTGTTCTGTATACTTAATTGTTGCAGACATTATGTATGTACGAATAAGCCGAAACAATTATAATGGTTCGTACTTATCCTTTAAATAACTATATTTTATTATTTAACCCCAATGATACTACATAACCTTAAGTACAATAAAAGTAGAATAATGTAGAGTAGATAATGTATTGTAGTTAAACCATAGGGAACAATAAATTGATAACGATTAATATGCAAAACGTCGTCATTGAAATGGTTTTGAAATGACGATAGGTTAAGATTCTCGGGATCTTCAGGAATCAACAATAAAATTACAGTATATAAATATATAAATAATCTAATTTAAAATCATTTCTAGATCTAAAGTTTAAATTCAGAGAAACACATTAATGAAGGCATGGTAAATTGGTAATAGACCATTACTATTTCGTTCGTCATGTTGAAAACAAATACTACCCCGCGGCTCGCAATTTTGCGCGAAAAAAAATTCGCCCCAACCGGGACTCGAACTCAGTAAACCCGGTTGGTGATAGTTAAAAACTGGCGATCCTATTTCAGTGCGTTGCTAAGGACATTGATATTGATGCATTGGCTGTTGGTTTAGTTTACTAATGGTTGAATATGACCGCCTATATCTATAAGGATAGTTATGGGGACAGACAAACAGCTGGACTTAGAGAATGAATATGTAAAGAAATCCAGTACCGTACAAGTTCAAGTTTGAAAGCTATCAATGATTATTATTAATGAATATTAATTAGTGTTAAAACACAACTTATTAATGAAAACTTATACATTCGTAACTACCTACGATTTTTTAACGTTGTTGTCATGACTTCATTGGCTTCAATAAGTTACTGTATATAGGCCTAAATATTTTAAAATACTACTGATTTAATTTCCTGGCAACGAACCAAGTTAGTTGAACAATGCTTTTAACTAACTTATGTTCACAGACTAAATACGTAATGAACATGATAACAGCTGCGGTCTCCGGCGAACTGCCGGAAAATAAAGCTTAACCGCAAACAACTTCTCCGAGTGGTTTCGTAGTTGTTGTTTACCATTTTTATAGGAAAGGAAGGTAAGTACCTTGGCAGTAAAAATATTGAAACTTAGCTAGGCTACGTAATCACATGGCTCCAATTTGTAGAAAACCCGATTTTAAGCTGTAATGAGCCACCATTTACATATAGGAGTTTCCCATTTAGCCTTTTTTTATAATTTCGAGAGATTATCTTATTAGAGTATCAGTGACAAACACCACTGATTGAACTAAGAAATAAGCCAGTGTGGTACCTGAGAAAAAACTAAGCTATAAATGACCTAGCACAGGGATTCCCAAATGGTGGGACGTGACCCCCTAGGCCCTGAGCCTAATGTGGGGGGCCACGGCTCGACTAGTATTTTTTCTGGGGGGCCTTTTTTCTGGAGAACCGCTTATCTAACAAGGTAGAAGATTCATGAGAAGAAGCCAGCCGATTGTAGATCCTGGCTAATTAAAGTGTGCCCTTGAAATTTGCAACTGGACTATCGTACAATATTGGGGTACAAGAAAGGAGCCTCCACGAAGATCGGTTTTATAAACGTGGACAAAAAACCGATCGGGCGCACCCCGGGCAACGTTAAGTGGTAACATCTAGCGGCTAATCCTTTCACCACCGAGACGAGACCTTCCTCTTCTTTTGTGAATGCACCGACTATGGCGTCGGTTTGGCTGAGACCAGAAACAAGGAGTCTCTACCTCGGACACGAAAAAGTAAAGTAAGTATTGTAGGATACAATTTAACAGGGCACCAACCTATTCTAAATGGTTAGGTACCAATGCAATAACCGATTCAACTACCTGCGATTAAGTACCTGTAGAGTACTTAATGATAATTAAATTAGAGCTTACCAAGGGAAAGCTAAGTTAAGTAGGTATCGTAATTCGTGACAGAGGTTCCAGTTGATACTGCATGTGGTGGTTAAACGAGCAAGCAGACACTGGATGAGGATCCTAAGGTATGAGACTTTAAATTGTTACGTTCCCCCTTTGAGGAAAACCAAAATGTGCTAGTTTCTATCATGGCCGAGGTTTGTTGATTGTGAGTTTGGGCTTACTTTCCTGGATTACTATGCTGTATGTAAATCTAACAATCCAAGTAGGATTACAATAAAATTATAGTTTATCGTAAGAATTGCACATTGCAATAAAGCAGATTTAAAAATAATGAAACCTATCGTATTCACTTTATGATGCTCTTGCGGTGAAGCAGTATATCATATATTTGTGTATGAGTTGTATATACTGTATGTAGCTTACATACTTATTGTATGTATGTATACTGTGTGTTTAACTTTTCTTTTCTTCTTCTTTTCTCGCAAGTTAGACGTCCTATTCTAATTCACTTGGTTGTATGTTTACTGAACAGTACGCTTTAGAGTACTTGCGACGGCTGCCATGATCTTTGGTGAAGGTCCAGAAAGTGGAATCTGAAAGAAAATTTTTCCTATTCCTATGAATGACTGCTTCCTTCAGTTTCAGCTTTTCGAGCTTTTACCGGCGATCGTGAGAGCTACCATTAACATTGTTTTTTTCGCATAATAAAGAGAAACGAGTAGTCAGCAAGTAACCACTTTACTCCAATTATAGTAGTTAGTGTCCCTCTCAAGAAATCCGAAAGTACTGATATATCTTTTCTTTTTCAGGTTGTACGAACACTTTATAACTGACGTCTAAAATAATACGTAAATGTCACTGGACAATTATCCTTCAACGTAAGTCATAGCTTATTTAGTTATATTGTTGTTTCTGCTTATTTAGTAATTCAGTTATTCTTGTTCCTATAGCTTCAATTGTCAATCAGTCATTAATTTTCTTAATAGGCCTACTTACAGTTATACCTGCGTTAACAGCAGCAGCACATGCCAATTGTTATGGCAAAGAAAAGGCACGAAGAACAAAGTTGCAACATTTTTACCATTAACGACATCAACATATGCTTCATTGTAACCTAAATTATCTAAAATCAAATGTACCGAATGTAAGTTTAATTGCATGGATTAGATGAACATAAAATAAAGTGTCGTAGTCAGGGGACTCAGGGCCCAGTCCACTAATGCATGTTTAGTACGTAACTTATAGCCTATTGGTCGTATGGAATACTGGACAATATTCTCGTTTACAGGGCTCAGTTGGCCAATATTCAATTGTCAAAAAGCGAAGAAGCTCTTGGCGAATATGACCCGTTTGCTCACAGGAAAATTGATAAGCCTACATCGTAAGTAGAATTTAGTAATGATATTGTACAATGGTGCTTGCCCTGCTGCACTATTGCTTACTTTACTTTAGCTAAACATTTTTCATTTATCTTATGCCCTCCCTGAACGGAAATGCACTTTCCATGTGTTACGCGGTCTTGTCACTTGTGTAATTGCATCTTCAGACCAAGCGTCCCTAGCCCCCCCCCCCTTGCTTTTGTTTCCAAGGACATCCTTTTTGTCGTCGTAGATATCTTGCACTCTATACATAGATATTTAGCCTATTGTGCCAAAGAATCGTTCCCGCCTCGTCACTCACTGTTTTGAGTTTTCTCTGTAACATAACAAGATGCAGGAAGTAAGTGGTACGGTAAGTTGTTTTCGCTTATCTTATCTGGCGACAGGGTATCTTTAGTCATTTTGAGGTATAATACTGGAATGATTCATAAATTAACCGGTTATTTGGCTATTATCTTCCTCATTCTAAAGTACACTTGTAGAATTTAATGAAATTTTCTCATTTCACATGTAGGTACAGTATATAGGCTTAATGAAGGTTTGCTTAATGTTTTGGTTAATTCTTTCAGTGATTTTGGTGCGCTGGCCCACCTGCTGAAAGGTAGTCTTGGGTCTGGCATTTTGGCTATGCCACTGGCCTTCAAACACGGTGGCCTGACATTCAGTATGATTATGACACTTGTCATTGGCTTCGTCTGCACACATTGTGTCCAGTTGCTGGTGAGTATATTGTAAGCTCGGCATAGTCCCGTTAAGAGGATATTTCCGTTAGGGTGCCTAAATCCAGAGTCGTTGGAATAGGAGTCAACTGTACAATAGGATTTCTTATACCTAATTACTAAGACAGCGTATAAGCGTTAAGTATTGACAATTCTTAAAAAAAACGCAAAAAGTATTAATGGTGATTGATTGCACTCATTGTCAAGATAATTACAGTATAAATTGCTGTAAACATTAATTAAACATTTAAAATGGTAGCTCCATTAAGGGAGAACTACTTAAAAAGGTTATGTCATTAAGTAAAAGTTGTTTTCAGTAAACTTTTCTCTAATCTGAACAGTCTCAAAATTATAAAGTAATTTTCCCTTGTTAGCTAATGTAAAATCTTAAAATTATCTTAGTCACATTAGTGGCTGTGGGCGTTTGAATGTTGTGTTAGGGAAGACTGAGTATCTGGTTTTCCTACCCCGTGTCTGTGTTCCGCTATTCTTTATGTAAAACCCCTTCCAGTTTGCCCAATATACAAACTCACACAATCCTTACAGTCTAGTTGATAAACCCCTGATTTCCTTCTTTTCTCCAATTAATTAAGACTTACACATCTATAAGGCTATAAGTTGCTTACCCCACGAGTCCAGAATAAATTGATACATTTTTGTCCAGCCTTTCTCTAATCAATTAGGCTATTATGTGTATATGTTGGATGATCTTACCTGTAGCCTATACTCTTAGTTGGTTGCAGAAAACACAGTATTTATCATCTCTTGTACAATTTCGTGCATTTTAGTTAGGACCCATTTTCTTAGAACAGCGAAATTAATAAAATTGGCCTTACAAGGTTGACCTATGGCGAAATGACAGTCCGAAAAAATTCTCCTCCATACGTAATAATATTTAAACGGTAAGATATACGGTACCATAACAACCGCGGGGAAAATTTATGCCGACATGACTGACTACAGAACTTTATGTCTATCCAGTCGTCAAATAGTTAAGCAAATAGACGCAGATGGCACTGGCGAGAAAACATTCGGCAAACCACCTAAAATGTAGAGAGCCATCTCATCAGCTTATACTGTAGGTCATTGACTTGGTAAAAGACAACTCTTGATGGATCAATTTTAATTGTGAAATACATGCAATGACCTAGATTTCCAGATTCTGAGGTAGATACAAGTACCTATTTTCTTGATAAGGTTAGTCAAATAATTGGCAGCCATACAATAAAAATTCCTACAAGCTAGGCTCGACTCTGCAACAGTGTGATTTTGAAATTCATACTGAAGATTGGATCAATTACCAATAAGGTAGAAGCTGACGACTCTATGGTTGTAGAGTGCTATTATAAATTCATTCCAAATTTTGAGTTACATTATTGTATATTGAGAGCATAATGCAGTACATCTGCATGTTATGTACCTGCTATACCGTACATCAGTATAGCGTGGTCATAGTTTATATCCTGTTTAAAATAAAACAAAATTTGTTATATTATTGCATATCATCATCTACCGCAAGGCGTGGATTTTACAGCTGGCTGTAAAATAATGGTTATACAGTAACTACTAGTATGTACTGTATATGCACATTGCACAGTCAAATAAAATACAAATGGACAATATTAAATAAAATAAAATGGAACATTGTCATTCATAAAATGAAATTTTCCTGAGTTTATTATGAGGACGATGAGGAGGAATGAGAGGGGAGGGGGAGGATTAAATTTTAATTTTGGGTAATTGCGTTTCAATCGATGATGTTATCGCCTTTTTAGAATTAATTGCATTATTAATTAATTTAATTGTATAAGCGGTAGTTTATAGTAGTATGAAATGCCCCTTTATTCGGTTTTGTGCCCCTACAGAAGACCAGAATTTGCATAAGGCACTGCTCGCATAAACTAACCATAACCAGTATATAATAATGCATATTGTATGAAGTAAAAATATCATACCTTCACTATGGACCATGACAATTTTATTTCGAATGGCACCGCACTGCCTTTTTAATAGTTGGACAATTTTTAGGTGGACAACTCGCATGCCCTTTGCAAAAGGGCCAGAATTCCACTTTTGGATTTCTCTGAAACTGCCTATTTAGCATTTAAACATGGGCCTCTTCATTTTCAGAGGCTCGCAAGTACAGCAAGGTAAGATACGTACTGCTGTATATATTGTATGTTATTTAACGTAATTTAGTTTTAATTACTGGAGTTAAAAGTATGCTGCTGAATAGGATGGAAGCTCAGAAACTACTCGTACAATAACATTCATATTTTCTAGGTTTTTCGTGAACGCTTCCTTAGTTATAACTTACCTATCTGGCAACGCAGTCTATGTCGCTATCATAAGTCAGTCAATTAAAAAGGTCAGTACACATTATAAGTTACTTCAACCATGGCTCCTGCTATTTTTGGTTGTTATGCATGACATATGATTAAATTTCCTCCTAAAACATTTGGGTCGTACATTGGTGAGAGCCCATCAAGTGTTAGAAAACATGTTTGATACTTTAGTTTCAAAAATCAGCGGGAATGAAAATAGTTTTGACATTACAACCCATTGTACCATATAATGTACCATACATAGTGTGTAATATTACTATCTACGTGTATATTAATATTTTTATTTTTTCACAGATCATCGTAGAAGACAGCCAAATTGAATCATGGTACGAAGTCGACGATAGAATCTATATTCTAATGATCTGGCTGCCTATATTGATTCTATGCTGCATTAAAGACCTGAAATACCTCGTACCTTTCTCAATCGTCGCTAACCTCTGCATAGTAGTCGTGTTTGGTATAACCCTCACATATATGTTTGAAACCATCAATGACCCTGCCGATAGAGCGCAAATCGGAAAACTGGCTGAACTTCCCGGTTTCTTTAGCACTGTCATCTTTGCCATGGAAGGGATTGGAGTGGTCAGTTCTCAAAGTTTTTAATAATAACGTCACATTGCATTACTGAGAGTTGAAAGAAGAGTTTGAAGTCTGTATGATCAAGTAGGCTCCAATAACCATCTGTGTGAAATTTAGATACAATGAAATCTGTAGACTTAGGATGTGTTTAATTAATGTCAGTATGTTTATCTATTTATAAATGATCCCAATTTTAATGATTAACTAACTTGTCACATATACCTAGGTACAATACTTTAAGATACTTTCGTTAAACACATCCTATATCTACTGATTGCATTGTATATAAATTTGATTAGTTAATTAAATTTGAACTGTATACCCGTCCTGTGCATTACTCCAAGACACTCAGAAGTCAGATCTGAATTTATTCTAGGCGTACATGTTGATCATCTGTAAAATAAATATAAAATAAAATAAATAAGATATTAAGATAAAGCTGAAATTGCGGAATGAGTGTAAAACATAGGTACCGCCTTCTATAATGGAAGATATAGAACAACAACAATTTTGAATAATTGCAGTATGTTATTATTAACATAACAGGTGATGCCATTGGAAAACACAATGAAAACGCCCAAGCACTTCACAGGATGTCCTGGTGTGCTCAATATCGGCATGATAATTGTTGTGATACTATATGCTGTGATCGGATTTTTCGGATATTTGCGATTTGGCGATGATGTCTTGGGGTCAGTTACACTTAACTTGGACAAAAGCTTAGGGTATGTAAAGCTACCTACTTCTTAATTAATTAATTAATCAGGATTAGTTAGGCATTTGATTAAATCCCTTCCACATGCAGTACTGGCTAGTGGCTACAGAAACAGTGCAAAAGAAAATTATAACTTAGAAGTTAATAGATATTAATAGAAGTATTGTCTTTGATTGAAGCGAATGATATTCTAGAAAGAAATGAAAGAAAGAAAATGGTCTTTATTTTCCACATGGGCAAATTTTGGGCCTTTCGGCCCACTCCTACAATCAACCCATGTATTTACATTAATCCATCTACTGTGTTAACGTCGCACATCTCTCTTTATTAGTAATTAACATTAGATTATTAGTTATTAACATATTAAAACGTTCCAAATTGGAGCCTGGAGGCGACTTGAATTCGAAAGCGTCGTAAATTGATTGATACTGTAAGCATCAGTTTACCAAAATTTATGTATGTATGTAATATGTAAATGTCCTGCCTGTCTTTTCCTGCTGTAACCATATCATTGGTCATGGCTTCATGGACATGGCAAAATCAAACCACATGAGAATTTTTCTCTGAATAACCCAAATTATGGCTACATTCAGAAGCCCGTATTCTCTAACATGATGCTTTACAGGGGCTATGTAATCCTGTCCCACTGCAGCAATGGAGATAGTACTGGACTTCCCACCCCTCCATGTTGCAGTGGAAACTTCTGCAGATGTGGCATTACTAGGAGTGGAAGGGCAATTAAGAGAGACTCAGCCTCTCTGACTACGTCTGACCACTGCCTGGATATGCCAAGCGATAGAATCCATCCAAAATACTGTTTTAGGAGGGAATTCGAAACTATATTAGGGACAATGAAAGAATGCTGCGAATCAGCAGGAATTCTCAATAGTCACACAATCAAGTGGTATACTGATGGCTCTAGGCTAGGAAGTACCAAACCAAGAACAGGCCTTGGCGTCTTTGGTCCTGGGGTTAAATATCTGGAGTCTCTTAGGGAGACAACTATAGTCTTGCAGATTCTGCAATGAAGGTGCGGAGGACCTGCGATGCGATGCGATGCAATCGCACGAAGAAGAGCAGCATGCTCGGAAAGCTTGCAATTACATGTAAAAGACCTACCACTTCTGAATCCCCTCAAGATCCTGGCTCTCGTGAGGGAGATAGGCCTCGAGAAAGTGATGTAGATACTTTGTTGTAGGGGGCACAATAGGCCAATAGGCTTAAGTGCACACAGGTAACACCTGTACCCCAACTTATATAAAAAAAAAAATAATAAAATATGTAAATGTATATATGTATGTAACAGTACCTTATTATTATTTTATTATTGATCAGATATTTTAGACATGAACGTTTCTTCTACTGTTTTTTGAAATACATTTTTAGGCCGGCCAGGGCATGTCAATATCTAATTGCTATCTCGATTTTCTTCACATACGCATTGCAATTTTACGTCCCTACAAAAATAATCTGGGACTCCGTTAAAGGATACTTTAGTAAATCAAGACATCTCTTCTACAATTTCCTTCTGAGATTTGTCCTTGTAACAAGCACAGGTAAATATATAAAAGACTTATTGTTTCATTGATAGGACTGCCTACTCAAGTAAGCATTATGGTACATAAATTTAGATGAATCTGTAATATATTTTATTTTCTAATTATCTTTTGTGTAGTACGGTACAGGTATGACCCGAATTTTGTTATTGCCTACTGCCTAGCAACGCCGATTTGGTGGAGTTGTACATAAAGTTAATATTTTTCAGTAAATTTTGAAAGTCCTCTCCTGGCTTAAGGAACAGATTTCAAATTTTTTTGAAAGCAAGGAATGGTCGTGTCGTTTATTTTTAACGAATTATTTAATTTCCTGTTCCACAGCCGCAAAAACATGAAAGAAAGAGATGAAAATGCATAAATAGTACAAGCTTTCGACGGAAATATACATTTTCTCATTTGAAGTATTATTTATTCAGAAAACCCCAAATGTGTATTAAATTGTTTTTAGAGAAAAGAGGTTAATAAGTAATGTAGAGGAAATACACTATCCTTTAAGAAAATTTGAATTTTTTTATGAATTTTTCATCTGACCCTTGGACCACCCCCCTGGGCCATGTCCACGGCTATTTCTTGATTACAAAATATGTTGAGATCTCACTGATGTAAAAAATTAAGATTAATTAAAAATTAAAATTAATATTATTATTATTAACTGACTCATTGTCTTTCAGTTTGTTTTGCAATTGCCATTCCGCAATTAAAAGCCATCATTGGACTAGTTGGTGCCGTTTGCTTCTCGATTTTGGGCCTTACTCTTCCCTGCGTCATTGACATAGCCACACAGTATCAAGTTGGATTTGGTCGGCTTAAATGGGTCTTGTGGAAAGACATATTCATCATTATTCTTTCATTGTTGGGCCTGGTTTTTGGCACATATACAAGCATTATTGATATAATTGAAGCATATTCGGAGCCACATGTCCACCATTAGAAGTATTGTACTATATTATACAGTCATAATAATTTTCTTTTGATTTAAAATAGACAGTAGTGTAAACTAGGTATTTCATGTAAATTAAATGTGTGCCTCATAGGGTCAAAATGATATGTATCTGTACTTGGTTAAGTCATGCTTTCGCCTGTTTCATTGCGTCAATGGTAAACTTGTCACAGCTTGTCCATTATCACTTGTAGCCGGTGTAGGTTGACATTGAACGTATGTATACCAGTTTGTCAAATAGCCAAAAATTCATACTGAAACACTACAAAATTAATAATGTCCGAAATCCATAGGGTTGTTGACTTGGCATTGGACAAGGAACCTATGTGCCACTAAGTAGGCCAGGATCCATAACTCGTCCTTCAAAAATTACAATTACAGAGGATTAAAATTTTAAATAAGCTCGAATCGGAACTTATAAAAACTTGCTGTACTCGAGGAGGAAAGAATTTGCCCTAAGTCCGCTGAAGCAATGTCATTAAGGCAAAGTATGTCAGAGCTATAATTCAACCCAGTAACTTAATTGCATTAAATTTCAGGAGCTTCACATACCGTACATTGACTTCGATCATTGAGAGCACATGTTCTCATTTTGAACAGATGGCAGTTGGGTTTTGTTTAGAGTCCATGTGCTGTTTGGCAAATAAAATAAATTCTGACATATTGTGCATTATCAAATAATCATTTATTTTGTGCATTCTCTTCAATATTGTGCACTGTCCGTAATGGGTACAATGTGTACATTTGTCTATTTATATGATAAACATAATGATTTTTTTTAGCAGCTTATGAGATGTGACCGTCTGCAAGATAAATCAGCATACATTGAAACAACTAAATAAAACCGCAGATTTTTAATATTGTTAGTGTACACATACACATTGAGCACATAGGCTGTGCGGAACAGGAATTCGTTATACAGTACATACCCACATGGGATGAGACACTGAGTGTTCGGAACAATTTAGCTTCTTAAAAGAAAAAATATTATATATTATATAGAGTACTGCACAAGTATAATGTATTGCCATGAACGTGTTAACAAGCTTCAGGAGATTTATTTTCAAGCAACATATTGCAATAATTAAACAATCGAATAAATACAATTAAACTAAACAATACAATAGAAGTCCTCAGTAATTGGATCTTGTCTCTAATGGATACAAAAGCCGAGTTCCTGCTGACGGTTAAGAAACGGAAACTTACTTCGGCCAAGTGATGGAGAATGAAAAATATCGCCTTCTGCGTGTAATAATCTAACGAAAAGTGGAAGAGGGCTCCCGTTAGATGAACATCCTAGTGGAGAAACCTGAGGCCGTGGTTTGGCAACAGCATGACTCCCCTTTGCATAGCAGGAGTCTCCATGGTACAATTAGCCATTAGCCAATCTTATAAAAGAAAAATATCGTATTACCATGGACTGGAGACAATATAATGCAAAAGCTTAACAATGTTCTATTGGAGAGGTCCTCAAATCTGTGCACCGCACTTTGCTCAATTAAGCGCGGATGAGAGAGAAAAGAGTACTGTAAGAAAAATAACTACGACACATTAATAAAAACTGCATCATTGATTTTTGTGTGTGTAAAACTGTAAGCGATAGTTTACAGTAGGTTGCCAGTTCCAAACGGCTCATAATATTCACCTAAACTACCTCAAATGTTATATTATTACAATTCTCGGCTATTCATGTCATTCCTCACTTTAAGACCTTTTTGTCTGCATGTAAAATCTAAACTTCCGCTGTTGAAGTACTCTGGTAAACGACGAATAATACTTCATAATACCTACTTTTGCACCTCTATTTTCATTTTTTTTTTTTTTTTTTTTTTTGTGGAAATATCTTTCAGACACTACCTATAGTAATATTTCTTTATTAAAATGCGATAGTTAAAAATGCATAAAAGCCTTCGGTACCTCTAATTTAATATATTTTCCCCCTTGCATAAACATTAAACCCGGTTTAAGTCCTGCGATCTGCATCTATTAACCTAGGTTCCCTTATTAACAACGTTCAGCACCCCCTAAATCCTATTCAGGTCTGATGCGAAAACACCATTATCATGTACAGTTGGTCGGCTGTCTTGGTTTTTAATTTTTGAAACCCCGAATCGTTCACACCCGACCACATTAAGACGACATTTGGAACACTTTGTTTATTCGAAAACTTGCATAAGCGGAACACCGAGTTAATTCAACTTTTATAGGTTTTCCAAATGTCATCCTATCGTGATGGGGTAGTAAATAAAATAATACGCATAAAAATTCACTAATAGGAAGGTTAAAGCCGGGCTTACTAACGGCTGTAATCATGGATTACGTAAAGCCTGACGATGAGGGGCCGACCAGAGGACAGGTACCGACTAACAATGAACACAACCTGTCCATGGACACAACAACTTTACTATGATAGTAGACACAGCTCTCAAGTGAAAGCCTCTATCTCACACCGCAGTGGCTACTAAACTATGGCTTAATAGTGGCTAGTGAGTGACCGGTGCCATTTTTTTTCAATCGATACGCTTGGGGAGGTAAAGAAATATGGAACCCAAATTATTAAATTGAACTCTCGTCAGTGTCATGCTTCCACTGGACAAAAAGCCGCATTTTACAATAGTGGAAAATCATTAAGCAACTGGTTTATTAATACAGCTACCTTGGAAATTTTCCTATTTGTAGAAATTTTATTGCAGCCTGGACTCGTATCTGTACTTGGTTAAGTTAAATGCATTCGCCTGTTTCATTGCGTCAATGATAAGCTTGTCGCAGCTTGTCCATTATCACTTGTAGCCGGTGTAGGTTGACATTAAGGACATATACCTGTACCAGTTTTCTAATGACAAAAATTCACAATACAAGTAATGTCCGAAATCCGTGGGGTCATTGGCATTGGACAAGGGACAAGGGCCACTATAAGTAGACCTATAGGTTCATAAAGATTCCTTCAGGACATTATTATAATTAGTGCAGTCTAAAATGTATAACCTACAGTAACTCTGCATGCTCATAGTAACAGCTTCAAATAATTTGCCGTGAAGAGTAATGTTTTATCTATCACCATTGTAGTGAGACCCACTGTAGGTTATCTACGTTATCACGTTCATACATGAGAAGTACTTAAGAGGTACTCTTTAACATTTTAACATATGGATTCACTCAAAAATTTGCCAGTGTACATAACTTAACTTTTTACACTAATATACAAAATATTGTAAAACTTTGAAACTGGTGCATAAACAGCCGTACTGTAGTAAAACTACTCTGAGTTGAGCCATATGTAATAGCAGAAGAATTAAGGTAAGTTGACCGATACTGTGCAAGTGCTACTGAAACAACAGTCATCTTACAAGTAATGATGTGTGCGAAAGCTTGCATCGCATACACAATAGGCCCATAATTTTTTTAAGATGACTGTTGCTCGCGTTATCGCGTAACACTTGCACAGTATGCCTCAGTCCACTAACAGTGATTTTTCTGATGTGACGTATGGCTCAGAGTAGTTACATTGTAGTGATACTTTGATATATATTTTAAAAATAGTTGCACCTATGGGTGATACTTAGGTAGCGACCTCAATTAATTTTGAGTGCATGACCGAACTATGGAAAAAAACAGTATGACCCAAAATCTGAGACCTATATCGGAATTTCTGCTGGGAACAATAGCATTGCGTGCCACTGTTATGATTTCCAAACCTTATCTCATTCTCATGATAAAGCAAGCTTACGCATAAAATGCCAGTAGAAATGAGTAATTTTTATTAAATATTGCGCTATAGCAGACATCCATTTACTACTTTTTTATTCACGCGATAAAAGCGGGAGATTTAATTACGGTACAAATTTTTATTTTAAATATTAATAAAGATATGATAGATTTCCGTATGATATACACAGTAATATATTTATAATTTATAGTATAATACATATAATGTGGCCGAGTGACCGATAGAACAAACTCTCATAACAAATACTGTTTAGCACGCGTCTTTATAAATACCATTTTTATCGATAAGTCGATTCATATTCGTAACCATTACATAGATACATCTTCTAACATACAGTACATATACAGTTTGACCAGTAATTGAAAACCCGGAATGAAACACTGTGCTCTTCTCGAATTTATCAAAGTACATGTACTTTTTAGCCTTTTTTACTTGTTTCCCAAAGCTCGAATTTTTTTTAAATTTTTAAGTAGATCTACCTACAACGACTATGTCAAGTCGAACCTTATATTAGTGAATAATCCAATACTGTATAGTATGAATGCCCATAGACATCCTGCTCCTCTGCCCGTGCAGCTGTGTAAGGTTTCAAGGACAGCGTCTTGAGATGAAAGGTATAAATTTACATATAATTCATCATGGTCTCATTTGCCGACCTTAACCAACATGATTCTACCTGGACACCCACAACATTCAGAACCTGGTACTTGTCATGTTCTGCCACGCAGCCCTGTGTGAATTTGCGAATGCCTTAAACAAGATTGATAATATTTCTTCTGTTGTCTATGTCAGTCATATCTTAACATTTGCGCATAGTGGTTGATTGAGAAGTGAATGTTGGACGCCGATGAAGACAGCGGATTCGTTATTACTTACGGGATAGCATCAGCCAATTCGTAAGTCAGCTACTTTTTACGGTCACCGGCTTTTCAGAATTTTATTGTGGTTACCTAAATCCACCAGACCCCAATTTACATACGAGGTAAATACGCTATGGTTCAGGGAGGTAAATTTTTCCAACGTCAAAAAGGCAGCTCCTAAAGACGTAATTGGATGCTCAGCTCAGCACTCAGTTTGTGAAAATTTTCAATGAAAAAGTCCTTGAAGATGTGATCCTAAATGTGTTAAAAATGCACAATGCCGTGAGTGATGCACTGCGAATTTTCTTCCCAAAGTGAATTTCAATTTCTGTCGTTAGTTGTTTCTAATAAAAAACTATAAATTTGGGACCTTGGGCTGAGGTTGGAGTGTTTTAAATGCATCAGACTAGTAAAACGAATATGTAGACCATGAGGCAAAAGCTTCAGGTCCGTTGCTTTGGTAGTCTATGACCTACTCTATCTCAGGACTTACGGTAGATGAGAGCTTTTCTTAAAAACTTAGTTGTATATGTAGACCATGAGGCAAAAGCTTCAGGTCCGTTGCTTTGGTAGTCTATGACCTACTCTATCTCAGGACTTACGGTAGATGAGAGCTTTTCTTAAAAACTTAGTTGTCGTAAAACTACAATAAAAGACCGGTAGCTAGCAACTATTGGTATACCGTATACAAAAATACATATTTGGAAGCTATATATTATTCCCCCAGTGCATACTACTATATACTATATACTACTATAGCATACCTATACATAGTAATATATAGAAATTTCAGAAATTGCAACGTATTGTCAATTATCAATATAGGACTTTGATTCTGATACATATAACTTTTATTTTGATATTACTCAATTATTTTTCAATATTGTCTGCCAAAACTAAATTTCTTCAACTGTATTTGACTGAGTAAGGGCATATTCGGCGAAGCTGAAATATTAAAAAGATATGAAGATGACTATTTTCTAATCAGACTATAAAACTAATATTTTGTCTCTTAGTTATTCATATAGGCCTAGTTATCATACAATTAATAATGCATACCCAACACTCATGCATGATGGCGACGTGCAAAGTATCTAACTGCTGTAGATTGTGACTGATTTGACACGCTAGTAAGTTATACAAGGACTTAGCAACATGGGTAGTTGTCCGTTTTGACAAAATTGTAGATACTGTATAATGAGCATTTTTTTTAATTACTGGTGAGCTGCGTAAATACTGTATAGCAGTGGTACGAATTCTCACTATCCGCGAAACGCTGTTGGTTAGAGTTCATGTTTCGGAGGACATCCAAGACATGCGGTTCTACTTCAGTGTAAGGGCTTTATATGCTCTGCTAGGTTGGCTTAGTAATGGAAGTCATTATTTATTATTATGATTTATTTGTATTATTATTTACTATTGTTAATATTATTATTATTTTCTTCTCAGCATCATTACATATTTATTTTTTTATTTTTTTATTGCTATAAAAGGTTTGCATATACAAACAATTTAATGAATTATCCAATTGACCTCTTCAGTCGTTAGTACCCGTGTTGAGTTACGACACGTCTCTGATCGCATGGCGTGTAGAGACTCGCACAAGTACAAGCACGCTACCACCTTGCCATTGAATTACCTGCATGCTCCATATACGCTACCAATAGTTCGCGGCCTTCCAGCAAACGTCCGTCAGTCAGTCACTGTCGCAGTCGCTAATCAGGTTAATTTAATTAACGTTCTCAATTCATTTGAGGTTTAGTTTAGCTATTAGCTTATATGCATTAAGTATACATATATATCACATATATCTCTACTCTCTAGGCCTATATTAGGACTTATAACAAATTGGTACTGATAGGCTATTGGCAGTTTTATCTAAGCAAGTACTTAATGTACCTAACGCATACTTTTACGTCAGGGCATGTAGAGTAGGGACAGGGACTTTTACCCGAAAGTTTCCCACACTTGACACATTTTCTGGCCATGCTTCGGAGGGCATGCCAAGCAGGTGGTCCCAGGTCTTCCTAGTTAAGTATAAGAGAGCTTTAAATAACCCTAACTCCCCTTGATTGGCTTAGTAATAGAAAAACAATTTCATTATTTATTTATTTATGTATTTAGTTTTAAAGTGACAGACTTTAAGCTCAAAAAATTAGGATATAGAAGGGACACCAACTGTAAAAAAAAAAAATTGGCTACTAGATGACTTGGTGTTGTAAAAATGCTTTGCACATTACAACTGAAAATTAGTAAAGAATTTACCAAGTCCAATTAAAATACAAGAGTAGGCTACCTACTTGGTTAATCTGGATTAAGTAATGAATTTTTTGAAATGTTAACCTTCAAGTAAAGCAAGGCGATATATACAATACTTGTTGCAATTCCACTAAGTGCACCATAGTGGCAAGTTCAATGCATTATTATATGGTTTCTGGCATGCTAAAACCAATCAAACCGTTTTCGTCTTGCTTCAAAATTGTGAATATATAAAAAATAGTCCTTTGTAACTTTGTAATATTTCGAACAAATTACTATAAGAGATAAACAATTTTTTATGTAATATTTTTATCAAGTCAGCTCTTATTATAATTTGCTTAAATTGGATAAAACTTGCCGTCAAAGGTAATTTGTCCAAAAAGGCATATCCCACAATCCAAGTAACTTTTATCTTATTTACTTCGGGGGTAAATAACTGCATGGGAAATGCTTAAAATCCAGCAGTTTTGCTCCTGTATTTTACAGCTTGACGAGGGTTTCCTGTATACATATATCTCAGATTTGGTGAGGGGCGCAATTTCTCTTTGGGTCGGGGCACTATGATATGAATTCGACCCTCCTAGTTCGTAGCTTTATATTATAGTATTAGTACGACGTAAATAGTTCTTTCCTATTATAATCAGATTGAAAAACACTATTAGAGAAATAAGGTACTCCGAGGACACCTGATACAATGAGGTACGATATGATGTCACGCCCGTTCACTCCATTGTTATAGTCTGCAGTTAATAACAGGCATCCCAGAAATCCAAGGCTGCAGTCTGAGCCCATATTGCTAACATTTTTTATACGAGCTTTACAATCAACCGTAACTCTGTTATACATCAGTAGGTAGGAACAGTGATCGTTGCTTGGGCTAGGAGGGGTTCAATAAAAACTTTTTAGCAACAGGTATTAGGGGTGACTGAGCCAGTGGTGTAGCCAATAAGGGGGGGGGGGCGTCCGCTCGGTCTGGTCTCTCTCCCCCATAGCAAGTTTTTGCGGAACATTCAATTAGATTTATATTCGTTAATTCGTGTAAGTAACTCGTAAGTGGGTGAACATTGCATATTGACGTTGCAACCGGACCCCCCAAAAACATTCTGGCTACGCCACTGGCTGAACCTAACATATTACCCTATCCTAAAGCATTGACAATCCATAGAAAATTATAGTTTCAAAATCCAGTTTTACCAGTCCGTATTGGAGCTGCATACGTATTGCAGTTGTTGATAGGCAACCAGTGAGTGATACATCCCTCCATATATTATTACGCAGAGCGGTTTTGTACATGGGGCCCGACTAGTACATTGTACAATGTAAACACTAACCTAACCATAAAATCATATTGTATGGTGTGTAAACGTCATATGGTGCGTTAAGTAAATTAGAAACTTATGTGGATTGTGGTCTGAGGAGGTTTGTGGGTTTTCAAGTTAGTACCTACTTACGGTGTCACTTTGAAACCGTAATTTACCTACTGCTCACTTATCTACCGTATATGCAATAGTGAATATGCTTGCGGTTGACATAAAAGTCAACAAATATCATTATAATACAAAATAACCTTAAGCTACTCATTAAATATTTGATGATTTATAGTATATTACTACCACATATGAAAATCAACATTACATGTGAGAGGTTGAAAAACTTTATAAAAAACAGCGTTAAATTTATTGAAATTAGCAGCACCAATCAGCAGAATATATTTTACATTCACTGATTTAAAGGGAACTAACTCACAAATTGCAGTTTCAATTAACTGCCAAAAAACAGTTTTCGCTTTTATTTCAGTATCAGACAGCTCGATCGGCACACCAAAGGAAACCTAATTACTTCCGTTTGAAGTAAGCTGCTGCAGCTATATACAATATACATATCGGGCCGTAGTGGAGTTTTTTTTAAATAGCTTATTATAAAAGATTAATCGCATACAAACAATTTAATGAATGTATCCGATTGACCTCTTCAGTCACCTCTGTAGGTTAATACCCGTGATGAGTTACGACACGTCTCCAATCGCATGGCGTGTAAAGACTCGCACAAGTGCATGCACGTTACCACCTGGCCATCTATCCCAATCAGCACAGCTTGTGGCGGGAAAATTGTTGTTCAGAAGGAGAATTAGGTCTTTTAATTTGAATTGAGATTTTTTTTCCTGTGAGTTACTTGGGTTTTATTTTGGCGGAGAATTTTTTTTCCGATTTTTTGGTACCAAATACTCATGTTTTGATTTTTTTAGTTACTTCCATTTGACCCAGCAAAATCGATATATACGATATTAGTTATATAAAATAGGCCTACACTAAGGCATGAAGGTCCTGATGATGATACTGATTGTTACTGTAAAATTCTTACTTTTCCAATTGTTGGCCATTTTCATACTAAATTAAAAGGGTGATATTTATACGGTATATAAACAAGTTAACGTTTTCCACCCTGTCAACCATATACCAAATTACGTTCCATGTAAGGCGACTATTCCATCTGTCAATAATCCAACATTTGTGCATTAGAAATTGATGAGAAATTTGTTTTAAGGAGACTATTATGTAGACACTTAACTTATTTATTATAAATTGAGTTATAATATAGTAGAGACTTATTATTGATGTCTCTACCATAGTATAACTTAATTTATAATGGATAAGTTAAGTATCTACACAATAGGAAAATAGGGAAATGAAACAACTGTAGCTGTATGTTTGGAAATATATTTGATTGATTGATTGAATAGTCTCCTTAAAACAAACATCTCATCAATTTTTAATGCATAAATGACGAATTATTGACAGATGGAATAGCCGCCTTATCTGAAAAAAAACACAGTTCGGCAAAGGGGACTACCGGTATACAATAATAATGTATGCGTTAAGGATGTCTCATAACTTAGCTAAAAATTGCATCAACCACATAGAGGCAACTGATCACCGCTTTGATCTTATTATGAACTGTCATCACCTTTATCTCAGAGCTTCTGATTTAATAGTGAGATCAATAGATATCCAAACAATAAGAATTATTGACTCAAGTTCTGATAAGTTGCAGCCAACACAAAAGCTTTTATTGCGTATATCATACGCAGACTTCATTACAATTAAAATGCTAATGACCATGATAGAGCCTTGCACAGTACAGTAGATCCGCTATTTAAGGTGTCAAGGATTCATACTAATAAAATATCAATAGACCTACTGGGCGATAACAATGGGGAAGACTGCATGTCCGATTTGACAGTCGAAAAAAATTGTCTGTAAGAATATAGTCAATACATTGTAGTATTATATGGTATATATATAACACTGATGACATTAAATTAACTTTGGTTGAAGAGGTAACCTCCTCGTTATATCCTCTAATTTCGGTTAGAATATAGTCATACACACACGTATACTTTACGAATCCATATCGTAACTTTGATCATCGAGGGTCTCTTTTCCTAACCTTTATCTATGTGACATACGAACTCGTTTTCTGTCTCACAGTCATTAGGGACAGGATGTTAGGCTGGGCTCAGGTGATGGCTACGTTAATTTTTAATTCAGGTGATTATTTACCATTCAAAAATGAACCGATGTTTATTTATGTTAAACTATGTTATTTTTCTGTGTGGGTGTAATTTTATATTAGTTCTTTGTATGCAAAGGAAGTCAGCTATGAATAGTTAAAGATAAAATATGTTGTTTCTCCCGTCGGTGTCACATGACGTCAGACGTGGACAGTTTGGTCATTTTTTGAGACAATGACCTTTTCTGTTATGTTAGGCTTATGTATTCAAGTGTCATTTTACTAAAATATAACACGGAGAGAGAGAGTTTCCTATGTTTGCTATGCCTTAGAAAAAGAGACCCCCGCATTGTCTAAGCTATGAAATTCAGACTATAGTAGTTTTTTTCGCGTCGAATCTAATCCCATGAAATCATAATAATCCCAATAGAATTAGTAACTGACTTTTTTAATGACACGCCGCCTAGCCGCTTATAGGCCGATCCATAATCATTTTTCACATTATCCATAGACCAAAATTTGAACTAAATTGAGGCTCTTGTTTGTTTACCCTTATTATGACAGTGAATGGACAGAGAGTGTCTTCACCATGTTGGGAATCCGTTTATACAGTATATCGCGCACTTCATGTCATGATAAACAACAATACAGTACATAAATTACTTCCTGTCCGTGATTCATCATAGAACTGCAGAAAAGGTTAAATAGGTAATGAACTATTAGGAAGGTCTTCCTGTAGTTAGACTAATGATGAAATTTGGCTGAGTGATTCTCTGGTTCGTTGGTAATCATAAGGTCAAAAAAGTAACGCATGACTGCGCGAGGTGACACAGCTGGAGTTAATAGTGAATAAGTCGACTGAAACTACAACTTTCACCAGAAAGAAAAACATGAACAAAATGCCCGGACATGGCGTCAAAATGTTAATTCAACCGGAAACTGAAAACAGTGATTACCCATCGGTGATGTCAGAGGCGTGCAAGTTATGGCATTTTTCGGGTTGTGACCTCCTCTGATTTTAAAATTATTAAAAACTAGTGGACCCCGGTGAGGTGGCTATTCCACCGACGTCGTTTTTCATTGTGCATGTGCATGACGTGGTAGCAGACATCATTAATAAGTCTCTGCCATATTTTAAGGAGACTCTTATGGATATACTTAACTTATCTATTATAAATTAAGTTATAGTATGGTAGAGACTTATTAATGATGTCTGCTACCACATCATGCACATGCACAATGAAAAACGACGTCGGTGGAATAGCCGCCTGATCACCGTATACCCGGTACGCATCCATGGACAATTTGAGACGCGTGAGTTGCCGACGTTTTTCTTCTTCATTAAGAGGACATGACGTAGAAAATGAGCACCCCGAAATTTGTTGTTTTTATAGACATTTTTTTTTTTATTTAATTAACAAAGCAAGTCATTAAAGATTTGGCTCATGGAAGTTGTAGAAGACTACTTCATGCATCATATAATGGGAAATATTAAATTTTTTGTACCTTAGTTCTATTCATAAATACCAGACAGGAATAAAATTTCGCGTATTCTGGGTTTTTGGAAGAACTACTACACCGAAAAGTACAAATAACCGATTATATGATGCACGAAGTAGTCTTATACAACTTAGATGAGCCAAATTTTTTATAACTAGCTGAGTTAATTAAATAAAAAATGAAAAGTATTTAATTTTGGGGTGCCAATTTTCTATGTAGCATATCCTCTTAAAGCAAATCGACTTGGATGGCAAGGTGGTAGCGTGCTTGTACTTGCGATCAGAGACGTGTCGTAACTTCGTAACTCGACACAAGTACCTATTAGGTAACTTAGTGAGGCGACTGAAGAGGTCAATCGGATACATTCATTGAATTGTTTGTATGCGATTAACCTTTAAAAAAAAAATTAAAAAAAAAGGTATTTGGAAGTATTTCTGAAGCTGGCGTGAAGCCAACCGCACGAAATTGCGCGGGTTTTCCCGTAACACGCCAGCTCATAGAAATATTCTAAAGTAGACTGAATATGGAAATTTTGAAAAGCTATATTACAGGGGGCAAACATTAAACAATATGACGCATATCCCCCCCCCCCCCCCCTTATAAAACAAGCTGCGCGTGCACACATTAGTTTGAGCTTGTTTTCATTCTGTTCTTATTTAGTTGTTTTGTGTATTTTCAACCTGGCGATGGCCTAGTGACAAAGACCAAAATCGGTCGATTTTTTTTATTGTTATGTTTTTTCTGTGGTTACTATATAATTACGTTATATTTATTTTATAAACATTTAATAAATAGACCTGCTTCTTTTTAAGAAACAACTGATTTAGGGGTGATCCAGGCGTTGCAAATGCCTAGCTTATTTTTATTTAACAACAAAAGAAATCCCAATATAAATTAGTAAAAATTAACATAACTGCTGTAATGCATTCATAAATTTTTGCATTTATGTTGTCACTCAACTAATAGGCCTATTGCAGAACCAATAGACACATGGGTCTACGCTCTTAATAGCGTCTAAGGAAAAAAGCACAGAAGAAACGCATAATAGGCTGACTTAGGTGGGATTGACATTGTTCAAATTATAGTGACGATAACGTGGCCCTGTAGCCTACGTCTGACGAAATATTCGAACGTGCATGAATCGTCACATAGATACGGTTTAAAAAAAACTCAATGCACTTAATTCATATACACATTATGTATTTAGGATCCTTTGTAAGAGGAATGGGGAACTTGGGGAACATCTTGTGTTCTTTATAATATATAATTCAAACAAGAAGCACAGGTGGAAATAAATATAAATACTCAATATAAATAATAAATATAAATAAAAATCGTCTATTGAGTAATCCGAGAATTTCACAAAATGGCTTTAATTATAAATTTGAACTTAGCCTACTTTTTGCACCCTAAAAGCATAATTGTTCCAATTTAGGTTGCAAAGTGTGCAATTAATATAGGCCTCCACCAGTGTCACATGTATATTGAATGCATAATGAATAATTTTAGTATTCTATTGTAATTAAATCTGTACCCACTTTGCACGGATCTCATAGATAGTAAAAGATTGAGTTTGCTATACGGTAGCCTTTTTGGCGTAAATGATTTCCATGTGCTTATTATTCCCACGATATATCAGATTTGCAGATATCTTATCTCCGATGTTTATGCATAGCCCAGTGGCTTCATTAGGATATCTTATGAATATTGTGGCCATTTATAATTTGCCTCAAAACGGAACAACCATGCAATTCTTGGGTCACTACGACATCGTTAAAAATGCATAATAAACACATCAATGTGCTTTTAACATAGGACTTAGGATAGTCCTGATTTAGATTTAACTTTGTAGAGACCTCTCCCAGAGGCGGATCAATAATTTTCATCAGGAGGGAAATTGAAATTAAAGGCGCGTAATAGGAGATATTTTACGAATTTTTAAGTAATTTATTTCAATTAAAAATTGTATATTAGGCTACGGAATGAAACATATATTTAGCGAAATGAAAGGGTTCGGAGGGTCTCCCTTGGGGAAAAATTGAGAATATACACAGGAAAAATTTCCAACTAAGGTCAACGATTAGACTTTTACAAAATTTGTTTATTTACTTTTTGCTTTCCAATTTATACGTAGTATAAGGAAAGCTTTGTGATGGTCGAAATTTTCGATTCCGAGAATTCAACGGATTTACACGTTTTGAGGTCCCAGGAACCCAAAAAATTTTACGAAATGTCTGTCTGTCTGTTAATCGATTTCCGGGCACACTACTCGGCCGATTTTAGTTAAATTTTGCATATAGGTTCAAAAAAATCATACCTCGGGACCATTTTTTTTATTTTTGGCTAACTCAGTTTGGGGGGGTTTTATTCTCAAAAACCTCCAAAAACGCCTAAAAAAATTATTTCTCAAAAACGGCTCCAACGATTTCTTTTACATTCACATATGTTGTAGTCGTTATTAATGTTAACAAAATGCGGGGGGTCGCTTGCCCCTTGATAGTTTGCTTCTGGGGGTAAAAAATTAAAAAAAAATCAATTTTCATGAAAAATGACAAAAAATAATTTTTCTGTGAAACCTTTCCATCGATGATTTCTACCTTCAGGCATGTTTTAGGTGTTAAATTGAGTAACGAAACCGGACAGATTGCTTTTCCATAAAACTATTTGGTTTTGTGGAAAAAACTATTTTTTGAGAAATTATGGAAAATTCACGCTCCAATACATTACGTGCCATGCGTCATTGTTACTACTGTTACAATGTATTGGTCTGTTCGTTCCAGAATATGCAATTAAGTTTTGAGGGTTTTTTAATTAATTGAGGTGGACCCCCCCCCCTTAAGGGTTCTGAAATTGAAATTTTACCATTGGGAAATTATTTCCTATGAAATTACCCATGTCTATATCTACTAATTTATAAATTGGAAAGCATGTTCGAGTAAACTCGGACCGGTTCTTTATTCTCTTTTGGAAAATGGGATATTTTGGGGTCCCAAGCCTTTATTTTTTACGAAATATACTGAATGAAAACGGGACGAATATATAATTTAGAATATACTTATACTGTATATGCATCAAAATGGTGTTAATTACAATATTGCTAAATTCAGTTTTCTTTTTGGTCAAAAGAGTTAAAGCTATTTTAAAGCATATTATTTAGAAACAATCCGGATAAAACTATGGTTATACGTACCACGGCAGAAAACAACAGCGTGGAGCATTTCATTAATTTTAAAACACATCACTTGGTTGGTGTCATAAAATTTAATTATTATTCATCGTTACTTCACTTTATTCTTCTCTGGTAGGACAAACAGGTCAAAATATTAAAAAAATGTGGACGACTCATTCCTTTTCAAATTCCTACACAATGCCATGGTGACCCACGCCCTGCGATTGTAAAAATCCATCATAGTCATTCATCTAATCATAAAGTCCGTGATTTGAAGTGTAAGAACAAAGCTTTGCAAAATCTCACGTGTCACCCTTATCACTGCTCTCCATTTAAGTAATAACTAATGAGCTACATGTGAAAACTGGTTTACTTTGAACTGGACCGCCAACCTCGTCATACCTGAGTAAGTTTTTCACTCTAAACTTAAGTTCATAAATCTATAGTAAATATATATAGTATACATATACAGTGCAAAGTAGGCAATATATAAAAATCAATTGTAAATGTTTGTTAGCAATACACTCCGAAACCACAGATCAGATTGTGGTGCAACTTTCGTGGGGTGTTTGGTGATACTCCTGAGGGTACCTGCAGGCTGATCATGGCGATTGGTATTAACTTACTCCTGGGATTAAAACTGTAAACAAACAAATTTTGAATAGCACTTTCCATTATAAACTTATCTTGTTTACATTTTTAACATCAGGGGATTAAATAAACCCCGGTATTATAATCGCCATGATCAGCCTGCTGGACCAAAACATTTATAAATATATATTGTAAATTTAATTGAATTAAACACATGAAATCAATGTAAACAAATCAAAAAGTAAACAAACCGAACAGGGGATTAGGCTATACGAATTTTGTCCGGGTCCACTAGCTGTTAATAAAAATAATTTGCCAGTGAAATAAAACATTAGCCTACCGTAGAAACCCAGCCGAAAAAATTCGAGGTCGTTCGGAAATAGTGTAAGAACAAGCACAATACACAACTTTTCAATTCTAATATATACTGTAAATACCTCCCTAAACAATCTTACAGGACTATTTTCTCGCCATTAGCGGCCCTGACAATCAACAATTTCGTGGTAGTTTCCTCATGTAAGCGGGCGGTTACCACCGTAAGCCTAATACAGTCAAAATTAAGCTATTTAGATTGCGAGTCAAGTGCGCAGAAACTTACTGCGCCGGATTTTGTTGTCAACCCTGTCTGTTGAATGGCTCATTTGTTTTCTATTTGCTGCTATTTTCGTTTTTTATATCGGAACCCTGGAACCTGGAAACGCTTCCTTTTTCGGTTCCTTTGTTCGAATCTTACACTTATGTTACTACATATTGTGGCCCTGCTTCAGAGGACATGTGAAGCAAGCGGTCCCGGGCCTTATTGGTTGAGTGTAAGAGAGGGTTTTATAACCGTAACTCCGCTTGGCTGGCCTATTTATAGAACAAAAAAAAATCGAAAAGAAATTATGAATAATTCATGCCCCAACACATTGCATTCGCTGCCATTATTACTGTGTTGTAATATATTAGTATGCCCGTTCTTGACTATGCTATCGCCCCATCGATCAACTCAGTCAATGCAACCAAAATTTAATCCTAGAACAATTATTTACCATTGAACTGCTCTAATTATCTGTTCATACCTATACCAATTGATTAATAAGGAAGCACGAGTTCACTCGTACTGGTTCTTTATTTAATGTTGCCTATAGTCCAGTAAAAGTACTTGTTTAATTTGAACGATGTATTTTCATTGAAAAATCAGAATCGGCGTGAATTTACCATATACTAAAGATAATTTTTAAAACAGTACAATACTGTACATTATGAACGAACTTGGAAGTGTACTAATAATAATTTGAAAATGCTACGGTATTACTGATGACAAATGTGGCCGACATCAGCAAACTGCTGCGTTTTGTTTGTCTGATTTGGAGGTCTGAATAGGATTTGAATGAGAGGAAAAAACAGCGCTTTGGGATATTGTAGTGCAGTAGGTAGTAGCGGTTTATAGCGTGATAAATGAAAACTAAACCAAAACTAATTCAAGATCATGCATTATGTGATAGCAGCAAAGTGCATGAAATGAGCCTGAGGATAACAATGCTTGCCAATATAAGTTAGTGTCTCAGTACCAGCTTTTCTAATTATCTCAGTCTCTCTTTACAAGGCCGGAGTTAACAACTATTGTAGAATCAAACTCTATTATACCCATGCAAATATTTAAACATTGCTTTGTATAGTTAAGAGCTTCGACGATTACACCAGCAGTGCCCCATAATTCTCATGAAGACATTGTGATTCCGACATGCCGTAAATAAAAATGGCAGGCGATTATTAATTTGGCAAATTGTTGCTGGAACTTTCTGATGTGCATGAAGGTTGCATAGGAAATCTATTAGGAAGTTGGACAAATTTTGACTTCGCTCTATGCAGAAAAAGGAAATACGATAATATAAGAGTCACAACCAAAGTCAGTTCTAAAATAAGTGTGCAATATATCTTACTAGTGTAGCCTACTGTAAGTTGACACAATCGACTTCGATGGCCAGGTGGTAGCGTGCTTGCACTTTTGCGAGTCCTTACACGCCATGCGATCGGAGACGTGTCGTATCTCAACACGGGTACTAACCTACAGAGGCGACTGAAGAGGTCAATCGGATACATTCATTAAATTAATTGTATACGATTACCCTTAAAAAAAAAAAAAAAAAAAAAAAATAAAAAAACTAAAAAAAAACTAATGCATTTTAAAAGTTATGTATGTAACAGTTATACAATACAAATCAGCTCACTCGCAGGTTTAGCTCTTTTGTCCTTATGCACCGTTCTGAATTGATAACCCAAGGCATGGGACAGTGGGGGCTTGGGGCAGCAGCTTTGATTGCATGGCTTTTTATATATTCTTATTTCGTTATAGATTATAATATATGCCTATTCAGTATAATCATCACAATATTTTCTTTTTGGTTAATATTGCTCCATTCTAATTCTATTAACTGTTTTGTAAATATGAATATACTTAGGTATGCATCAAAAATGTCCATCGCCCTAAATCATATCTAACCTTTTCTAAAAAAATTGAAAATGAAATATTAATTTTTCCATTTTTGTTTCAGAACATGGAGGAGTCTAGTTCAAAAAATGGCAGTTCCATGGCCATGGAAAATTTCTCGTCAACGTAAGTACTGACGTAGGCTATAAAAACACATGCCGTACCAAGATTCTTGCGATTTCGATCTATAAGTAATAAAATACAGATGCTTGACAATAATTAGTCGATTCATGGTGAACTCTATTGATATTGTTTCCAACAATCACTTCAAAACTACAAAAAGGAATCCAGAATTTTGAAGAAAAAAAAAAGATAAAACTCATACATTTATCATAATTTCAGCCCTCGATCCTATAAACCTTAATTTTGGTTTGAATGTGATAATGTTGAAATCGGCATTGGCGTGTGTATGGTGTTTCATTCTTTCACAACGCTTGAAATGAAATGAAATGAAAAATCGTTTATTTAGACAAGAGTACAATAATGCATTATATAGGCTACCTACCGCATATATACGAGTATATTACAGTTTTAAAATGATAAGGCTGCTTTTATAGCTTTTCTATTGTTCATTCTCCATTTAATTGTAAATGTAGATAAATGATTGTAACATGGCAATGAAGCTCGATTTCAATAATTACGATAGGTATATAATAACCTACGCATTATTTAAGTGTTGCAATAATTTGTAATCAGAGATTTCAAATGCAAGTGGAATCATTGATATTTAAGTAGGCACTTACGTTATAAGTGGTACACTATTGAAAATGATTGAAGACAAAATCGCAATATGTATTTATGCAGTAACATATAAGTTTCATGACCAACCCTTGCGTTGCTGTTTCTAGACTATCCCAAGACACTTTTTCCTGTCTATTATTGTTTTGTATTTCTATACATAATTTAAAAATAAATAGGCATTAATCTGTGTGTTTCAAAACTCTCTTTAAACAACATTAAACAATGGACTGATTTATAAAGCTATTGTCTTGTAATTCATATAGAATTAAATGAAAAAATGTATATGATCAGTAAAAAAATCTATTTAGGTCTATAATACCTGATCATGTCACTGCATTGCCAGTTAGAAGCATACCTGATGATAATAAAGTAAAAAGGTTGGTTTTCTTGTATTTTCAGAGCACAGTTGTCACCAGTTCAACTATCAAAAAGTGAGGAAGCTTTAGGTGAATATGACCCTTTTGCACACAGGAAGGTCGACAAACCCACAAGGTAGGTACCAATACTTACTATGTCTCAGTATTCGTCACTATGTTTAATTTCGTGTAGGGCAGGGCAGTGGGTCAGGTGATCTGTAGTGCCTTCCTCCACCGAGCACAGGGGCACATTGGGCTGTCGACCACCACGATTTTGTGCAGATGTTGTTGCAGAAAATAGTGCCCTGTGGCCACCTTCAGGATGACAAGGTTGCATGGAAATTATTAATCTTGAGTGCGATATACAAGCCAATATACGATGCATCGTAGCAGCCTGTGCAGGCTACTGCTTTCAATTTTCCTTTACCTACATTGTAGCCATAGTCGTAGCACACCCAATTCAAATTCAGTAATTTATTTCAGTGACGTGGGAGCACTTGCTCATCTCCTCAAAAGCAGTCTTGGGTCCGGCATTCTTGCAATGCCGATGGCTTTTAAACACGGCGGCCTTACATTTAGTATGATCATGACTATAATTATTGGTTATGTCTGCACACACTGCGTACAACTTTTGGTAAGTCGGTGTATTTGATGCATAATTTAAGCAATAAGATAACTACAATGATAGTGATGGTTAAACTGCGAACACCCAATGCTTCTAAGGACTTACAACTGCTGCCAAGCTGCTTTACTGTGCCTATTATATTTTATTTTGGAAAACAGGAGGCTAATGCTATAATATTCAGAGGTATGCTGTATTTACAGTACAAATGACTGGGTCGCTATTTGCTGATTTGCTGTCTTGTTTGCTGATCGTTAAATCTTAACCTTCACTCCAAGCAAATGCAAACTTCAAATGTTAACTCAGTTGTGAGCATTTATTATGGCACTAACTCCATTAAATACCGTACCTTAGTTGACTCCTTTAGGAATAGTAATCCCTTATCACTGAAACCTCCACAAAAAAGGTACTAAAATACATATATAAACTTTAAACCGCAGCACTTGTCAGATTATTCTCATGTGTGTCACAAATTAATAAGCACGTCCAGTAACTTAGAGAAGCAATGTTGAAAGAACCGGTCCGAGTATACTCAAACATGCTTTCCAATTTATCAATTAGTAGATAGAGATAATGAGTTTTTTCATAGTAAATAAGTTCCCTATGGTTAAATTTAAGAACCCCCAGGGGGGGGGGGTCCATTTGACGCCCCTCTGGCTACGGCCATTTTCCTGAAGCACTGAATTAATAGATGGCACTGCATATTGTGGAACGGGCAGACATTTATTGGAGAGTGAATTTCTTAAAAAGTAATTTTTTGAAACCAAATACTTTTTGAGAAAGCAACCTGGTTTTGTTACTCTATTTAACACCAAAAACATACCTGAAGGTAGAAATCATAGATAGAACGGTTCCGCAGCAAAATTATTTTTTAGTCATTTTTCATGAAAAATGACATTTTTTAATTTTTTTACCCCAGAACAAAACTATCAAGGGGCAAGCGACCCACCGCGTTTTATTAACATTAATATCGAATACAATATAATATGTGAATTTAAAAGAAATCGTTGGAGCCGTTTTTGAGAAATAATTTTTTTAGACGTTTTATTGAAGTTTTTTGAAAACAAAACCCCCCAAAATTGAGTTAGCCCCAAATAAAATAATGATCCCGAGGCATGATTTTTGTGAACCTATAAGCCAAATTTCATCCAAATCCACAAAGTAGTTTGTCCGGAAATCGATGAACAGACAGAGCGACAGACAGAGCGACAAGGCGACAGACAGACACACAGATATTTCGTAAAAACCACTTTTTTTTTTGTTCCTGGGACCTCAAAATGTGTAAATCCGTGGAAACCTCGGAAACGAAATTTTTGACCGTCACAAAACTTTCCTTATACTACGTATAAATTGGAAAGCAATAACAAAATTAGCCGATAATCGGAAATACACGAAACCTCCCCTAATATTGGAAAATAAAAACTTATTGAAAATGAATTCCACTTACTATATAGGGCTCTCCATTCGTATTTATTGTATTAGTTACAATTGACTGAAACTAACTTATTATGATGATGCAAAGTTGTCGCCACCTTTAGTCTCACAAATTGAGGTTGAGGAACACCACTTGGTTAGTTCAAAGATTTCTCAGCAGTCGCAGCGTTATTTAACTTGTAATTTTTATTGCTTCTTTATTCCCCTATACGCTGCGCAAACTACTGTGGCTGAGATTAATACCGAGCCACTGAGTAAATAAAATACTTGTTAAGATCCGTAGGAAGACAATGACGTGCAGCCATGAAGTTCCTAGTGAGAGCTTAAAGAGTTTGTTTAAGCATAATATCAATGCTAGCACGTTCAACGAGCTGTCTGTCAACATCATGCATGGTACATCATTAGAATACCGTCATTGGTATACCGTGAATTTGAACGGTTAATGGTGATTCCATATAAATAAATAAATACTTCAAAAATATATTATATATGTATTGTTTGAAACAGCAAGTTGTGCGAATATAACTTCACATGAGGCCTCTGCTAGTCTATCCCAAATAGCATTGTAATATTAAATAATTGGCTGTACCAATGCAATCTTGTCTTAATGTTCTTGTAGATTACTTGAATTTTGGACTACCTACCTATTACACTGTCAGCAGACACAGTACATATTACTTATAATGCAAAAAACGAGCTGAATAGGTTCTTCAAGCCGAATTCTAGCATTTGATAATACGTTTGTAGAAGATGCTGACCCCTCCCCTCCAACAAAAATTCCATCCTACGACCTTGGTTTGAGTTACTTTTAAAAAGCCGCGTAACCTTAATTTTAACTAAATGCTCAAGATTGTTTTTGAAACCCATCTATTGTATTATTAAATTTATTGCGTTTCAATAATAAAAATCTCAATACCAACATGATATAAACTCGAACATAGGCTACATGAGGTATATTAATACTAGATCCGATGCGGTTTATTCAATAAATTAAAACTTAATTTTAGGCATCACAAATCATAATGAACTCTTCAAGATCCTACCGTCACTTTCGAAAATCCGCAAATAATGGGCTTTAATTAGTTTCATTGTTGGTGTAAAAAATAGCTTCCTGTATGAAAAGTAGCGAAAATCTCGTGGAAAAATCCCTGAAAAGCCTGTAAGTCTAGCGGAAGGCTGAAAGCAGGTGGGGATATAGCTGATATGGATTACACGTGTTGTCCTACGGTTATGTTAATGGCTGCACAGTAGTTAACTAACAAGATTTCAGTTGCACTACGAGAACATATTGTTTAAACAATTTTATTTTACAGGTGGATGGTTCACATGTTCTTTGTAGGAGAGCTAAGATTCCCAGTCTGGACTTTGCTGAAACTGCTTACCAAGCCTTTCTCTATGGACCTCCATCGTTCCAACGTTTAGCCAGGACTGCACGGTATGTTGTCATACGTTTATATCCTAGTACAAAAATCCTAAACAACACAATATACACAAAAGAGGTAATCAACAAGGTTATCTTGCATTATCCGTCATACTTGAGTTGTTTCTACTGCCGTTTATGAAATTAATGGAAGTAGAATACTACTCGTATTTCAACAGCTCGGCAACATTCTTTTGAGACTTCATTGCATTATATCAAACTGAGCGAATTCAAATAATAGCCACCTTTTACAGACAGTTACAAATGACAAGCCTCAGTTACTCTGTACCCTACATTTTTCTATCATCCCATTTATTTGGGATGCAATAAGTGTATTAATTGTGTAAATGTATGTGAGTTTATTTCGTTACCGAACAATGAGAAACAAGTACCTATTACTGTCTGAATGCAAAGGTACATGAAAAAATCTCCAGAATTGCCTGTTATTTATTGCAGCCACTGCGTTTTCGGTTTCGGCACGGCCGCTTACCTCGGAATTTGTGCCGTCTATATCAACACTATCAAAGACTCACTGCGCAGGGTATAAACTTTTCTGTTAAGCATCGGGGGACAGTTAATCATAGTGTTATTAACGCCATTTTCATCATATACATACATGGGCTAAATAGTCAATACCGTACCTAACAATTCATTCAATATATAAGATTTTAAGAGGAATGTATTAAAAATAAGTATAACTTAACTTACTTCAATGAAGCATATCGTTCCGCGCAATTCTACACATAAATTGGTCGCCTAATTCGGGGTTTTAAGTTAATTTATTATTAGCGATACCTTGAGGCTGGAAGCAATCAGGTACATTCTCATTAATGATAATACGAGAAAATGAGACGCTAGAATAAAAAAAATATATAACGTTTCTCTTTGTCCGTCCTTTTGCAGCCATCCATCGGCTAAGTTAATTGCTTGCCCTCAAACTATGCAAATTGTCCCGAATCTCGAATTGGCGGAGGTACTCTTTTTCAAGGTACCTTACCTGCATTAATGATACCAGTATAGTCGACGTTGGAATTTTCTCACCGTACTTGGCCACGTTTGCATGGTGTCGTAATTATTTTAATGATACTGGCATGAACAAGTTTGGTTGAGCCCTAAACTGTTTCAGTTGAACTTATTTAGAGTTCGTGACATGCATACTATGTGAAATTAGCGTTATTGGAATTAAACGGAGGATTCAGCATGTATATGCAAGACCGTAGCCAGGGGGGTTCATGGGGGGTCAACCCCCCCCCCCCTGAAATGAAATGGCTTGACACTATATAGAATCGGATTTTGGAAGGAAAAAATAAAAATTACTATGTAATATCCAATGAAATTTCTTTCTGAACCCCCCCCCCCCCCCAAACGAAATTCTTAGCTACGGCCTTGTATACATGCCGTACCTCGCCCCCCCCTTAAACCTTTAATACTCGCACTCGTGTATGTTTAGTTGTTGATCCTCTGACAATAAAGCATTATTGTTACCTTGGCTGGTAGTCACTGGCCCTTGGCCTGTTAACGTGACGTTGATGCTATAAAATACGCGTGTGAATGAAGATGTGCGATTAATATAAGGTTTGAAGGAGAAAGCATGTGGCAGTGATGGGGGGTCAAGGTTTTCACATTGGAGACTTATCCAGCAAGGAAAGGCGTGTGTTAATATACTGTATTGTGGGAAATTCCGGTTTAAGGAAGGAGGATACACCTAGTCCACTGTTTTTGTAAACAGTAGTGTCTGATTTCATTTGAAAGAACCGGTCCGAGTTTACTCGAACATGCTTTCCAAATTATCAAAATTAGTAGATAGAGAAAATGAGTAATTTCATGGTAAATAATTTTCCTATGGTTAAATTTCCGATATCTCGGGGGGGGGGGGGGTTGTCCACCTGACGTCACTGGAGCTGAGGTAAATTCTAGATAGGTCAGACACATTACCACACAGCAATACTGGCAGGGCACGCAATGCATTTGAGCGTGAATTTTCTATCATTTTTTCAAAAAAACATTTTTTTTTACAAAACCAAATGCTTTTCTGGGAAAGCAACCTGTCCGGTTTCGTTACTCATTTTAACACCTAAAACATGCCTGAAGGTAAAAATCATCGATAGAAAGGTTTCGCAGAAAAATTATTTTTTAGTCATTTTTCATTAAAATTTAGTTATTTTTAATTTTTTACCCCAAAAAGCAACCTATCAAGGGGCAAGCGACCCCCCCCCCCATTTCGTTAACATTAATAACGACTATAATATATGTGAATTTAAAAGAAATCGTTCGAGCCGTTTTTGAAAAATAATTTTTTTAGACGTTTTTTTGAGTTTTTTGGGAATAAAACCCCCCCAAATTAAGTTAGCCCAAAATAAAATAAAAATTCCAAGATATGATTTTTGTGAACCTACATGCCGAATTTCATCAAAATCGACCGAGTAGTTTGTCCGGAAATCGACGCACAGACAGACAGATAGACAGACAGACAAACAGACAGACAGACAAACAGACAGAACGACAGACAGACTGACATTTCGTAAAAACCACTTTTTTGGGTTCCTGGGACCTTAAAACGTGTAAATCCGTTGAAATCTCGGAATCGAAAATTTCGACCGTCACAAAGCTTTCCTTATACTACGTATAAATTGGAAAGCAATAACCTTTAGGTAGATCCTCGAACTGGTACCACAATATGTAGCATAGTAAAACCGACTTGTATAAAACAATTAATTATTTATAATTGTAATAAAATATTTGAAGTAATAATTTGTATAGTCCACCGTACCGTATTTACCCACAGAGAATTTCATTGGCATGCTGCCTACGTATAATACACTTCAACAGTAAATAATTAAATGTATTAATTTGGAGAATAAGAAAGTCGTGCCTGATATAATGTCGCTAGTCTTCCGCTCCTTACCGTAGGAAAGTCAAGCTTTTAGCAGGTTGTTGAAATTCGCCAAACTTTGTAGAATTACTCCTTTGTATAGTCCACGCAAAATGAGAAAAGTATGGACATGGAATGTTTTGATCCTGTGCAACACTAAAAATATTCCTTGCACCATTTTGTGTTACTATGTTGCATTGAATGCAATAAGACATAACAAAAATTGTGCAAAGAATATTTTTAGTGTTGCACAGGATCAAAACATTCCATGTCCATACTTTTCTCATTTTGCGTGGACTATACAAAGGAGTAATTCTACAAAGTTTGGCGAATTTCAACAACCTGCTAAAAGCTTGATTTTCCTACGGTAAGGAGCGGAAGACTAGCGACATTGTATCAGGCACGACTTTCTTATTCTCCAAATTAATACATTTAATTATTTACTGTTGAAGTGTATTATCCGTAGGCAGCATGTCAATGAAATTCTCTGTGGGTAAATACGGTATGTGAAACGTTCATTTCATCATCGTCTCCAGCTAAAACAGTTTATATACGATAACATTTCTCAATGATTAGGCTATAAGCCAACTGTAGGTCTATGTATTTTTAGCCAGCTGTTGAGTAGGTAGTCTGTAAGGTTAGTTCCAGGTTTCTTTTTGTTACTTCTAATATGAAACACCAAAAAAACTGAAAGTGCCTACAATAAATGTTACAGTTTCAAATGTAACAAGTTTTTAAACCAAAAAAACCTCATAAGTCAGCTATTCATCTGAATTCGGCATTATAGATTTCAGGTCATGAATGTTATTAATCCGATAAGTACGATTTTCAGTGCTAGAAAGCGCCATCGTATTAATACAGCAGTGACTACACTCTAAATGTATATATATATATATATATATATATATATATATATGTAATACCGGCATCTATAGTAAAACTGGTCCCAGGTATAGACCCAATTCAGTTGACTTACAGTATTTATAGTCGGCAGCAACAGATATTCCATAGTCTGTATCGTAATAAATATTTTCTGTGGCACAAATCTTAAAGGGTACATCATATCGCAGGTGCCTCTTCCGTTTCACCATGTAGAAGGGTTGGCGAACAATGAGGTTCTGTAGGGACAGTTTTGGTCACTAGGTTCGCTGACGACAAACCGATATCCATATTATTCAAAATGGCCGCCGTTTGCGTGTGAAAACTAAGCTCTTAGCATGTAATTAATTCTTTTAATATTTTTACTATGCCTGGACCTTATTTCGCTGCATATAATTTAATATATATATATTCTCCATGATTTATAGAAAAATATCACTTTAAAATAATACGTAATTTAAAAATAATTTTAAAATAGTATTGAGGCTAAAGGAAAAATCAACGCTTTGATATCATTGCAACTGGTGCTGCCATCTACAAAATGACGTCACAAATGAACCTCATTCATTGGGCTTGTCGCTTTGGCCTATACTAACCCTCCTTCTATATCTTCCACAGCATATCAACCAAAGTTGCTTTAACTGGAACGTACTGGATGGCCCTTAGTGTATATGTGGTTTTCATTTCAACTACAATACAGAAGGTAAAGTTCTGTTGAATGTGGGGAAACTATTGTAAGTGCACGTCGCGGGGTTACCAGCACCAAATTGTTTTGCACAAAACAAAGATTGTACCATCTGGTTGTGTACCAGATTCTGCTTTTTTCAGAAGTGATAAACTTCGCTACTGACTGCATTTTGAAGCTTTTGAAGCGCGGCAACAACCAGCAAATACGAGCGAAGTAATAATAAACGGTACCTGCAAGAAATTAAAATTGCCACTAATATTTTGGACGAATAATATCCAAACTAAATAGTACAAAAAACTAACCAGCAATAAACTTAAAGACACCCTTTAAGTGTCCCCGCAGACCCCCCTTCTCGTTTGGACAGGGGATGTAAATAAATTGCTCTTTAAAAAACATCAAATAGAGCTTCCAAACTTATCGTTGGTAATCCTTCGTCTTAAACAAAACAAAACAGAGCTGTTTTAAAAAAGGTACTGTTACTCAATTGTTTCAAATTTTCCATAGCACCTTAAATCAGAGAAGATAATATTATCACATAGTATTGTGTCCAGATCCTGTTTTAACGAAAGTCATATAAATCAGGGGGTGGTAGTTTTTAGATCCATTCTAGACTATATATTTTTGGAATGGATGGTCAAACAATTGTTTTAAAAAAAATGGGCTTACATGTATGTCTGTCTGCTTATATTGGGGAGTTTAATTGTTTTTGAACAACTAGTAAGTTTTCATTTAATTATTGAGCCGATAGCTATTCTATTCAGAGGCCAGAGGGGAGGACCTACTGAATGAATTTGAATGGTAGGCTATTGACATTTATCAGACTTTGTATCACAATGGCGATGACTTCTACCTGATAGATTTGCCTATTCGTACTGGGTTACAGTTAATTTTTTTTTGTGCCACACCATTTTTCCAATAAACGTGTATGTCAATCATATGATTTAGAATAAAATATGGTATTAAGTACAGCCTATCTGTGGAAAAAAGAAGAAAAAAGTATGGGAATACAATAATATTAAATACAGTTTATTGGTTAAATAGCATGTGGAAACTCTTGATGTACAGAAACATGTCAAGAGACCGATTTGAACAATGAGCACTCTGCTGTTATAATCGCGTCGGTCTCCATAACCTAAATGTGAATTATTGTGCCAAATATCTGTCAGAAACGCAAAACCCTTGCTGGTCTGATCGGAATCGGGAAAAGATAACGGATGTTCAGTAGCTACGCTACGGGGACGAATGATACCCACAATACAATAAAAAACTACTCGGTGTTAACAATGGAAGAAAACAAATCAAAAATATAATATAGGCGTAGTTGGAATGTTAGTATGCAATACAATCTGCACTAATTTGTAGTATGGTACTATAGCTTTGTTGCGGGTTACTGCAGTATACGTTTCGAATATTCACAACTCAATGTCCACCATTGCCCCAAGTCCAAGTTATTTAATCAACTGTTGCCTGTAAAATGCACCGGCATGCCACTAAAAAGGTTAGGATATAGCCTCAAACTAACAATGTTTCAGTATAGTAGACGTTTCGATTTATATCTAACGTTTCATCATGTAGGTTTATTGTGAATTCCATTAGTTTGATTAGCCTAGTTGAATCTCCCTTAATTTGGCTCCATTACAAGATTTTGCTTTACACCAGTTATAAACAATAATAATAACTTACTGTCATGTTCTATGAAGTAAATAAAGTTGTGATATACGTACCGTACCATTAGCTAACTATGTACAATTCTTTGATTTCTGAAGCAATCGCACTCTCCAAGACTTGATGGCTTTCCCTGGCATCAGTCAAATTGTAATTTAGTTTTTAGTAGCTTGTATGGTTCCATTCAATACATTGTATCTTTATCAGCACAGCTGTACGCATGCTTACAGTATATTGAATATTGGCACTATATTGGCCTATTTTATTGCAGAATAACTGTGAACTCGGCATTAATACTGACAATTTTCGCAGGCAATGCTGTCTACGTTAGCATTATTAGTCATACTGTAAAGAAGGTAAATTACCCAAATTCGGTTTACATGGAAATGATAAAATAAAATTAATATCACTAACACTGAATGCATGTGTTTCTGGTGACTCATAAAATGCTTTTCAAATAATATGAACCCTATTCATGCCATTCGATAACCCCCATTCCATCTAGCCTATTTCATTTTAATAATTCCGATTGTTAAATTATTATTATTATTATTATTATTTAAATTTTGTAATCAATTACCGATCATTCAAACATTAATTGTTTGTTTTTGGATTTTATTTAAATATGGTAAGCGAGAAGCTACAATATTTTGGAATCAAACGATTCCCCTCTTCTTCTTCTACTTCTAATGTCTCTTCTATCGATAATGATGACTATACTAAGAAATTGTAATGCAGTGGTTTCCCGTTGCTTTCAGCATTCTTATGTCGTTGGCTCTTCCTTGAGTTCATCTGCCTTTGAGGCCAGTTTCTCAACCCCGGACAAAAAAGTGTCCCGCACACAAAAGACTGCTTATTCGTATTTGTCAGTTGCCATTACGCACTTCCATCTTCATCACAAGGAGGTGCAGATACAGATACAGGCTACCGGCTAAAACTCGAGCTCGATCCCCTCATTGCAGTCAATGCTACAATTTTTGCCTTTGTACTTTAACCACTGCAGTTTCAATGCAGAATTATTATAAAAACAAAATAAAGTATTCAGCAGAAATACTACAAAAATTTTGTCTTTCCAGTATTACTATTCGGGCGTCTTTAGTTACAGCTTACTTTGGAGCTTGTGGAGTATATACCGTTCTAATCACAAGCACAGTCCAGAAGGTAACAAAATAAATGTAATGTGTATAGACTCACAAACAGTCCTAACATCTGTGATTATGTGTGTTAATGTTTAGAATACAAAAGAAAATTAAAACCTTCTCTCACAAAGGCTGGTTCACATATTTGGGTTACAATAATTGTAATATACATCCATTATTATAACTAGGTATAATACCATTACCAAATCTTATTGAAAATGTCAAAGAGTTAAATCACTTTTTTGCAAACTTTTATGCTGCCTTAAAATTCTACTCCTCATTATTCACGCAGTGTGTTAATCAGCCTAACTTACTGACTTGTTGTTCGAGTTGTTATAGTGATGTAATGAAATATTACTGTATAAACCTAACTGCAAAAACAATACATTAATCACTGGTCTTTTTCGCACTAAATTCCAAAAAATTGCCTTATTAAAATTTATCTGACTTTATTGGTGGAGTTTTTACGAATAGATAGTCTTAAGGCATATTTTTCCAAATATTTGGTACCGGTAATAAAAAAGTCCTGGGGGTATTTTGAAATTAATTAATTAATTCCTCGTTTTATAGCCCCAAATATATTTGAAAATGGTCTCTTATACTGTATGTAGCTTTCTAAAAAATCATACAATTTACCCATAAAATCAGTTTTATGGATTTTATCGAGTTTTTCAAGAGTTGTACTGTAATATTTAAGTTGAAAAATACAAATTTAATATGAAACCTTGGATTTTTATACATTTTCATAAGACATAAGACATTTTCATATATTTGCGGCTGTGAAACGAAGAATTGACTAATTTACTCAAATATACCATACCCAGGTCTGCTTTGTTTACAAAACATTTGGAAATCTATGTCTTCATGGTTTCCGATTTGATTGCTTTCTGTACTGAAGATTTTAAATTAGAGACAGTATTCATTCGCATTGACTGCTGCTACGGTAGTGTAATTGGAAACCTAAGGCGGGGTTTCCACATACGTCAATCGTCAATGAGAAATATGGTTTTGACGTGGTAGCAGAATTTTTAGTATGTCTTTAATGTCTGCTAAACCTTCAATTTCACAGGTCTCATTGACGAAACGAAATGTGGAAACCCCACCTAACTCATGTTTTGCCTGGTTCCTTGATAATGTTTATTGCATTTTGTAGCGCTCTGTGTGGTTTTTTGCGGCTTGTATTGCATCTGCTTTATAAGTAATAATGCTGTGTCCAATTGGCTTGCTTTACAGTCTTTGCTTCACAATAGATCAGCATATATTATGTAAGTAAACTTTTAATTATTTGGTACCATATTATAAGCATTGTATTATGACTGATTAGTACAATATGTATTTACAAATTTGATTTTAAATTATTAAATAGTTTTATAAGTTACACGAAGTAACTCTGGAGGCCTATGGACGTAATTTTTCAGTCCAGTGTGGTGGTGGTGTGATCATTAAGGTCCTACACACAGGGACTACTCGGACGCCAGTGTTTCCCTGAGAAATTTCTCCTAGAGCAAATCGGTTAGTGATTGGTTGGTGCAAAAAACCAAGGCCGTAGCCGAGGGGGGAGGCTTATTGGGCTGCAGCCCCCCCCCCCCAATGAAAAGTTGAGAATTAAATAAATCTAGTTCGATAACATGAATATGTCTTCCTCAGTAAATTATAAACTTTACGGCTGTTAAAATCGCAAAACCTCACTATTTTGGACCTATTTTTTCATAAAATTTCCCCCGGGGGAGACCCCCGGTCCCCATGTTTGGAGCAATATGAATATTCATTCCTTTGCAAGCTTTCCTGCTGTAAAACCCCACTGTTTTGCACTTACATTTTCAAATTTTTCCCCCGGGCCCCCCTCTTCGCGTTCGCACCGAAGCTAAAACCACTAATGAATTGCCTATGCTATCATATACACGAGTAACACAATAACCTCTAAAGAATACACTGGATACAATTGAATTCTCAAGAAATAAATTTACACTAGATAGGATCACAGTCGCCACAGCCACCCCCGAAAAAAAAATCCTGGCTACGGGCTTGCAAAAAACAGACTATTTCTGATCGCACTTCAGAACATTTCTATGACGCTGGTGTGTCGCTGGCTTGTCCCAGGTGCGCCCGGTGCTTCTCTCTACACACCGGTAACCTAGTAATCTTCTTAAGTGTATTCAGAAATATAGGTACTGTTTTTTTGCACCAACCAATGACTAATCGACATGCTCCCATGAAATATTTCTAATCATACATGGGTACCGGGCTGACGACTTGCACGGAGATCACATCACAGGATACCTACCTCAAATTCATCAGTATCAACACTGACCTATACAATGGATCATTTAATGCAAATTAGGCTTACTCGAATATCATGCGATATCAAATAATTTTTCCTGCTTGATGTCTGTTTGACCCCTGAAAATCATACTCAAAATTAATTTTTTTTATTCAGTATTCTACAATATATTAGTAGGCTTAAGTAGTATTGTCCTCTGTAACCTTTACCTTTGCTCCATTTACAGCTTCCTGTGTCACTATTATTATTTTATTTCACTAAATTCATTATATTATTTATTATTCTTTAATCTTCAAACCCCTTCCTGCAAAATCCTCCAATAGATGAGTCTTAGTCTTAGAGGAATATTGAAACGCAAATTAATAGCATTTGTTGAATTACAGATTATTGTGGAGGATCAAAAAATTGAATCATGGAACGACGTGGACATCCGAATTTACATATTGATGATCTGGGTGCCATTACTAATCTTATGCCTCGTGAAAGATCTCAAATATTTGGTGCCCTTCTCGATGGCTGCCAACGCTTGTATTGTTGTTGTATTTGGTATCACCCTCTACTACATGTTTGAAGTGGTCGAAGACCCAGCGGATAGAGATCAAATGGGATCCATTGCCGGACTACCCACCTTCTTCAGTACAGTCATTTTCGCCATGGAAGGCATTGGTGTGGTAGGTACTTGCAATTTATCCCTAAGCATTGCCCTAGGAAATATCTGTGTTCATGTAAACAATGTACAAAACTTACATAATCGGAACACTAAACTCCAATTTTTATAAGTTATCCAAATACCATCCTATCGTAATCTATTGGTAGATGGTGATGATGGGAGTAGCATCCACTCCCGAAACCCCTCACCACCGGTGACGTCAGATAGACCCTGGTTATGGCCCTGATTGATTGATATTGATATTTTCCAACGACAGGTGATGCCTCTGGAAAACACCATGTCCACTCCCCAACACTTCACTGGATGTCCAGGCGTACTCAACATTGGCATGAGTGTTGTTGTCCTCCTGTATGCACTCATTGGTTTTTTCGGGTACCTGCGCTTCGGTGATGATGTCAAAGGAACCATTACTTTGAATTTGGACAACACTGCCATGTATGTTTATACGATTACCATTTCATTTAATGAACCCTCCAGCAGGCCCAGCACTAATGGTACTGAATAACGTATACCCTGAGGATTTGTTAAATAATAATGTGACATTTAAACTATTGTAGCTTGCTTGTTTAAAAACGAAGCTGGCGATTTTTAACTGTTTTGTCATGGAAACAAAAGTGCCTATTCTGCAACATGCAACATGGTTGACAATTAATTCGTAATAAACGTTAATTGCTTTTCCGCTTTCAATTTGCATTCCCCCTACCACCTATTAACGTGATATGCTCTGATATAAAGCTGTAAAAATGTATTACATTATATTCTATATTATCCTAGGAGACGCGACGGTTAGACTTTATGTAGGCCTAATTACAATTTGGAATGAACTCCCCTATGACCAAATTAGTATACAGGTAGCCAATACTGTACAATCTACCCAATCTATCCTACAAAACCTACATTACAAGATATACAACTGTAGGATAACTAATGAAATAAACTGTGACATTTATCAATTATAGCCCTGCGCAGACGGTCCAATATCTGATTGCCATTGCAATCTTCTTCACATACGCCCTTCAAATTTATATTCCCACGGAAATCATATGGGCCGCAATCAAGCACAGGTTTCCCGCGTCGAAACATCTTCTTTTCTACTACATTATGAGGTTCATTATGGTATCAGGCACAGGTAAGCTAATTAAACTCGGTTTAAAATATTTTAGGTATTGCAGTAACATAGACTCACTATTAGATTTACTGCCACGGCGCTGAGAAAGATGCTTAGGGTTTTAGAAATTAACATTTAATTTTACGATTCCGCCTATTTCTAATAATTGTAATTTCAAATTTTGCGACAACACAAAGAAGTATGAGTGTTGATAAACAGCAGATCCAGACCATGTTTCATATTACGGGGAAAACTAAGTACTGTATGTTGAAGGTTGGCTGCTGAAGGGAAATGTAGAATTGAAGAAACCAACATTTTATTTTTTATTATTTTTTTTTTTAATAATGTACAGTAACGGCAGAAAAAAAAGCTCGAAGGCATCATTAGAAGAAATATTTCTCAACATTTTGATCGATGATATGTGGCTGGCAACCGTTAAACCAATCAAATCTGATCATTGTGACCAATCGGTGCTAGTGCCGGCCACACATCATAGAAATGAAATGAAAAAACGACTTTATTGCAAACAAAAGGCGAACAATAAGACTATAAAGTGAATAGTGAAAAAAGAAGGATGAAAGGTATACGGGGGGGGGGGGGAGGGATCCATTGTCATCACCATTACAAGACCGGAGAAAGTCTTAAGCGTTATCTAGGATATAGTGTTTAATTATTTTATAAGATTTTTTATAGATCAAAATGTTGAGAAATATTTCTTCTAATGCCTACTGTATGATCCTTTTCCTAGCTCTAAAATAAATATTTACTGGGAAATTCGACTTTGTACAAAAAAAAGGAGTGGCGTTAAGGACGTTAAGGTATAAGTAGCCTACCTACCTCTTTAAAATTGAGTAGCAAAGCATACACTAGTATAGATATTGGTCCTTTTACGTATTTTACATACGAAAATTCGTCTTATATGCGATGTGATGCACAGAATCGCTTTTATTTCCTCCTGTTATGTTGTATAATTTAAGTTTTACCCGCCCTGCGAAATTACATCCATGAATGTTCCGAAATTAAAATTCTATAATGTGTCGTAACTTTTCAGTTTTGCTGGCAATAGCAGTTCCAAATCTGGGACCAATCATTGGCCTGGTCGGAGCTATCTGTTTCTCCGTGCTTGGTCTCACTTTGCCAACGATCATCGATGTTGCCGTGAAATACCAGACGGGGTACGGCAGGTTCAGATGGATTCTATGGAAGGATATCATAATAATCGTGCTTTCATTACTTGCTCTACTCTTCGGTACCTATTCTAGTATAGTCGACATCATTGATGCTTACTCATAAACTTGAAATTACTTTTTCTTTGACAATATTTTTTTCTCCGTTCTTGTGCCAAGTCGACACAGTATGTGTTTTAAATATGAAATTATCCATGCAATGGGTTAATTGTAAGAGTGCACCGAAATTGGTTCAAATGGAAATTAAAAACAATTTTCTTTCTTTCTATAATTCTTCTGCCGTATATAAATCCGGTAAAAAAAATATTGTCATTGTTTTCTATGTTGTGCAAGGTATAATTTTATAGACTATATATAGTGCTATACCAACAATAGCGCTACTCTTCTGCATTTGGAGTAGCCGGTGCCTTAATAATTAATTTATTATGTTCTATGTGTTTTATATAAAGTGATTTGGATGTATTGTAGAAACAATAAAATGGAGTAATTTTGTTTCTCTTTAAGCATTAAACAGCATTCCCTATGGGAAATTTATTCGGTTCTTCTTTTTATTTATAATCCGATGTGTCAATAAGAGTATCCCATATCAGGAGCATGTGTGCAAAAGGCAATCTGTTACTTGTAATTGTAAATGCAGGAGGGACAAAAATACTTTTAAAATCGAATGGTTTCAACATTTTGGGATGTAATATTTTAATTAATATTTTTTGTAAATATAGCAATTGTATTATAATTTCTATTTCATTTTTTGTAGCAGTCAATGCGACGATTCCAGTCGATTCCATCTCAAAAAGTATTTTTTTGTGACAAATCGCCTTTTTCAAACATGTTCCTCATGTATATAGTATTGCCCAATAAAACATAAATTTAATTTTACTAGACTACAATGTTCTGTTTGCTATTATGCCTTTGTTGTTGCGTGCCTATTAAAATTGGTCCACAACTTTCGTATTGTTTAAAAAACATATTACCATTTGTTTCATGTTGTGTTGTGAGAGTAGGCTAGTTTATTTTGATTTAAGGTTTCTGTGATGGCTAATTTTAAGGTTCATTTATATACCACTGTGATTTCAATTGCTACTAATTTTAAAAAAAATAATGTGGTGTGTTGAAAGTTAAAACGAGTTATCGCAATAGTCGGATTTTTCATGTAATTTAGTATACCATTCAGATAAATAGCCTGAGTATGGCTGGTTTCGGCTATTTGTGCTTTCAGACGAAAATACAATAAATTATTTGAAATATGAATTCTGATTCAGAATCAATTTTAGTTGACCTGTCAAAAAAAATTTAACTTTCAGTAAATTACATTATTGCAAAATTATTATGCAATTATTTAAGACATGGCAATTTAATTATTATCTATTATTAATAATAAAACATTAAATGGAATTATTTAATGCAGTGCAATATATTCCGTTTCCCTGTTTTTGTTTGAGAGTTCAACGTCTCGTCGCATTGGGACATTCAACTGTTTTGCAGCATCGAGGATATCGGGCACCTTTTCTTCCATCAACGACCTTGCAAGGGGCTATTGCTGCAACTGTTCCGCAACTGCAAAAAAATCTTATAACTAATTTTTAATTTATTTTAAGTACGTAAGCTAATGATGACTATTGGAAAACTGCAAGTAATCAATCTAACAAAAATTAATCTTTAAATTAAATTGAAAACAATAAGATATGTTTACGCTAATTCCATATTATTATTATAATTTTCAAACTGCAGGTTGTCATAGCTTTCGTCAGTGTCCATTGTAAAATAAAAAGAGAAATGTTAAGTTTACCTGGCACCTTCGACATAGAATGAACGATTTGTTTTCTTTTTATATGCAGGATTTAGTGAGCAGGTGTATGCTATACAGCTTTTGTTGTCAAAATAAGTAGATCCTAGGCTGAAGAAGGTTTTCTTTTCTGTTGGGAGATAACATTTTCCTGGGTGATCTAAAAGTAGAACGTATTTCAACAGCATACGGCACCAAGAAAGCAACAACAACAAAAAACAATAACAGTAAATACTATCGTTCTAAGCTCCTCATCTACTGTATGCTTCCACAAAGCTTTAATTCAAAGGATGATAATAATTTTAAAAAATCGTATTGAAAACGGTATTCGAGAAGATAATTTTTGGTCAAATCCACATTAATGACAGTTTGCTAATGGCTAAAATTCATGCGGAAACAATGCTAAAAATTTCCACACAAAAAATCAATTGGGCTGTTGGATTAAGCAATGGTCATGTTGGCCTAGGATAATAAAACTCCCTTCAAAAATAATATAATTAATTATGTGTCCACTATAATGTAGCCTAGGTTGAAACAAATGTTCCCCATTCCAGAATAAAGTTGTAATTTTTCTGTGAATACATTAAAAATGACATAAAATGACGTCGATAAGTACTGTAAATGTACACATACCTTTTAATTCATCGATTTCCGCAAAAAATGTTGCAGCCGTTGTTAAATTGACAAGGACTAGAAATACGCACAAAATTTCAACAGTTGTCGCCATTTCAAAAACAGCTAGCCTACTGACATTTAGCTATCAAAAGTAGCTGACCGAATATCACTGACCTTTTGCCACTTTGTTATCTTTGTTTACAAGTTGCTTCTTATGCAAAATATGAGGAAGCGTAGCTGTGGATAAACTGGCTGGGAAAGACTTAGCTATTATACAGGAGGATGAGTGGATGAGCGATGTGAAAGTGTATTTCCAAACTGTTGTTGCTATTAAGCATTCGAAATCCAATCTTAGAAGTCGGCGTGGTACCACTGAAAAGGGAACAGAGATGTTGGTGAAAAGTTTGGAAGTACGCTTTCGGATCGACCAACGTCCATCAGCCCCGATTCTACTGCGTTATCAACTGACTCTGGTCGTGAAATCCCTATTTGTTCTTACAACGTAACATTGTCATCTGATTACACAAATTCACTGTCTTTCCAACAGCTTTTACATTCTCCCTCCAAAATGTAAAGTTTCGACAGACTAATTTTCAACAGTGTCTTGAGAACAGTATTGTTCGTATAGCCGGTATGGCAAAATACTATTTTGAGGTCTATAGTCCTATAGACTAACTTATTAACAGCAGACATAACAGGCGATAGCAAGTTACCGTACCTTATTCCCAGGGCTAAAATTCAAACAATGCCATTGTACAATGCAATGCGCCGCTCAAAAATGGTTTTGTTAAATCCTTGTTTACAATATATTTTGAAATATCACACAATAATTTGTTTACTGTGTATCGCTATACTTATACTATAAGAAAAAGGACACAATATCTATCCATTTACGTAAATTGAAGTTAAAGTTTTTTTTTTATAAATACAACTGATGCCCTCGCGCGGAAAATATACACACTATGCTACATTAACGCCGTATTTCTAGCAAAATGCAGATTAAAAAAAAAAATATTTTAGCGTTAAGTCGAAATCGACAATTTTAGAGTTGTATTTTTTCTCTTCCGAAGTAACTATATATTGTTTGGTTAAAATCAAGGATAGTGAAAATAAAAAGAAATTTGTATTACATCTACCTCATATACATGATAACTCTATAACTAGGACATACATACAGTATTTAGTAGTGGTACTCTCACTTTCACCCTAAAGGTTGTTGGCTCAAGTCGCACACTTACTAAATTTTCTGGCAATGCTTCGGAGGGTATGTAAAGCAGACGTTCCGGGGCTTTCCTAGTTCAGTGTAAGAGAGGGCTTGTAACCCTAACTCCACTAGGTTGGCATAGTAATAGAACAAAATGTCATAATTTATTTTATTTATTTTAAAACTACTACAGATGGTAGGCACTTATACTATAGAATATTTCAGCGTTTTACCAAGGCACTACTTCTCCGTCCCATTGCAGAAACTGGCCATTGTGTTCTTCACCCAGATTATAGATAACTGCTAGCAACCCCTCAATGGATTCGTCAACACTAAGAGGAGCTTCTGGTCCTCCCAAATCAGTTTGGACCCAACCGGGGTGAAGAGGGACCACCAGAATGCCCGAATCAACCAGATCAAGATGCAGATTTCTTGTAAATATATTGAGTGCAGCTTTACTCTCCCGGTAAGAGTAATGTCGAGCCTCCAACCTTTCACCCGAGACCGAACCCAGCATTGATGACATATTCAAAATAGCTGCTCGGTTTATACCCATTGGCTGCTCTTCATTAGCGGCAGCGGCTTGTTTTATTAGCGGGAGTAGAGCCTGAAATAATAATCGTCTCCGTTAGGCGGGTTTTCCACATACGTCAATCGTCAATGAAAAATTGAAAAATGACGTTTTAGCAGACATTAAAGACATACTAAAAATTCTGCTACCACGTCAATTTACGTCATTGTTACGTCATTTTTCAATTTTTCATTGACGATTCACGTATGTGGAGTACCCGTCTTATGATGAGTAACCGTGTTGCAACCTGCTAGTAATATGTAAACCGTACTTATTAGGACCTAACTAGTTCTAGCCATATTATCGCATATCTATCTACCCACAAAACTACCAAAGGGACAATAGGTGAGTTGATAGCAACTTAGGTAGGTACATCCTTTATTGTGGATAGTGCGTTATTTGTGTTCAGATATTTAATTTGATAATTATCATTAAGAAAGGAGGTGGGTGGCATTCACTGAAGTAGTTGGGATCTACTTATTTCCCGTATTGGCCACGCGACGAATTAATACCGAAGTTATCGTACATATCTATTGAGGTTCCACCCACGCACAGTCTTCTTAACGATATGTCCATGGCAGGTCCAAAATAACCCAGTTCCACTGACCACAATAGCCTACATATTCGTACGGCACAGTGGGTGTCACTTTACACTTTTCCTATTGCTATGTATCATTAGGTGTAACTTTGGGCAATACGGTACGGTTCCTTGTAAGGGTTTCTTTGGTGACTTCGAGAAGCATAGGCCATAGGAACGCAATTGCGTTCCCTAAAATACGGTACGGTATTGTATGACGTTTACTATTTATTGATTCTTTTGGTACATGGTGCCATAGTCCCATTTCTAACGGACATATTACCAAATTTTACTTACTGCTTTGAAAACATTAGCTCCTAAAACTAGTAGGTACAATGTCAGTGCTGACAACAATTAATGTGACCTTTAGGCAGATTATCTACAAAAGTAGCCTAGAATCTTACGGTACTCTAGTGCTAACTCGCACCTTGGTCAGAAATACGGGTCCAACTACGTTAGCCAAATACGTTTCAAAATAATCTTCAACTGTTACATCATCTAACGTGTCCTTTTGCTTATGAATTCCAGCGTTGTTCAGAAGAACATTCAGCCCCTTTTCCTCAGTAATTTCCTCAACAAGCGCGGCGAACTGTTCAAATGACGAATAGTCTGTCATTTCTGAATCACAATAAAAATTACAAAAGTTACTATACCGAGAGCAGTATCAAGCGTATACCATAGTTTCACAGGATAATCATATCTGGTGCTGACCTTGACCTACAATTATACTTACAATGCAAAAGCGGGCCTACTATGGCGATTAGTCTTACCTTACTCTTAGGGTTAAAAATGTAAGCATAAATAAATTAATTAAAATAAAAAAATATATAAAAAATATATATATTAACTGATTAATTATAAATTTTAACTGCATTATGCATTATGCAATATTAATTGCATTGTAATGTCTACCTACCTAGTTGCAAAGGTTTTAATTGGGGATTTTCCTCTGCTAGAGCCAATAATTCCTCAGATGTAGATGGATCACGGTAAGTAGCTATTATAAGCTCTGGAGGATTTTCTTGAGCAATTAATTTTCGTACAAGATCCAATCCGAGTCCCCTGTTCGCTCCAGTAATCAGAATTGACGGCATTTCAACTGACTTCTAATAGTTGTTTTAACCTACAATTGACATAATATGGAGCTCTTCACTACTGTGAGAATAACACGACAATACAGACACAGTAACAGTCAGGTCACCAAAGCAAAAAGGTGTTCATGACGACCACACGGTCAAGCGATACACTTACACTACATAATAAATTGATCAACACTAATCGATACGGCAACAGGCGGTCAAGAGTTAGAACGCTAGGTTAAGGCCCAATCGAACCGCACCCCCCCCCCCCTCCTCAGCAATCTCTCCCGGGACACCAACGACACTCATTGTTTGCATAGGGGAGGGCCTTCTTTCCATCATTGATGGTTTCGACAGGTTATTGGCCTGCTCATTAAAACTGGTGTGTCTGTTACTTGATCGGTTCCTGGAGGATACAGGGATAAAAGTAAGGTTGACAACTGAACGTCACGAAAGTAAAGTATAAAAAGAATAGTTATGACTTGGTACAGCATATTATACAATAGAAATCAAAATTAGAGTAAATTACACAAAATGAAACGTATACTTTTATAATCACTCACAGTATATACAAGCAGTCATAAAAATAAATAAATAATAATGAATAAATAACAACCTACAGTAGGTATTCATGGCGCTTCATGGCTAACTGTCTTTTGTCGTCGTTTTGATCGGTTCCGCCTGGTATGAGTTGTACGAGGTTTTGGCAGGTTCAGGCTGGTACGAGCTGTAGGCAATGTTGTGCGCGTCCCACCGGGCGTACTGATTGCCGTTACTGCCACCGCTGCCGCTGCCGGAGTCCCAGGGTCCGTAAGAATTATCGGGGGCGGGGGCAGGTGCTGGGCCACCATAGGGGGCGGGTGTGGGGGCAGGGCCGTAGATGGGGGGCGGCAGCTCAGTGACCATAGCGGCGGGCATTGGCATCGGCATTGCCATTCCTGAAAAAGAAAGTAATTGAAACAGCAGAATCGGAAAGTCAGCTACAATACAAAGCGAATGCTGTTTTCTGATTATCATCACTGATGATGATCACTCAAGACATGTAGCGTAGTGGTACGGACTCTGACTTTCACCCGAAAGGTTGTTGGTTCGAGCCCCACACTGGCTACATTTTCTGGCCATGCTTCGGAGGGCATGTAAAGCAGGCGGTCCCGGGCCTTCCTAGTTGAGTGTAAGAGAGGGCTTTATAGCCCTAACTCCGCTAGGTTGGCTTAGTAATAGAAACAATAAAAAGTCCTTATTTATTTATTTATTTATTTATCACGACATCCATACTGGCGGACAAAATGGTGAATTTTGTTTAGAAGTGCATTTTAAAGAACATTGTGCAATGAGTTTTAATTGAAGCGCCTAGAGGCCAAGTTGTGCACGTGCCCAAAATAATTATAAATTATAAATTGAAAATGTGTAGGCATGCCCCTTTTTCCATGGATTTTAGTCAAAATGACAGATCCCGATGATCCTGTTGTTTTCTACTTCTAGGAAAAAGAACAGCTAGAGTAACAACACTCAACTACAATACGCGACAAAAAATGTCACTTGCATCCCTTGACTTCTAGGCGCTTCAATTTGAATAGCCCCTAAAATTGTACCTAGTGCACTGAATATAATAATGTCTTACCTAATTTTTTACATAATTGAATTATTAGAAATCCTGTGACTAGAAGAAAGGAGAGCTTGCTCAGGACCAAAGCTTTGAACGCTTTAATGCCAACCATGATGAGAAGAATGGGTGTGAGTGCCTTCAGCTTCAATTTCACCAAAAGGAGAAGAGGAAGAAGCAGCTTCTTTTTGAGAATGTCTCGAGCTGGAAATATTATTTTAGAAAATAATTTTAAATTTTAAATCTTACATAATATATGTTTGAAAAAAATTTATAATAGCCTAATAAACAAATGGCCTTACTACAATCATTTCTGATGAATTATCTTTACGTTGTTCGTCATTTTACACATTTCCCTACGATTCACATGAGATTTTCCTCTTTATTTCAATATATGTATACCTCCGTCATCAGCTCTGGATTCACTTTCTTGTTCAGGAAAGTCAACCTTGAAGTCTGATATTCCCCTGGAGGGTCTGAATGTGAGGATAGCTCTCTGGAAGATGAAGTCAGGAAGTTGAACTTTGAAGTCGTGCGTGTTAAGGAACTTTGACACCCTAGTCGCCAACTGATCATCAAGTACGTCGTCGGAGAGCTGACGCCCAGTCGACTGGTCGCTAACGCCTGGAAAAGAACTTATTTCAAATAGGCATTCTCGTGGCCGTGCCCGGGGGGGGGGGGGGTTAAGGGGTCCAGACCCCCTCCGAAATAAAAGGGCTTTACACTGGATAGAATTGATTTTCAATAATAAAACAAATTAAAAACTTGGCCCATACTTACATACATTTTTAGTACTTCATACCGACGTTACACGAATGAAAAAGATTTCATTACGCATATCAATGTGATTTGCTATGGTAATTGGGGAATTAATACAGAGATTTCCAAATATTTTGTTAGCAAAGGAGAAAGGATGTCCCGGGACGAAATTAATATCAATTCCTAGTTCCCCAGCCACAAAGATATGATAATGGTATCTTGCAGTATTCTTAAAAAATAAAAGATTTCTAAAAAGCAGACTATTTTCCCAATTGATTTAAATGACTAGGCCTACTGTTTGCTGTAAAATTGGTTGAATGCATTTTTTCATTTATCCTGTTTTTCTAAACTAATAGGCCTAGTAATATTTCCGTTGCAAAAATGAAATTTTACTACTTAAGTAGGTACCTAATTATTTATTTTTATTTTTCACAGGACCATTTCCACATCTGTGGCTGTGGCACAAAGAATTAATTAATTACACCCAGGCCTCCTATGGTTGCAAAATATATTTTACAAATCTTTTTCGTATGTTTTCTGGCAATTCCTGCAAATTCATGAATATGCACTTATTGTCCCACGCACTCAGGGCTTTGCCTCTTATAATTATATATATATATATATATATATATATATATTAGTTCCTTCAAATTTCCATACTTCTTTGAATCTATTTTTTTTTAATCTAGCGTTTTTCGTGGATTGTAATTAAAATAGTGTAGCATTTAATTGAAATAAGAGAGAATGGTGACTAAATTCAGAAATAAATTGTAAATAAGATGTAAATTGTAATAAGATGTATACATAATATTGTTGATGGGGTGTTGTTTAGCAATGTAACATACTGAGCCTCACTGTACTTTACACAGTGCCGGATTAACCCATGGGCACTCGGGGCACAGCCCCCCCCCCAAAGTGCCTAAAATTCCGGCCCCAAAAACGTTTCCAAAGAAAGTATTGCAATTGGCGGGAAATTAAATGTTTGCACCCACGGCCCCCGCATATCTTGTGCCCAGGAATTAATTTTTAGTCATATATTGTTGCGAAAAAAGGTATGCTACGCTATTTAAATATCTCACGCTTTTTCTTCTTCATCGATTTTGACAATCAAACGAAAATTAATTATTATTAACAGCAACAGCAATAATCAGCATTGCTGCAATGCAATCATGGAAAAAAATATTACAACATCCTCTTACTACATAATTATGGAACATTCCATGCACTTAGGAATATAGGCATGGACGGATACAGGGGGGGGGGGCAGGGGGTAGCTGCCAAAATTGGGTAAATCTATTTGTCTATTATAAGTTAATTTATTACGCTCTGATTTAATCGATACTACATATTATGTTTTTCCTATTTTGACCCACAAATACCCCCCCCCCCCGTCCCTGAATATAGGTACCTACTATACACTTACAATAGATATTATACTGCTGAGAATTTGCCAGGCTTTTGAAATAATTTTTATCTCCTCAGCTTGTAGTCTACCTCAAATAGACTTTATATAGTAGTACAGCTTCCTGCTAATAATAGAGGGCATCATTTTCTTTGCGTCATGCAGTTCATTTACTACCCTTATCTGCTCTTCGATATCACACTTATTATAATGGATTTTCCACAACTTACCTAGAGCACTATTCATGTATGATAGAACTTTCTGCCGAATACATGTGGTCACAGATATATCACCAACCACACAATCCTCCATCACAGCAGACACAACATCATCCCCCGACAGAAGTCGAGCTTCCTCATGGCCCCGCACAGTCACCCCTAAAAAGAGGATCAAAACACAACACTTTCCTAAACCCATGACTTGAACGCCTGTTACGCGTTCACTTGGCTCGAACTGCTGTGCCCACGGCTACCAAATGGATATGTAGGGCCACACCTATTGACAATGGGTTTTTATCGATTAGGGGGGCTATATTAGACCTGCAGATGAGGGAGTAGCAAGTGGAAGAGGGGCATAAGCGTTTGTTTTCGCCGTTGGAATAATTGGTATTCATGCCCATGAGCGATTACAATAATATTCATTAAGGTTATTATTGATGGACGTGGGGAATGTGGAATTAGCGACCCCCAACTATGCTGTTTAGGGTTAACTTATTCTTGTATAATTTGTATTTGTAATTCTTGGGGTTAAAAATGTAAACAAAACCATTTTGAATAGCACTTTACATTCTAAAATTATATGGTTTACATTTTTAATACCAGGTTAAGATTAAAACTAATTGCTATATCATAATTAATTAAAATGTGATTTTATCGGAGTTTAATTACTGTACTTTATATTCACTTTGTATTATTGCCGTAAGTACCTACCGTAATGTTTAAAGCAGTGGTTTGCAACCATTTTTGTCCTTGGACCACTAGATCATTTTATAACTTTCTATGGACCACCATGGCTTTGACAGGAAAACCGTTTAATCCTAGGACCAAGAAAAAGTAGTTTGTGCCTCCAATTACGATTTACGTGCTAATATTTGATTAAATGTTTAGAACTGGATTGGTTGGATTTTATAGTTTAGTGCTTACTGTATTTTATTTCAAATGTTAAATAACTCAGCTGTTTTATTTTCTTATTACTTACTTTTAAACCTGGACCATCTGGTTTATGTCTGTGGGCCATAGGTTGGTTTAACGTATCTATATTATTTATGGTGCTTGCAGTAGATACCGGAGCACGGAGCTATAGCCTAATAGAAGAGTTGCATGATATTCAAGGCTGTCACTACTTGATTAAGAAATGAAATTGAAAAATAACCCCAAGATCCAAAATTCTATCTGAAAGGGAAAAAAATTCCACCTGGCCTGAGTTCACTTACCCCTATGTAATGGGTATGTTACCCCAATTGACAAGAGAAAAACGCGACTGACGGGCAAGTTGCTTGCTTCCGCAAATAGAGCAGTAAAATCTAATTTATCTGTTGTACCACAGAGTTTTATGCTTACTTGTGCGGTATGCTTACTGCAGTTCTCCAATAATTATTGACAGTGCTATAATAATTATGATTTATTTTTAAAAATAAAAGAAAGAAAATTGTCTTTATTATGGGAGAATTTTGGGCCTTTCGGCCCACTCTTACAATTAACCCACTTTTTTACTGCAATATACATTAATATTGACCTTTCTTTTTCTCAGTCATAAGACTACAAAGCAAATATTTTGCTAAATAAACCATTAAAGAAATTATCATGGCTCCATAAAAAAACAATTTTTAACGTAAAATGTGGATTTTGCATTGTAAGTAATGCCAATAGATGGCGTATTGCATTTATTCGAATAATTGAGTGGGTCTACCAGTGATTTAATTTACTTTACTATTAAATATGTATACTAGTGGGCCCTAGCGAACATTCTCACAATTCTATAGAGCACGGAGGATTTTTAATATAGTTTTAAATACGTATGTTGGGCGACCGATTTGTACATTTAAATTTTATGTATGCATTTTAAATAAATACGAGTAATGAGTAATGTGACTGTGCTAGTTTGATGTGTCCCACTCATACGCCCCGGCTTGTAGGGGAACAGCATTGTAATTCATATTTTACTTATTTTAAAAAAATATATATAGATGGATATTTTCTCTCCTTCTCTGACTCTCTCTATCTCTCGATCACTCCATCTCTCTCTCTATATCTCTATATCCCTCTATCTCTCTATCTCTCTACCACTCTATCTCTATCTATATCTATCTATCTCTCTACTACTCTATCTCTCTACCACTCTCTCTCTATCTCTACCTCTCTATCTCTCTCTATCTCTACCTCTCTATCTCTCTCTATCTCTTCGGCGCAAAACCGCCCTGTGGCCGTAGCAAAATAGTAGCAGTAGGTGGGATGTTACTACATATATACAGTATGTATAAATAACTTAATTTCATGATTTTAATAAATAGTCAGTACACTAATTCTAAAAACAATGTAGTTCATATCAATTAGGTCCTACTGTAGTTTTTGAAGATTTTTGTTTTTCCGATGGTAAAAAAATATACTGTAGGCTTCCATTTAGGAAAGAAAATCATAAAAAGTAAATAATATTACTGTTGGTTAGATCTATTTTGAACTAAGGAACAATTTACATATAAGCTACATGATACTCGAGTTGATTGAATAGATGGGACGTGACAGTAGTTGGTCTTGGCAGCGGTCGAGCAGGAAGCGCAGTGCCTTTCCGGCAACCTACATTGCAGGTAAGGAGAAAGCACAAGAAAGGCTTTCTCTGCGTGCCTGCAGGTATTGCTGGACAATGTAAGGAAGCGGCGCAGGCTGATCTACGTGAATTGTCTGCCTTACTTTGATGTTTCAGATGTGCAATAAAAAAAGACAAAATTATAAACGTTTTTGTGACTATAAACAGTAACCTTAGCGTGCGGTCGATATAAATAAGCGACTTCGGTGACAAGGTGGTAGCGTGCTTGTACTTGTGCACACTGTACTTGTGGTACACACCTTGCGGTCGGAGACGTGTCGTAACTCGACACAAGTACCTATCAGGGGACTTAGTGAGGCGATTGAAGAGGTTAATCGGATACATTATGCATTCATTAAATTGTTTGTAGGCGATTTAATCTTTTTATTGGAAAAAAAATGGCAGCTGCTGCCTGACTAGTTTTGAGTTGGAGACACCACGATTTTGAATGGGTGCCGCAAATTAAAATTATCAGTAAATACAGTACCACGATAGGATGGCACTTGGAACAAATAAAAATCGAATAAACTGGGTGTACCACTTCTGCAAGTTTTCGAATAAACATGCCATCCTACCGCGGTCGGGTAGTAGCTTAACTTAGTGTTACCTTCATTCGTTTATCACAAATATTGCCTGGTGAGTGTTTAGTGACCGATGGCTATTCTGGTACATTGTATATTCTAATATGACATTGCCAGTTTCTCTATAACTCCTAAACACACAAGTGGGCGCCATCACATGACCCGGGTAAAACTTATCGTGGACGACATCATGAAATTGAGTGGTTTAATTATTTATCTGCATCGATGATCTCATGACGAAAGCCTGATGAGGCAATAAATGCAAACAAACATGAAGCTCAAATACGTGAAGAACTGCACAGAAGTCCCAACAAAATTCATATACTGTAAGTCTAAATATTAATATGCCCATAGACGATCAAACATAGCTATCTACTTCTTCGAATGCCTCTTCCATCGAATATTGGCGATCATCATGGCAATGGTAAACATGTAGATACCTTAAATTGGACTCCCCAGAAGGAAGTCAAGTATGTAGAGTATCGAATGTACTTAGACATGATAACTGTACTAGGGAATTGTAATGTATACGGTTTCCCGTTGTCTTCTGCATCCTTATGCCGTTGACTGTTTCTCCGCCTTCGTGGCCAGTTTCGCAAGCTCAGGACAAACGAGTGCCCAGTAGTGGTTGCTTATTTAGTGGCGGCACATAGGTAGTCATCCTCGGACTACTGTGACTTTTTCTAGCCTGCACCACCAGGCTTGCCACCACACCCTCCGATTATGCGGCTGCTTGGTCGGGGACTACTTATTCCTTAAATTCGCGGCTAGCCACCATATCTGCAGGCTGATCATGGCGATTATAATACCGGGGTTATTATAATACCCTGGTTTTAAAAATTTAAACAAGATAATTTTATAATGGAAAGTGCTATTCAAAATTTGTTTGTTAACAGTTATAATCCTAGGGTATTTATTTAACCCCGGTATTATAATCGCCTCGATCAGGCTGCTGGAGACCTTTTCGGTATCCGCCGCCTGTAGCCTGCATCTCAGCCCAAGCTATATAAGCATTCCTTATGCAACCACCAATCAGAATCCCAGATGCCGTCAATATTTACAAGTTTTGGTTTTTGATTTAAGATTCCATGAAATGTATGCAACCATTGTTAAGGCGGCTATTCCACCGACGTCGTTTTTCAATGTGAATGTGTCATAACGTGGTAGCAGACATCATTAATAAGTCTCTACCATATTTTAAGGAGACTATAATGTAGATACTTAACTTATCTATTGTAAAATAAGTTATAATATGGTAGAGCCTTACTAATGATGTCTGCTACCACGTCATGACACATTCACATTGAAAAACGACCTAAGTTACATGATATTTAGATATTTGGGAAGTCGCCGAGTTTGTTTGTATGTTTGTTATATGTACAGATGTACTGCATTGTTTTCTCCAATGGACACTTTCCGCCACAATTTCAACTTAACTAACAACATTATATATTCTCTAGTAATATACATAATAGGCTAAGTAGCGATGCTAAAGTAGAATTTTATATTCTTACTGGCTAGGATATCTACATTACCTTGTCTTTGGCCCATCCCAAAAAATATAGGAACAAAAATTAAAAAGATATTATAAATGTTTCAATGTCGCATTTTATCATATAACAGCTAGGAGTACAAAAGTACCTATTTTATAATTGTAGAAGCCTTTACGAGGAGATATGAAAAAATAGACAGAAACTGGCCGATTTGGTGCAATGCCACCCCGGCAAGGTGGATACTCGATTTGGAATGCCGCTTCCATAAATTTTTCCATATCTTACTTTTTCTCATACCGTAGGTGGTAACTATGCAATACTAGTGCAGCCTTATAGGCATACCACTAAGAATAAGAAATAACATTATTTTCCATATGGTCGAATTTTGGGTCTTATATAATATAATGATAATATATACAATAATTTCTAGTTGGGTGTATAAGAGAGGGCTTTATACCCCTAACTCCGCTAGGTTGACTTAGTGTAGAACAAAAGGTCAACACTTATTTATTTATCTTATAATAGGGTGTACTATTTGAAATCGGCATCAGCTTAGACCTTAGTGTAAATTCAAAAAGAGCGGGCTTTTCATTTGAAATAGTTTAAACAACCAATTTACTCTTAGATAAGGAGACCAGACTTTTGCAGCGCAGTGACACAGAGCCCAACCCACTTGGTTAGAATCTGTTATCATAGGTGATAACTCGGTACTCTGCATTGAGACCTTCACTCGCAGTAGACAGTTCTTACCACTGTCATAACACGTATCTTCTCTACATTCACACCAATGCCACCAGGTAAATAAATCAACACTCAATATTTTAAAATTATGAAAAATTAGGGAATTAATTTAAAGTATTAAAAGTTTAGTCTCCTACAGGAACAACTTTACAATAGTTTGCTTAATGTTGGCTATTGTGAATTATTGTACAATTCGTGTGTTTATACCTTCATGTACTTATGCCACCATGTAAAAGCAACATTATATCCGAATTAGTGTATCAAGAAAAAACGGTGGGATTTATTTTACTTTCCTTTACTTTTTTCTTGATATACTCTATTTCGGATATAATGCCCAGAGGAGGTGGTCTCTTCAACCAAAAGTCAATTTAGTTAGTGTTAAAATTGATAAAGAGAAATCAACAATCAACATTTTAAAATTATGAAGAATTAGGGAATTTGACGTCTAGTTTCCTATAGGAACAACAGAACTGTACAATAGTGTGATGCACGCTAATGTGAAATGCCTACCTTCTACCTTCGCTTATTCTTTACAGCTTTAAAGGAGCAAGGCAAAATGTGTCATGTGTAAATAATGTTGTCCTACAAATTAGTTCATATATTTTGCTTGCTGCCTTGAAATTGGGTCACGAAAATTGCTTATAGTTTTACTTTCATCGATATTTCATTTCAAGTCACCACAAAACGGCTACGACTATACTATTCGCATGATAAATGATCGGTACCTACAAGTTAGTATTAGTACGGTAGTACCTATAGTTTGAAGGTGTTCTTGTACCCTACTGGCCTAATAGACTATTCTATATCATTATTAGATCATTCCATTTTATTGGATTAGTCTATAAGTGTGTCCTGTGGGCCCTCACCGTGGTCTGGGACTTTACCAAATTTACTACTACTAGTCCAGTGGTTCCCAAACGTTTTTGGATGCGGTGCCCATTTTTACAAGGGTTTAATAGGCGGTGCTCAGCATGGCCCGTACTTATAGCTAATGCATATTCAGTACCTACATGCACACGTAGGCGATATAGGCCTGCAAAAGAACATATCCTACCTACCCTAACAAAATTCAACTTCTCAAATATACATACAATAAATAACCCTTGGCGGGAAAGTAAAATTAATTTCAATTATAAGAAAAATAAAATACTTTTCTAGTTTTAAATGATCGTTTATTTATGTTTTACCTAGTTTAAATTCCCATGGCACCGCGGTGCCCCTAGCAAGTTGTCGCGGAGCCCTGAGGGCACCGCGATATACAGTTTGGGAACCACTGTACTAGTCTATATAGGTGTTTGTAGATGATAAAACTAGTATTGATGCATTGCATCAAATCATATCAATATCATAAATATATTCAAGAAATCTGGATGAAATAAAATGCAGCCTACCAATTTTGTTTCTGTATTCTTCCACTTATACAACGCAAAACTCATGCTGAATTTAGTGAGCTAACTTAGAGACTTCGTCCTAGTCTTACAGGAATAACGTGGAGTATGTTAGCAGGTTGACTTGTTCTCATACTTGGTTAAGTCGAGCTTACACCTGTTGCAATGTCAGTAATAAGCATGTCTGAGCGTTGGCTCTTGTAGGCAGTGTGGATTGTCATCAAAGAGTCAACCAGTTTGCCAATGGCTAGAAAGTAGAAACTCATGCGGAAACAACACCAATAATGTCCGAAAATCGATGGGGTTGTTGGCAATTAAAACCGTCATTAATAATAATATTAATGTAATGCGTAATGTAATAATTACAAAGGCTTTCATTTCACGGCCGGAGTTACGTAACGAAGCAGTAGAATCCGGGATGATAGGTCGTGGTCGTTCTGAACGAGGGCCTGTCATCCCGGATTCTACTGCTTCGTCAAATAAAAAGTTAGTATGTTAATATTGCTGCTGGATATACGCCCTTCAAGGAAATCTGGCACTATTATAATCTCGATACGTTGACCTAACCTATAGGTATATTTAGGGGAAATCTGAAAATAGTCATTTTTTGACAATTTCTTACTTACAGTATTTAAGGTCAATGCTAAGAACTGTACATTGTTTACTTTCTTGCTTTAAATACTTGCCTACCTATTGTACCGCATACATCATAAAATGCATTACTACTTTTCAAACTAAAAATTACAATTTTATTGAACTGTACATATGCGACTGCTTGTTGCAGATGGCACAGATGTATGTAGCATTGCGAGGCACGGTACGCAACGCTCTAAAATATTGACTTGACGATGGCACAACAACTTGGTGGGTTTCATTCTCTCCTACGACCCCGAGTACCTAGTCAGCACAAGTGTTCCGATAGTCAGTATTACGTGGCAGCCAAAACCTTTTCCAGAAAAATCAACCGGTACTTTACGAGTGGTGTGAATAAACTCCGGCAACAGCATGGGACAAAAGACAAAAAAGAAATCCGTAGCCTTCCAAGTCTATTAAACTTATATTGGCAGCTACCAGAGTCTGTTCAAGCTCAGATAACCCCACCAGATTCTATAGAGACTTTGGATCCAGGTAGGCTGCATTGAGTGATTGCATTTTCAATTAGATCCCCCATATCGTACGGTCCAGCAGCCGATCATATATTAATAGGCATCCACATCATTCTGGTAAATATCTCAGCAACTGGCGTTAAATGCTATACAACTAACATTTTCTACTGTGTACACCTTTTGTATAAGACATGAATAGTGAACAATCTGATAGGCCACAATAAGTTGCGTTGAGATGGTTACATTTCGTAATAAAAATGGACCAACATTATTATAAAAAATAAAAGAATAATTCATAGCATAGAATTATTATCTATCTATTTAATTTCCTTCAATTTTTTCAAACGTTTTTTTCGAGAATTGACCAACACGTTTTATGGTATTAACTGATCAAAAAATTGGTCAGTAAAAAGAGAAACATTCTGCCACTCCTGGATCCACCCAACCTTAATGAGTAAGGAAAAACGCTACTGCCAAACATGTTGCTGACAACAAACAAAATAGGTAGTATTGTGCAATTGAAAGATGAGCTTTCTATGGCGGAAGACAGAGAGTTATATTTAGGCTACTTTTCAAAATTCAGACCCATTATTTTCAGTCAGGTCAGAAGGTCAGACAGTCAGACTCGGATGTTTTTGACAGAACTGTTTTGAAATTTTATGTTAAAAATGTATGAGTACCTACATAGGCAACATTATGTTGCTGACAACAAACAAAATAGGTAGTATTGTGCAATTGAAAGATGAACTTTCAATTACTATGGCGGAAGACAGAGAGTTATATTTAGGCTACTTTTCAAAATTCAGACCCATTATTTTCAGTCAGGTCAGAAGGTCAGACAGTCAGGCTCGGATGTTTTTGACAGAACTGTTTTGAAATTTTATGTTAAAAATGTATGAGTACCTACATAGGCAACATTATTAAATACAGTCGTTCATGTAGAAATTATTATTAATAATATTCCCCCTTATTACACACACTAATATTGTTCCAATATTCAATCCAATAAATATGGGTCTAAGAAAAATTGCAACGAGGAATTGCCAAAATTGACATTCAATCGTGTAGCAATTGAACATAAGAAATCCAAATGTTACATTGATCGAATAAATATTAGATCGAATAAAATAATATAAAAGTGTGTAATCAGGACCGAACAGTACTTTTAAGTAATATTACTTTTTAAAAAATTAAATCTGATCTTTGTATTTAAATAGACAAGGCATCATAGTGAGATTCTCCAAAGTGACTTTGTGGAACTTCATCATACTTAAAATTGTATAAAGAATGAGACGCAACTGATCCACAATAAATTGTGGATCAGTTTATTGTGGATCAGTTGCGTCTCATTCTTTCTACAATTTTAAGTAGACAAGGCATCGTCATACTTAAACAACTTCAAATATAAACTTTTGGCTGTGTTTACTTATCAATAGAGCGCAATGCATTAAATATACGGGAAGCTTGGTAGAAACCTAGTGAATATAAATAAATGAATAAATAAATATTGACCTTTGTTCTTTTACTAAGACTTTCTAACGGAGTTAGGGCTATGAAGCCCTCTCTTACACTCAACTAGGAAGGCCCGGGACCACCTGCTTTACATGCCCTCCGAAGCAAATGTAGCACGTATGGGACTCAAATCAACAACCTTTCGTGTAAAAGTCAGAGTTTCTACAACTAACTCTACGTGTCCTGACAATGAATACCCAGTTTCTTTACATGACATATTAAAAATTTGCCTTAGGGTTATACTGTATGTAACCGAGTAATGACTATTTTCAGGTCAGCTACAAAGAATGTCTGCAGAAATCGTCGAAGAAGACACACTCATTGACTTTTTGACGTGCCCTCACTGCAAGCAGTATATTCGCCCTCCATCTGTAAGTTGCGAACTTGGGCACTTCATGTGCACACAATGCAAAGACGAAATTGACGCTTGCCCAATCTGTAAAGTCAGATCGTTTCCAAACAAAGCCAATGCTGTTTTCGATGGAATTCTGAGGGAAATTTACTACCCTTGCATTAACCAAGATGCTGGCTGTATTGAATTCTGCAAATATGGTGAAATAGATGAGCACCAAAGTGTCTGCGGGTAAATATTCTAGGTCAAATTGTTGCATATATCTATCATAGGCTTAGTATTTTATGTATACTAACCTTTGAACCTGACTAGACAAGCTATTTTGGCGCAAGGTCCGATTTGTAAGTTTTACTTAATATAGTGGTGTCTACACATTTTGATAGCAGTAAAATTAAGATTTGACACTGCTGACAATGCATACCGGTACGCAAAATCAAGAATGAGCACTTGTTTATTACTTGCAGTTACAACAAAGTTCCTTGCCGCTTTGCGTCATCTGGGTGTTCGGAGATCTGCAAGCTCAACAGTAAAGAAAACCATGAGCAGAACTGCTCTTTCGGATTTTCGTGCTTAGTGTATACTCGCACCAGTCAAACGGTCAGGACAGAATGCCATTGGCGGGGAAGTCTGGACCAGATTTTTGACCATGCCTGCAAAATCCATGATTCCGCGTGGTTATCTGTTTCATCATTGCAGACTAACGTTACTTTTCCGTGGATGCTGCCAATGACAATGGATTTTCAGAAAGTAAGCTTGAATTCGTTACTGTATAGTAGTATCTTAATGTTGCCGTCACAAACGATGTCCAAAGACCTAAATCTCACAAATATGCGAACATTCTCATGGCACATAGATTAGCCTAATTTTAAGCTGGTATATCAAAATTCCTATTATTTTGCTATCTGCTCATGTACACACGTGTACGTGCATTTGTATTACAGACTATGGATCCTGTAGTAGTAAATCAGATTCCTAAATAGAGGCTCTACATTTTTAATTTTTGTAAACTTAGCCTATTAATCAATTTTTGTGATGATAATGTCATTATTATTATTCATTTAGCAGCAATGTGGGTTTTTCTGAGTAGGCCCATGCGTACTTGATTTAATTCATTTATTTTATTCATTTTTAGACGGAAATCCTTAAGCTGGGTGATGTGAATGAGCTGTTTTATTTTCATGTGAGAAATGAGCCGTTCGGGCAACAGTATGTAGCTGTACAGCATATTGGCGATGTAGAGGTTAGTAGGCTAACTATTTTCAATTTCTTCTCATTATAAGACAGTAAAAATTCAATTATAGGCGTTTTTTGTTGTTTTATTTTTTAGAAAAAATTATATTTCAAATGCAACAGTATAATAATACAGTAGCAATATTAGCAAATACACATACAGTATATTCACACGTACAAAAGCACTGAAATTTTTATCTATCCAGAACCATGAATATGCCTTGATTTCAATTCCAAAAAAAATGGAACCCAGGTTATTATTCTGTGCTGTTTGTTTTCTATTTGTTCATAACCTAAAACTACATTCTTTTGCAGACAGCGTCATTATACATGTACACAGTGGAGTTCAAATATGGGAGCAAGCAAATTCTCTTCAGAGATCTGGTGATACCGTGGCAAGTTAAAGACATTTTCAGCCAATCAAACTGTTGCAGCTTTGATTACAAGTTTCTTGTCAACCACTTTCAAGCTGAACGGGTCTGCGATTGCTACGTCCGGATATATCGAAAAGGGCATGAAGACAAAAGGGGAAAGAGACTGCTGAACTTTCTGGGAACTCACATTTCCGAAGAAAGAGATGGACGAGTCAGCAACCGGGACTCGTTCCAGGATAAAATCGAATATCGCTTGACAATTGACATTCCAAATGATGCTATTGACGAACAAACAAGTGAAGCATAAATTTTGATACTAGCCTGCCTATGCCTTTTTAGAAAATGGGACTGTTTATTTGTTCATTAAATGGATTAAGGAGTTTGCAACTAATTTAAGGTTATTTATCTACTTTTTTCACTTAACTTAATGCATATGTACCTACTAACTATTTAATATCATTTAAAAACAATAGTGGTAATTGACTCAAAATTAGTGTGGTACCCGTAAACTAGGGAGAGGATCTTTACATTCAGGTAAATTAAGGAGATATAAATATTGGCCTTGAATTGAGATCTGGATTCGATCTAATTCATATCCAATTTTTCAGGCTCCTGATTCAAATATAAAAAATTCATTCCGGAAAAGTGCGAAAATTCATGCAAACATACGATGTGGGTATTTATTGGATATACTGTATGTAGTACAAAATATTTTCTTGTATATGTATGTATTTTGAAGGCTTTTGAAATTATACAAGAAATCGTGAAAAAATTTCTTTAAGTTTGTTATTGCTTTCCAATTTATACGTAGTATAAGGAAAGCTTTGTGATGGTCCAAGTTTTCGATTCCGAGATTCCAACGGATCTACACGTTTTGAGGTCCCAGGAACAAAAAAAGTGTTTTTTACGAAATGTCTGTCGGTCACTCTGTCGCTCTGTCGCTCTGTCTGTCTGTCTGTGCGTCGATTTCCGGGCAAACTACTCGGTCGATTTTGATTAAATTCGGCATGTAGGTTCACAAAAATCATATCTCGGGACCGTTTTTTTTTATTTTGGGCTATCTCAATTTGGGGGGGGGGGGTTTATTTTAAAAAAACTCCAAAAAACGTCAAAAAAAATTATTTATCCAAAACGGCTCCAACGATTTCTTTTAAATTCACATATATTGTCGTCGTTATTAATGTTGACAAAATGCGGGGGGTCGCTTGCCCCTTGATAGTTTTATTAAGGGGGTAAAAAAATAAAATGACTAAAAAATAATTTTTCTGTGAAACCATTCCATCGATGATTTCAACCTTCAGGCATGTTTTAGGTGTTAAATTGAGTAACGAAACCGGACACATTGCTTTCCCAAAAAACTATTTGGTATGGTGCAAAAAAAAATGTTTTTGAAAAAATGATAGAAAATTCACCCTCAAATGCATTGAGTGCCCTGCCATTATTGCTGTGCGGTAATTTGTTGGTCTGACCTATCTAGAAACTTTTTCCTCACTTTTATCCCAAAGAGGGGTCAAAGATAGGGCATGTTCTCTTCCACTCCTTACGATTCTGTTCTTCGACTGCGGTTGCTCCTACACTTTTGAGGTCTTGGTGGACTTTTGCTTCGCCCGTCGACCGTGCTGGACCGTCCTTGTCTTCTTTTTCCCTAGGCTTATACGTCATTACGTGATATTTGATAAAATCGTCAATGGTTTTGGTTACAGTTTATACAGTGAATTAACATTTATACTTTCTCAACGTACAACGTTGAACGACTCTCCTTCTAGACATATCCTGCTTCAATACTGTTTGCATGCATATTATTTTACGGCTTGTGAAAATCGATACGATGTTTCACAACAATGATGACATTTACTTAAATAACTCATCGTATCACATCATCGTGGCAAGATTATTGTAGGAATGTGCGAATATTTTGTCATCTTAGTACGAGTAAGTCGATGTTTTCAGTAACCAGTGATAATGGCCCTATTAAACAAATTAATATTCATTCGAACGAAGAAATATTTGGATTGTTTTGATTTGAATCCATTTTTTTTCTAATTTTGGTTGCCATTTTTCTTAGACCCATATTTATTGGATCTAATATTGGAGCAATAATAGACTGTAATCACGGGGTATGGAATGGATACTAATTTTGAAAAAGATGTTATTATTACTTTATATGCAGGTAATGAAATATGAAATGAAATGAAAAAACGACTTTATTGCAAACAAAAGGCGAACAATAAGACTATAAAGTCTTGTTTTCATGCTAACCTTAGTAAGTCCAACTTGTAGGCATGAAAACATTGCTGATAGACCTAATTAATTAATACGTACACTAGTGTATAACTTCTGCTCAGGCGCCCATTCCATCGACCGGCTAGGGCTATTTCCAAAAATGGTGACATGGTAGCAGACATTCAAGACTTAGGTGGCGTTTCCACCGACCTCGCATTGCAGAATGCAAATGACATTGATGGAAATTAGAATTTTTCTTTTTATAGAAATCTTTAAAAATGTTTGTACTTAACATATCCCATGACGCCATTTTTTAATTTTAGTTAGTTTGTTTGTGATTTTACTGTATGATCATTGATCAATTTTAACTATGGCATAGAGGAAAGTAAACATTTCCGTCAATTCTGCAATGCGAGGTCGGTGGAAACGCCACATATGTCTTGAATGTCTGCTACCACGTCACCGTTTTTGGAAATAGCCCTAGCCGGTCAATGGAATGGGCACCTAACTGGATGTTTAGGGGGGCGCATAGATGAAAAGTTTGATATATAGGTACAATAGTAGGTATCCCAAATTATTTAAATTTTGGAACACCAAATGCGTCGCATTATTTCGATTTTTAGCTTCATTGGTGTTAATTTTACAATTTTACAAATTGTGTATTAACTGGTCCATTTTGTTAAGCTCCTTTTGAGTGTTATCGCATTGTACTAGAGGTTTATTAGGTTAATTAAGGTGCATGTGTAATAGCGATATACTGTACACACCATTTATTTTCCCTGAGCATCAGTTACCAACAGGTTACGTACCTATAAGAAACGGATCTTTTTGCAATGAAATAATTTATTTTATAATAGCACTAACTATACAACGTTCAGTCTATTGTCTAATCAGGTCACGTGACTAGTCGCTCCTTTAATGGAACTTGGGTAACAGCGTTGCTGATGGCTAGTCGTTAGTCTTGTAGATATAGTACTGTGGCGGTGCGTAAACAGCGTAAGTGTGTCCATACTTAAGTTGATATAAAGAGTCATATTGTCCATCAACAACACAAAATGTCGGTACACAATAAGTCATTCCGTGAGTAACTGTCAGTCAATAAATAAAAAATAAATACTATTAACCAACTATCCAAATTCTATGAGGATCGGTAAGCCAAATCCTGTGCTTCGAAGTCAGGTACGAGTCCAACATTTTCGGACCTAGCCATGTAGTGAGCAGCTTGATGGTCCCAAGGCCCATGGGCAGCCACTGGCGTGGCAGATGAGTCCGCAGCGATCTTCTTGCACAGTTGGAAAATGGCTAGAGCAACGGATACAACGAAGGAGAAGAAGCTGAGCTGCAGAGCGTTCCACGCCTTCAGACCGAGGACACCGATGGCCAAGGGGATGAGAGTCATGGCCTTGAGGAGAACGAACACCATCAGAGGAATCAGAATCTTCTTCAGCTTGCTCTTGCGGGCTGTAACAAAAATTGTAACATGAGCATTGCGTGTCCGATCTGATTGTTAGAAGTCGGGCGGGTGGCAGATGTCTTTAAAGAAACCAAAGGCACAAGCCACAACACCTCAATAAACCCGGATGGACATTATTGTCCTATTCGAACACTGTACTTTTTTCGTGATTTCAGATACACCGCTTGGAGGTTTTGTCTTGAGGACGACCGAAATTTCAGGATCAGAATGCCATTTCATGAGCAGTAGGTACTACTCCTTTTTTATAATTGATAGCCTAAATGCTAATAGATGTAAACTTGCAATTTTAGCCTACATACCTTCACCAGCGACAGATTTGCCTTCTCGCTCACTGGGCATCTTCAGGCTAAGAGTAATCTCATCATTGTCCAGATTGCGAGGGGAGATTCGGAGGAGGCTTCCTTCCAAGTATTCTCCAGGCAGCTTGGCAACCAGATCGTGGGTTGAGATGTAGTTTTCGACTTGATCCAGCAAGTCTGCATCTGACCTGCCAGATACTGCTGAAGCTTGCTCATTTCGGACAATTTCTAAGCTTTCGGACACCTATGAGAAAAATATTTTTAAGTTATCAAGAAGTAGATGTTAAAATACAGTATGCACCAGTAGTATGTCAGTTTAGTAAAAAGTCATCGTCACCGTTACAAGAATCATTTCTTTGGTAATTTTTAAATTAAGAATCGTTGTTGGCAATTTTATTTGTTTCATTTAGGGCTCGAGTCCACGTTATTGTAGGCGACTGTTAGAGAATGTTCCAGATTGGTAGGCCTATAGTAGGTCTTCCTCTTATGGTACAGGTATTATTAACAATTTTGGAGAAAAATTGAGTCACCTAAACAGTGACAATTTTGCGTTATAGGGGAGGCAAGCTACCTGAAATGAGTCTTTGCTGAAAACTTGATCCAGAAAGTGGAGAACTTTATATTTCATACAGGACACAGCGTCATTGTAGTCGGAACATTCTGTGTGAAGCTGCTTTACCACTCCGTCCATAGTCGTTCCCTTCCAGAAAGAGTTTCTTTTGGCCCCCGATTCCTGGACAATATTTTGGTATGAGACGGGGAATACGTTGAGAACAATACATTGAAATTTTTTGAGAGATACGAGTAAGTGTACGGAGCTGAGTTTGATATCCGGGTAAATAAATATTTCTTGTCTCCTTACATCAGCAGCAAATGAATTATTTTCGTAATATTATCAGTAATCTGCTGGTCTAATTACATGTTTAGCTTCTACGTCAGTGTCAGTCTAAAATGTATATATACAATAGAGGCAGTATAACCATATTCAGACCAAAGTTGCTAATTTTCGTAGGTAGAAGCAGAATTTAAATAACTGTCTATCTCAATGGTTAACACTAAAACGCATCTACATTATAGTCTATCTTATTGTATTCCTTTGAAGTATCATGTGAATTAAATGTTCTGTAGCCAAAATGGACGTAAGCTACACAAGTACCATCTTCGTGTATTTAATTACAAATGCTACAGGCCTACATCTTTTTCTGTCACGTACGGTAACAAATCAAATTGAGTCGTCCGGAGCCATTTAATTAAAACTATAAATGTAATGTTGTGTAGCCACTGTATAGCCTATGGATTCATTCGAAGACGTACGCTATAGAAATACTACTTTTATATGCATTTTATGGTACACACGTACTAACTACGTATTACTAATCAAGGACATAGTATTGGATCAAACATCCGATGCAGATTCCGGTGTCAAGAAGTTGCAAATCAAAACGTTAATTTTTCAAACTCATTAAGTGTCAAAGCCTAATTAATAATTAGGTTTGATGTTTAGTTAATTAATTGACTATTGTATGTAAAACTTACCAAAACAGGGGTGGCTGACGCCACAGCGAGGATCAGAAAACCAGCTAGAAGGCACTTCATGTTTTGGCTGCTGATGTGCAGAGGTTGGTGAATGATGGTGCACTGATACCCAATAGTTTGGCACAGGTTCTTTTATTGTTTGTTACACCCCTCCCTGTCGCATTGACTGTCCATAGGCCCCAATGTGGATCGGATGCGTATTGCTTTCACATTCATTCAAGGACGTGCGTTGGCTACTTTTGCAGGGAGCCAACTATAGGAAAGGTCTATGTCCTTCCTGAAGGACAATAGATACTGCCTTAGAGCTTAGAGCTTCACATATCTAAAACGTGCTTATTTTATTCAATGCTAGTGCAATGCGAACCCTGAATTTGGGGAAATATGAAGAAAGAAAAATTACACGAGCACAACATTGTAAAAATGGCCTCTTATTCTCGCTTATTGACTGCTCATATTTTCATTTTTTTTTCCTAATGCCTTCAAAATTTTTATCGAATTAAATTAAAGTTTTGTACATAAATGCTCTACATTGCAGTAATTAAATTGACTTGCGTTCAGAAGGCAACCTACCCTGGACCATATATCTGGAAAAGGCAGGGGCGTAAAGTTGGTGGGGGCACGGTCCATCTTGCCCCCCCCCCCCAGCCTCGAGCATTGTAAGACGTGGTTCATGGAGACCCCCGGGCCCCTTTGCAGCAATATGAATATAAACATTCCTTTGTTAGCTTTGTAAAATCTACAGCTATACTTTACTACTATTGAAACGCGTAAAACCATATTATTTTGCACTCATATTTTCAATTTTTCCTTATCCTGCCTGACGACGTCATACGGTCTACTTAGTTTTGCCCCGCCATCATTCTAAAACTTTACGCCTCTGGGAAAAGGGAATATATCTACAAATCAGGACAGTATAATTTTCTTTAATAAAAATAGATAATTAGTCTAAATAACATGTTGCCTTTTTTTAATAAAGTAAGCAGATCTGTATAATGATGACTCGTCATAACACGAATTTTTTCAATGAGTATCAGATATAATAGGGGATCGAGGTATCGACAGATAATGTAGATGGCAACACGATACCTTGGAAAGGCATAGGTCGTGGGTTTGAGTCCCGCTTTGTCTAAATTTTTCTCGATTCCTCTTTCCGTATATTGTGTTCAAAATTGCGTATTATTGGCATCGCTGTCTAATAACTGGTACGGTTAATAATGCCCCAGTTACCAGTGTTATCCAACACAAGAAGAATATATTTTACAGTAATAAAACTCGCTGTGGGGTTATTTTATTATTCATTTATTATTTTATGTACAAACTAAGCCTACAGAGAAAAAGATAATTGGTTAGAGACCTGCCGGGCAAGTGTATGCTAGGGTAAATTGGTTTTTGCAAGTTTGGAGATACAAATGTACTGAATAGTTTATGAGCTATACCATAATTCAAAATTTATATCAATTACTTCATGCATACAAGTATGCTATAAGTACTACTATAAGTGTTTTATAATACAATATTACAAGTATTTGCTAGTCGTATTACATTTTTTTGTCTTCCCCTTCCCACATAGTGCCATCCACGTACGCAGCGTGGGGGAGCCATTTCTTGTACTCGATGCTCTTGCTCAGGCCAGTTGTTCAATTCTTTCCTCGAGGGTTGTCCTCGGTCTACCGATGGATCTTCTACCTTGTGTCCTTGGCTTCCATCCTTTAGACATGGTCAAGCCATTGCAGCTACGTTTTATCCATAACATTTTTTTCACACGATGGAAGGTTGGAATCTGTCCCATCGTACAATCTTCCTCACTATTATTAAAAATAAATTATAATGTAATTCAATCATTTAATTGCGTAAAATAAGTTAATGAATTGAGTACGGGCCAACTCAGAAAGTGGGAAAGTGGTTTAAAGAATTTAGTTCCGTTATTTGAGTGGCCCTGCCAACAATCCTACAAGGTCTTAGTCGAAAAGGAAATGAGGTCCAACAGTGACCATACCTCCACGTCGTATTCCTTTCGATGATTATGCATTCTGATGGCGTCCCCATGCAGTGGTCAACTTCATCTAGTCTACTATCATAGATCAACCGAGTTCAAGTCCATGAATAAAGTCATTTGTGGCACACCAAAACAATTGACTAGCGCCAAAAATCGCATTTAATATTATTGTGGTAGACGTTGGATAGATAGTATATACATGTATACGTAACACTGCGACTGATACGAATACTAATTGTTTCCTTCGTGAATGCCAAAACTTTGTAGAATTCTGATAGTACTACGTTGACTTATATTACAATATAACTTACAATGTTTTTACTTAATTTATATTTAATAAATTTTTAATTTCACTGTACGTCTAATATACCATGTGACATTGCTTTCCTGGCTTTAAGGGCAAATGGAGCCTGTCAGTTCACTTTTTTTGTTTGTTTGCTGCATAGAGTCAAATTTCTCACAAAATATCAATCATAGGGCCATAAATGACGGTTCATAGACTAGAAATATATTTCTCTTCGCTTTGATATTTATTATGTTGCACTCACTAACACCGATCGACCAAAGTTGTGGAATTTGATTTTTTTTTTAAATAGCAGTCACTGTGGATGTCAGATCGAAAGATTTATGTAACTTTAGCCAATCGGTACCGGTGCTATGTTTAAAATGAAGAGGAACATATGGAATATTTCTTCTACTTTATGACATCCTACTTGTGATCCTGCAATTGAAATTTAACTGGAAATTAGACTTTATTAAAAAAAACGGACAATGCTCTTAATGAACAAATTGGTTTCCTTCGTCCGGTTTTTGAACAGAATCAAATTTCAAAGGAAATACCGATTGGAGGGCTATAAAAAATGCCACATTTTTTTTTTTTTTTTTTTTTTTTTTTTAAGAAATCTGATATATTTTCCTGTACATACAGTATTTCAGTATACCTCTAAAACAGCCAAGGTACCTCGATTTCGTGTAAAACCTGTACTTACTTACTTACCACCAAGTACATATAAATAATTATTTATACTGTATACGTAATTTGCAGAGTACACTACATAGAATTGAGTTTTAAATATATTGAGGTTACCTCACCTCCGGTGACGTCAGATAGACCCCCCTCCCCGAAAAAAATCTTGCTACTGCCATAGTACGTAGTATTAATTTATATGTTGTATGGTAATGGAATTATGATTTAGGAGCAGACCTAGTTCAAAATATAAAGTAGACCTTTTAATATCATATATATATATATGTATTTTTTTTCTTTTTTAATATGCTAGGCGCTCTGCCCATTTTGGGCTTCCGCGCTCATGTTGTTATCGCGCCAAACCCAACCCTTCTCAGAGTGTTCCGAAGAGGGGGGTTGACATTAGAAATTTTATGACGAGAGAGGTTACCTTCTCGTCATTTCCCAGCAGGTGTTGCAGAGTGAAGGGGAGCGGCAGAAGGGCTATATATGTAAATCGTATTAACTAGGTCTCCGTAATTGTTCAAAAAAAAGCATACCGTTTATTTATTCTTATACTGTATGTAACAGACTTTATAAAGAAGAAAGTGTTTTTGGGTTGCGAATCCGGGTGGACACTTTCGTATTGAACATAAAGTCTACTTTCTGCCGACCAAAGTTTGCGGGGACTTCCGCAGGTGTTCGTGATGGTCATTTCAAAGCACGTGACTGCATTGGAAAAACATTCATTTTCACCAACTGCACGTGGACACGCCTGCTATCTACAGCGGGCCTACTATGGCAATTATTTTCAATCGCAACCTGCGGCCCGATCATAGCAATTTTAATGCCGGGATTAATATAATGCCCTGGTATTAATCCAATATAGGGTTTCTCTCGTGACTTCGTGGAAACGAAACATTATGTGTAAAGTATTAAAATAAAACGAATTTGCACAATTTCCACATAAACATATATGTTTTGTTAAAAGTTAAAAATTAAAAATCAGTTACAGCTGTTTCGGTGTCATCATCAGACTTGTGATGACAAGACAAGTCTGATGATGTTGTAACATTTTTAACTTTTAACAATATATATGTTTATGTGGCAATTGTGCAAATTTGTTTTATTTTAATACTTTACACTCTTGTATTAAAAATGCAAACAAGATAATTTTACAATAATGGAAAGTGCTATTCAAAATTTGTTTGTTTACAGTTTTAATCCCAGGAGTAAGTTAATACCAATCGCCATAATCGGCCCACTGGAATTATATATGTAAAACAAGATAATTTTAGAATGGAAAGTACTATTATTCAAAACTATTTCGTTTACATTTTTAACCCAAACAATGCGTTAATACTTAACGGCATTGTAGACCCACAGATGTTCATTTATTATATTAAATTATATTCATGGCTATTTCGTATTAATATCGTTAATAACAAATCAGACATCCCTCCCCACTACGCATTTTTTCATAACGAATTTCACAGGACGTATCCACTTAAGAGCTATCAGATATATAGCATCATCTAGGGGAAATGTTCCTCTACACTTTGATATACGATCCGATATCATATGAGGCCGTCACTAGCACCGATTGGTCATAGTTTTCGAACTCCTTCACCAAAAGTTTGCACTAAAGTTAAAAAATTGTGGATGTTCTAGATGGTCATGCCAAAATGTAGAGGAGCATTTCTGCTAAGGAATGCGATATTTTTGACATCTCTACGGTCGATGTTATACGACTTGACTATGAGATACGACTTGCTGAAACGCAATGCAAAATTCATTCACAACAGTACGTACGGATATAAAATTATAGATTATATAAAATACTATACTATAGTACCACTATAATTAATTTGAGTAGACTGGAGTATTTTATGAAGCTGTGCGAGGATTCTCAATGGAATTGAAGATAAAAATAATATAAATATGAAGGAGGGTGGGTTATACTAGTATATTATTTATATCTAGTAGTTACATCACGATAAATTAATTACGTCTATAGAATACACGGCAAGGGTTCCCATAGTTTGGTAATTTATACTAGGTATAGTAGTTTAGGTGGCTATTCCATCTGTCAATAATCCGTCATTTGTGCATTAAAAATTGATGAGATGTTTGTTTAAAGGAGACTATAATGTAGATACTTAACTTATCTATTATAAATTAAGTTATAATATGTTAGAGACTTATTATTGATGTATCTACTATATTATAACTTATCTACTATAGTATATTATAACTTAATTTATAATAGATAAATTAAGTATCTACATAATAGTCTCCTTATAACAAACATCTCATCAATTTTTAATGCACAAACGACGGATTATTGGCAGATGGAATAGCTACATTAGCCCAAGGTTGGAGAATTCGTCCATTAAATTATTCTTTAAATTAGAACTTATTGTACCGTTAATTAAATTTGTCAGCAAAATCTTCCTTAACTTGTATGATCTGATTTCAACTCCCACATGCATATAACAATTATACTGGAACGAGACTCTAACCTTGAACATAGCCGACAGCATTTATGAAAAATGATAAATTATAACAAAACTATTGTTGAAACCCATATAACATCGACTTATTCCATGGCTAGGTGGTAACCTGCTTGTATTTGTGCGAGTCTCTATACACGCCATGCGTTCGGAGACGTGTTGTAACTACTTAACACGGGTAGGCCACAAAAGCGACTGAAGAGGTCAATCGGATACATTTATTAAATTGTCTTTTTGCGAATAACCTTTTTATAGTAAAAATAATAATAACAATAAAAAAAATTAAAAAAATATAAAAAATAAGAGTTTCTAGTTTGAAGAATATAGGCCTACCACAAACTTAGTCTAAATAGTGAAAAATGAAATAAAATGCCGCTATTGTGCACCATGTAACATGAATGACCTCGAAAAGCTACTACGAGTTTATAGCCATTCAGGAAATTTTGTCGGACCATTGGTAGGCCTATGGAGAATATCGGCTAATTGGTAAATATATTATTATTATTATTTATTATTACTATTATTATTATATTTATACCAACAACAAAACAATCACAAATTTATGACATAGTTTACATACCGCAACGCACTAGCCCGTGTCGGTTTAACGTTGGTTACCTATCTAAGCCTATAACAGCATGCAATATCAAAATATTAATGCTAAAGTTATTAAATTAAATGTAACTGCAAAGGCTTTCACGGCCGGAGTCAAATGAAAAAACCAGTAGAATCCGGGCTGATAGGCCGTGGTCGAATTGAAAGTGAACTTCCAAACGTGACTCGCTACGGAGCCACCGAGGTACAACCTTCGAAGTCTACGCAGCGCCACTGAAGATGTCGACCGCAGATGTTGACGAAACGTTTAGAAGTTCACTTTCAATTCGACCACGGCTCATCAACCCGGATTCAACTGGTTCTTCAATTTAATTAAAGCTCATTTTTGGACCCATTTTTTTTCAATTACATTTATAAAATTTACATAATGCTTAACATATTATTAATAAAAGAACATATAATAAAACGAAACGTTCAGTGTGGAGTCGAATACTGGACGAGGGAAAAGAGAGAGAGATATTATTATAATAAAGTTAATAATTATAATATTATACGAGCATTTTAAAACCCGCCCTTATAGGCTTCTGAATCGTACGGATAATCCATTTAAATTTCTTTGGAATCTGCTTTGCCACCTGATAGTCGTGCATTCTTTTACGCGCCAAACACTAATTCGGCAAATATAAAAATGGCCTTAAACACCATTACAATTAAGTATATACCGTATGTATTTTTTTGCTTTTTTGGTTTGTATTTTCATTTCCCATTCATAAACCTCATTACGATGCACATACTACTAGTACCTTTTTTTTAAATCAAATTCCACAGCTGTTGGAGAGAACGAATGAATTTGATTGTAAAATAAAAATATGTGAATTTAAAAGAAATCGTTGGAGCCGTTTTTGGGAAATAATTTTTTTAGACGTTTTTTTGGAGTTTTTTGAGAATAAAACCCCCCCAAATTGAGTTAGCCCAAAATAAAAAAAGTGGTCTCGAGGTATGATTTTTGTAAACATACATGCCGAATTTCATCGAAATCGACATAGTAGTTTGCCCGGAAATCAACGCACAGACAGACAGACAGATAGACAGACATACAGACAGAGCGACAGACAGACATTTCGTAAAAACCACTTTTTTGGGTTCCTGGGACCTTAAAACGTGTAAATCCGTTGAAATCTCGGAATCGAAAATTTGGACCATCACAAAGCTTTCCTTATAGGCCTACTACGAATAAATTGGAAAGCAAAAAATGATTGCATTAGGAATAACCGAGGCAGACTTATATTTGGTAGTAACCTCTATTGTTAGATTTACAATATGTCACCAATTACAATATACCACTAATAAATACAATTATACTATATTAATATAATATGACCCTAAGCATTACTATGGCCCGCCTTAGCGTCCAAAAAACAGAGGTACCCTCTTAAATTGCTGTGATTTAATTCTGTCCATACTAAGGTATACCAAGCAGCCCCCTCCATTTCCAACAAATGCATGTCGAGGGCTGGGCCTATATAGGCTGATGCCCAGCAGATACGTGAGTCCAATACAGAGGTAGCCATGCGGACCATCGCACTAGTCCTTTTCCTGTTCGGTTCTTCGTGGTGCCAAGAGGTGAGCCCCACGTCAGCGGTTCAGGTTCTCGGTAGTATATACTCGACATGCTTACAAGAAGGCTCCCTTTCCTGTATAAAACCCAAACTTCTCAGCTTTCTTAGCTCGTCCGTGAAGAAGGATAAGATTTTGCTGACTGAGGATTTGGCAATCGTCGGAAATGGAAGGTTTATGAATGAATTGGATGACTCGGTAAGTTTAATCTCATATATTTTATAAGCATTATAACTTTTGACTTACAATATATATAAGTCTATAGAATATAGCGTACTTGTAAATTGATATCGAATTGTCTATGTTGTGTTCTAAAAGCATCGATTTTTCTGCCTATTTATGCGTGGAACATCACAAAAAGCTTGGCAGATATAAAAATACAATAATGTGAGGAAAAGTGAGAGATACAATACAGTATACTGTATCTACCGTACATATAGTTGCTTTTGACTTAACACTTACAGCAAATAGAAACACCTAGCATAATTGTCATCGCTTAACTTACAGCGATTTCATCTTTTGTAACATTCATGTTTTTTCATGTAAGAAATCAACCTTGTACAATATATGCAGGGGCGTCAATTCAATGTTCTGTTGGGGGGGGGGGGCCCTTTTAAAAAAATATCAAAGGAAAAAAATATGCCTGGTTGTGGAAAACATGTATATACAGTATGTATTTAATGTAGTTTACAATAAGGACGGTTAAAAAAATTAAGTTGCAAGACAAAGCCATATTGCATTAACCCACGAGCTAAAGGGGGAACCGGGGGTCTCTTTTGGACAATTTGAATTTGAACTTTTTGAACAAATAGGCGCTAAATAGTGGCGTTTTACGAATTTTAACAGGAGTAAAGTTTAGATCTTACAGAAGAAGACATCATATTACTGTTGATTCCCCCAGGAATCTATACGGATGAATATTGTGTTTGTCTATCTTTCTAAGCTTGGGTAAAATGTGACAGTGGTTCAACTGTGAACACCAGAAGCAATCGTATTGTACAATATACTATTAATTAATAAACGTAGGCTAATTTCGTATAGTAGAACTCCAACAACCCGAACTCCTATTACCAGAATCCCTGTTTATCAAAATCGTTTTCAGACAACAAAAGATAAGCGGTTGCGTCAGCACTTGGGTGCCAAAAAACAGGTGAAGAGAGTCAAATAGCTTACTGAACGCGATGTCCTCCAAACCTTGACTTTATTTTATGTACGTATATACCTGTATACGACGCACAACAGTATAGATCAATTACTCATTTAATTAATAAATAATTTGTACAGAACGGAAAATAAACTCTTTTCCCATCATTTTTGGAAAACCACCAAATACGTGTATTTGATTATCTGAATTGGGTCCGGTTCCGATTCATTTGGATAATTTTACTGTAATTACCTCGTCAATATAGTTCCATCACTATAATATGATATTTATTGTTCTCAGTATTCTGCCGACAACAGCGACTCCTCCATCGACGATGAAAGGGAAAGGGTTCTGCGGTACCTGATGCTCGACAGGATAGACCAGTTCTTGAGCACGCATCAACTCCGCATCAGAGTTCCCAAAGAAGTCGTGTCGGGGTCGGCATTACCTCTGGTCCCCAAATTCTTACTCAACAACATACCTTCCGAGCTCACTGTTCCTCTTACCGATGTTAAATCCAATGGACAAGGTAAGACGAGTGCCTGTATATTAACATAATCGGTAAGGTTTTTACAGCCAGAGTCATTTGATGAAGCAGTAGAATCCATGGTCGAGTTGAAAGCGTACTTCCAAACGTTTCGTCAACGTTTCGTGGGCTTCCAAAATCAAACTTTGTTGTCGTAGTGCCACTAAATTATTGGACGATAGATGTTGACTAATTGTTTGGAAGTAGGCTACTCTTCCAGATTCAACTGCATCATCGCATACCGTATTTATAACTTAGGCCTGCCCATAAATCTTACATTTTTGCTGTTGAATTTTATATGCTAGAAGAATAATTATTTCCGCTGATCAATATATTAAATACAGTATTTCTACTACCTACTCGCAGGCCTTTCAGATTCCCACACAATGCTTTCACGTATTGTAAGCGGTAGAAATGATTCCATTAGTCTGCAATGAAACTGTCACTGCAATGTTTAGTCTCAACTTATTTTTTTGAAAGCATGGAACTGTACTCTGTATTAGGTTTGAAAATGTTGGCACATAAAGTTGCGACAGCTTTGAACTTGACATGGAGATACGGGAACAACTGATGCTGACAGCAGACTTTTTATTAATTACGGAATCAAAGTGACATTTTCTTGTTATATTAAAGGGGCTGAAATTGAGGGAAAATTGTGAAAAGGAAGTTAGGAAATGCAGACAGTGTAGCCTTCACAGGAGGTACCTAGTATGATGACACTCTCCTTTCTTCTAACACAAATCTGAGATTTAGTTGATTTTCCGACTACAGCAATATTCTAATGATCTGAGTAGAGACTCTATACTTATCAAGGTGTTACGCGTTCAGCTTTGTGGTAAAAAGACTTATATTTCAATGGTTTTATGTTTCCCACCTTTCCTCATTTTTTGAACAATTAACAAATATGGCTGCCCTATCGTATCGAGCGTAAGACTTGAACCCAATATGTCGATATCCTATCGAGATATCCTATCGAGATATCCTATCGAGATATCCTATCGAGATATCCTATCGAGATATCCTATCGACATGTCTAACACTATTCATCCATTGCATTATCTGACTATTGTATGGTACTGTTTCAGAAAGGGGGTTCGTGAAAAAAGTTCTCATCCCCTTCCTTTTGGGTCTGAAGTTCAAAGCCACAGCTTTGATTCCTCTGGCGTTTGCTCTCATTGCACTGAAGACATGGAAAGCTCTAACTCTGGGTCTTCTGTCCCTCGTATTGTCAGGAGCCATGGTTATTTTCAAGTTCACTAAGCCTAAGGTAAGTTTATAATGTACTGGATAATTTTACTTAGTAGTCTAGCTACACTATTATCTTAAAATAGTTATTATCGTAAGTTTTAAAGTAGTTAAGAATGCACTAGTGATCATAAAGATGAAAAATAACTAGGCTACAGTAAGCTGATAAGCCTCATCAGGGGGAAATAAGTAGAAAAATGTAAACGATTAAAAATGAGCGAGAGCTCTATTCGAACCCACGTCTTTTGCCGTACTATCCATTGCCTCCCAACACAAATACGTGTTACTGGTTAGCAAATTCCCGCTTCATCATAATGTAGCGCAATATTTCTAAAACAACAGCAGCTGCAGCAGCAACGGTACATTACATTGTACTTTAAAATCCTTCTTCAAATGCCAAATGCGGGAGTAACTATCACTCTCTCATCTGGTTAAGCCCTTGGGAGATTCCAGGCGTTCGGCATTAAGCGAATGAGCTGGTCTGAGGAGTCCGTAGAAGTGCCTATAACACCTCGTCCTTCATCACGCTCCTGCGGGCAACGTAGGGGGTACGCCTAGGTATGGCTTGTGTGTGGGGGTTGGGGGCGTCCCCGTGGCAAACGGGTTAGGCTATAGGGCCGTAAAAAGCTCGAAAAGTCCTATCTGGACCAAAAGGTTTGGGCAGGCTAGGGTCCTGAAGGTTACCAGCCTCTCGACCCGAATGCTATTGGTCCTAACAGTGACAATCAAATGCATCTATCAAAGATGACAATTTTAGTCATGAAGAATATACTGGCTCTTAGACCTCGTACACCTACTATATATATTTTTTCTTGCAGGTTGTAAATTATGAAGTTTACCATTACCCCAACCATGGGCCATCTCCCCCAGTTGAGCACGCTTACGGTGGAGAACACCACGGCTACGGACGATCTGTTGACGCTCAAACCCTAGCCTATCAACAGCTATAAAAAAAAAACTGCCCACCTCACCTCTGCCACTTGAGATAGTATTTATATTAATTTATTTTGTATTATAAGAAAACAAATGTTCCACAGATGTCAGTATTAATTATTTATTGTGTGCATTGTATAAAAAATGAAGTTGATGTAAAGGTACAGCACGATGGGCAACTACAAAATAAAAATAAAAATATACATGCAAGTATTGTACAACATATAGTTAAATATTAAATGTTCTTCTGCCTAGACAAAATTAGAGTTCTAGAAATATTATAGGAGAGGTAACAGCTTCGGTTCCAAGGTGGTACTTGTGCGAGTCTTCGTGCGATCGGAGACGTTTCGTAACTCAGTGCAAGTACTAATTTACTCATTGAGGCGACTGAAGAGGTCATTCGGATACATTCATTAAAATTAAGAGTCTTCACAATATCTGAGATATTCCTAGTTATCATCAAGTTGTGTTATATCAAGTTAACACTAGTGGAACCCGATAACCAAGCTAACCAGCGAGTTATCGAAACGTCTTTCAGAGTTGGTTAAACAGTGTTATTTAGGTAGCGCTGCGATCGACGGAAATTGTTTGACTTTGACCACCACCATAGGTTATATTATATTTGTTTCTGTCAGTTAACTTCAAAGATGCGTTTTGAATTTTGTAACATTTAAATTTATTTATATTATTATTATGTATTATGTCAGAAGTAATTACCATAAATAGGCTAATTAATGATTGTATACGATTAACCTTTCACTAGGAAAAAAATTTAAAACATTCACTTCCCGCCGAAAATAAATATTTGAATTTCAGTTCCAACAGCTGCCACGGCTCCTATGACCTGCCATTGAAAAGACAAAAGACGTGGCAGGTTGCCCCAGATATATATTTTGGCGGGAACGAATGACCATCTCTGCTATAGCCTATATCGATCTCTAGGCAAACCGATAATAAAAACATATGCGCCATAAAAATTCAATTAACATGAACGGCAGGAGCCATAATATCCCTTACGTCCCTTAACCATTAAGCATGAGCCAACTATCCGAGAGAAGTACCAACGTATACGAATTTAATATCGAACTCTTAAACATTGCAGTATAGCAAAATAGATACCTGTGCGAGGTAAAACTCTGTATTAGCCCCTCACTCAGCGAAGTTGCGGATGGTACTTATCTTTTGCAAGCCCACTAACCGCCATGGTGGTGGCGGTCTAGAGCCCCCCATTAGTATGCGCCTATACCACAAGACAGTTTAATTAGTTACAACTACGAAAATCGTAGATAACCTGAGTTGGGACAGTCGTACCACCGCAAAATCAGGGAAAATTAAGAATTTCTGGTGGGAAACTGTAAAAAAAAAAAATGGAGGCTTCCAGTGCCACGATATAAATGACTTTGGATATTTACATACGAAACTTGCGTTGTCGTCTTCTATGAATGGTCCGACCATCCGCGATAGTTGAAAGATTTTCTGGCGGGAAAATATGCGATATGGAGGCCTCTAGTGCCACGATATAAAATAAATGACAAGCCTTATGTCTGAGTTGGGACAGTCGTACCACCCACAAATCCGGGAAAATTAAGAATTTCTGGCGGGAAACTATAAAAAAAATGGAGGCCTCCAGTGCCACGATATAATTGGCCTTGGATATTTATTTACGAAAATTGCGTTGTCGTCGTCTATCTTTGACCATCCGTAAGATCCTTAATTGTTGAACAATTTTCTGGCGGGAAAATACGCAATATGGAGGCCTCCAGTGCCACGATATAAAATAAATGACATTAGACTTTTACCTGAGTTGGGACAGTCGTACCACCTGCAAAAACCGGGGTAACTAAGGACTTTTTTGGCGGTAAACTATCCAATATGGAGGTCTCCAGTGGCACGATATAAATTACCTTGGATTATTACCTACAAAACTTTCGTTGTCGTTGATGGTCTGACCATCCGCAACAATTTTCTGGCGGGAAAATACGCAAAATGGAGGCTTCTAGTGCCACGATATAAAATAAATGACCTTCAAATTTTACCTACAGGTCAATAAAAAAATAGTTTAAAAAGCCCATCCAATCAGAGCGAGAGCCGCTTTGGACTTACATACGAAAAATCCCCATTATGTAGGCAAGGTGACCTGAGTAGGCTAATTGGAATTACTTGGTTTATTGGTCTAAGCTAAGGCTCACAGGCACGATAATGCAAATTTTGTCTCGATCGTACTATTTAGACGGCTTGACAAAGTGTCACAATAAACACCCTATGCGTCAGGCTGAGTTATTACTGCAGAGAAAACAAAATCGACTAGGATTTCCTAGGTTTTCTAGAATTTCCTATTTACTATTATCTCCCCTAACTGCATCACTTATCGCCGATCGCCCATTGACCAGGCCAGTTTTTTTTTTTTTCAATAAAACGTCCAAAAGGTTATAGCGCTCAAGTTCAGTACATACGATATGTGTATATAGGCAATGGGTTTAAAAATTTACTACCTGAATATTAGGCAGGTACTCTCAGGTTCCCCCAATTAATATACGGCGATGGCTCAGCATTTAAGCCTCTCAAGTAGAAGTACCTCATATAAGCCTTGAATATACTGTATATAGCTGTTACAAGAAAGTAAATGATGCCGAAAGTAAATTTACGCCCAAAAAGGCTCGAGAGGAACTCATGCGAATCGAACGCTCTATGACCCTGAGTTAGACTGCACAATGCAAGGTATCATCAGGTCTTACCCGAATGAAAATTTCGCATCAGGTATGAGCCCGCGCCTAGACCAACGGACTTGAAATTTTAGACTGCTAAAGTGCTTACTCTCACTTCACAGGGGTACTCGCAAATCCCATGGTAAAGAGACGAAATTAAAGTAAATAAATAAAGTTTCTATTATTTATAAAAATCCAATTTTTTATTGAACATTATAACCATGGGATATTGGAGTAATCTCACATCCAGAGAAACAACAACACAATATTGTACAAGAGTCGATGAAGGTGTTAAGTAAAGCATTTTTGTGTATTCTTCATTGCATTCAAATGAAAGTTTTATAAAAGGTACTGTAAAATTAATTTTTTAATTTATTTATTTATTAGATTAAAGAGAAATAAGGAACACTGTCATATTCAGTGTCAATTAAGTATATGTAAAATTCGGTTGCACAATTGTAAAAATTTGATCATATCAAAACTAGGATAATGTTAGTTGAGGAACCAGTAGAATCCGGGCTGATGGGCCGTGGTCGAAGTGAAAGTGAACTTCCAAACGTTTCGTCAACATCTGCGGTCGACATCTTCAGTGGAACTGCGTAGACTTCTAAGATTGTATCTCGGAGGCTCAGCAGCGACTGTGAGGGCAGGAGGTTGTGCTCTGAAATTTATACTAAGATGCGGGATGGTGGGGGGTGGAGGCGGAGTCATCCTCGCTCCTGATTGGCTCCCTACTACCTCAACCTGATTTCCGGATGATGACACCAGTTTCTTTGCTGTAGTCTTCTTTAAGGCTGGATACCAAATTCTATTGACCTTTAATCCTTCTTCTTTCCTATTGAAGTTATGCGGGTGCTTGTGGATCTCTATAGCCTCTCTGTGTAACCGAGGGTGGTATGAAGAAGTTGTAGAAAGTACTGTAGCATCTTGAAATTGTATTATGTGACCGGTTTGTGTTAGAACATGCTCAGCGATTGCAGACTTCTCCGACTGTAGAAGACGGCAGTTTCGTTTATGTTCATCAATCCTGGTTTTTAAGCTTCGTTTCGTAGTACCTATATAGACTTCTCCACACGAACACGGAATCCTGTAAACACCTGCTGACGTCATCGGGTCCCGGCTATCTTTGGCTGATCTGTACAAACTATTTAATTTACTCGTAGGCTTGTAAATAGTCTTCACATTGTGCCGTAAGAAGAGTTTACCTATAC